>OZ038457.1:9754324-10361324 GCA_964036195.1 Sphaerolaimus hirsutus
AATGGCTAAAGCCAAATAAAAAGTGGACGCTGCCTCCACAGCAAATAGACATGAAGTGTGTCTCTCAAATGGACATGAAGTGCATCCCTCAAATGGACATTAATATATATTGGATGCACAAAAGAATGTATCATTGCTTAGAAAATGGCATACACTTCACTGATAACACACTTTACTGTGGTTACATATCCCACCTGAATAAAGAAACTATTTGTATTACATCACAAGAGTTCATGTATTGACTGTTAAATGCACAAAAGCAATATATCATTACATCTGCATTGTGAGAAATGTCTCACATGGAACCCACTCTAACTCTTGTGATGTAATACAAATAGTTTCTTTATTCAGGTGGGATATGTAACCACAGTAAAGTGTGTTATCAGTGAAGTGTATGCCATTTTCTAAGCAATGATACATTTCTTTTGTGCATCCAATATATATTAATGTCCATTTGAGGGATGCACTTCATGTCCATTTGAGAGACACACTTCATGTCTATTTGCTGTGGAGGCAGCGTCCACTTTTTATTTGGCTTTAGCCATTTTTTTACTGATATACTTCTTTTGTGTGGCCAGTGGCCCAGGCTTCCCCGAATGACACCCAGTAGGTGTCTTGCTGAACAATATATATATGCTGGCGAGTAGATGGTGCCACTCCACAAAAATGGTGCCATTTTGGAGTAGATGGCACTGCTGTTTTGGAGTAGATGGCGCCACTCCATGAAAATGATGCCATTTTGGAGTAGTTGGCGCCACTTCATGAAAATGGCACCATTTTGGAGTAGATGGCACCACTCCATAAAATTGCACAATTTGAAATCATAACCCTTGAAGACCTATATAGTGGCAGTATCACATCAAACAGCACTATATTTTGATCAAAAATATGCAACCCATAACTTGGATGAGGGCCAAGTTTATATGTGACCGGGTGAATTTCATCCTACAAATATTGGCTGGCATGGTGCCAGCGCGTGCCAATGATCTTGCATATGCGTTGTGTTAAATGACATATCCAAAACTCATTGAGAAATGTCTCTTAAACCAATATGGTCCGCCATTAAGAGTTAAGGAGTGTATCATAATTCTATGTACAACTATATTTGTGACAATAGCATTATGTGATTGTTCACAAAAAAATTAACTAGAAATATGGATCACAGTTCAGTATCCATTTATCAAAGTTTTTCAATTTAATTTTTTACTTGCCATTTCACTTCTTATTTGACTTTTGTTGATTTTTTGATCACTTGACATTTAACTTTACATTTGACTTGACATTTACCACTTGAAATTTGACTTGACATATGACTTGTTATTTGACTTGACATGAAATTTGTCACTTGACATTTGACATGACATTGATCAGTTGACATTAAACTTGACATTTGACTTGGCATTTGACATGACATTTATCACTTGACATTAAACTTGACATTTCACTTGAAATTTATCACTTGATGTAAAACTTGACATTTGACATGACATTTATCACTTGACATTAAGCTTGACATTTAACTTGACATTTGACTTGACATTTCACTTGAAATTTATTACTTGACATTTCACTTGAAATTTATCATTTGGCATTTGACTTGACATTTCAATTGAAAGTTATCACTTTGTATTCACCTTGAAATTTATCACTTGACATTTGACTTGACTTGACTTTAGACTTGACATTTCCAACTTGACATTTGACTTGACATTTATCACTTGACATTTGACTTGATATTTGATCACTTGACATTTAACTTGACATTTGACTTGACATTTACCACTTGAAATTTGACTTGACATTTACCACTTGAAATTTGACTTGACATTTACCACTTGAAATTTGACTTGACATATGACTTGTTATTTGACTTGACTTGAAATTTGTCACTTGACACTTGACATGACATTTATCAGTTGACATTAAACTTGACATTTGACTTGACATTTGACATGACATTTATCACTTGACATTAAACTTGACATTTCACTTGAAATTTATCACTTGACATTTGACTTGACATTTGACATGACATTTATCACTTGGCATTAAACTTGACATTTCAGTTGAAATTTATCAGTTGACATTTGACTTGAAAGTTATCACTTGATATTTGACTTGATATTTTATCACTTGATTTTTTATAACTTGACATCCATCACTTGACATTTATCACTTGATATTTATCACTTGACATTTATCAGTTGACATTAAACTTGACATTTGACTTGACATTTGACATGACATTTATCACTTGACATTTCACTTGAAATTTATCACTTGACGTTAAACTTGACATTTGACATGACATTTATCACTTGAAATTTGACTTGACATATGACTTGATATTTGACTTGACTTGAAATTTGTCACTTGACACTTGACATGACATTTATCAGTTGACATTAAACTTGACATTTGACGTGACATTTGACATGACATTTATCACTTGACATTAAACTTGACATTTCACTTGAAATTTATCACTTGACATTTGACTTGACATTTGACATGACATTTATCACTTGGCATTAAACTTGACATTTCAGTTGAAATTTATCAGTTGACATTTGACTTGAAAGTTATCACTTGATATTTGACTTGATATTTTATCACTTGATTTTTTATAACTTGACATCCATCACTTGACATTTATCACTTGATATTTATCACTTGACATTTATCAGTTGACATTAAACTTGACATTTGACTTGACATTTGACATGACATTTATCAATTGACATTTGTCTTGACATTCATCACTTGACATTTAACTTGACATTTCACTTGAAATTTATCACTTGACATTTATCACTTGACATCATAAACTTGACATTTGACTTGACTTGACTTTAGACTTGACATTTACAACTTGACATTTGACTTGACATTTGACATGACATTTATCACTTGACATTAAACTTGACAGTTCACTTGAAATTTATCACTTGATGTTTAACTTGACATTCGACATGACATTTATCACTTGACATTTAACTTGACATTTCAGTTGAAATTTATCAGTTGACATTTGACTTGAAAGTTATCACTTGATATTTGACTTGATATTTTATCACTTGATATTTTATAACTTGACATCTATCACTTGACATTTATCACTTGATATTTAAAACTTGACATTTATAAATTGACATTTATCAATTGACATTTGTCTTGACATTCATCACTTGACATTTAACTTGAAATTTATCACTTGACATTTATCACTTGACATCTATCAGTTGACATTTTTCACTTGAAATTTCACTTGAAATCTACCACTTGACATTTATCACTTGATATTTGACTTGATATTTTATCACTTAATATTTTATTACTTGACATTTGGCCTGACATTTATTGCTTGACATTATCACTTGACATTTGACTTGACATTTATAACTTGACATTTGACTTGACATTAACCACTAGAAATTTATGACCTGATAGTAATCACCATGCAAGGTCACATGCTCAGTATCACATCAAGCAGTAGTTCAGGCATGTTTGCGCATTTTACACAAAACAAGCAAACTTGAATAACTTTTGTAAATCTCAACCAAAATCGCCAAAAATTGGCTCATTTGAAAGCTCTAGTCATGGCGCACATCAACAAAAAATTTTTATTGCTGCATTTGTATTCAAATTTTAAATTTATTGAGGTTTGAAAATTTCAAACAGATACCGTCCCAAAGTGGGCGGAGCCTGTGAAAAAAATTCCCGAAAATAAGAAATGGCATCATATGCTCTTACATATGAGCCATCAACCATGAAAATCGGTCGTGTTTCAAAGAAGTTATTGCAGTTTGAAGATTGTCGGGGGAACAAGAAGAACAACAAGAACAACAACAACACTACTTGAAAAAGCAAATCCGTAATAACTTCCTTCGAACTCAACCGTTGGATCTAAAAATTTGCATGGTGGTACTTTTCGACACGGGCTTTTTAATGGTGCAGTCGGTTCTGCACTAGCGCATTGCGTTCCGAAGTTATTGCGATTTTAAATATGCGATTTCCGCATTTTGGTGTGTCCGACCATATTATGGGTGGGTCGCTTGCGCCCTCCCTCGGCAGCGAGGGATGGCGCTGGCGCGCCCACCCGATAATATTCGGCACACCTGGTAAAGATACTTAGGAATATTAGAAGGGGGGTTATTCCAGTGTGGGCTGTGGTTGTGGGACATTCCCCCCGTCGCTCAAACACGGAATAATCCAAAGGGGGACTTATTCACGAATATACTATACTGGCAACATGGACATTCTCGCAAACGTGTATGCAGGTGGTGACGAGCAGAAGGAATTTGTCCGGCCAAGCCAAGTTGTTCACTTGTTCCCAAAATCGCGACACGATGCTGTTCACCAGGAAGCCCAGCAGGAACTGAAATTGATTACCTATTAGGTATGTTTCCTTCACAGTTTCTAGCTGTGACGCATTTTATGTGACTCAACACGTTTGTTTATGGCTGGAATTTCGGAAGCTGATCAATATTCTTTGAACACATGTTTAGTTACCAGGATTAAGCATTTTCGATTTTCGTCAACAGTCGTTAACGAACTCTTCACTACGGTAACCTCAGATGCATTCAAAGCTGATTTATCAGTTTCAGAAATTTTGCCCGTAAACTAGTAGCATGGGCGTAGGCTCCCTAGGCATGTCAACCCGCTCGGCATGTTGACTCGTTGCAGGGGTCTCCAATCGGGGGGCTGCTCCCAAATATTTATATCTATCTCGAGGAAAAATTTTATTGGCTACTTTCCACTGAGCCCCCCCTTCCAAATTGCTCAGCTAATTCGTGTTCCATTTTGTAAATTTTAACCTTCAAATCACCATTTTGGGATATACACATGGTTATATATACCTATTTTCCGCTACACCTATTTTAAATACCTAGATGCTGAGCGGGTTTACATGTTTACAGGCACAGGGCCGTAGCACGCGGGTCCAATTTCTATTGAAAACACTCACCTGCAGCGGAATGAGCGAGGTTTGTTCGTTTACTGCCCCCACAACATATTCGAACATCGCCTGGGCATGGTCACCCATGGCTGCAATTGGGTTGTTTCTGTAAAAGGGGAACGCCGCAAAAGCTCTCAGTCACCAACCAACCATATCGATATGTGAAATTGATAGCGTGAAAGATGATAAGGAAGACGAGCAGCTTGAACCATACGGCTTTCCACACGCTGCCCCGCCATAAAAACAGCAAGTAGAAGAACGACTTGTCCGGGTATGTCACCGTCATGATTTAGTGTCCGTCCACGACAAGAATTTTTCGAAGTATCTCAATATTTATGTGCGATATCAAAGATTTCCGATGTTCAGGTTGTCATTGGAGAATTAGTTCTCTTAATAGAAAAATGTCAAAATAAGTGCTGTGTTTAATGCCCGGGGGAACTATATACCTACTACTCGGTTTGCTAAAATGGTTACCATTTTTACCGTAAGTTATCATGTTATCATTTAATTATTTTTTCACCTGACGTAATATTGATGAAGTCTGGTGTGAATATTTTTTGTCATTTGTGAGATGTCGCGTCTAAAAATACAGACGCATTCTGACGGTTGTTAATTATTTAACTGTGGTATGCAGACATAGCAGACGTAAATACGTCTGCTAGTCATGTAAACCCGCTCGTCATGTAAACCTGGTCATCACGTTGGGGGAGGTGGTACACGACGAGTGTCGGATCAACGGTAGCGGGTTGGCATGCATGACCGCTCCCTCCTTCGGCTGCTGAAAGCGACAGCGACTCTGCGCCAGCAGCACACATCACAGAGATACCGTATTTGCTTGAATAATCCCCATTTTTAGACGCGCGAGGAAAAAAAAATTCCCACCCCTTGAATAACCCCCCCCCAACGGATTGACAAAAAATACTGCACATCTTTAAAAAACGATCGATGAAGCCAGACCAAGGAAAAAAGCTCTGTCTGGTTTGATTCATCTAATGCAAATGCTATTAAAAATACTACAATTTTAGTAAAAATAATTTTACTAACACCAACCCTGGTCATGTTATCTTGTTAATAAAGCATACTTTGCTAAATGAATTGATTGAAACATGCTTGAAAACTCAGACGATTTAATAATTCCTCCCTTTGATAATTCCCCCCCCCCCTAGAATAATCCCCCCTCAAAAAGGTCAGACGAAATAATAATCCCCCAGGGGGATTATTCAAGCAAATACGGTATGCAGATGGGGGAGTTAATATTTAACAACATTTACATAAACATTAATCTGCAGATGCAAACACTCGATTTGCTTCTACAAATATTTTTGGTAACTGTTTACAAAAATATTTGAACATGCAAATCGATTTTTTTATTTGCAGATAAATATTTACTTAATAGTTATGAAAACTTTTGCACTAACAAATAGATTTTTATATATGCTTCGATTTGCAGAAAAATATTTACTAAAATTTTTTACAACAATGAAAATATTTGAAAATGCAAATTGATTTTTCGATTTTCTGATAAATATTTATCTAAATATGGCTTTAGGCTGCGGGGGGGGGGTCAAAAAAACCCACTGCCATTAATGCGCCACTCGTCATTTCTCCCCCCCCCCCCCCAATATGACAGCCTGGTAGCATTACAAAATGGCCGGGTCTACATGACAAGCGGGTTTACATGACGAGAGGCAAAGGGGCGTATGTTAGGGGGCCTTAACTTTTCTGCAGTACACTCATCAGGGATCTAACAAATAAGTGCAGTATTTTTTATAGTAAAGATCGGAATAGTCATATTTGCCAGGGTTGTAAAAATCGGTACCAGATATCAAAATATCAGGCTGCATGCAATTTCAATATTTGATTATTGTGATTCACACATGCTAGCATGTATGAATGTACCATCTGCCGTATTACCTCGAATTATCCCCCCTCTTGAATTACCCTCCCCTCGAATTAACCCCCCCTCAAAATAGGCTGGGGAAATAATAACCCCCCTCGAAAACACCTCCTTCGGAATGATGTACTTCATGTACATAATAAATACGTCATGTATGAAATGTACATGATGTATATTACTGTTAATTTGCATTGCAGCTACACATAGACTAGGTACCTAGTTTGTGTAGCTATCTAAGTTTTTATGTCCAAATATATCCTGTTTGGACACATTTATTACTTGTTTTGGGTACACAAATGCCTGCTATTTACTACAATCCTTACGAAAATTTACGACGAAATAATAAAAAACATAAACATAAAAACCTCGAATAACCCCCCCTCGAATTAACACCCTCCCCTCAAATTTTGCTGGCGAAAAAATAAACCCCCATGGGGTATTTCGAGGTAATACGGTACCAACTTTTCCAGACAAAAAGATAAACATGTACCCTAGAATTACCCGTTTTACTTTTTGTAATTTTATTCAATGGAAACAAAAATGTTGATAAAAATGGTGCAGAAACGCATGGAAATATAGAAACTATCGTGTTTCAAGATGCTCTATATGGGGGTGCAATTTTTAAAATTTTTGTTCACATTTTTTCTGCTTCCCAATCCCAGATATTTTTTTAGTAATTTACATCTTTGTACAAATACTCAAAATTTGTAAAAGATGCTATGCTTACATTTATGTTTTCCAAAAACACCAGTAAGTACCTATTTTAACAACTCAAGCAGATATGACCATACCCATTCCTTCCAATCTTCACACTGCAAAAAAATATTTTGTTTACTCCATCATCACTTAATCAATTGATCAAGTGAGCGTGTCTTTCTAGGTAACATCAGCACTACTACGGTACTTTTTATAATCGGTACTATTTATGGTCTCGGACCACCCATATGGACTATTACACATATTTCTTTCTAACATGTGTAAATCTAAATATAGGTACCTAGGTGGAATGTGGATGCTAAATCTACACATAATTAGACTTTTGTGGATTTGCCGCTCATGTACTTTTGGAACGGGACTCTTCAAATGCAGCATGGCAAGGCACATTTTTCAGGATCGGATTGGCATTTCAAATTTTCGGGATCGGGATTGGCATTCATAATTTTTGGGATCGGGGACTGGGATTCGGATCGTCTAACACAGAAAATCATCGGGATTCAGGATAACGATCCCGTTTGAACCCTAGATGTCAGGATCGGTAGTCGGAAGTCAATTTGCTTATGGGGATGGCGAGTGAAATCACGACATTTAGCGAACGACGGTTACCTTTGGACGGGTTGTTTACAATGCTGCTGTCGAAGTGTTGACTTTTATGCACTTTATAGTGTTCAAGTAAGTCCCTTTTTACGAGGGTGGAGAAGCATTAAATACTATCACATAGGATATGTCATATAATATCACATATCAAACTAATCCATTCATCATATTAACACCTTCCTATCCAAGAAGTTTTGACAATCACTTTTCAACCTATTCCGCGGGCTCTCTCTGGGTAAACAACAAGGGGTTATCTTCCTGGGGTGTAGTGGTTGTGGGCGATGTTGATGTAGTCGGAGATGTTGACGAGCTGGCAGCGGTGAACGGTGTGGATGCTAAAAAGTGATAGATATGTTAAGATGGTGTGATAGTGGAGAAAAAGATGTGGGGAAAATGGGAGGGAGACAGTTTGGGTAGTACTCAATCGCTTTGCACTTTAGCGTTTTAGCATTTAGCATAATTATATTTTAGTTTAACGGTTCAATGCAAAAAATATACTACTGACATGTCAATGGGGCCAAAGGTGTATCGGGCACGCGCAACAACATTGTGGACACATTATGCATAGTTTCATCACTTGCACCGAATTCTTCATTAGGACCCAAAGCAGTTGCGGTTGAGCAATTTGCGGTGTAGAAGGTGACACCTGACTGTTTTTCCATTGGCACCGGCGTTATTTGTGATTTGTCCAAATTGAGATTTCCCAAATGTTGTGTCATGGAAACACCAGTTGTATTTGCAGTTGCATACATTGTTTTTGCCAATTTCGCTGCGGCCATTTGTACAGCAGCTTCAAAGGCTGAGTGATTTTCATTTCCAGGCATGATCTCTGACAACGCTGGGGTTGAGCATGCAATTGGCTGTCGCCTTGGCGGTCCCATTACCGAGTAGGGCTATAAATATTTGAAAATCATTTAAATTTAGTATTTATTCAAGCAAGCATGCAGATTTATAGTGAAATGATAGGTTTTATGGTGAAACTATAAATTTTATGGCAAAACGATGTTTTACATGGATTTGCATTTCAGCATAGTTTATGGTAAAACGGCGTGTTTTATGCTGAAAGCATAGTTTTTATGGTAAAACGATGGTTTACATGGATTTACATTTCAGCGAACCTCAGAGTCATCTTCATCCGCTGAATTATTCGCATCGGTCCAGTGTGTTGAGCGGGACTTAGCCCTGTTTCTGTATGGCCTGTGGGATTGGAACCTCTTTCCCCGAAATGTTCCCCGGTGTCCCCTGGTTTTCCCACCACTGTAATCATTGTTTCTGTCGGTCAAATGTTTTGAAATTTGATGGGGGTCCATTTGGGCCCTGCTGACCAAATAGTCACCAATTCCTTGTCCCTGGCTCACATTGTGTGCTGCAATTTTCAATTAAAATGATAAAATGGAGAAATTGGATATTGGATATTTTTTTGGCCAACTTCTTTGGTTAAAATTTTTTCTGTTCTCGTTTACATTTTAATTAAATAAACCGGGTTTAATGTTTTACTTTTTAATTAACCTGGTTTGAGTTCTGTGTGACTTTTTTTCTTGAATTTTAATTTCCCATGCATTTCAGTGTTTCGGATTTTGAAGCGGATGGTGTCCGGTGATGGCAAGGTCATGTTTGATTGTGCCAATTTGGTTGCAAATCCAATGTGGTCTACATTGGAGGCTTTTACCAGTTCTCCACAATCCAGTGGTCGCAAACGGCACATTTCATTGCCTTCATGATTTGAAATTTGGTTGTGATTAGGTTAATTCATGGAGAATTTGTTACAAAAAAAAAAAAATTTGCAATTAATCTAAGTTACATTCATGTTGGTTTTCCACTGTGAAACTTTCGGCAGTGACATTCAGTCTCCGTCCTCGACACATGTCGCGCGAGGCTTCATGAACCCAGGGATCCCAGTTGTGGACCTCTTTGACCTTTGAGGGTAATTTTCTTTGTTCTCTATTTTCTTCTTTGTATGTTATGTTTTAAAATTACTAAACAATACTCACATTATCTAGTTCTTCTTGTTTTTGTTGTAACGTTTGTGTTACTTGCCCGCAATAGCTGTGTTTCTGCACCACTCCAATGTGCTCTTTTTCCAGTGCCAGGTGTCTTTTAGACAGGTCAGCAAAGTCCAATTCTGTTTTTTTAATAGCTTCCGCTATCCCTTGCAGATGGGTGGAACACACTTGGCATTGCCGAATAAATCTGGCATGGTAGCCGCAGAATCCTTGCAGGATCTGTTTTACCATTTCATACGCTGCAGAAACTGCACGTAACATTTTGCCAGATTTTTTCGAGCCCTTTTATTATGTCTATTTTCTTTCATTTATTCAGAATTGTAGGCAAAAAACATTGGTCAAGTCAATGCACGTTGTGTTAGCGATGTTTTTTATTTATTTTTTTTTTAGAGGGGAAATTTAGAACGAGTGTGTCCAGAACGAGTGTGTTCACTCGGCAAAAAGAAATTAAATCTTGGCAAAGTGCCAGTATGTGTACGTGGTATTAAAGTGTATACATTGTATTAGTGTATACTTTCTCTAATGGCTGAATTTATTCAAAATCAAGGTAAATATAATAACACCTTTAATTTGTGATGTGGAGTGTAATGTCAAACATCTGTTACAGAGCGACGTGTCCCAAGTTTGGTTGAGCTTGCCAGCGCTGTTTTTTCTCAGACGCGCACAGTACATGAATGTCATTCTGCGTATTGGAGTGATGGGCAAAAAAGGCAAACCCCCAAATTTTGGATAGAAAATGGTCTATTTGTGGATAAAATGCCAATTGGGGATGCTGTTCAATGCATGTTGAAGAGTGTAGCGGCAGTTCGAGTTGGTGCCATTTCTCTTTTTAACTGACCACTCACAATGGTCAACTGACAAGTATTACTTGACAAGTGTCAACTGACAAGTGACAACTGATTGAATTCATTTCCTTACAGTGTGTTAGTTCGCGGCTCTATGGCAGGGTTGACAAAATTACATTCATTTTTGGCTCTGCAATGCATGTTGAGGGAAAAGTTTGTCAACCGGAAGTGTGTTTACCTGAAACAAGTTGAATTTTTAATTAATTGGAAAATTTCAATTATAAAAAAAAAGGTATTTTATTTTTCCAGTTCTCTTCCGTCTGCGTGAAACCGACAAACCCATTCAATTGCGCGACGGAAGCTATGTTTTGGCACGCCATTTGACATTCATTGGGTGCGATAAGGAAGAATGTCAGGAGCCGCAATGCGTAGCTTATGAAAACGTTGATGCTTTGAGCATTTTGCCGATGGACCCCGAGGGATTGAAAGAGGCCAGTGCTTGGTTTAATTTTCACAATTTGTCGGTTTTTGTCGGTTTTTCATAAATATTTATCTTGATGGGAATTATTTACAATGTTTCAGGTGGATATTGTGTGTGAAGAAAACCCTAAAATTGGAATTTGTTTGGTGCCAATCCTCCGATTTTGTCATCACAATTGTGGCAAAATTTTGCATGTGAACCTGTATGGATTTGGATTGTCCCAGGAGGGTCTTTTTGATATTTTAGTCAGTCATTGTCTTTTTATTTTATTTAAGAAATAGTTTAAATGCCATTTATGTTCTAATTATTTTCCACCAGGCTGAGGGAATCTCTGGCACTGATCAGAATTGCTATTTTAGCATTGTGCATCATGCTCTGGTTTACAGTGGAATATTGCAACTTTTTTCCCTGGAGCAATATGATCGAAATGTGACTGTATTCGATTATAAATGTTATGAATGTTTTGGTAAAAGTGTTGGAACCTCCAAATTCGCGCCAGGTGGTAGTTATCTGTTTGAAACTATTGGAAAACATTCTATGGACAAAGCTGAGAGTCATAGAAGTGCAGAATATGACCCTGTAGAGTTTCCAAACCGGTTGGGAAGAATTGCTTGGTTTAATAGGCGTCGCTAGTATAAAAATCATTTAAAATGATAAAAAAATGTGAAAAATTTAATACAAATTATGCGAGTTTATTTAATGATGGTTGAGGAGTTCCTCAATTCTAGATTTAATTTGTTTAGATTTTTCATTTGAATTGATAGGTGACAAAGTACATTCATTGTTGACTATTTTATGAATAGTAAATGGGCCATTATATGTTGGCTGAAGGTTCTTTTTTGAAGAGAAGACTTTGCGCATCACTAAATCCTGTGGTTGTAATTTGTCTAGAACTTTTATTTTTCGTCGATTATTGAACCACGCCGTATATTTATTTTTTGCAATATTTGTGGCATATTGTGCAGTTCGCCAGAGTTTCTGGGGTAATTCACAAGAGATCGGAATTGGAATAGTTTTCCCAAGTTCTGGAAGTCTATGATGCACTAAAATGAAAGGTGGTTTTTGAGTATGAGAATTCATACGTAAATTATGTTTCAATGTGGCCATGGGTACTAGTGCGGGCCAATCTTTTGACTTTTTTGATTCAAGTAGTAGTTTTATTTGATCAACAATAGAACGGATACCTCGTTCAGCTATGCCATTAGTTTGGGGGTGGTAAGGTTGTCCCCTGACATGTGACACATTCCAGGAATGTAAAAATTGAGCAAAATGTTTCCCTGTAAACTCTGGGGCATTGTCGGTGATTATTCTTGAGGGTGGTCCAAATGGCGCAAATACATAATTATTTAGCTGTTTGATAATAGTATTTGTAGTGTGATTTCGCAATGGAAATGCCATAGTATAACGGGATAAGGCATCAATTACAATCATTATGTATTTGTGCCCTTTAAAAGTTGGTAACTCTGTTATGTCCATGTGCAATGTATGCCAAGGCATTGAAGGTGTTGGTGAAATTTTCATGGGTGCGTTGCCATGTTTGTGTGGTTTGAATTGGACACATAAATTGCAAGATTTACAGAAATTTTCTATGTCTTTCCGCATGAATGGCCAAGCGCCATATTCAGCAAGCAATGCCAACGTCGCATTGGGATTTCCATGTGCAGCGTAATGTCCGCTATGTGCTTCCGCAATAAATGAATTTTTTAAGTGTTCAGGTATCCAAATTACCAAACTTTGTAAATGAATGGGGGAAACTAAATATACTACTCTGTTTATAATTGAGGCATTAGTTATTGATTCCTTTGCGAGCAATTTTTGTTTAATAGCCAATATTTTTGGATCTTTCTCTTGTTCCAATTCCCAATCAAAATCTGACACAAAATTACAGTCAATTTTTTCTGAGGGGTGTTTTGGTTGTAGGTGTGGTAAGGTGTCAATTAAATCTGACACTTCATGGAGGTCCAAATCACTGTCAGTATCTTCTATAGGATTTCGACTTAACTGATCAGCTATTTTATTGAATGTTGCAGGACGGTGTTCTATTCGCAAAATTTTATTTTGTAGGTACATAGCCCAACGTTCCAATAGGCTAATATGTGGCGTCTTATATGCTTGGACAATCCCTGAATTGTCAGTTTGAATGACAATTTTTTGTCCTTCCACAATAGGGACTAAACGTCTTATGCTCCAGGCTACTGCAAGTGCTTCGAGCATTGCTGCACTCCAGTGTTTATACTCAGCATGTACGCGTTTGCTTATATATGCGATAGGATGAATTTTTCCTTTAATGTCTTTTTGTAATAACACTGCTGCAATGCCATATTTGCAAGCGTCACTTTGGATGATAAACTCAGTTCCATCATATCGTGGATGTGCTAGACAAGGTGCTGTTGATAAAGCTTGAATTAAACTTTTCCAAGCATTATTCATCTCTTCATTCCATTCACATGCAGTATTCCCTTTTTTTGGCATTTTATGTGAAATCACTGCATAGAGGGGTGCTGCGATGTTTGCATATTGAGGTATAAAATGACTAAAGTAAGTGGTTTTCCCTAAAAATTGACGCAGGTCTTGTAGGGTAGTGGGTTTTGGCTGGTTAATAACTGCATTTATTCTGTCAAATGCTGGTCTGATACCCTCTTTACTGATGTCATGTCCAAGTTATTTCAGTTTTTCTACCAAAAACAGACATTTTTTCGGGCCAAGCTTTAGATTGGCCCATCTCAGGCGTGAAAACAGCTTGTGTAGGTGGTTCAGATGTTCACCTACATTGTCACTTGTGATGAGGATATCATCTAGGTATGTCCTACACCAAGGACGTTCATAGTTATTTTTACAGAGTCCTCGCAGCATAATGTTCATCAATCTCTGAAAAGAAGCAGGACTGCCACTTGCTCCCATTGGACATCTTAGGAACCTAAATTGTCCTAAACTGCAGACAAAAGCTGTGATATCTTTTGTTTGTTCATCACCAAGAGGCAGATTGTAAAATCCATGTTTCAGGTCTAAACTGCTGAACACTGTTCTTCCTGCAAATTCAGTTAAAATATGCCCTATTTGAGGCAAAGGATATGACTGTACTTGGCTTACACTATTAACTAATCTATAGTCGACAGTCAATCGCCATTCAGAGTCGCCTTTTTTTACCACTGTGATTGGGCTGGCCCAGGGACTGTCACATGTTTCAATTATCCCTCTGGCTAGCATTTGTTCTATGGTTGTTGCAATGTAGGGCCTTTTTTGTGGGGCTTCATACCTCACGGCTTGTTTTATTGGTTTCTGGGAAGGGTCCAGGTAAATGTAATGCGCTGCTAACGTAGTACATCCTACGTCAAATTCGCCGCAGCTAAAAACATCATGAAATGTTTTAATTAAATTGTCAAATTCAATTTTTTGTGATTCTGTCATTTTACACCGGTTGTGTGAAGGTAAATTATCCCGGATATGTTGTGCTCTCTCTACGGGGTCTGTTGGAAAATCTGGAGGTGGTTTCACAAAATCTGGCGGGTAAGGATCGCTCACTGCAGGGAATATTGATTCCGACTGATTGACTATATGGTAAATATTTTGTTGAGGTAAAAATCGTCCAATTATCATTGATTTTTTTATTGTAATGTCACGTGTTGATTTGTTTTTTATCCAGACCCTCAGATCATTCCATTGACCTATGTGTGATAAATACAGGTCTATAGCTGATAAATTTGAGTTATTCATATTGAGGGAAGTGAATTGACATGTACCCAGTTGTGGGATGTTGGGATGGATTTTAAATGCAATTTGTGTTATCGCATTTTTTGGCAGAGTGACCTTTTCCATTGGAAAAATTCGGAATGTTGTCTTATTTGGTGTTTCTCTTGATTTTCTTTTTATAAATTTAATTATTTGTGGCAAGAAGTTTAGTTTGGGGATAATATCTAGGCCCAAGAGAAATGCATGATTTGCATTTGATGCAAAATTGACTAAAAAGTTCCATCTAGTTTTTTGTTGTTTTCCTTCTGAATCTATATATGAAATAGGTAGGTTTGCTTGTTTTATTTCTCCTAGACGTGTCTGTCCGCCAGCGTGTTTTATAATTGTCGAAATTGGTGAAATCACATTTGTTAATGAGACTTTTGCTTGTTTTGCTATGTTTTCTAAAGTTTTGCCTGGTAAAACAGATCTTGTGGCACCTGTATCGATGACAGCTGTGACTGGTATTCCAAATATTTTAATTTCTGAAGTAATTAGTTTATTTTTGTCAGTTGGGTGTAAATTAGTAGTGTAATTACTACAGAGAGAATTTTTAGTGAAAGCATGTATCATCCAATCCCGGGATCGTTTCACAGTATTGCACATCATCTGCAACATGATCTTCATCAGATATGGAATGGTTGTCCTCGACTGCGGTGTCCCCCGTGTTGGAGTCTGTGTAGAGGCGATTTTTATAAATTTTTTCTTTCTTCTTGGGAGAGAATCTGAAAATATATGCTTACCATTATCCTCTGCGGAAGTGGTGTCTGTAGAGTCCTTGTCCGGGTCATTCTGCTCTGTGTTGTTTGCAACATTTACTTGTTCTTTATTAGCTAAAGGTCCTTTTAAAATTTTGGGTTGAGCAGGAGCAAATGCAGTGTTGTGTGTAGCAGCTGGTCCAAATTTTTTCACTCCCATGAATCCTGCATTTGTTGATTGTTTTGACGGCATGTCTGTCTGTTTGGGTTTATTTCTATAACAATCTGTAGATTTATGTCCAAATTTAAAACAGGTTGTACACTTTAAGCTACTGCGCAAGGAGGATTTTTGGTTATTTTTCTGGTTGCTGTAATTTTCATTATTAAATTTTTGGTTTTTGTCCACATTTGAATCAGATTTGTAGTTTTGGGAGCGGCGTGGTTTATATCCAAGACGTTGGAGTTCGAATAAATATCCGTCTAATTGCTGTGCCGCTTCCCTTGGTTCAGTGATTATTTCCATTTGTATATCCTGGTGTAGTTTAATGATAATTCGTTTTTCAAATTTTTCTTGGTTTATTCCACGCACAAAACGCATCAAGATTACTGCTTTGCGCTCTTTCTCAGGAAACAGTTTCATGTATTCGATTGGCAGTTTACTCATTAATCTAGTGCAAAATTTTATGCAGGATTCATTTTCAAACTGTGTCAAGGTGTCCCATTGTGCAATTGTCAGACGAGTTGAATGTGCTTTATACGTTTTATGTAGTTCATCTAAAACAAAGCCTGGATCCAATTTCTGTTCTTTGGTAAATGACTTGAATAACTCTTTTGCGGAGCCTTCCAATTTTACGCGGAAAAGTATTTGCCAGAACTGCGTGTGGCTATTTGTTGGCAGCAAAAAGAGATGTTGCTCAATAGTTTCCTTCCAGTCTTTGAAATTTTCTTTCTCACCTTTGAACACCGGTACTGTATGCAGTAGGGTTGGCAGAGGTGTGTTGATCACTGTGGAAATGCTATTCACCAATTGTGGATTTTCTGTGTTTGAAATCACCTCCTGTGGAGTGGGCTGTGTTTGTCCACCAGTGGGGATATTGGAAATGTGACTTTCAGATGGTGAAGTAGCTCCATGGTTGGATTGAATTGGATGGTTTGTTTGTGAGGCTAGTGTCGATGAAATTCCTGTCAATTGATTCATTACTTGTTCGAGAGTGGCTGTCATTGTTGTCATTTGGTCTGTAAGGATATTCACATGATTTTCTAAGTTGCCAATTTTTTCATTCACGTCAGTTTTGCGTTTGTTGTAGCCCATTTGAACTGTATTTTGGAACTGCGCCAATTTATGGTCAAAAGACCTTGTGATGTTCTTGTGTAGGGTGTCTACGAGTGATGAGACTTGATTCATGGAGATCATATTTTCGGTGGGCTGCTGTGACCTCGGAGTAGACGTTTGCATCTCATGGTACCCTGGAGGTGGCCTTGTGAGATCATGTGTGTTTACGTTTGCCGTGGCCACGTGATGTAAATATTTTTCTTGTCCGCGGAAGAAATCAAAATCAGTGCTACTTTGTGGCAGTACAACAGGATTTTTACTGTGTGTCCTATTCGCAATGAGCGGATTATTTGCATTTTGAACTTGTGGATGGTGTTCACCTAGAAGAATGCGAGATGCGATGGCAGCATTTTGCTGGTTCGGGGAAAATGCTGGATTTCGCTCCCATTGGAGGGTCATATTCGAAGTTTCGACACCGGTGTCATCCCCGAGCATATACCTCGTAGAGGGGGCATCTCCCTGATTGGAGGCATCTCCGAAATTGGAGGTATTTCCCACCGGGGTGGTCGCTCCAATAGTGGAGGCATCTCCATGATTGGAGGCATCTCCCCTGTGGAAGGCATCTTCTCTGTGGAAGGCATCTCCTCTGTGGGAGGCATCTCCTCTGCGGAAGGCATCCCCATGATTGAGGGCATCTCTATGGTTAGAGGCATCTCCATAATTGGAGGCATCTCCCAAACGGAAGGCATCCCCATGGTTGAGGGCATCCCCACCGTGGAGGGCATCCCCATTGATGAGGGCATCTCTATAATTAGAGGGATCTCCATGAGTGGATCTATTCCGATGCGAATTCGCATCTCTACTTTTTTGGGGTTGTTTTCGTGACATATTGATGTCTTGACTTACCGAACTGTAGACAACAGGCAGTGTAAATATTTAATTAGAACTGTGTATTCAACACGGCTCTATTTCTTTTTTTATTTAATTTCTGCCCAGCGAGTAGCTGCTCATCCACCAGTTGTTTACAATGCTGCTGTCGAAGTGTTGACTTTTATGCACTTTATAGTGTTCAAGTAAGTCCCTTTTTACGAGGGTGGAGAAGCATTAAATACTATCACATAGGATATGTCATATAATATCACATATCAAACTAATCCATTCATCATATTAACACGGGTGATTCTACTTAAATATTGTGGAATCACACATATTGTGGAATCTCACATGTCGCATGGTGATCTTAACATAATGTGGAATCTCACATGCCCAAAGGTGAATTTCACATGCCCGAAGGTGAATTTCACATGTCCGAAGGTGAATCTCACATACCCAGCGTGAATCTCACATGCCCAGCATGAATCTGTCTGTCAATCTGCCTAGAAATACCCCCCTCGTTTAACCCCATCAAAATTCTCACTCTGAAAATATAAACCCGGGGGTTATTTCAAGGAAATACAGTAGTTACCTTTGCGATCAATTTTATCCAACAGATTTTATAATCTGCAGTCATTTGCTTATTTTTGTCAAAAAAAATTTTTGTTAAAAATTTACTTGTTATTGGCATTGCCACTCTTGCATTGAATTTTACATTGAATGTTTGTTGTACTAAAACTTTTTCTCACCTTTTTATTAATGTGTTGTGTATTTACTGATATACTAACAATGTATGTGCTCTCTGCTCTTAATGCTTGCATCTAATGAAATCAATTTTTATGTTATGGTTTTATCATACAAAGCTGTGACAAAACGCTGCAGAGATAGCATGGCATGGGCTGGGCTGCCATGGAAGATTCATGTTTGGTCATGGGCATGTGTATTTCACGCTGGGCATGTGTGATTCCACATTATGTTAAGGCTACCATGTGGCATGTGAGATTCCACAATATGTGTGATTCCACAATTTGTTAGAATGACCACACTCCTTTGGACCACAAGCAAGAATATGCGTGACTGAGCTCAGCGCCGAATGTCCCACTCCCTAACCAATTCAGCAAAAAATGACTGGTCCGTAGTTGCAAGCGACAACGAAAATCGAGCAAAAGTTCGAATATCGAATTTCGGCACGCTCACGGCCTAGCAGATCCTGGAAACCGCGCAAAACTAAATACCGTATTTCCTCGAAATACCCAAATGAATCAACCCCCCCGCCCCCGTCGAAATACCCCAAGGTGTTTTCGAGCTGAGGAAAAAATAAGCCCACCCTCGAAATACCCACGTCTTGAATGAGGTACATCATGTATACAATGTACATGATGTATTTATTGGGGCCAAATACCATTGCAGCTATATGTAGAGTAGTCTGTATAGCTATCTACGTTTGAATGTTCTAATATGTTCCATTTGGTGACGTTTATTACCAGTTTTGGGTATGTAAAAGCCCATTCTTATTTTTTTTTATTTAAAAGGATAGAGCGGATCAGCGCATGAGATTAAATACAATTTATCACTCACACACCATGGACAACCTAATCGCGGATTTGTCCTTCCGCACCCGTGAAAAGTATACGAAATTGTGCAGAAACAAGTACACAAAAAACAAGAATTCTTTACTACGATATTTACGAAAATTTCTGGCGAAATAATAAATCCCCCTCGAATAAGCCCCCCCCCCCCCTCAAGATACCCCCCTAAAAATTTCCACTCTGAAAAATAAACCCCATGGGGTTATTTCGAGGAAATACGGTAACTCAGATCCGGAGCGTATTATGACCGCATCGAATAAACAATTTGGACGCGGCCACCAGATGAAGGTAAAAATCGGTGGCGCACTTATAGCAAATAAGTACCCAGGTGACAGTCCCGCGGATAAACCGCACTCGTTAGTCAGGCGAAGCGATACAAACAATTCGTGGTGAGAAAGAGTCTCAGACAAATACTTATTGCCTCAAAGACTGATTATGCATTTTTCTTATTAATTTACTAAAACGTTGCTTAAATATGAAATATTTTTATTGAATACATTTGGTGCCATGTAATGACAGCGGGCCAAGCGCCAATGGTGTCATGGCGCGGCACCCGCTGGCGCCATCAAATGGCGTCATTCCATCACTAGTTGGCACGACGTATCTTTTTGCGGCTTCCGTAAATGACACGATACTGTTCTTTATGCAATAAAAGCTCTCTACTTCGGTTGGCTTGCCCTAAATCTGTCAACGATAGCGATACAACCATCAACGACTTTCACATCTTGGCAATAACATTTTACAACAACGTGCGCATTTTTCATATTTTACCCCGCTATCCAACTGCCGCAGAAATTAGTTTCCCGCCTCTTGGCAAATAAAATTGAAATAGCCGCTCGCGTTACTTTGCGCGGTGATTTGAACGTCTGCAACGGGAACTTTTGCCGCCTGACATCTTTCATTGTAAAGAGTATTTTATTTTCCATTTATGTAGCTGCGCGGCGGCGGCGGCAAAAAAGACGCTTGAGTCGCGCACAAGCGCGACAATAAATGCGCGTTTTTGCGTGCCCATTTTGTTGTGCACACGCTTCCATCCGTTGCATGATAACTTGCCTTTTTGCAAAGTTTCTACTGGAGACAACAAAATTGTTGACTGTGCAGCCATACCGGTTTTTGCGTATTATTTTTACGATTGTAGCATAAGCTGACTATTCTACCGAAATAATTTACGATTTCCGATTACTAGACGGCCAACTGACCATGTGTAGAATATTGTTACATTTTCAATCGCGATTAGCATTGATAAAAATGGGCGATTTTGAAATTCAATATAAACTTAAAAATAAATATCTCAAAAAATGTACCTAGGTAATAATTAAATCTCTCTGAGACAGACCGGTAAAAATATTTTGAAATATAAAATCACAGAAAATCTCTCAAAAAGAAAATACCTATAATCACATTCCTCTGGAAAATGAGGGAAAAATATAAATACAAAAAATAATTTTTTATTTTATTTTCTGACATTTTCAAATTTAACTATCCCAGAGATTTTGTCAACGCTAATCATGATTGATAGATAATTCGTGACTTCGCTATACAGTTTAATTAAAATCGTGCGCTATTACAAATATACAAGCATTTGTAAACACAACAGAGTCAAGCCGGTTGTGCTTTGCTAACTTCACCAACGAATACAGCGATAACATCACTGATAAATGTTACGCAATGTAACTGGTTTTCTGGGACTGTTTACCAACACTTCAACTGCAGAAATTGCCCTAGTCAGTCTGGACACGTTCCCCCATTCGCAAATAAATTTCTCCAGATTTTTTCGCTGCCCAAAGATCGCGAGAAATGAAACCACTGACCTATGACGACTTCACACCAAGTATACTTTTTTGCATCCAGGAAAACCGAGTTCTTCTTATCCTATTCTATTGTCCGCAAGTCCGCAGAACCTTTTCATTGAAACAATTCTCACTTTATTGTGAAGTGGCACTTGATGCACATTTCAGAACACACCTTTTTACGGACTCTCGTGTCATTTTTTGTGTGTTTTGTTGTATTTATTTATAACCGGGTGGTGTTAGTGTTCGTTTCCCACCGGGTGATGTCATTAGGATAACTTTGGATATTTCTATGGTCGGATTTTTGCCGCACCTTCTTGGGATATTCGGTTCGCTCGTATAATTTCACGTTGATGACAGCAACTCATATATTTATGTATGGGGTCAGTTGCTATTGGCTTGGCCCCATTTCATGACAAATATATCCAGCGAAATTACGCATCGAATCTATGCGTTTTATGGTCCTCGTATCGTGTTTCACCCTTTGTGAAAAATATTTCTCTCCTGTTGAATTTAGATAGGTAAATGGTTTAAAAGTCTCATGTTTTTTGTACAGTCAATTTGAATAAGTATGGTTTTCTTAATGGTGTTTGAGACTGTTCAGCAGTTCGCTTAGGTGTAATATCTCCGCAGATTTCTGCAATTTATCAGTTGAAATCGTCTACCCATATCGAAAACACTGAAAACCTTTCACTGTATCGCTCTGTTTGATGACCCCTTCAATAGTAAAATATGATTTCGTTTTTCACCTGTCAACAATTGTTGATGTGTTTCGGTCAATTTTTAAGGAAATGTCATCCAGATTTCCATTTTGTTTTATGAATGCAGGGTTATTTCCCCCGCTTTCTAATAATAAATAATTAATTGATCATTTCTAACCTAATAGCTAATTGCCTTATTCCCCCTCGTACACTTGGACCTGTACGAGCGAAAATGATCGCGGGCATTTTGCATCTGTTAAGCTCGTTGATATTTGCTGCAACAGTATCTCATGGTTAGCTGTTTGAAAATTTTTTGCAGTTCAAGATGCATCGTCAGCCACACTTCAGTGGACGCTAACTGAACAGTCTTGTGCACAAAGCAATAGCATGGAGGTATTAAAAACGCCTCCAATTAGAGTTGTTAACAGTACCGAACTTTTTTCAAAGTATATGTAAACGTAAAGTATTTATTATTACCATAGTTGTTAAAACGTATTTACGTTTACTCGACAAATACGGATACTCGAGTACTGCGTAAATACGTTTATGTTTAAGTAATAGTTTTTTTATTTTTACTCATGAGTAAATGCGACTAGGTAAATGTACTTTGTCCCCTGGAAAAAGTAAACGTAAGTATTTTTGAAAAATGTCACACCAATTTTTGCTCAAAATAACTAATTTTCATTACTTCTTGCCAACTTATGCAATTTTTAACTACGTTTGTGCTTAAATATCCATTTTCGATTATTTTCCCCAATCTTTAGGTTATTCTCTCCCTTTTTCCATTCTATGCCTTCAAAAAACTGTGTATATACAATCTTCAAAAACTATTTGAAAGACTTTTTGAAATACTTTTTCTGTACTCGAGTACTTTAAAAATGTATGCGTAAAAGGGAGTATTATACAGGAACTTTTTCGGAGGAAACGTAAACGTTTTTACTCTGTACTCGAGTATACGTTTTTATCCAGTAAAAGTAAATAGGTACCTACGTTTTAACAACTATGCTTCCAACCCGCAAAGTGATGTTTTCTTCCCATAATTTGCTTTTTCCGTAATGCATGAGCAATAGGTAATTAATTCATTGTGTTCGTTGGAAGAGCTTCACGGCGAGCGATCATTTCGCACATCCAGATTTACATATGAAAATGTAGGAGGAAGACAGCACTTCGTAACGATGTCTACAACACTTCGTTGCCTGAATTCGTGTAAATATGTAACGCATCCTAGCGATTGAATCGCGCCATGGACTGCGGTGCCGTATTTTCGGAGGGCGTAAACGCGTTTGAGATTGCTCTGGAAAACAACATCATTCCTATAATTCTTTTAGATCTTGGAGCATTCGATCCGGTAAATACTCTTGCGTAATTGAACCGCGCCTGATTGAACTATCCTACTGCGCCAAGCAGACAAATCTGTTTGGCGCCGCTCACCCATTCTACTCACAACGCCACTCCCATTAACCCGCCATACCTTTGGCAGCGTTCCAACACTCTGGCGTGCCTCTATTCGTTGAGACGACAGCCGCCAGCGGCGCCAGCACCGGCAACCGGGGCTGCGTCGACTTGGACAGCAGATGCGGCCTGTGGGCGTCGCAGGGCGAGTGCAACAAGAACGCCGCCTGGATGATGGGCAACTGCAGACGCTCGTGCAAGAGTTGCCAAGGCGGTTGGTGGGCAACTGGTTTATTTTGTGGAATAAGTTTGAACATTTAAAAACTTCTTCACTCCCTGTTGATGATAACGTGTGAACACTGTCCTGGGGCCAGTTCCTGGATGCACAACTGATAGTTTGCATGACAATTGACATTTTACAGGGCTTGGGACTGCCTGCTGGTGGTCATCCCGCAAGTAGCAAAGTAAAGAGTGAAGTTAAAAATAAGAAGTAATATGAAGAGTGGAGAGCAAAGTTTACCTTTTTACTTTGCCACTTGCGGAACTGGCCCCTGGATGAACTTTAGATTAGCGGGAAAATATGTGGCATCACACAAAATCAGTCTCACCAAGCAGCACAAGTTGAAGTTTAGGCCCAGACTGGACTAAATATTTACTTAGGCTTATTTCATGCGGCTTCAGCGAGCGAATCTATTTACCATATGAAATAACTCCTGTTCACTTCTGCACTGCAAAAATTCATTTATTTAAATAATGTGTACAAATGTATGAGTTTACACCTACCATAAATATGTCCTCGAATTAACCGACTTCGAAATACTCCCAACTGCGAGTGAGCTGGGGTATAAAATTTGAGTTAAATTTCCTCGAAATACCCCTCGGGGGTGATTGTTTCAGCGTGAGAATTTTCAGGGGGTGTTAAACTAGGGGGGGGGGGGGATTTTCGAGGGGTGGGGCTTATTATTTCGCCAGAAATTTTTTGAAGTTCCAGTACTAAATTGTCGTCTGTTAAGTACGCAGACGTAGAAAAATAACAACAATAACCGCTATATATATTTAAGAGTCTATTGACTTATTTGAGTGTGTAACAATGTTCTAACGTAACAATTCATTGTTTTTAACGTGTGTTTTGCATTGCCCGAATCACAAACCGCAGTTTTGTTATGTACGTTCTCTGTACACTCAATTTGGGGGGGGGTATTTCGAGGGGGTGGGTAATTATTTCATAGTGTCCATTTTGAGGGGGGTATTTCGAGACGGGGGGTATTCCGAGGGGTGGGGGGTATTTCGAGGAAATACGGTATTTACCTCTCTAGTTAAACGGACACAACCGTAGGAGACCGCGCGTGGTCGCTTCGTGCACACTTGGCTGAGCACTATGACAATCAGTCAAAGGGATCAAATTTCACCATCAACAGTGTCGCCATCGACAGTCTGGCTGTGGATCACGTTGAAATCGTGAGTTGACATAGCTTTGATTCATGGTTGCGATAATTGCTGTTTTTGCGATATTGGCGGCCTACACACTAGTTGACACATGTGTGTCATATCATGGTGTATACTCAGATTTGGGATTCACGTGTCGCAGAGCGATCTTCCAATGCACTGGCCGTAATAGGTATTTGATTTGGAGCTGTGCATTTGGAGATCGCTGCGACACGTGACGCCGAAATCTGAGTTGACACGACCAGTTGACACAGTGATGGGGCGGTGGCTTCGCGTTGAGACACACACAAATAGTGCGATACGCGTTCTGATTCTGGGTGCTGGCCGCGGTCTATTCTGACACTGTTCGCACTCTAAACTGTAAAGCAGTGCACCGCCAATTGATTTTATTGAGATTTAACGGTAGCGTCAGAAGTTCCCCCAAAGCTACTGCTACACAAGATAAACTATTGACTATCACATTGCAGGAAGAAGCCAGGCAGCTGGTGCAGTTCCATGGCAGAATTGTGCTTGTGTGTTTCCTACGACGTACTTTTCAAATTGACCAAAGTCGCATTTTGGATACACATTTTTTATGACCTCACAAAAAAATTTCAGACGTGGAATGACAGTCGCGTGCAGTGGGACAAGACCCAGTGGGGTGTGTCTTGGTTGAACTTCTACTGGATCCAAGTGTGGACGCCGGAAGTTGTGCAGACAAATTCGTATGTCAAAAAATCTTTTTTCAACATTATTGCATCTTTTTTAAGATAATACTGGCAATAATTGTTTGATAAATGTACATTAGTAAACTGCAACAGGCCACCAGCAATTACCAGCCGCATGGAGAGAAAAATACTCGCTGCCAACTACACTGGCCAGGTGTTTATGTGGGCTGATTACAGCTTCACTGTTCCATGCGAATTTGATTACAGCAGCTTTCCTGATGATGTGCAAAAATGCTGTGCAAAAATTGATGATAAGAAGTGAGTTTATATGGGAAATTCAATCAGGAAATTTCATTGGACATTTTGATATAGATATTGATACCTATAGACATTACAATGAAATCTACCGTATCCCATCTGAATAAACAAACAAATATTAAATTAATTTTTCATCGTGTTACACTCTGTCCTTCCAGTAGATCTAAATTTTCAGTGGTAGAATGTCATTATTTGCAGATACTATGCAGTGCGGTTCTCCACATCTGATACTGCACAGCGTGAAGCTTCACGGTCAGCCAGCAAGGCACATTTGGCTGGCTGGGCACTGAAAGATGTGGTATTACAGACAAGTCAGTATGCTGTTGAGCTGATAAGTGATTGGGAAACTGATCCATATGGCATGGAAACTACAAATTGTGATGTGTGCATTGTGTTGAAAAGGTTTGTGGTGGGTGTTTATCTACATTTTGTGCAGCATGTTTGTGCTCTTGTTTATGGAGTGAATGTGAAAAGAACAGGCTTTAATGAAGCCTCAGTAAGCTGATTTGCTTTTTCTAATTTTGTGCACATCTGGTGACTAGAAGTATTTATCCAGAATTGAACCACCACTTGCAAAACTTACAGAAAGGCTGCCTACTATGCATCAGAGTTGGCAGGGCCAGCAGTGGCAACTGCAGTGATCACACTCACTAGTTTTGCATCCATCTCTTACTGGCACCAGACAGGCATCTTGATGGCATCACTTGCACTTCAGATTGTCAGCTATGGAGTGGCTGCCATGCAGGTGCCACAGGTTGCATATGGCAATGGCACACCATGTCTTTGTGAGTTTTGTTTCTTTCATGGTTGTTTGTTGGTGAAAGTTTGCTGTGTGATAAATACAATACAATAGTTCGCTGTTGCACAGTTTGATCAATGTACACTGTCCAAAAATAACATTGATAGTTTCAAAACAATGCAATGGTTGATTTCTACACATTTTTCCACATAACCTTGCTACTGATTTTTGTTGTTTGATTCAAGTAGGTGAAATATGCATAATTAAGCAAGATAATCAATGGAAATTCCTGATGATAACATAATCCCCATGCAATCTCACAGTCAAGTTCTACACCTTCAACCTGGCAATGACTATCTTTGTATTGGCACTGATTCAAATCTTCCAAGCACTTGCCAATTACCGGTCCACTGTTCCACCCCCACACTCGATTGACACACTTGTTGCTTTGATGTCAAGGTTCCTACCATGTTGTGGTACCAACAGCAATGTGGAGCAAGGCCATGATGAACATATGACAATGGAGAATAGTACTGGTGCACTGCCAGATTCCAAGAACCCGGGCAAATATTACTGGGCTCCATTGGTTGGCTGTGCTCGAGTGATTCTGCTTGTATTGGCCATGATTATTTATGTTATCATGATTTTGGCTTGTTTTGTCTTCTGAGTCAATGTAGGGTGATTGTGATGTTTCTGACATTTGAATGCAAAAATACTGTTTCAAATGTCACATTTATGCATGGACATAGCCAGTGCCCTTAAAGATAGCTCTCTTTATGTGATATTCGTTGTAGGTGTGCCAGTGGGCAGTGCCTGATAAATTGTATCATGTCCATTTCGCCACACTACTGATCATCTTTGTGCTCATTATATTGTTTTGCAAGTGATGCTAAATCATCTTTAAAAATGCTGCCTTTTCACTTTTAGAAATTCTAGACTGCGTTTGCAGGAACATGTGATAGATATAGCTGATGAAGGAATAAACAGATCACTCACCAAAATTGCTCCATTTATCATTTAACATGCAAAATGTTGTTTTCAGATTTGAGGAAGGTCCTGTCATCAACGATGGCAAAAACACACATATTAAATACGGAAACTCATTGAGTTTCCGTGTTTTTGTTTAACACAGAAACACGGAAACTCAACAATTTTGAAAAACACGGAAACTCAAATGAGTTCTTTTTTGGAGAACACGGAAACACGGAAACACAGAAAATACGGAAATGTTTTTTGAGTTTTTTATTCAAGCAATTGAAGGCACAAGATTTGAACTGAACAATGTGTGTATGTGCATACATAAGGTATGCATGTATGTATAGTGTGTAAATATGTGCATAGTATCCAAGTACAACAATGAAATAAATATCCAAAAAATAACGGTGTCCACAGCTCCTGGTGGTTTTGACAATATTATGGACTGTGATCAAAGTGTTGAGGAGTGTCCATCAGGGTCTGCTAGCTCACACAATTGAGCTGAGGGCTCCTCACCTCCCAAGCTGTCAAAGGTATTGGTCACCCAGTTGGAACTACCTCCAGTGAACTAATGAAATTTTTTCCAATACATGACAAAACGTATGCAGAACCAATATTTGATAAGAAAACCACTGTTTCAACAGTAAAATGCTGTAAAATGGAACTTTCTCTAAAACAATTCGAGTTTTTACCAAAAAAACTTGAGTTTTTACTAAAAAACTTGAGTTTTTATTTAAAAACCAAAAAAACTCAAGTATTCTAAAAAAACACAGAAATAAAACACAGATACTCAAGTTTTTTTTGTGAAAAAAACTCAAAACACAGATATTCATTTTTGAAAAACTCAAAATACAGAAAGTGTTTTTATTTTGAAAACTCACCCATCGTTGCCTGTCATGCGTCTTTCTCTTTGTGCAGTCGAAATGGTTGGAGCCAACCAAACTGGTGCTTGGTTGAAGGTTGTTCCTAATCTACCTACCTATTTAGTTTGTATGAAATGAATAATAACAAGGTTGTCATAAATAATACTCTTTTCAGAAGTTTCGAATGTGAGCTACTGCTACCTCACACCCACGTCGGTCGTCAGATCAGATGTAAATAAGGTTTTAAATCCATAATTGATATTGCTAATTCCAGTGCAAAGGTGTAGTCGGCACCAGCGGGCTATAGGAAAGCACGCGCACGCTAAATCCCACGCTATGCGAAATATAGTTGTTTACTGGCCGGACTGCATGCTTTGCACAGGTTACCATAATTTGATGAATAAAGTAATGCAATCTGCGGCCGCTCAATCCGTCGTCCCTGACCATATTTATTGACGCGCACAGTCGTAATTTGAATAAAGGTTCTCCGCGTGAGCAAACATTTGCGTCCCTGAGAAACAAGGCGACAATTTAGCCACTTGATCATATGCCAATGAACTTTGGACGGGTGCCAAAGGTTAAACAATCCACGTCAAAAAAACTTTCGAGCCGCGCGGCGACGAGTGCAAACATCATGAGCGCGCCTGAGCCAACAACGAGCGTGGGCAGCGCGGTGCGGGCCAACCTGAAGTACGTCAGCCTGGTGGTGATGATCGTGCAGACGACGGCGCTGGTGCTCACGCTGCGCTACTCGCGCACGGCGCCGCTGGCCGCCGACGGCAGGCGCTACTTGTCCTCCACGGCGGTCGTGTCGGCGGAGGTTGTCAAGACTAT
This sequence comes from Sphaerolaimus hirsutus, assembly GCA_964036195.1. NCBI lineage: Eukaryota > Metazoa > Nematoda > Chromadorea > Monhysterida > Sphaerolaimidae > Sphaerolaimus > Sphaerolaimus hirsutus. The sequence continues at coordinate 9,783,629 of OZ038457.1, forward strand.
TACTGCTATTAGCGTCGTTTTCGCGCAGAAAGGTGAGACTTTTGTTTGTTTTGAACTTGGCGAGCTTTAAGGCTTGTTTACTATGTGAAATATATCACCGATTGTATTGGTGCACCCCTTCTAGAAGTAGAGCTGGATAATAAACAAATAGCCCTTAACTGTGTTCAAAACTCAGCGTGAAATACACCCTTTCTGGAGATACCGTATTTGCTAGAAATACCCCCCCCCCCTGTCTCGAAATACCCCCCTCAAAATGGCCACTATGAATTTATTTGTGGCCTCCAAAAACCCCTCCCCCAAATTGAGTATACAGAAAACGTACATGAGAAAACTGCGGTTTGTGATTAGGTCAATGAAAAACACACGTTAAAATTTATGAATTGTTACGTTAGAACAGTGTTTATGCCATCTACATACTTATACGAGTCCATAAACTCTAATATATAGCGGGTTTTGTTGCATCCTTCTACGTCTGCTTACGTTACAGACGACAATTTAGTACTGGAATTTCAAAAAATTTCTGGCGAAATAATAAGCCCCCCCTCCTTAAACCACAAATGAAAATTCTCACTCTGAAACAATCACCCCCTGGGGGTATTTCGAGGATGCATTTTACATGACAATTTATGTAAAATTTGCTGAAATCACTCAAAGATCTCCAGAAATGGTGAACTGTTCACACTGAGTTTTGGAGAGTTGGCTATTCAGTAGAACTTACTCCAGGACAAGTTGGAAACATGTATCATCATCCACCTGTACGTATTCAATTTAGGGTTGAAATTTGTGACATTGCATTTTACGTCAAACTGAAATAGAATTTTAACATATATTTTCAGTTTACCGTGATATATATTGTTTGGTATATCATGTAAATATATAGCGAACTGTGGTAATTGCTGACACATTGAACATTCATGCACCTTTCGGAACAAGTTTCAACAATCGTTTTGTCTTTAATGCAGATTACTCCATCAGCGCGTTTACTCAGCAGTTGAATGCAGAAATTTTTGAGCAACCAGCTGATTTTGCTAAAGTTTCGGTGCCTGCAGTTACTTACGTCATACAAAACAATTTGCTTTTCATGGCGCTTTCGAAACTCGACGCCGCCACATACCAGGTAAGGGGTAACTGACCCCACGCACGCTAGTTGACATCGACACCAAATGTCAAGGGGTTCACAGCCCAATTCAAAGGTTGGATCGTCAGCAAGCTCTGTATTGGGATGGGAACCAGTTGACATTTCATGTCGATGTCAACCAGTGTGTGGGGCCATTGATGTAAATATGCCGTCAACTGAATTTGTGTCAACTAAATTTTTAGTGAATTATGTGATTCCAACGTTACTATCTGATAGAGCATAGTTTATTTTACATCGTGACACTCAATTTTCATTGTTTATGTTGAGTGTGATGCTTTTATTTTTTGTTATTTAGTTGACACAAATTTGCGTGTCAACTATGTCAACACAAATGTCCACTAGCGTGTGGACCACTTTCGTGGTAACACGAAATGGGTAACATGACACATCCCTTTACTCTTCCAGGTGACCTACCAGCTAAAAATCCTCACCACCGCACTATTTTCTGTGTCAATGCTGGGCAAAAAGCTGTCAATATATCAGTGGTCAGCACTCCTCTTGCTCACAGTTGGCGTTGCATTGGTGCAGTGGCCAGCTGATGGCGGCGCCAGTGCCAAGGCCGTTCATGCAGATAGGTGTGTGATTTTCTGTATATTACACCTAACACCTCGGATTGCACCACATATGAGGACTTGGCTTGCTGCCAAGTTCCCGGGCTGCGTATTATAAAAGACATAGGATTTCCGCACGCGACACCGACGATAGCCGCAGAATGCAATTAAGCGACCAGAAATGGCTGCTAAGTTGGAAATAGAAATATACCGCACACTAGTTGACCTTGACACACATGTGTCAACTGGTCTGCGTCAACTCAGATTTCGGCTTCGCGTGTCGCAGAGCGATCTCCAAATGCACATGCCGTAATGTTTATTTTTCAACGTTGCCGCATGTGCATTTGGAGCATCTGCGACGTGAAGCCGAAATCTGAGTTGACAACCTCTGTCGTCAGCGCGCGCGTAGAGCACGCCGCGACTGTTCGCCATCGTCGGTGACGGTGTATTTCTATTTATTTCTAGTGTATCGAAATATGTTGGCGCCGCGCCAAGTCCTCGTACGGCATGGTTCCCAACACTTCTATTAGGGTTAAAATGGGATTGACTTTTCGGGATAGGGATTGTTTTTGTAGTTTTAGGGACCGGGATTATCCCGAGATTTTGGGATTGGCTTAAGTTCTGGTATAGGTGTTTCTCTAATTTTTCACAAAAACGCCTAAAACACACTTGAATTCGAGATAAGTGGCATTGAAAGGTACACAGGATAATTCGGTTCACTTTTCTAAAGTACAAAAAGCCATTTATTTCACTTTTTACTTTTTGCTCTAAATTTTCTCGGAAGTTATTTCGGGATCGGGATTAGAAAATTTTCAGATTTCGGGATTGAGATTATCAGATTTCGGGATAAGGATTGCGATCCTGTTTGAACCCTGACCTCTAACAATTTTCTATGCAGCTATGCCGACAAAATGGTTGGATTAACAGCCGTTATTGCTGCATGTGTCACCAGTGGATTTTCCGGAGTTTACATGGAAAAGATACTCAAAGGCAGCCCAGTCTCTCTGTGGATGAGAAACTTTCAGATGGCATTATTCAGCATATTCACTGGCCTTTTTATGGTGTGGATGAATGACTGGTCTGCTGTTAGAGAGTTTGGCTTTTTTCAAGGGTATAGTGCTATCACATGGGCAGTAATAGTGCAACAGGTACTTGATGCCAAAAAAAATTGTTATGCACATTAAAGAGAGCACAAATGTATGAATCTCGCAGGCATTTGGAGGCTTGGTGATTGGCTATGTTGTCAAATATGCTGACAATATTCTCAAAGGTTTTGCCGTCTCGCTGTCTATTATATTATCTAGTCTGACCTCATATTTCCTGCTGGGAGATTTGCAGTTGACAAGGTTGGTCTTAGTTGACATTTGTCACACTATGAATCGATGAAAGTTCCAAAATATTACAGCATTTTCCTGGTTGGGACAATGTGTGTTCTCGGTGCAACATTCCTGTATGGTTATGAGCCAAAGCGGTCAAATCCAAATGGAAAAGAGCAAAGAATGTGATAGTGTCATTATGCTAAAAAAATCTCATGGTACACTTTTTTGTACTTGCATACAATTTCCAATAAATCACCGCCTATACTTTTAAAATACAATATATAAATACACGTAGCACCAAACTGATGAAAACGAATCATTAGAAAACAGATCATTAGTGATTCCCACCCGTCACCAATGTTAGAGATCAATACTGTGTGCAATAAATCAGAGATCGCAAAATTTTTTTACCATAGCGTGGATTCAATTAGATAGCAAATTGCCTCTCCAGGGGTTTAGAACCACCCAAATCCGCCATCCATCTATCTCGGAGGCAATTTTTTTTGGCTACTATCCCCTAAACCCCCCCCCCCCCCCTAAATCGTCCAGCTATCTATCTATCCGGAGCGATTTTTGAAAATTCTTGACCAATTTTCACTCAAAATCGCTAATTTACATATTTACCTTTTTAATAGTTTTTCACCTCCAAAATTATGTTCATGTTCATTATCGCCTATTTTGGCTATATATGTGCTTATATACTTATTTTTAGCCATTTTTCACATACTTTTAGCGATTTTCCCCCCTTCTTCCTTCTATGCCTCGGAAAACCCTATATATTGAACCCCCGCGAACCCCCCCAGATCTTTCCCTCCGCAGGAGCGATTTGCTATCTAAATGAACCCCGGCGGGGGTCCAAATCTACAAAACCCCTGTGCCTCTGGGGTGAAAGATAGCTGAAAATCGTTTTTAAAGGGAGGGCGCTTGAAGGTTTTATTTGGGACCCTATGTAGGCTCTATAGGCTTTCTTTGGGAAAAATTGTTAAAACTAAGTAAAAGGTACATGAAAATAGGGATATAGACACGGTAGATGGAAAAAAAATTTTCAATGAACTTTTAAATATCTTAAAACGCGATTTCATTTAAAGAAAAGTTTATTGAAACTGTTTACAGAAAAAAGATGATGTTTTTACAAAATGTTCAAAAAGTGGGGTATATATTAGGAATAGATGTTACTGAAGCGCCCCACCCCAAATTTCATCCCTGGGAAGCAGTTTTGATTTTGAAGGTGGTAAAAATGCAAAAGATACAACTACTGGTACAAAATCACCCAAAACTTGCTTGGCGTAGGTTGATGCCAGAGGTAGTACTAGGGAAAATTTCCACCACGGGATAAATAACTGTGATGGCAACTGGAATAGATGGATAGCTGGAGCATAGGCACCCCCAGTTAGTTAACCTTGCAAAAATAAGTAAAAAAATCACTACAAAAAGCTCAATTGTAAACCATTGGGTTGTCCTTTGAAACCTCGAACAGATTGACTCCTCTGGGCTGCGGGTGAATGCATGGATCAAAGACACAATTTTTAAGGTGCTTGATTTTGAAAATATAGTAAAAAATTTATATTTTGAAAATTACTTAAGAGGGTGGTATGAAGGGTCTGTGCCGGGGCGCATGTAGGCAAAATTTCCTACATTTTTATATCGCACTGATATTATATAAGTAAATCTGTTCTCATCCTGCGAATTCTCTACAAAATACATCGAATAGCGTGCTCGTCGCTCTACATGTATGTATATTTATATACATCAGCGGTTGTTGGCGCCAACGACAATGGCGCCAGCCAAGGACGTATCCAGGATTTTTGCCAGGAGGGGCTGCTGGCGCAAGACCAGTGCACAAGTAAACCCAGTGCACAAGTAACAATGTCCGGTGTCAATGTAGACCTGGTGCTTAGGTACGGCCCCCATAATTGAGCACTGGGCATTCATGGGCACTGCAGGGGTTCAGTATGAGGGTTGGGTTACCCCCCAAACGCTCCAGCTATCTACATATGTATCTAGCGATGTTTCTCCCTTTTTTCTTTCTAAAGCTTGAAAACCCCCATATATTGAACCCCTGCAACCCCATTCAAAACATCAAATATACACATGATGAGTGACGGAATGGCGCCATTTGAGGGCGCCAAAGTAAGCCACACCATGGCGCCCTTCTACTACTTTTGCTACTTGTGCACCGGTTTTACTTGTGCACCGATACACACCCGGGGCTGCTTCTTCACGGAGCCCGGGGGGGGGGGGGGCTCAGCCCACCTAAAATTTTGCGTAATATAAAAATGGCGTAATCGCGTTTGTCATTAGTAAGCGCCACGCCATGCCACCATTGGCGTAGGAGCTGGCGCCAGAAATCGCCCATATGTATGTAAATTAGAGCGACAAACACGCCAATTAGTGTATTTCATAGTGAAGTGAGAGTACTAGGACCTATTTACTTACAATACATCTTCGTGATAGAAAAATGCGCAAATTACTTACAAATTCATTACACCATCAGAAGTGGTGCCAGAAGTTGCATTTTCACTGACTTTTTCATGTCTCACCCAGGAACGGGGGGGGGGGGGGGGCTGCAGCCCTCCCCCCCCCGGATACGTCCTTGGCGCAGTCCCACAGTTTCAAAATTATATTCGAGAGAAACGGGAACTCAATCTTACCTTGCCTTTGCCAGCACTTTGATCCTGAAACGGGTCGGCACATGCGCTCTGATGGCAGCATTGCCTGTGCAGTTTCCGCCTATTATTTGCCTGCGGGAATCATTACATTTTTATTTAAATTATGTAATTTCAAACGCTGTCTGAAAGACCAGACCAGATGTGATAGGGAAGAAATCCGCCGTATCTGCGCTTTCACATTGAATTCGTATGCGTTACCCGTCCTTAAATTCGCGGCTGCGTTCCCAACACCATATGCGGCGAATGGACGCGATGTAATGTTCTGAGAAATGCTTGCGACAATTAGGAGTAAATTTACTTATCTAAACAGGGTGCACGCCAGGTCCACGCCAGGTCCGCCACCCAAATTCTGAGTCGGTGCCGGACGCCATATCTCCAGTTGTAGTGGGGGGATTTATTCGAAATTTTGAGGGCATATACTCGAAACCCACCCACTACTATATACGGGCTGGGGAAGGTCGGCGACCCACCTGAGTGTGGGTCGCCGTATAAATGAATTTTTTTTTTGAAAAAATCGCTGTCCACGCGAGGTCCGCCACCCGTTTTTTTATTATATAACGGGCTGCCAAACTAAAACTGTTGGGGGAATTGATCGAAATTTTGAGGGGGTGTACACGACACCCCCTCAAAATTTCGATCAATTCCCCCAACAGTTTTAGTTTGGCAGCCCGTTATATAATAAAAAAACGGGTGGCGGACCTCGCGTGGACTACGATTTTTTCAAAAAAAACTATTCATTTATACGGCGACTCACACTCAGGTGGGTCGCCGACCTTCCCCAGCCCGTATATAGTAGTGGGTGGGTTTCGAGTGAATGCCCTCAAAATTTCGAATAAATCCCCCCACTACTACAATGGAGATATGGCATCCGGCACAGACTCAGAATTTGGGTGGCGGACCTGGCGTGCACCCTGTTTATAATACAATATTTTTGATAATTTTCAACATACCAATTCAGGATTGCTGTCCCGTAACTTCAAATAATTTGGCGCTTTCAATGGTCTGGCACCTGCAAAAAAATTTTTTCGATCAGCAAAATAATTGGTTATAACAATATTTACGCGCTAATTACAATGTAAATTCACGCAAATATTTTACAGGTGACATTCAAATTCCATTCTGTCAACTCAATTCTATATACCATTTCCCATCAAGCGTCTGAATAAAAAGCAAAGACTGCAGGGCTACAAAAAAATTACCAACCAGAACACTCGCGGCGCCCCCTGCGATTGCCGGTCTGTCTTGTTGGTGGCTTGGCTTCTGGCCCGTGAATCTCGCGTCGGGTAGAAGTCTGCACAGCTTTGTGACTGGTGGTCACTCCGGTCGTCTGCGGGAGGGTAGATGATAAATTGTCTGCATAGCCCAATGATAACAATAAAGCAATATTACCTGTGCCTCCGCATCGGTGAGCACCACATCACTCATTCGTATGTCCAAAATGTCGCTGTTCATCGCGTGTTTTACAGCGCGCGGGGATGGCGTCAAAGCGGTGAAATCCAACTTCGGCACATTGCTGCTTCCGGCCGAGATTGGTTGTTCAGCTGCGGACACGCAAAAGTTGCAGCGAGTACAAATAGCAACACGGAAAATATATTTGATCAATATTGGTGGCCCACCCTAGTTGACAACGTGTGTGTCAACTGGTCTGGGTCAAATCCAGATTTCGGCTCACGTGTCGGAGAGCGATCTCCAAACGCACATGCGGCAATATATGTATATATAAAACTACACACATACGGCAACGATAAATATTACGGCAAGTGCATTGGAAGATCGCTCCGCGACACGTGAAGTCACGTAAACACACGAAATCTGAGTTGACACCTAGCACTTGACACATGTGTGTGGGACGCTAATAAAGGGACGAAATAGTAACGCACTAGTTTCCACAGGCGGCAACTCATCCAAACCACTGTCTGGAGTTCCCCGACCATCATCTGCACCAATGTTTACTGCATCTGCTGGATCACCAAAAACTCGATCCGACATCGCAGAATTATTCTGTGCCAAAATCAATCCCAGCTGACTTCGTTGCTCCATTGTACGTCTGTGCTGAACGTAATCACGCTGCGAACAGATTTCAAAGTCAGGGATTCACTAATTGGTAGAAAACCGCAAGCTCGAAAGGCTCACCGCGGAGATCTCAATTGCCATTAGTGTTCCTGCGGCTGCTTTCTGGTTTGAGCGACAAGCGTTGGCACTGGTCCAAAACAATTTTAAATTTTTCTTTTTAGATAAAAGGGCGCTCTGTGCATGTCGGTGTCGGAAATGCATCCAAAGGGATGTTAAAAAGGGAACGGATTTGTCTGCCATTGGGAATAGCATCATCAAGGCAAATGGTTATCTGAACGCTATGCTTGAGACGGGGTCCCAGTGTGCTACTGGATGGCAAATATATGGATATCATTCTACTTTGCCTGTGCGGAGCCTAACGTCAGCTAGTATTTTTGTATTTTCTGTGAGCGGTCTGTCGTCCATCCCTTGGTACGATTGAATTGTGTGAAAGACAAACGTTATCCCAGTAGACGTTTACTATTCCAATCACTTTGTTATGGTTGCATCCGTGTCCACAAACCACAGCTTGCCAATTTGAAATAGTCAGAAAATTTATGGGCGGAGCTTGGACCATTTTCGTATCAAAATTAAGAACCGGGAACGATTTCCGTTTTCATTTTATTTGGCTGTAATATTCTTCCTCAATGTGAATATCTTTTGCAAATTACTCGGTCCACCTCTCGCAGCCCAAGAACATTCGCACTCACACTGAACTGATCGTCTCAATCGAGGTCTCCCTTGTTTACGTGTTCAGCAGCGGGCAGCGGGTGCAGTTGCAGTTGGGGACCGGTGCGGCCGACCGCGAGCTAGACAAGCCGCAGCCGCCGCAGTGCACAAATGGCCAGCGCGGCCGAGCCAGCACACAATCTCAGCGCGGACTCGCAGCAGCCCAATGGACGCACCAGACAGGGCAGCGTCGCCGAGCGAATCGTCAAGAGTGGGTCGTTTTTTTCGTTGCTTTACGTTTTCTATGTGGGAAGATTGGTTCTTTAAGGCTGGAGGCAATTTCTAAACACCGCGTAAAGTGCGTGTGATTGGTACACTCCAGGAAAAATGTCTTTAGCCTCCTGATCGGGAACAAAAAAATTCAACGTCTCCCCCGCTAACGTGCGATCTGTGTCGGGATATAAATGGGATGAATTCTTGTAAAGTAATGTGCCTAAATGCCACATGTCGATTTTTAGCTTTCTGGGTGCGTTGCTGCTCGTTTGACAGCCATCCATCGTCATATTTCCGGTGGAAAAAAGTCTTGTTAATATTAAAACAATGAATAAACATGTTAAAACGATGAAAAAGACTGATGCGATGTGAAAAAAGGATGCACTGCTAAAATATTTATCACTTTGCGAATTTATATTCAAAATTGTATATATGGTGGACTTGATACTCTGCACTCACAGATTTCTCATCGTGTTCAAAATTGTCTGCCGTCAGTCGGCAGACAAATATCGACCCGGCATGGTGCAGATTTTTGAAATTATGAACAAAACTAAATGTTAGCACCGTGCCAGCTCATGGCTGCGCGCATTAAGCGAAATGTAAAAAAGCAAAAAAAATTCGCGGAAGGTGCTGCGTTCACGGTTAACAAAATGTTGACTATATACACAGGAGGGGGGGGGGCATATTGTTGGGTCGACATAATTAGCCCCCCTGTGTATGAGTTTCACCCCTCAGTGACCCATATTTAATGTTTGGTTTGCCATTGTGCCTAGGGTTCAAACGGGATCCCGATCCCGATCCCGGATCCCGTGAAATTCCGGGATTTACCAGTCCCGATCCCGATCCCGAAACCCCAATCCCGATCCCGATCCCGAAATTCAAAAATACCAATCCCGATCCCGATCCCGATCCCGAAAATTTTCAAATCCCGATCCCGATCCCGAGAAACTCCCAAGTCCGCGATCCCGATCCCGGAAAAATCAGTAGAAATTATAAAAAGTGAAATAATGACGTTTTTGCATGCAAAAAAGTGGATGCAAACCCCCAGTGTCAATTTTATGCCACTTTTCTGGCATCCAACAGTGTTTTGAGACATTTATGAACAACTGTGAATGCCAGAAAAATGGCCAAAATCTCTATCGCTAGAACCCAATCCCGATCCCGGAAAAATCCCAATCCCGATCCCGTGACCCCAATCCCGGCCAATCCCGATCCCGATCCCGATCCCGAAATCTCAAAAAAACAATCCCGATCCCGATCCCGAAACCCCAATCCCGATCCCGATCCCGAAATCTCAAAAAGTGAATCCCGATCCCGATCCCGAAAAGTCAATCCCGTTTGGACCCTAATTGTGCCTACACACACTAGTTTTCACCGTGACTTCGTGGGAAAACTGAATTTTTTTCAAATGCAAATTAATGAACACGGTTGAACGATTTTATTAATTTAATTGAAATTAAATTTGAATTTAAATTAATGAAAGTTAAACTTTGAAAATTTGAAAACTAAAACACATATAGCATACAAAAAGAGTAGGCTGGATGTCGCCATTTCAGTTTTCACATCAGTCACGGTGAAAACTAGTGTGTGTATGGCCATTGAACCAAAAAAATCAAAGGGCTAAAGACATATTTGCTGGAGTGTACTTTACAAATTTCGGACAAACTGTCGTATTTGCGGTAGCCCGTTCACTGGTCATATTTGTGCAACCACCGTTTATACTCTGTTGGTTCCCGCGGGGAATTAATTTGTGAGAGGGTATTATTCAAGTGGTGGAATAAATTGTGCGTCATAATGGGCTTACCCCTCCCCCCCCCCCAAACCACCCAGCATTCTATCCTGGAGGCCGCTCAGCTATCTATCTATCCCGGAGGCCATATTTTGGGCTACTATCCCCTACCCCCCTCCCAAAACGTCTAGCTATCTACCTATATCGAGCGATTTTTGAGAGACTATACCCTAATTTTCGCTCAAAATTTCTATTCTTCGTAACTTTTTATAGAGTTTATCCAAAATAACTACTTCATATGTCTAACTGCCTGTTTTAGTATGTACTATATGTGCTTATTACCCATTTTAGCCATTTTTCACCTAATTTAGGCGATTTTCCCACTTTTCTTCCTTATACACATTAAAAAACATATATATTGAAACCCCGCGACTCCCCCCCCCAACCCCCGCTAAAATAGGTGAAAAATACCTCAAAAAGGTATATAATGACATATATATGGTACTAAAAATACAGTTGAAAAAAGGCAATAAGCACATAAACTAGTGATTTTGGATGTGAAACTCTAAAAGAAGTATTAGACCGCGTTTACACGTTTTTTTACGACGACTCAACAACACTAAAAGGTTGAATAAGTTGAGAAAAAGGTTCCAAATTCATGAGAAAAAAGTTGTCAACTATACATTCTGCCTAGGCGAATCTGCATGTCAAATTGCAGAAATGTATTGCAGCTCAAGAGTTATAGACGTTTAAAAATGTTGCGTTTGTCGCCGGTTGTCGGAAGTTACCCGACAGTCGGCGACAACAGCAAATTTTTTCAGACGTTATAACACTTGAGGTACGAGCACGATTCTGCAATTTGACATACATACTCGCCTAGGTAGAATTATAGATGACCAATTTTTCTCATGCATATGGAACCATTTTAATCAACTTATTGAACTTTTTAGTTTTGTCGAGTCGTCACCAAAAACGTGTAAACGCGGCCTTAACATTAACGATTTTATGCAAAAATTCGGCAAAATTTCTCAAAAATCGCTCCAGGTAGACGGATAGCTGGGCGATCCATGGGATAGTAGCCAAAACATTTGCCCCTGTGATATATATATATATATATAGCTGAGCGGCTTCAAGGATGGATGGATAGCGGGGAGATATGGGGTGTGTAACCCCCCCCCCCTTTTGACTTGACCTGAATCATTCAAATCATCATTTGTATAATCATAAGAATCATTCAATCATGACCACTTCCACCACTTTCATTTTAATTTCCACCGTTTGATTAGGGGGTGGGTTCAAGTGGGATTTTGGGATCTTGATTGTTCTTTAGGTTTCGGGATCGGTGTAACGGATCGGGATTTTTGATAAATTTTGGTTCTGGATTATGGGATACGGCTAATACATTGAGAGTTGTGTTTCTCACAGTGGAAGTACATGGAAGCACATTTGCTGGTTCGCGGATGCCCCGGTCCGCATACCCCGGTCCCGGTCCCGACATATGTCTCGGTCCCGATAAAAATGCCAGTCCCGGTCCCGATAAAAAAATTCTAGACCCGGTCCCGGTCAGAAAAACTGGTCCCGTTTGAACCCCAGTTGCAGCAGCCCTCTTTCCATGGTGAGAGAGGGAAAATGTATGAAATTATAACATTTTATATAACTTCGTACGGTCAAAATTTTCACATGAAATAAGATATGCTTTTAGGAGATGCGTCTCAAAAACAAATACCACAAATACCTCCGCTGACGTGGTTCCCGGCGCCGTATATGTTTACATAGACGCGGATCACTGGCGCCAACGCCAATAATTCCATGGCGCAACGCCTGGGAATCCCGTTACCAGAGGGGTTTATCTTTAGGAGGAACTGTTTACAAATCCTGGATGTGTCCATGAGCGGCGGCAAAACCAGGTTTCGCTGTTTACGGTTTGGATGCTTTCCTATGATCTAGGTCATGTTCCATCGGTATTTTTTTTTCGAATGGCTAATTTCCCAAAGCTATAGGATGATGTTAACTTTTCTGTTCTCATAATGAATACTCATATCAGTAATGCAGCGTACTCAAACATGGTTGATATTTACACTTGCCAGTTATTACCACCTCGTTACGTCACATTTCCTTTCAATGAGTAGTGAACACGCGCGCTCTGCAGTGTTTTGCGCTCGTGTTGATATATAACGAAGTATTTAGCTAGCCATCCCGCGTGTGATATGCCGCTAGCTAGCGCATGATATGCCATCCCTGCCTCGAATGTTGGGACACGTCGCCCTCAAATACACGTTGAAATACCCAATGGACATTATATGTTCGTACGTAAACAGGTATACTCGGCAGACACGATACTCTACAAACAGATAGGAGTTATGTCTTCGGCTGGCAGACGGCCAGCCGAGAACTTATGGAAGGTGTGATGACGCCGAAGTGATGGCGAGAGATGATGATGGCGACGAAAAAAAAGTGATCACGTCACGATGGAGTGTTTCCTCCGGAAAAATGTACGGCCTAATGTCATCCGAGTATATCATAAAATCTTTGGATATGGAGTGCTGATTTTAACGCGCCCCATGTTCATTAGCGAAATGCATGTCCACGCATCCTTTAGGTAGCCCAGCCATGCAAACATATCCGCTTTGTGTGCGTATGTTTGCGCGCGTCTGATGGGGAAGTGATTGGTGCTCGCCGCGCTTCCACGCGGCCGCGCTTCACTTCGACAGTAAAACCCGCTGCGCAGCCGTCGCCCATTGGCAGTTTTCAAACGCAGTTTCGTTATTGCCGTCCATTCGCGGGTAGCCTAGGTGAACCTCAACGAGAGGCGAAACGCACCACCTGCGGCTGGGGGGTAGCCGCTGCGAACTGATAAATAACGCCGGTGCACATGGGCAGCGGGTGCGCGCGGACGCGCATGTGAGCTGATTGTGGGCAGCTACATGCAGTCAAGCAGTCTGTTAATGCAAGTTGGCAGTTGCGCCGCATGAGACGCCGCCGCCCGTATCTGAGCAAAACAGCAGTCCCGCCCAGACGGGGACTCAACTACTTCACTCGTAGTATTCAACTGCGCCCGGTGGGAGGTGGCCCATGGCGGCCGCTCTGGTGTCGCTAGCAGACCCTGTCAAATGTCAAGCAAAGTTTGAGAAATCATGTGAAATGTCCTGTAAAATGACAAACGAAGTTTGCCATTTTACAGGGTGTTTTGCATGACTTTTGAAACTTCGCATGACACTTGACACTTCTCAGTGCATTTGACAGGATTTCGGCGTGCCCCCAGACAGCAGTGCGCAATTTTCACGGCCGCGGGGATCTCCTCATCTGTCTTATATTTCTCCCGCATCGGTCTTATTAAAAAAATCATTCACGTGGGTTTTTTTACAGCTGCACACGGCTGCTTGCGGTTTTGAGCCGGCACCGACTATTTATTTGTTGCGATGACAAATGTTTGTGTTAAAATTGGAATGGTCGAAGAAAGTGCCGGGGCTTTACAGTTGCAGCCATTTGAGTATGTAAACACCTTCCCGATCAAGTCCGGCCGCCTATTTTTTTTTTCACTTCGCAGGCCATATCTCCGGTTGCGGGAGGGGTGGAAAACTAAAACTTGGGTGGTATATAGGCGCAACCCCCCACTACCCTGCATGAATAAATGGGGCAGCGGCGACTCACTATAGAGGGGGTCGCCATATACGTGAAAAAAGTTTGCAGCGTTTTCACTGTCCCGCACAGGTCCGGCCCCCGGTTGATTTCTTACACTGCGGGTCCCGTATCTCCAGCTGTGGGAGGGGTATAGATCTAAAATTTTTGGGGATGTGTCGCCAACACCCCTCCCTTACTATACACTGGCCAGGCGGTTTTTGGCAACTCACCACAGTGTGGGGTGCAAAGTTTAAAACTTATTAAAATGTTACTGTCCCACACAAGTCCAGCATCCAATTGAATTTCGAAAAATGGACACTTTTGTGTTGTTTTAACACTAATGCGGTTGACAATGTGAAATAAGCATGAAATATCCTCTAAAAAATATCTTATCCAACCTAAAACTGGCCACCACATGAACTCCTTCCCCCAAGTGGGTGACAAAAAAATCTTTTTTTACAACTTTTTTATTAGACACTTGAACAGCTGGTTTACAATAAATTATAGGGGAGGGTTGAAGGTCTCAAGTTGTGTAAAAAATCTTACCTCAAAAATGCCTTCATAAGAAAATTTGCTGGGGGTGAATTTCAAATTGTAAAAACGACATCATTGCAGGAACAAAAATAGGCAAAATTCACAATTTTAAATTTACCCCCAGCAAATTTTCTTATGAAGGCATTTTTGAGGTAAGGTTTTTTACACAATTTGAAACCTTTAACCCTCCTCTTTAAATCATTGTAAACCAGCAGTTCAAGTGTCTGATGAAAAAGTTGTAAAAAGTGATTTTTTTGTCACCCACTTGGGGGGAGGGGTTCATGTGGTGGGCAGTTTTAGGTCGGATAAGATATTTTTTAGAGGACATTTCATGCTTATTTCACATTGTCAACCACATTGGAGTTAAAACAACACAAAAGTGTCCATTTTTTGAAATTCAATTGGATGCTGTACTTGTGTGGGACAGTAACATTTTAATAAATTTTAAACTTTGCACCCCACAGTGTGGTGAGTTGCCAAAGACTGCCTGGCCAGTGTATAGTAGGGGAGGGGTGTTGGCGACACATCCCCAAAATTTTAGATTTATACCCCTCCCACAGGTGGAGGTACGGCACCCGCAGTGAAAGAAATCAGTGGGGGCCGGACCTGTGTGGGACACTAAAAAAGCTGCAATTTTTTTGCACTCGGCGACCCACCCCGTAGAGGGTCGCCGCGACCCCTTCACTGCATGCGAAGTAGAGGGGGGTTGCGCCAATATCTGCCCCAAGTTTCAGCTTCTGGCGCGTCCTAGAACAAGAGATAGGACGTCAGAAGTAAAATAAAAAATGGGGGGCCGGACTTGATCGGGAAGGTGTTTATGTGCCCTTTGTAAATGTGCACTATCAGTGTCAACTGCTGGTTATCGCGACAGAAAATTGTTGCAGTTGTTATGGCAAAGTCTGTAACTGGAAAATTTGAGTCTTTCCTCCAACAGTGAGTTGCATGAGGGGTATCCTGGATTTCGACTTTCCCAGGGGTTGAATAGCTAGGGTTGTGACGATATGACTTTTCAATGTTGATATTTGATATTGGATTATTTCTGAAACTCAATATTTGTACTGCAACATGTTTGACATACTAGTATATGTTGACTCATAGGGATGGCACTTGATTTTTTACAACTGGTTATTATTTATTTTTTATCACAGGTCAGAAACTGATTTTTATTATATATTTTTAATCACAGGTTGGAAACTGATTTTTATTTTAAAAATAAAAAAATGGGGAAATTTCTGTTAGACATGCACTAGGTATGTCTGCATTTTTTGGCCCACAGGCATACATTTTCACATACACATTACCATTCATGGCATTTTTGATTTGTTTTGAATCATTTTTAGTGTAAAACAATGCATTTATTCATGCTTCTGTGTAGGGATGGCCAAAAATGTTTTTAACAACTTTTGTTTAACAAACATTTTTTGAAATAAAATGTTTTTATAAATAAAACGGTTTTTTAAAGCTCCCAAATATGGTTATGGATCAACATATACAGGTATATCAGACAATTACCAGTACTTGTGATGTTATATATAGCCACAGAATGGCTGTGGAGCCATGGGATAGCATTTTTATCGTTGATTTCTGTCAAAAATATCCATTTTACATCAACTTATTGCATATATTGCATTTTGTTGAACATTCATGACAAGTGAAGTTGGGTAGGAATAGTGTTTTAATTGGGTTACTATACAAAGGCTAATACATTGGCAGTGATTTTTCACACTGTACAAGTATATGGGAGCACATTAACTGGGTATTAAATACTACACTAACATATCACAGCTTATTAAATACTACACTAAACATATCACAGCTTATTATGACACAATAGCATGAACAAATGGAAGCTTTCGCACTAAAAATGCCTCAAAACTAGGGTTGGCCGATGTTTTTTTTAAAACGTTTTTTTAAAAAAAACAACGTTTTTTTTTTAAAAAAAAACATGACGTCCGAAATGTTTTTTTAAAAAAAAAACATCGGCCGAAATTTTTAGTACTAAGCACTAGGTATTTTGCAAAATTTTTGCACGCGAGCGCGCAATTTCACACACAAATTGACATTGGTGGTTGTTTTCATTGGTTTTGTTGCATTTTTAGTATCAAAACATCCATTTCTATGTGCTACCATGGGTGAATAAGCCGACATATGTTGCTGTAATATATAATATTGAGGTAATGTGCTTCCATGTACCTCCACAGTGTGTAACTTCACTCCCAAAGTAACAACCTCCTTTTATAACCTTGTTTGATCACCATTCCGTGCCAAACTTTACCTGAAGTCACGAACATTCGACTATAAGGCGATATACAAACGATATGTCGACGAAAAATGGATATTTTTGACACAAATCACCACTTATAATGCTATCCCATGGCTCCACAGCCATTATATGGTCATATTTAACATCACAGAGTATTGCCAGTGTCTGATATACCTATATATGTTGACACTAGGTCATATCTGGGAGCTTTTAAAAAAAAACGTTTTTTTTTTTAAAAAAACATCGAGTTAAAAAAAACGTTTTTTTCCCAACCCTACTCAAAACCAATGAAAACAACCACCAATGGTAATGGGTATATGAAATTGCAAACTTGCAGGGATGTAGCCAGGATTTTTGAGTGGGGGGTTGCAGATTGTATATGGAGCTGGGCGAACAGGGGGGGCAGTGCCCCCCCCCCCCTATAAAAAAAAATTTGACCCATGTGGTAAAGGAATGGCGCCAGCGCCATTAGTAGGCACCATGCAATGGCATCATTGGTATTGGCGCCAAATACTGCTGTACATGTATGTAATTTACATACATATACAGCGATGGGGACAGATTTTGAGTGCTGTTTTGTCTTACACTATAGGTATGACAGAAATATATTGTGATACCAAAATTTTTCCAAACTGCCAACAAAACTGCTTGAGGGAAGTGCCATTATTGGCATATTTATTCATCAAACCTGGGAAGGGGGGTGGTGGCTGCCCCCTGCCCCCTGGCTATGTCCTTGCACACTTGCATGCAAAAAGTTGCAAAATACCTAGTGCATAAGTACAAAACATTTTGGCTGATGTTTTCAAAAAAATGGTTTCAATACCCATGTTTTTTTATATATAAAAAAACAACATAAAAAAATAAGATCGTTTAAAGCGTCAGCCATCCCTATTTCTGTGTACTAATAAGCCTTGCTGTATGTGTGTTATATCCTGCCAATGTGCTCCCACATATTTATGTCTACAGTGTGAAAGATCACTGTCAATGTATTAACCTTCTCTCGCTACCTTATAAGCTATTTCATTCTGAACTACACTTGAAGTCACAAATGCTCAACAAAAAGCAATATGCACTATGAATTGACATAAAAATAGCATTATAAGCAGTGATTACGTTCGAAAATATCTATTGCATGACTCCTCAGTCATAATATGACCAGATACTAGATAGACATAACAATATATTATGTGATGTGACACTTAACATCCACATTTTTACTCTATACCCCCATTTTGAACGATTTTGGTAAAACTCTGATTTAAATTGTAAAAAAATCAATTAAAAAACGATATTTTTAAGATCAACGTATTCGAGAAAAAATATATTTTTTTGTTGCAAACCTAGCTGTACCATTTGAAACCTTACTGGCCCTAGTTGATGTTTTGATATGACACCGGTAGCCAGTGGGCGCTCAGCGCCATATTTACATTTATGTATTGGCGCTTGACGCCTTCAGTGACTTTGCTATGGATGATAATCTTTTTATGGCACCAGCCCAAAGCGGAACTTTTTCTGCTTGGTGATATTCTGCTCTGATCTCATGTTGCTTTTGTCACTTAAAAAAAGTTACAAATTTGGAAAACCCTTGATAATGATAAAATATTTTAAAGTTTGCCATTTACGTTTTCTGACATTGGGCACTGGTCTGGTTTTATTATGTGATGAGCATTGCCAAAAAGCGTGTGTCATGTTCATTATATGAGTATCGTGGCCTCATTTCTGTGCGCGATTGCCGTCAAGCTGGATACACGCATCTATTTGCTGACGCAGTGTGCCGCTGCGAATTGCAACATTTCTGCAACTTCATGTCGTTTATAATATGTAAATAGCTGGCCGCTTCCCAAAATTAGCATCTGGCTTTGTGTGCGCAGCGCCACGCATTGTGGCCCGGCACTGCGGCACTAAGTCAAATAACTCGACTGCCTTTACGGCGACCGGGCGGCAGGCGGCGCGTGTTTGTGCGCGTGCGCGCGTGTCTCAATCGATTTCAGGCCGGCGGTAGCGCTGGTCACATGCGTCGCGCTGAATTGCGGCCGCGCCGCGCCACCGCCCAGCTGCTGTATGCATGTGCGTATATCATGCTTCCAAAGTGGCGCCGCGGTCATCTCGCCCCGGCTCCTAGTCGCGTCGGCCGACTGGGAATAGGTGTGTCACGGGCGTGATCAAATCATGTCTCCGTCCGTGTAATAAAGAATGATAATTAGTGCTCGCTGCTCCTTGCATTGACTTTGCTCGACGCCACCAATGGCGCGTGTTTCCCGTGCAGGGGGGTATTTGTGTTTGCGATAAATTCGGTCGCGGATATTCAAGGCATTTTGGGGGGGGGGGGGGGTTGTGAATATGTTGCTATTGAAAATTGAAATGTTGCCGCCCCCTTCTCGGGCCTAGGGTTTGCCGATGTTTTTTTAAAACGTTTTTTTTTTTTTTAACAAACGTTTTTTTATTTTAAAAAACATGACGTCCGAAATGTTTAAAAAAAAAAAAACATCGGCCGAAATTTTTAGTACTAAGCACTAGGTATTTTGCAAAATTTTTGCGCGCAAGCGCGCAATTTCACACACAAATTGACATTGGTGGTTGTTTTCATTTGCTTTGTTGCATTTTTAGTATCAAAACATTTCTATGTGCTACCATGGGTGAATAAGCTGACATATGTTGCTGTAATATATAATATTGAGGTAATGTGCTTCCATGTACCTCCACAGTGTGTAACTTCACTCCCAAAGTAACAACCTCCTTTTATAACCTTGTTTGATCACCATTCCGTGCCAAACTTTACCTGAAGTCACAAACATTCAACTATAAGGCGATATACGAACAATATGTCGACAAAAAATGGATATTTTTGACACAAATCACCACTTATAATGCTATCCCATGGCTCCACAGCCATTATATGGTCATATTCAACATCACAGAGTATTGCCAGTGTCTGATATACCTATATATGTTGACACTAGGTCAAATCTGGGAGCTTTTAAAAAAAAACGTTTTTTTTATATTTTAAAAACATCGGGTTAAAAAAAAACGTTTTTTTCCAACCCTACTCGGGCCAGATATAAAATTGTCATATAAGTCATATATTGTCATATAAGAGGTCGAAAAAATTTACTGGAAAACTTTTCACTTGCCGGAAAACGGAAACGGAATGTTTTTGCACTTGACCGAAAACGGAGACGGAAAAATATTTGCATTTGCCGGAAAACGGAAAAATGAAAGGCTGGAAGACGGAAAAAACGAAATTTGCACAGAAATAGAGAAATTGCTTAGATTTTGACGGAAAACGGAAAAAAATATGCTGGTAATGAGAAAAATTGCTATAATTTTGATGGAAAACACAAAAAATTCATATAATTGAAAACCTGCATGCATGTTTACCAGTTTGACTGAAGCAGAAAACGAAAGTTGAGCCGGAAAAAAACAACAGAAAATTGCGCTGGAAAATGGAAAAAGGTGTAAAAACAGAAAATTGAGCCGGAAATGGAAAAGGTGAAAAACTGAAAATTGAGCCGGAAAACAGAAAATAAGCACAAAACCATTGAGATACCAATTGTGTGCTTGTTCCAAAAAAATTGTAAAATACCTAGTGAATAAGGACTAAAAATTTCAGCTGCAGTTGAAAAAACGGTTTTTATTAAATTTAATTTTGGTTTCATTTAAAAACAATGTTTTTATTTAATTGTAAACTTTTTCTATCTGTCTAGTCCTGCGAGGGTCAAAATCCAGAATACCCCCGGCTTGTGCTATTAGAGAGAGGCCAATTTTCTTGAGCGGTAGACAACGCGAGTGCCGGGGTACGAATTGCACATTGCCGTTACCGTCTTGCGAGAAATCGACTAATTTTCTTGGCAAATTAGCAACCTTTTAGTACGGCGAGATGCGCATTTCATCCGGGGAGACGCCGGCATTTGGTTTCTGCGCGATGAACGTAAATACGTAAATCGTGTATTTTACGACATTCTTGGCGTAATCAATTTGCGGTTCGCCACTGAACCTCTTTGGGTCATAAAAAAACTGTTTCGCTTTTTTCAAGATCGGTAATTGCCTGGAGGCCACTTTCATCTCGGCAGTGTATCACTAACGGCAATACTGCAACTTCGCGTTTGCGTCTACGCTGGATTTGTTTTCTGGGGTTGCGTTCTCATGTCAACTTGTGTTAGAGTGGATACTGGTTTAAATCATGTGTCAACTTTAGACCGATATTATTAAGTGTGTGTTTATGAAGGTTGATAAAAAAACTGTAGAACTGGGGCCAGTTTCCGCAAGTGGTGGAGTAAAAAGAAAAACTTTCCGCTTCACTCTTCACTTTACTCTTTACTCTACTTTTTACTTTTTACTCCACTCTTTACTTTTCCACTTGTGGAACCAGCACCAGTGAGCAGTCCCGAAGTGTCAACTGTGTATCCAAACCTTATGTTTTGTATCCAGATCATATGTCTTTGTATCCCAATCTTATGTTTGATGTAAAAATTTGGATACAAAAGCACAAGATTTGGATACCCAGTTGTCACTTTGGGACTGTCCCCTGGTGCTGGTTCCACAAGTGGAAAAGTAAAGAGTAGAGTAGAAAGTAGAGTGAAGAGGAAATTTTTCCTTTTTACTCTACCACTTGCGGAACTGGCCCCAGGATAACTTTTCACTAAAACCCCAGCAACATTTAGAGAAAAAAACAATTGTACCGTATTTTTATAGCCAGCATTTGGTGCTCCCCCGCCCCTCGAGTCATTCAGTTGCTCTGTCAACTGTTACGCACATTGAAACACATGCGTAGTTTTTTATAATTTCTGGGGGGTGTTATGGCGCTAGCCCCACTTTCACCGGATCTGCGCGCCGGTACTTGCGGTTTGTTTTTATGTGCTGCGTCAGCTTGGCACTGGATTTAAAGCGCTCCTAAAATTGAACTTGCGATGCTGGCTACTGTAGAATAAGATATTTATTATACTGGCAGTTGGTTGGTCCCGTCCGGTGCTCCTATTTGAGACTTAGATAATATGGCTAAACGATTAGGATATTGTATTCTACGGATCGCCAGCGCTTTTTTTAAAACGTCACTTTTTATCTGAAAAACGTTGTTTTGTTTTTTAAACTGGTCGTTTAAAAACGTTTTTATCCCTCGAGTAATAAAATAAGCAGGTATATAAGGTTGAGGTTGAGTGTGTTTCGAGCCTGATTTATATCATCCACATTTTTGCATTCCGCCCCCCCCCCACCTCCATCTTGTATGTGTTCGCCGTTTTGGACCCCTCCCGGCATTATTGCCAATTTTTCGTATTTGATTTGAGCAAGACAATGTAAATACAAGTGCATTATTTGCATATTTAAAATATGCTCCCATTAGCGTGTGTTGTTGAGAAAAGCCTAACCCAACAAGTGCGGGTTTTTGTAGCGAGCGCTAAGGAAACATTACGGCTAAAGCCTACATTGGCTCATTACAGATGTTCAGCGGTAATTATTTAGTAGTGCTTTGAACTTTCAATAGGGTGTATAAATGCCGGGGAACGTGTGATCAGCGTGCTTCATTAGTTTAGGCACTGGCTCGCTTGTTTCAGCTCATTACGGCTAAGCGTTCTAAAAATCTCTGAGTGATGTATTTAAAAAATTCAAGAAAATATAAAAAATATAAGATTTAACTGTATTAATATTTTTCAGGATTGTTCAGAGAGATTCAATTATATATTTTTTGTGTGGGAGAAAATATAAAATATCCCTTTCTGTATGACTTCAGTGCCCAAATTTTGATGGTAATTCACTTAAAAAATGATTTTGATTTTGTTTTCAAAAACACCATGATGCAAAACACACTGAAAAACAGCCAATATGATTGTTCTGGAGGTTCCATGGCCAGAGCAATCAAATAGTGTACCAATTGGCATAAAACACTCCTGGACATCTGTGCACTGGTGCCACATTAAGTGGTCCAGGTTGGAACACACTATGGGAGCAGGGACTTATCCAGGATTTTTGAGCGGGGGGGCTGCTTGTTTACGGAGGCCGGCGAACGGCTCAGCCCCCCCCCCCCTAAAATTTTACCTACAGAATGGCGGAATGGGGCCATGGCGCTGGCGCCATTAGTAGGCGCCACGACATGGCGCCATTGGCGTTGGCGCCAGCGCCATGGAACGCTGTATATGTATGTGAATATACATACAAAAACAGCAAAAAGCACACCATTGAGCGTATTTATAACGATCCCACATCCCTCACGTATGGCTCATCCCACATCTAAACCCATCCCACATCTAAATTTACTTTGTCTCTCAAAAAGACTATTTAATTTAGAGAATTTCAAAAAAGTCATGATGACACAAGGAAATCAATCTAATAAAACATGTTAGAGTGTTTGAAGGCAATTTGACACCACATGTGTTAAAACATGACAGTTGACAACTATTGAGTGCAGTCAGTGTTATTGAGTACAACTTTGACCACCGAGTCATTGAAAGTGACTCTTAGTGTAGCACTTTTTCATCATCAACATTTTTTTCATCCATCATCCAAAAATGCAAGGAATACGCATCAAATATGACAGGCATCCAATTTCTGGCCCAGGATGTGGGATGGGTTTAGATGTGGGATGGCACAGATCCGTCCAAACACCTTGAAATATCAAAACGGGAGATTTTCCCAGAGATTTAATCATATTTTCAGATGACATGAGAGGTTTAATTATATTTTCTGAAGTTATATTCAATTATATTTTCTCAAAATCGACCATTTTTTGAATGCTAATTACGGCTAGTGAACAGCTACTACGTATTTAATATATGTAGGCTTTCTAGAATTCTCATTAGGCTTCTCAATCTTTCACTGTAGGTAAGTGCCGGTGGCGCCGCGCAGCGCCGCTTCAGTTACTGTGCATTGCGAACGGCGGCTTATTGCAGAAAATAGCCGCAGCAGGCGCAAACATATTGCATGGTTATGCTTCCATCTCCAATAAAAAAATGTGGGACAAATGAATGAATGCGTATTAATGTCCGGATGATGGGAATCGGGGAAGGGTTAAAAAAGAAACGTAATTATGCACGTTTGTTAACGCCAAACGTTTTGCACGTTTAAATACGTTGTAATGCTAAACACATTGCGTGCAGGCGTGCCATACCCGGCGGTGGAACGATTGACAGTGGACAAGGTTTTCGACAGACGGTCGGGCGAGCCCAAGCCGGACGTACTCAGAGTTGGTTCACTAGCGTTTTCTCATTTTTTAGCCAGATGTGTATGGTTGTTGTAAAGAAAACGGGAGCAAAAATCTTACACTTGGCCAGGTATTTTTTAACTGTCCAGTTCGACCCGAAATAACATCCAGTGCCAATTTCCCGGGTGGTCAAGTTTCTTAGTATTGTGTTTTTGCCTTTTAGATGCATTTTTAACAGAAAATAAGGTGCAAAATGGTATTATACTTATCGAATTTTAAAGAAAAATTTTTAAGCTTTTTTCTCGTGGTGGAATAAAAATTCGGGAATGTTTTCGACTTTTTGTTTGCCCTCTTTTAGTTTGTAACTTTGTTCTCAACGGAATTGAGCCTTCTTTCTTCCAGGAGCACTTCATTAAGGAGGGCCGTTTAGAAGAGGAATGTGCCCTGCGCATACTCAGTAGTGGTTCACAGATTTTGCGTAATGAGCGAAATTTATTAGACATAGAAGCACCAGTTACAGGTACGTTTATGTCGTTTCAGGGTCTCCCATGGGGGGGGGGTAGCTCCGCATATCGCTCAACTGTCTATTTATGCGGTCAGCTATCCGGAAGCCGGTCAGCAATCGATCTTTCCAAAGGCAAAATTTCCGCCTACTATTTCCTGAACCGGCCCTCCCCAATCGTTCAGCTTTTAACAGCATGTTTCGTTAAAAATCCCCATTTTGGGCTTATAAATATATAGCTGTATACCTATTTTTAGCGTTTTTTATTTACACTTGCAATTTTACCAATTTTAGCGATATTGTCCTCCTTTTGCTTTCTATACCTAGAAAAAACCCTCTTGAATAAGAACCCCGCAAGCACTCAGCCCCCCCCCGCTAAAAATTTCAACTATTTATCCCTCCGGAGGACTGATAAACTATCAATTCAGCCCCTGCAATGGTGAAAAGCCTGGAGACCCTGTGTCGCTTTACTTTCTACTTGATGTTCTCTGAACTCGGCCCTTTTCACGAATATCAATTTTCATTCACATTTTCAGTATGCGGCGACATCCACGGGCAGTTTTTCGATTTGATGAAATTGTTCGAAGTTGGCGGCCCGCCAGCTTCAACCAGATATTTATTCCTGGGCGATTATGTTGACAGGGGCTACTTTTCCATAGAGGTCGGTTTTGCAGCGGCACCGTGCCAGACAGGGGCGTGTCCAGGGGGGGGGGGTAACCCCGGGTAAGATAATAAAAATTTACGAAAATGCAACTGTCACTATGAATTTATCAACGTTTGTGTAAACATTTTTAGCGCAAGCACGCATTCTATGTACCACATGCTCAACATAGATCGCCCCCTTAGACGGAAATCCATCAAAATACACCCCATTTTTGTGCTTGTCGCTGTATTTGTATATACACATTTACATACGTATGCAGCGTTTCATGGCGCTAGCGCCAACGCCAATGTGGCCGTGGCGTGGCGCTTACTGGTGGCGCCATTCCGTCACTCTATAGGTAACATTTTGGGGTTTGAGCCCCCTCGTTCGCGGGGCTCCGTAAAAACAGCCGCCCTCCGTACAAAAATCCTGGATACGTCCCTGGTGCCAGAGAACGGACCGCATTGCCAACGCATATGCCTTTCTTATCACTCGCTTGCAGCCGTGCGCTTTATCATGGGCGGTAGCGTGTGACTTTCACACGGCATGTTTTGTGCTTAAAAGCAGCCCTTTGTCTATTTGGGCGTATTGACACTTTGTCACAGAAATTGCCATTTATTCGTGCGCATTTGTTTGCACTTTGAATCATTTTGACTTTTGAATTGACTTCGATTTTCGCCCTTTAGTTTGCCAAAGAAGGGGTTGTATTTTAAATTACACAATGGGGCACCACACATTGATATTTTGAGCTGTGCGTTCGAAGGTTTTTTGGACGCGCAAGCGGATCTCGTATTTTCAGTCTTCTAACTTTTGGATGAAAAAACCCGGCCACAAAACAGTTAAAACGGTTTTTGACCCTTACCTCTTACTTTCTCCTTGGCACCAACGCCTGGAAAATCGTGAAAAATCCTTGAGTCTCGCCATGAGAAAAATCCCTGTGTGAAGTACAAATGCGGAAGAAGACTTGTAGAATGTACTGCACAAAACGTTTCGAAGAGCTTAAAATGTGATGGTTTTTGATGGTGCACTTTCCATGATTCACTTTCAACGGAACAAAAGAAACGCCCCGTCTCGAAAGCAAAATATATTTCATTTACTGTGCAAAAAAACCCCGACTCGAAACGAGTAAACTCAAATTCGACGTAAAAACGTGAAAAAAACGTTGCATCGCTCGCAGTGCGTGCTGTACCTGTGGGCGTTGAAGATCTGCCACTCGAAGACGTTCTTCCTGCTGCGCGGCAACCACGAGTGCCGCCACCTCACCGAGTACTTCACATTCAAACAAGAGTGCAAGATCAAGTACTCCGAGAAGGTGTACGACGCGTGCATGGAGAGCTTCGACTGCTTGCCGCTGGCCGCGCTCATGAACCAGCAGTTTCTGTGCGTCCACGGCGGACTCAGTCCGGAAATTCACACGCTCGAGGATATCAGACGGGTGCGTCGCTTTTTTCACCCCAGGGGTCTCCAAGATTTTGGCCTTCGCGGGGGTTGGATAGATAGCAAATCGCTCCTCCGGGGGGATAGATAGCTGAAAAAAAATTTCTTGGGGGGGGGCTCGCGGGGGCAAAATATATAGGCTTTTTCAGTGCATTGAAGGCCGAAAAGGGAAAAAAATCGCTAATAATAGGTTAAAAGTGGCCAAAAGTAGGTTTAATATGGCTAAAAACAGGCATATAACAATGCATATAGCCGGAGAGCACGATTTTGAAGGTCAAAAACTATAAAAAGGCGCAAAAATTAGTGATTTTGAGCGAAAATTGGGGCAAAATTTCTCAAAAACCATCCCAGATAGATAGATAGCCGAGCGATTTGGGGGGGGGGGGGGTCTTTGGGGGTAGTAGCCAAAAATTTTGCCTTGGGATAGATAGATAGCTGAGCGGCCTTCGGGATGGATAGATAGCTGGCGGATTTGGGGGGCCCCCCCCTTAGGAGACCCCTGTTTCACCCAGAATTCAGCCCATTTTGTGGTTGTACGTTTCGCGTTGTACTATTTTATGCGTATCCAAATTTTACGTTTTTGGGTTGGTACTAGGGTGTCAAATTTCCGTTTTCCGTTTCCGCTTTTCCGCAGGAAAATTTTTTACCTTTCCGTTTTCCGGCAGCCGAAAAATTTTTACCTTTCTGTTTTCCGTTTTCCGGCAGCTGAAAATTTTTTACGTTTCCGTTTTTCCGGCCCATTATTCCGTTTTCCGGCTGAAAATTTTCTACTTTTCCGTTTCATTTTCCTGGTTTTAAGGTTTTCCTTCTGCAAATTTGTCCATTTCCGTGCAAATTTCACTTTATTTTTTCCGTTTCCGTTCAAATTTTGCTTTCCGTTTTCCGGCATTTCATTTTTCCGTTTTCCGGCGGATTATTTTTTTTACCTTTCCGTTTTCCGCTGAGTGAAAAAATTTTACCTCTCCGTTTTCCGGCAGAAAATTTTTTGTAACCTTTCCGTTTTCCGTAAAGTTAAAAAATTTTACCTTTCCGTTTTTCGTAAAAAAAATTTTTTGACACCCTAGTTGGTACTGTAAATTTGGAGCACAAACAATCCTGGCGTTTTGGACGACCGTCATACTGAAGTACTTTTTGCCTATCACAATTCGATGACTGACACAAGGTTTTTTTGTTGCACAGCTGGACCGCTTCAAGGAGCCGCCCGCTTACGGGGCCATGTGCGACATGCTGTGGTCCGACCCCCTGGAGGACTTCGGCAACGAGCGCGGCAACGAGCACTTCACGCACAACTCGGTGCGCGGATGCTCCTACTTCTACAGGTGCGTTTAAGTTTGTAGGTTACGTTGTAGGGTTGGAAGAAATCATTTTTTTCAAACGCCTTGATAAAAAAAATCAATTAAAAATTGATTTTTCAAATTAAAATCTGATTTCTTTTCAAAATCGTCCAAAATTGGGTATAAAAATATGAGTATGTTAAGTGTCGCATAATGTATTGTTTGTCTATTGTGTTAAAATGTCAAATAAAAAATGTCACAATACCTAGTGTATGTCTACCATTAATTTTACCTTTTGATTGAAAAAAATGAAATCAGTTTCCTCGCTGTGATTAAAAAATCAGTTGAAAAAATCAAGTGTCATCCCCATTGCGTTGACTCGTTGCACATGCCACACGTGTCCATTTCCGTGCAGTTACGCGGCCTGCTGCGAGTTCCTACAACAGAACAGCTTGTTGTCGGTAATACGCGCGCACGAGGCGCAAGACGCAGGGTGAGTTTCGTTGTCAAGGCGGCCCACACACTAGTTGACACGCATGTGTCAACTGGTCTGTGTTAACTCCGATTTCGGCTCCACGTGTCGCAGAGCGATTTTCCGATGCACTTACAGTCATTTTTATTTCTCAACATTGCCGCATGTGCATTTGAAGGGTGTGCTTCTAAAAGTACCGATCTACAAATTTTTCAAATTTGAGTTAGGACCATTTTTGGGGTCCCCATAAAAATGCGCTTCAAAAATATATATAATATGTGGGGGGTGCGAAATTCAATTTTGAGATATGGGGGGTCGAAAAAAGCAAAAAAATAGCAAATTACAGTTTTTGAAATTTTAAAAGTACCGATCTACAAGCTTTTTCAGCTTTTGTGTCTTTAAAAGTACCGATCTACACACTTTTTTCAAAACTGTTCTTTGAAATGTACCGATCTGCACATTATTTTTTGTGCTTCTAAAAGTACCGATGTCAGATCGGCGTCCGCTTGCGCAAAAACTCATTTTGTGCTTTTTTATTATGGGTAAAAGTACCGATCTACAGCTTTCTGATTTTGTGCTTTAAAAAATACCGATCTACACGCTATTACCAATTTGTTCCTTTCAAATGTACTGTACTGCAAAAATACAATTCCCTAAATTTTATATAGCTAGTGTTATGTGTATAATCAATGATTATACCCATGCATGTGGATACCCAACAATATGGCCGAAATACCCTTACCCAAAATTCCTATACCCAATACCCATGTATGGGTATTGCATGCTCCAAACTTTCAATCGCGATTATCTCAAAATCGATTTTTTGTAGATCGGTACTTTTAGAAGCACACCCTTCATTTGGAGATTGCTGTGCTGAAGCTGAAGCGTAGACACGCGAAGCTGAAATTTGAGTGGACGCGGACCAGTTGACACGCGTGTGTCAACTAGTGTGTGAGGCGCCAATGATCGTCCCCGCGTTCTGTTCGTGACGTTTTGTCGGCGTCGCAGATATCGCATGTATCGAAAAAGTCAGTCGACCGGCTTCCCCTCACTTATCACCATTTTCTCCGCGCCCAACTACCTGGATGTGTACAATAACAAAGGTGCGACTTTGGCTTTTTGCCAGTAATTAGTTACAACTGATGCATAGTGCCAACAGCCAACTTGTTGGATTGGCTCGCAGCGGCGATCCTGAAATACGAGAACAACGTGATGAACATCAGACAATTCAATTGCAGTCCGCATCCGTACTGGCTGCCGAATTTCATGGATGTGTTCACGTGGTCGCTGCCTTTTGTCGGCGAGAAAGGTTTGTAGTCAAGGAGGTCGTTTTTCAATCCGACCTGTGCAAATGATGCTCAATTCGACCTGTGCAAAATGGGCACATGCAAATCGGTCCGCGTTTTCGCCTACCCTAAATTAACCCCTTTTCAGTGACGGAAATGTTGGTGCACATATTGAAGGTTTGTTCCGATGACGAGCTCATGCAGGATACGGACGAAACATTCGAAGGTGTGTTTCTTTTTATTTATTTCACTAATTTTACACCATTCTATATTTATGGTGAACTGGTTACTTTTCGCGAAAACATTTTTAAGCCGACAATAAATCTGTAATTATTCTGCGTCGATGTTATTTAACCAATCGACAAATGTTCCTTTGGGATAGTAGCCCCGGTGCATTTTGCCCCGCGCTTTCACTCTATCGCGATCTATCCGTTACTCGAATATTGTCAATTCAGTGTGGTGTTGCCCCGTGCTCTTCAAGCCCTCTCCCCCCGTTGTAAAAATGTTTTTTTTAAATGAAATTTTATGCACATAATCCATTACATAAATACGTCACTTGATGTGAACCTGCATTTTGAGATGCTTAAATAGTAAATATTAGTGCCGCAAGCTCAATGCGTAGATCGATTTACGCGTACAATTCGAAACTTTGAATCCTCAAGAATCTGGAGAAACTTTTAAATGACTCATAATACTGTTGAGGTAAATACAAATGCATTCATCAATGTGTACTCAAGCTCAAAAAAATTCGTGACGACAAAAAATGTTGATGCATCCGGACGTTCAAATCGGTCTACGAACTGAGCTGGCGCAGCGCGGTAACTCTAATCACGTTGCACACATTTCGTGACGCACCCCGCACACGTGGACTATTGTCGGTAATCACGCGATTGTCTAACTGTACGCGTCCCTGCGTCCCGATTCAATGTCGTCGTCGACGGTGGTGCCCTTGAAAAACAGGATCAATTTGCAAACCAGGTGCCAGTCCCGGGCTGTAACAGACCCTGTAAAATGTAAAAAGCCCCTGTAAAATGTAAAAAGATTCTGTAAAATGTAAAAAGACTCTGTACAATATAAAAAGATACTTGCGATACTGAGAGATATTCAATTGATTGACAGAGATCGAGATACTAAAAACTAGGGTTGGGAATTTCAAAATTTTCGGTTCCGGTTCTCGGTTCTCGGTTCTAAAAAATTTCGGTTCGGTTCTCGGTTCCGGTTCTCGGTTCGGTTCTTAAGTTCGGTTCCGGTTCGGTTCTTTCGGGTCCAAATTGTCAAAAATTTCGGTTCCGGGTAATGAAAAAGTCGGGTATCGGGTAATGAAAAAATCGGGAATAAGAAAATAATAAGCTGAACAAAGGAAAAACAACATAAAACAACCCCCCCTAAAATTTTGCCCCTGTAGTGACGGAATGGTGTCAAGGCGCTTGCGCCATTCATAGACGCCATGCCATGGCGCCATTGGCGTTGGTGTAGGTGCCCCAGACAGCCAAAACCCAGTGCACATGTAGACCCTTGCTTCGGGGGCCAGGTACATATCCGGGATTTTTGAGCATGGTGTCTGTTTGTTTACTGAGCCCAGTGTACTGGAGGGGGATTCAACCACCCGCCCTAAAAGTTTACCTACATGGTGACAAAATGGCATCATGGCGCTGGCGCCATTGGCATGGGTGCCAAAAATCTCTGATATGTATGTAAATACATGTACATATAGAGAGACTGGCACCCCACTCGCTGTATTTTATAGAGAATTGACAGTACAATTACCAATGTACTTCTAAAATATCAGTGTGATGGAAAAATGTGGGAAAATGGGCCTACATGCGCAAAAGGTTTGCATGGGCACTGGCACAGACCCCACAGACTGCTGTATATGTATTTTACATACATATACACATTTCAGGCGGGATTGTGAACACATGAGGCTGCGCGACCAGTGAGATGAAATCACCGTCGCGTGAAGCAAGAATTGCGCGCTTGCGCGCAAAATTTTTACAAATTGCCCTAAAAATTGATGCCGGAAGTTACATTTCCATGCATCTTCCTACTCTCACCCGGGAAGAGGGGGGGGCGGCTGCCGATTATTGTATAAAATTTTGGTTCTTTCGGTTCTTTAGTTCGGTTCCGGGTCTAAGTGCCGGTTCTCGGTTCCGGTTCGGGTATTTTTTTCGGTTCCGGTTCTCGGTTCTCGGTTCCAAAATTGTGCTCGGTTCTCGGTTCGGTTCGGTTCGGTTCGGTTCCCCAACCCTACTAAAAACGCATGCGCGCAAAATTTTTCACACATGGCATTACAAATTTATAGCAAAATTCACATTTCCCGGTGTTTTCAGGTCTCAGGAAAAATGTCATGTATCACGTAAAGTAACCAAATCTAAATCTATAATATCCAAATCTTGTTTTTGTATCCAAATATTACGTTTTCATGTGTATTTTACATGACATTTTACAGAGTATTGTACATGACACATAACATTTTACAGGGTCTTGTATATTTTACAGGGTCTGGGACTGCCCCCAGACTGCAGTGGCTTCCTTTTGTGGAATGCGATAGTGCGCACTGCGGCCGAGCACTTTTTTTGCCCGCTTTTCTGTGGTCACGGCACCTGATTCCGCTAATTATGTATAGCACTGGGCAGCACCACCGTATTTACAGTTGTATTTATTACACTTTAATTTATCTCTTGTGAACAAAGTCTAGAATTCTATTTATTATAGTGATATTCAGAAAGGATGTTTGCGGTACTATTTACATTGTGTAGTAGTTGAGTGAACTTAAATTTGTAGTAAGTTCAAACAACTACTACAATTCCAACCGAAAATAGCCTATTTTCGGCGTAGAATTTGCCCAATTTCCTCTTTGCGAAACTTGAAATATTCTGCCTTGTCAGTAGTGAGGGAATGGCGCTGTGGCGCTGGCGCCCTTTAATGGCGCCAAACGACACCAGCCCCATGGCGCCATTGGCGCTTGGCGCCATCATTTTGAATGGCGCCGTGTGGTCATCTGGTGCCTTTCCATCGCTACTTATCAGACAAATTGTTGTACACATGATTAGGAGGCTCTATACACTGTGTAAGAAAATTGAAAAACGCCATTTTTTAATCACCACCTGAACAATGGGTGTAATGCCGGAAAAGCAAAAACATGCTGCAATGTAGAGCGGGGTAGTTATACGTAAATATGTTTATTGTGGTAAAAATCGCCCTCAGGCGATTATCAGGTCAAAGTCTGTCGCGACTAGTGATGGAAAAGCGCCATGGCGCTGGCGCCTGGCGCTTGCGCCAAAGCAAAAAGCGCCATGGCGCTTTTGGCGCTTGGCGCCTTTTTGCTGTGGCGCCATTGGCGCTTGGCGCTGGGGTTTGGAAAAGCGCCATGGCGCTTTTGGCGCTTGGCGCTATGACGCCGTGGCACCATTGGCGCTTGGCGCTAGTGTTTTAAAAAGCGCCAAAAAAGCGCCAAGAAGTTTACTCAAAATTCATCATTATTATATGCAGAAAGACATGTTAAGTATAATTTACATAAGTACTGTGCTACTGTCAGTGTATTCCCGGATCAATATACCCTATTCTTGATTACTTTATAAACATTTTCCTTGTGACTGCATGGGTATTCAACATTTGTCCCATCTAATCAGAATTATGTAAGACTTTCTGTGACTATTCATCGGACTCGTAACACTCTTCACATAGGTTTTAGCTCAATCGCTATACTGAGCTCGTTCCTTGCAGTTTTGTTTGAGCAGGGTCAAAGGACCCTGAAAAGTGTGAAGTTGGGTAATAAACATCATCCAATATTTGCATAAATACAACTTTGTTAAGTGTCATGCGAAATGTCAAAAGTTCAATCAAAAATTTTTCGTTTTTATTTTGATTGACATTTTACATCACATTTACTTCTTGACATTTGACACTTGATTTTACAGGGTGTGGAATCACTTTCTGAAGCCATTCCAACAATGGCAATCCAGAATTTGAAACCTCAAAATCCTATGTTCAAAAATGACTAGCAAAACTTGAAACTGCAATATTCTTGTAGAAAAATCGAAAGTATTCCAAAAAAAAATTGAAAACTTCATTTGAAAATTATTTTTGGGGAAAAACAACTAAATTTCAAAAGTAATTTTAAAAAAAACACCTCAAAAATCTTAGCACTTTTTACAGATGGTGTGCTATACTTAAGCCCAAACACCCAGCTGCAAAATATCAAGACAAAAAGAACAAAAGTGACTGCAGTTGACTTGTATCTTGCGCCAAAAACAAATTAATAGCAGTGCATCAGCATGGCTGCATATATGAGAAGCAAAAATTTTTTTGGCGCTGGCGCTATTGGCGCTTGGCGCCAATATCCTCTGGCGCCATTGGCGCTTGGCGCCGTGGTCTAGAAAAGCGCCATGGCGCTTTTGGCGCTTGGCGCCATTTTGCTCTGGCGCCATTGGCGCTTGGCGCTGGGGTTCGGAAAAGCGCCATGGCGCTTCTGGCGCTTGGCGCCAAAGTCCTGGCGCTTTTTCCATCACTAGTCGCGACACTCTTTCTATCCAAACATTTCAAAATTTCCGTTCAGCAGGGATCTCACTATGGTAGGGTGTAATTGATTCATTAAAAAAGTTTGTGATGCCTGAGAAATGTGGGGCAACAACATCATTTTGATTTACTCTCAACACAAATAATTCCAGAAACGTAGCGCTTGAGTATTTATAACTGTACTTAAAATAGTTATCAGGACTTCTTCTCATCTGGTATTGTAACCAATTAAGCGAGTCTGCTTAATTAATTTTCATCACTATTAATTTTTTGTGCATGGCAATGACGAGGTTCTCCTTGCCTCTGCTAATAAGTGGTAAAATAACCTGACTCTCATGTTCGGATAAACCAAAAGGACACCAAAACTTATCTAAATATGTATACCTACCTACCTATACCACCTGAAATTTGCAATATTTTATTGATTAACATAAAAAGTGGATAAAAATCTGAAATTCCAAAGATTAATTTCGAATTTAAGGCATATTGTTTATCAGACGGGATATTAAGTCATTTATTTACTCAAGAGCAAGCATGAGTTTTTGCGGGCAACCTTAGGTAGACTAATTTCGAAGCGCGTCGTCGATAGGACACGATAGGTTTTTGCCACGTTTTCTGTTCGGCCTTTTCTTCTACAAAATTCAACACCGAATTAACGAATAACTTTCTTCCGCTACAGGCACCGACGGTAAGTAAATGTGCTAACTGCTATGAGTGCATCAGTATTTTGCATCGCTACCTCGTTTGAGTTTTCTGTTGATCCTTTTGATCCTGCCGCTAGTGGCTCCTTTTGAGTCTCGACGCTCTGGTGTTGCGGTGCCCTGTGCCGTCTCTTTAACTTTGCTCATTTTCCCCCTTTTACAAGCTTTTTATTAATGTCTCGTGCTCACTTTGCAATTGAATTGGATGTTTGCCAAGTATGTTCATGATTGTGTGACGTGTCTACATCAATTGAATTGCCAAATTTGGATAGCCGCCAAAATATGTGTATAGTTAAATCTGCAGTGTAGTTTTGGTGCGGGAATTAATTGGCACGGCCCGTTTTTCAGGCCCCGCAATTCATAGCATTGTAGATTGTGCGCTACCCGATTTTATGTGGCTGCCTATCAGGTGCCAGTCCCAGACCCCGTCATGTGTCATGCAAAAGACCATGTTAAGTGTCAGGTGTATCCAAATCTTATTCATACAAAAACAGGGGATTTGGATACTATAGAATAAGATTTGGATACCTCTGACACTCAACATGGTCTTTTACATGACACGTGAAATTTTACAGGGCTTGGAAATGCCGCCAGGGGGCAGTCCCAAACCCTGTAAAATGTCAAATGTCATGCAAAGTGTCAAAAATCATGTAAAATGCCTCGCATAATGGCAATCGAGTTGCCGTTTTGTCGGGCATTTTACATGATTTTGGACACTTTGCATGACATTTGACATTTTACAGGGTCTGGAAATGTCGCCAGGACCTCATTGAATCGGGCAGCGTATTTCCAATAGACTGAATCGGGCTGCCCAAAAATGCGCGTCGGGCTAACTAAATTCATCCCTATATGTGCTTGTGTGTGCGTGTTGCGTTCGTCGGGTCGTCAGGCGCACCTGTCCTGCAGCTTCAATATAATTTTAGTTGAGCGGCGTTCACACGGCCTCGGTGTAACGACAAAAATGTCCGATGTAGGGTTGGAAAAAAAACGTTTTTTTTTTAACTCGATGTTTTTTTTTTTTTTTTAAACGTTTTTTTTTTTAAAAAACGTTTTTTTTAAAAGCTCCCAGATATGACCTAGTGTCAACATGTATAGGTATATCAGACACTGGCAATACTCTGTGATGTTAAATATGACCATATAATGGCTGTGGAGCCATGGGATAGCGTTATAAGTGGTGATTTGTGTCAAAAATATCCATTTTTCGTCGACATATCATTCGTATATCGCCTTATAGTCGAATGTTCGTGACTTCAGGTAAAGTTTGGCACGGAATGGTGATCAAACAAGGTTATAAAAGGAGGTTGTTACTTTGGGAGTGAAGTTACACACTGTGGAGGTACATGGAAGCACATTACCTCAATATTATATATTACAGCAACATATGTCGGCTTATTCACCCATGGTAGCACATAGAAATGGATGTTTTGATACTAAAAATGCAACAAAACCAATGAAAACAACCACCAATGTCAATTTGTGTGTGAAATTGCGCGCTCGCGCGCAAAAATTTTGCAAAATACCTAGTGCTTAGTACTAAAAATTTCGGCCGATGTTTTTTTATAAAAAAAAACATTTTGGACGTCATGTTTTTTTTTTAAAAAAACGTTGTTTTTTTTAAAAAACGTTTAAAAAAAACATCGGCCAACCCTAGTCCGATGACCAACTTTTTGTCATGAAAATTGAAGATTTGTTGTGTCTGACACCTCTATTTTGATTAGCATTCGAAAAATGGCCAATTTTCCGGAAAAAGATATAAATATATATAAATCACAATAGCTTTTCAGAAAATTTCATTAAGTAACTGAAGAATAAATCAAATAAATCAAAAAAAGTACCCATGCTTTATTTAAATTTCAAAAAGTTTATTAGCCCAACGTAAATTTTTCATGCAATGACAGACGGCGTACAATCTGTGCAATAAGATAGTTTGCAGCAAAATCTCAAAACTAGGTTTGCATAATGTTAAAAAGATTGAAAATAGCTAAACATGCCAGGATAGCTAAATTCATTTTTGTCATCACACCGAGGCGGTGTGAACCCTGATTTAGGGTAGTTCGGACTTGAGGGATGGAAAGATGCGCTTTTTCAACCGCCCTGCTTTCTTTAAAGCGGCTTTTTAAAAACGTGGTTGAAAAAGCGCTGGCCATCCCCCCACTTCAGACAATGCGTGATCTTGTGCTGTTTCGTGTGTTCCTCTAGCGTACTGTACATAGTGTGTAATCAGATTCGCATAATCGTGTTCAACTTAAAAAATGTGTTTTTTTCAACTCTGGTTTACCTAGGGGTTCCCTATTCCCTGGGGAATGTGTCTCCAAAATTTTGACCCTCGTGGGTAGCGATGGCTGGGGGGTTTTGAGGGTTTTTTAAACAGTTTCTTTTTAAAAACCGGGTCGTTGAAAAATTTGTTTTTCATCCCTACTCGTGGGGGCTGGTCAGATAGCAAATCGCTGCTGCAGAGGGATAGATGGCTCGAAATTTTCTGGGGGGGTGGAGCTCGCTGCGGCAAAATAAATAGGATTTTACAAAGAAGGCAGAGAGCAGGGGTAGGAAAAGGGGGGTTACCCCCCCCCCCCCAAACCGCTCAGCTATCAATCTATCACGGAGGCAACATTTTGGTGTACTACCCCCTGACCCCCCCAAATCGGACAGCTATCTACCTATCTGAAGCGATTTTTGAGAAACAGGACCCCAATTTTCGCTCAAAATCGCTATTTTATAGATTTTCACCTCCAAAATCACTAGTTCATGCGTCTAACTGGCTATTTTCAGCTATTTTTGGTAGCATATACCCAATGTTCACCTACTTTGAGCGATTTTTCTCCCTTTTCTTCCTTTTATGCCTATCAATTGAACCCCCACGAACTAGGGTTCGAACGATATGACTTTTCGATATCGATATTCGATATTCGACATTTTTTCTGAAACTCGATATCGATACGATATGGAACGTCGATATCGATATTCGATATTGAAAAATGGTCGATATTCGATATTTTCGATATTTTCGATATTCGATATTGCAATTTGCTTTTGGTATAGCAAAGCATATTTCAAGTGGCATATTGTATTTTCATGTGGTTGCACACATGGTTTATCATCTCTTTACTGAAAGGTGAATGGTGCAAGTGATTTCAACAAGGTTTACATCAAAAAATGGAAGAAAAACACGATGAATCAAAGTGTATCAGACAGATAACAATTGGTAGATATTACAGTTCATACTTATAACCTAAATGCTTAAAGGCATGTTGCAAAAAATAGCATATCAGCATTTTCTGGCTTCAAATTCAAAAATGACATTATAAATACTGTACTTTTACTCATCAAATACAATACTATAAGCACATAAGATCAATCATAAATATCTCAAAATGAAAATGATAACTTAATTTAGGGACACAATACAGGTTCGATATATCGAAAAAATGGTCGATATTCGATATTTTTTCAAAATTTTCGATATCGATATTCGATATTAGAAAATAGTCGATATCCGATATTCGATACGATATATCGTTTGAACCCTACCGCGAACCCCCCCCAGGTGAAAATCCATAAAAGGTATGAAAATTAGTTATTTTGAGCAAAAATTGGGGGAAATTTCTAAAAAAATCGCTCCAGATAGATAGATTTGGGGTTGGTGGGGGTGTCAGGGATAGTAACCAAAAAAAATCGCCTCCGGGGTAGATGGATAGATAGCTGGGCGTTTAGTGGCGCCTATATTTCAATCTCACATTTCGGGCATGTGAGTTGATCGAGTGAGTATGAGTTGATCGAAACGTGTTCAGTCAACTACAACGCGTGGCAGAATTTTATGCTAGATTTTTCACAATTCGGCAGCGTTTTTACCACCGAAAAGTCAAGTGATATCCATAAATAGAATAATGCTTGAAGCACGTCGACTTTTTTACAGGGCAGCTTAGTATGAATACATCTTGCTTCTGTGCGCACAGCAGTGTCAATTGATGAGTTTTATTTCAAGACAGCATAAGGGTGGCGGAATATTTATGTGTGGAAAATGATAAACATTTGAAATTGGGCTGCTAAAGCTTACTGCTATTGTTCATCGTGGTAGTTAATTGTAATTACGATACCTGACCCTTGTTTGCATGCAGTCGCTTTTGTAAATGGTGCAGCGTTATTGTTTTTTGTTCTGTTTTATTTTTCAATTAAGAAAGCCGTAAGGCATGTGGAGGGTTATTTTCTACCTAGTTAAAATGAAACGTTCCTCCATTTTTATGCATCGATGGCGCCCGGCGCCTGAAAAAAATATCACAAAAAGTAGATTTCCCCGGTGCAGTTGTCGCTCACGAGCACGTCTCTCACTTTTCGTTTGCGATCCGTTTGAAATGACCCCCGGGGACCGCCCATATTTTTGAGTGATGCGAATGGTGTTCAAGGTGGTCCTAAGTTGCCCGACCCCCGGTTGTTCCTTCGTACGAGTTTTGCAGCGGTTCACCGTGTTTTTAGCCTCATAGCCTTCGAGCAGCGTCAATTTCTAAACCTGAATCACAGTTGCGCTTGTTGCCTCGCAGGCGGCGTGCCGTCGGCCAGGAAGGTGGTCATCCGCACCAAGATCCGCGCCATCGGCAAAATGGCCCGCGTGTTCACCGTGCTACGGTAATGTGCTTTATTACCGTATGTCCCCGAAATACACCCAGGGGTTTTTTTTCATAGAATAAATTTTGAGTGGGTTTATGAAGGGAGAGGAGAGTTTCGAGGGCGGGTTATTCTCCAGATTTTTTTGAACTCACTTACTTTTTCATTGTTTGTAATCTACGTAGACGTAGAAAAATTCAACAATAACCGACATGTATAAACATTTTTACATGTTGTCTATAGACATTTTTATATAAGTCCTTTATATAATTATATAAGTCAGATGGTATAAGTCCTGTCTTAACATAACTTGGCCATTGTTTTTAACGTGTTTTCTGTATTACACGGATCACAAACAGCATTTTATTGCAATTACATCATCTTTACACTCATTTTGGGTGGGGATATTTCGAGGAGGTTTATTTTTCCAAAGTGTTAATTTTGAGAGGGGGTATTTCGAGGAAATACGGTAGTGTGTGATTTAAATTAAGCGTTCATATTTGTACGCATCTTGCACTTGCAGCGAGGAGAACGAGTCTGTGGTGGCGCTGAAGGGCTTGACGCCGGGCGGCATGCTCCCCGTCGGCACCCTGTCCGAAGGCAGGCGTTCGCTCAACGAAGGTTAGCCTACCTCGTCTTTATTCGCGATTCAGTCCCCACACACTAGTTGACATTGCAAATAAATGTCAACTGAATGTCAACTAAATAACAAAAAAATGTTTTGAAGCATCACACTTGACAGAAACCATGAAAATTAAGTGTCACTTTATAAAATAAACAATGCTCTATCTAGGGTTGGAAAAAAAACGTTTTTTTTAACTCAATGTTTTTTTTATAAAAAAACGTTGTTTTTTAAAAAAAACGTTTTTTTTAATAAAAAACGTTGTTTTTTAAAAGCTCCCAGATATGACCTTGTGTCAAGATATATAGGTATATCAGACAGTGGCAATACTCTGTGATGTTATATATGACCATATAATGTCTGTGGAGCCATGGGATAGCAAAATAAGTGGTGATTTGTGTCAAAAATATCCATTTTTCGTCGACATATCGTTCATATATCGCCTTATAGTCGAATGTTCGTGACTTCAGGTAAAGTTTGGCACGGAATAGTGATCAAACAAGGTTATAAAACGAGGTTGTTACTTTGGGAGTGAAGTTACACACTGTGGAGGTACATGGAAGCACATTACCTCAATATTATATACTACAGCAACATATGACGGCTTATTAACCCATGGTAGCACATAGAAATGGATACTTTGATACTAAAAATGCCACAAAACCAATTAAAACAACCACCAATGTCAATTTGTGTGTGAAATTGCGCGCTTGCGCGCAAAAATTTTGCAAAATACCTAGTGCTTAGTACTAAAAATTTCGGTCGATGTTTTTTTTAAAAAAAAAACATTTCGGACGTCATGTTTTTTTTTTAAAAAACGTTTTTTTAATAAAAAACGTTTAAAAAATACATCGGCCAACCCTAGCTCTATCACATAGGAGAGTTGAAATCACATAATCAATCAACCAAAATTTAGTTGACACGCATTTTGGTGTCAATTGTGTGCGTGGTCCGATTGTCGCCGACTGGCGCTGTAACAAATTGTTATGCAACGCAGCACTGTCCGGTCTGGACCCGGCCGCGCTGCAGATCGCCTCGTTCGACGACGCCAAGCGATTGGACAAGATGAACGAGCACGTGCCGCCGTCCATGCAGCAGGAGGTCGACGCGCATCTGGTAAAACAGTTTTTCTGCTCTCAGTGCGTACGCGAGTTGATATTCGGGGGCTAGTCTGGCTGCCCATGCAAAACCGAATTTGTAGTGTCGTCATCGTCCACTGAATTCGCGTCATCAAAGTACTCTCTTTTACATTTTTTGAAAAAGTATTTTTACGTACATTTACTCATGAGTATCAGTAAAACATTTGTAATTTACCTTTCTTTACTTGGGTAAGAATAAAATATTTTACATTTACATATACATTAAAAAATTCAGTAATTTTAACAACTGTGTAGTTCTCTTCAGAAGTTTTAAAAAAGTTTAAAACTCATAAATCAGCATTGCACATATTTTAAAAGTTTACCGGAATCAGGTGTCCTGCAGCCACTGTCGGTGGAGGTTGAAAATGACTCATTTCGGAAAACACAAATGCGTTCAAAGCTGGGGCCAGTTCCGCAAATTGAGAAGTGAGAAGTAAAATGGAAATGCGACGTGAAATGGCAAAAGCGAAGTTAATTGAGAAGTAAAATGGCAAAATCGACGAGACATTACTTTTTATTTCTTTATTTTGCCTTTGCCAATTTACTTGCCATTTTACTTCACTTTTGCCATTTTACTTCGCTTTTGGCGTTTTACTCAACACATCTCAATTTGCGGCACCTGATTTGCATGCGCAAATGCAAAACAATTGCGCAAATACGGTTTTGCGTGTGCAAATGCAAACTTGGAAAAAAGTTCGCATAGACATTTGCCCGATCAAGACTGTATTGTCTGGTGAGCTCAGTATAAATAAATACCTAATATTGCAAACTCAGCAGCGCGCCGGTCGTCAGCCGGACGCCAAGTCGGGCAGCAAAAAACTGGCCGCGTGAGCGTCACTAATTACACAAATTTAATTAGCCCACCGTCGCCGAGGCTACTGCACAGTCACAATCACACCTCTTGTCGGTTGCATTTCCACTGGTCCCAGTCCCAGACCCTGTAAAATGCACTGTAAAATATCAGATGTCATGCAAAGTGTCAAAAGCCACGTAAAATGCATTACCGGACATTTTACATGACTTTTGACACTTCGCTTGACATTCGACATTTTACAGGGCATTTTACACGGTCTGGGACTGCCCCCTGGTATTGCAATGTCCGTTTTTCTAGCTTTTTTAGCGCTCCGCAACTAATGGGATATTTTTTGTCTGCAGTGCGCTTTTTTATCCGCCGAAGCTTTTCCTCCCGGCTGCAAACGCCCGGTAATGGATTTTGTGCATTCTCGTCGTTTCTCCTTCACGGTTTAGCATTTTTTCACCCTTTGATATTTTTCGAGTGGTATGGTATGTGATCTTGTGTGTGTACTTGTGTAGGTCGAGTTGATTCGTGGATGAAATGTCACGTAGTCGTGTAAGTTTTCATATTGTTTATTTGCTTATATTTGTCTACTCGGTAAAAAGTTATTAAATATCTTTGTATTTATCTCTTGTTTTCTATAGGTTCCGGCTATTTGATAGTTTGATGCTCTTTTGGCTTCCATTTTGAAGCTTCACCTAGGCGTAAAGATTAACTTGTATCAACTCAGTGATATTACAGAGCTGTAGTGACAATTAGAATTAATGTGATTATAAATGTTACACCTGTATTTATCCGTGAGCGTTGCTTCTTAACCCCGGGAACGTTGTTCACAGTATTGTGGCCGCTCACACACTGAAAAACTAAAAATATGTTAAACTCATCTTATCATAAATAATTTGTAAAAAAATAGTTTGAATCCAATTTATTCAGTGTACGCGGTCGTGTTGGCTCCACACACTAGTTGACATCGACACCAAATGTCAACTGGTTCCGTACACAATTCAAAGATTGCTGATGAGCAAACGAGATTCAAGTGCACACTTTGAATTGGGATCGGAACCAGTTCACATTTGGTGTCGATGTCAACTAGTGTGTGTGGGGCCAATGTCGTCATTGTGCCTATTGTAGGCATTTGCAAACTTTTTAAAGCACACTGCGACACTAAATTCAATACTTTGTGACTAACATTTCTTATCATTGCGGATACCTTCAGTAAGTATTTACCTTTAATTTTTAGAGTTGTATATTTCAAATGCGTTAGTGACGTAGACGACTTGAACACAGTTGGTGCGAAATTTTATCGTCCCGAAACTCTTTGGGAGTCCAATTAATTTAATCGTATAGCACATCATTCCAGCTGTCCGAAAAACGTCGTGCCGATAAAATTCAACCACGGTTCATGATGCCTGTGAACCCACATTATATTTAGTCATTTCACCAGTTTACACGGTTGCAGTCACTTGCTATGGCTGGACACAAGCCAACTGGTCACAACGGTTTTATTGGCGGCACACACGCTAGTTGACACACCTGTCAACTGGTCTCTGTCAACTCAAATTTCGGCTTTACTTGTCGCAGAGCGAACTTCCGATGCACTTACCGTAACATGTATTTTTCAACATTGCCCATGTGCATTTGGGATCTGCGACACGTGAAACCGAAACCTGAGTTGACGACACATTTGACACACAATGTCAACTAGTTTGTGGGCCGCCATTGAGTCATCTGTGCTGTTCACGGAGGTTCGCCCGCACTTCATCAAACAACTTCAGATGGTCGTGTACGTATTTATAGCCTGGATAATGTCCATGCAACACCTGTGCGTAACCTTCTCGAATGGTATCATTTATCAAATGTATTTACGTAAATATTTATTTACCCGCATGCCACCCATCGCCACTACCTTTTGCCATTGCAACTAGGGTTGGAACGTGTCGCAAATTTTGTAACGTTATAAAAATTGACAATTAAAACATCTAGTTATTTTATGGAATATGACAGAGTCGCATCGTTTCAACGTTAATTGCAAAGTTGTTAACGTGAGTATTTTTATTAATTCCCACTAAGTTCATTTATTCCGGCCGATGAGACGTAATCGCTCTGGTTGAAACTCGAAATTGGGTCCCTTTAATTATGGAATAGTATTTTGGCTCTCTGCTGTGCATTCTGTTCGCACTTTTTGTCAGTTCAATGTTAAATGTGCCATTGTTCCCCGTGGTGACAATTTTTATCCAGTACACAATATAAATAATACAGTTTTAATACATAGTAAAATTCGCTTGACTAATGATAGCAAACTGAATTTTGTGGCGTTTGACGACACTCGAGTGTCCAAGGTGCCTCTGCAAACGTTTTTTTGCATATAGCAGTTGAACTTTTCGTCCAATTACTAGTAGTACTTCACGAATATTCCGGACAGATCCTTCAAATTATTTA
This sequence comes from Sphaerolaimus hirsutus, assembly GCA_964036195.1. Classification (NCBI taxonomy): domain Eukaryota; kingdom Metazoa; phylum Nematoda; class Chromadorea; order Monhysterida; family Sphaerolaimidae; genus Sphaerolaimus; species Sphaerolaimus hirsutus. Next base: position 9,828,010 of record OZ038457.1, read on the forward strand.
TTTACACATTTTGCCAGCCTGTTCCTGATTCATTAAAAAATTGGTGAAAGTTACAGTTTGCAATTTGAAACTAGTTTTCAGGGGTACTGTGCACACTGTCATGGGTTACGTTGGCGTCCAAGTTCGGCCCAGGGGCGCGCACCCTGTTAAATGTACCGTATTTCCTCGAAATACCCACCCTTGAACTAACCCCTCGAAATACCCCCGTCGCATTGCACTGTTATTGTACTGTGAATTTTCAGATGTAAATTGTCAAACGCAGTGAACACTACGCTGTTTGAAACATGAATTGTGATCAACATTCAACATCTGCTAATCAGTTGACTTACATGGTTCTATTACCCGGGATACCTTCCCTACATTCTCACTTTTCCCAGTGAGCATGGTGAAAAGCGTGCATTTCTAAATAACTTTGCCCAGAAGAACGCATGCGCGGCATGAACCCAGTTTCCGGTGATACGTAAATACACAATACAACGTACAGCTGCAGCATGTGTGCGGCGTTGGCACATTCTACACTGTTTCCCTACACACACGCGTACAACTGCATCTATGAACTGGTTACATAGTTTACATAAATACTTGTATGTGGTAATGCGCAGCACGTGTTTTGATCAGCTGACTTCGGTACAAGTACAGAAAGTGCAGTTTTTTCCGCACTGTATTGAGTTACATTTACGTACACCTACCTAGTTTTGCTCAGTCTGTCGTATTTCAGAGTGCACGCTGAAAAAGTTTTTTTCGTGTATTATCGTTGGCTTTTTGACGTTAGCTATGATGCAACTTTGAGGTTTGAAGTTTCTTCATTTAGGACGAATGTTCCTACTGCGGTATTGCCATGAGAGCGGCACTCCTCTACAAAGTACACGGTGAATCAGAAAAATACAAAATTTCGCACCAGTTCCAAAGGTATAAGAAATTTCGGTCCACGTGTATATCATCATCAAAATTCGTGTGCGGCACATTTTCTAGTACAGTATAATATCTAGTTAATTCAGCTTTTCGGTGACTGCTAGCAGTGCGCTGCGCGGCGCCCTTCAAACTGCGACAATCGATTTTTGTGAGCCCGTCGTGTTTTCATTGCGGTTTGGCGCCAAATTGTGAAAACTATGCAGATGTTCTGCAGACGTCGCTACTCCCATGATTGTTTGTGAATATCGCTGCACATAGCAATGGATCCGCACGAACTGTTCATCAACTGCAGGAAAGGAAATCTCGACCGCGTTCGGTCAGTTCCTCAAACCTCGTATGCTACTTCATTCAAAAATAAGCTCATCCAGGTGTCACTCCCAGACCCTGTAAAATGTCAAATGTGATGGAAAGTGTCAAAATTCGTGTAAAATGCCATGCAAAATGGCAACTCGATTGCCATTTTGCAGGGCATTTTACATGACTTTTGACGCTTTACATGACATTTTACAGGGTCTGGTACTGCCCCAGAGAATCTTCATTCCGTTGTTTTCATCTGCACGCATAGACATTTGACACGTTGGCTCGCAGGATGCTCATCGAGCAGCGTGAGGTCGACGTGAATTCACGCGACAAGTGGGACTCTACGCCGCTCTACTACGCCTGCCTGTGCGGCCACAAGGAACTCGTCCAGTATCTGTTGCACAACGGTTCGGCATTCGCATTCGGTTAATGGATAAAGGCATTCTTGTGGATAAAGGCAAATGCATATACCCTATTTCTCTAATTATCCACCTCCTTGAAGTAACCCCCCCCCTTTCGAAATAGCTGCAGTTCTGAGCGACCCGAGGAAAAAATAACACCCCTCAAAATATCCCCCGCCTCAAATAATGTACATCATGTATGCAATGTACATGGGGAGTTTTTTCCATCTCTTTTCTTTGTATACCTAGTTTGACGCCACTGCCGGTGCGTTTTTGCAGGTGCTCGTTGCTCCCCATCGACATTCGACGGCGAGCGATGCATTTATGGCGCTTTGACACCGGAAATCCGAGCGCTTTTGACCGATTCCAATGTTCTCAGTGCGCAGACCAGAAGGAGGAGACCATTCGATGAGTTTTTGAGGCGGTAAGTTTTCGCACACATAGTAAGGCACGCGGGAACCAGGTGCCACCCCCCAGACCATGTAAAGTGTAAAGTAAAGTATCAAATGTCATGCAAAGTGTCAATTGTCATGACAAATGTAAAGTGTAAATTTTTCAGTGATAAAATCTTTTCTGTTTTGATTGACATTTTTCATTTGACACTTTACTTTTCACTTTACAGGGTCCGGGACTGCCCCCAGCACAAACTTCACATCCATCAGTAGCAATCCAATTCCCTCTCAGCCTACTCGAAACCGGCGAGCACAGCGACGTCACGTTCAACGTGCACGGGCGCCAGTTCGTGCCGCACCGCTGCGTGTTGTCGGCGCGGTGCGCGTACTTCTCGCGGGCGTTCCGCGTGGGCAGGTGGCGCAAGAGCGACAATATAGATGTGACCCATCCGCTGGCCACCGCTGAAGCGTTTGCCGCGGTGCTACAGTTTATTTACACTGGTCGGTTAGCTACCTATGTGGATTGATCCGTTCATTCATAGTTTTCAACTAAAAATATTGAACCATCTGCGTGGTAAAAATATGGCATTTTCGGCTCAGGCGCGACAGAGACAAGTCTGAGCGACATCGACGATGTCAGTCGTCTGGCCAAGCAGCTGCGGCTCGCCGGCTTGCAGCACAGCATCACTGAACTGGGAAAACGGGCGGCATTCTTCAGTTCGTTTACCCCATTGTCCGTGATCGGCTCGACGCTTTGACAGTGCTCGAGTAATCAGTAAACCCGGTGCTCAGGTAGCAATACCCGGGTGCCAATGTAGACGCGTACTTGAGCACTGGGTCTACATTGGCACCGCAGGGGTTCAGTATGGGGGGTTCCCCTCCAAACGTCCCAGCTACGTATATACATATCTATTGGTGATTTTTCTCCTTTTTCCTTCTCAAGCTTGAAAAACCCGATCTATTGAACCCCCGTGAACCCCCCCCCACCCCCTCCAAATATTTTGCGATGTATACCCCTGGAGGAGCGATTTACTATCTATATGAACCCCGGGGGGGGGGGGCCAACTTCACTAAGTAAACCCCTTGGGCATCGAGTATTGCTACTTGAGCACCGGGTTTACTTGAGCACTAGTCCTTAGTCATCGGCTCAGGGCAACCAAGATCACCCCTCAGGACGCACCAAGCCGATGGGCGGCCGGGTGCAGTCGATCTGCGTGTGCCCCGCCGACGCGATGGAGTGCCTGCGGGCGGAGCTGTGCGCGCTGGCCGAGTCCGCGTTGCCGTCCGAGCTGCGGCCCTGGCCCGCCGGCACCGAGCTGCCCAGCGGCGCCGTCAATCTGTGGCCCGACTCGCCGCGGCACAATGATGAGGATGAGGATGAGCGCTTGGTGTGTTCCACTTTGTATTCACACGTTTTCCACAAAATGTCAGAGAGATAGCAGGGGCGCCTGGGTTTGGACCATAGTTGTTAAAGCGTATTTACGTTTACTCGTAAAATACGTATACTCGAGCACTTAATCAATACGTTTACGTTTCCTCCGGAAAAATACCTGTACTCACCTCTAGCATACTTTTTGAAATTACACGAGTACAGAAAACGTATTTTAATGGCATTTACATTGTAACGATATTTAGAAAAATCACTGGGGGCATAGGAAAATGACCAACATTTTCCTAAGAAATACTAATCTGTAGAAAAAACACATCTTTGATGTTTTCCAGAATAAAAAATTTGAAAAATAGTCACCGCAAGTTTTCTGTGAGCAAAATACCTGCTTTTACGTTTTCTCGAAATGTGAAGTAATATACGCACGTCTTACGCAGTGTAACTCAAAAAAAGTTACACAGTTTTCTGTGCTCAGCGGTGAGTAAAAAATGCGTTACATTTATGTTTACTTTGAAAGAAGTTCGGTACTTTTAACAACTAAGCTTTGGACTTGGCGCTTGCGGGGAATTCTATTTAGAATGAAAGCTCTCTTCACCAGTTCCACACCCTCTAAAGTCTATCTATTTTTTTCAGTCATTTGACATTTTACATGGCATCTTACAGAGTATGGAGCTTCCCGAGATGTATTGGGTAGCTGCGCTCTGTTCACTAAAACCATCGCATTTTTCAAATCCCAAAAACGCCTAATAATGTGTTCTAATGTTTATTGAATCGACCGCAGAGCGGCGGCGCTACGTCCGACGAGGACGACGACTTCGACGACGACATTTTCGACGATCACTCGCCATTCGCTGACGTCATCTTTGAGGTCGACGGGCGTCTCTTCTGGTGTCATAAGGTCGTTTCACTGTTGAAACTGTGATGTTGAGTGTAGGGCCCACACACACAAATAAATGTCAACTGAATGTCAACTATATAACACAAAAAAAATAAAACATCACACTAAGCAGAAACAATGAAAAAGAGTGGCACTACATAAAATTAACTTTTCTTTATCACATTAAATTAAAATCACGTAATTAACCAAAATTTAGTTGACACGAATTTTATTGTCAACTAGTCTGTGTGTGGCCCAAAGCCACCGCACGTCACTACGTTCTTGCGTACCACGCGCAGGCGTTTTTCGCGCAGCGCAGCGACTACTTTCACGCGATCTGCAGGGATCCACTCAATGAACAGCACTGCGCCGGGACGCGGCTGGCTGGCTTGCCAGTTTTCAAACTGCGGCACTTCACTGCGCCCGTGTTTGTCGCGCTACTCTACTATGTTTACACTGATGATCCCAGAGTTAGTGAAACGGGGCCGATTTTGCAACTTATCCAGTGATAAGTAAACAGGCAAGTGGTTGTTAAGTTTTACTCCACACTCAAAATCTACTTATCACTTTATCATTCAAAAGTGGGGGAATCGCCAACGACTAGCTACTTGATCTGTCAGTTGTAAGTTTTCTTATCACCTGCCCGCTTGCGGAATTGGCCCCTGCACGCTTGTACACATTCTAACAATAAATCCCTCGTTTATTTAGTTGGACGATGAAAGTGAGGAACTTATATACGATGTGCTGATAGCGGCCGATCTCTGCCTGCTGCCGGGCTTGAAGCGTCACTGCGGCGGCATGTTCAGTTCCCGGTTCGCCTACATTTTTAAGCAAATTTTATTACGTTTCGTTCCTACACTAGGTACTACGATATGCATACAGCGAGGCGTTTATCGGTTTTCCGATGGTTCCCCGTTTATCGCCACGCACACCATCGAAATTTGGGAAACTCTTAAATCTGTTTTGAGCACGTTTAAGTTTACCAGAATGAATGTTTTCTGATCGCTGTCAACAGTAGATGACGGATTCCTCGTTGTGGTAAACTCAAATTTTCCCAAGATATATATATGAGTTCGCCAAATTTCAGTGGTGTGCTAGTGTACGCAGCGCCAATAGATAGTTTGATTTCGCCCGCATGGGTCCCAAATTATAGGTCATCTATCTCATAACATTAACATACTACTGATGATAATGTTTACAAAATCTTCGTTAGGTTTTTTTGCGTGCAGCGGGTTTCCACCCGCCGTGTGCACATTGCTATCTAATTGAGTCGGGTCACCGTAGGTATTTATCATAGATTGCGGCAACTGGCAATCTTATTGACAGGTTAAATTTGGCGAACTGCGTCGGCTTGCTGCGAGTGAGTCGTCTATTCGAATTGGCCCGTCTGGAGGACGCCTGCTACCAATTTTTGGCAGAAAATCTCGATGAGGTGCGCGAATAAGAATGCGCCTTCCAGGCTATTATTCACTTGTAGTGTACTCCGCGGACCGCATGCTATGCATTTTTCTGTAGGAAACACTCCATCATGACGTCATCACAAATAAATACCTAAAATAAAAATTGTTCCAAAAAAAGAAAATATTTCGGGAGAGAAACGTAAATATGTTATTTGTGCTCGGCTCAGCCTTTTTCTACTTGAATATTTTTGTGAATGTGCGTACATAAGTATCCTTTTTCGACCGTTTTCCGTTTTACCGCGTTTTCGACTAAGACATAAGTAATTTTGGGCGTATACTTTGTCATCCGCTGAGTATACTGTGTGCGCGGTAATCGTCCACAAACCCGCGCAGGTGATCGACTTGGACGAGTTCCAACAGCTGGTGGTGGATGACGCCGCGCAAGTTCGGCAACGCGAAGATGTCGACTCTATCGACGTGATCGACCAGCTGCGCTTCCACCTCACCGCCGGCAGCATCGACGAGGCGCACGACAAGGGCCAGCTCATCGACCAGCTCCTCGAGCAGCTCGACCTCGACGCATAGGTTTCTGCCGACGGTTTCCGTGGTCATTGGCATTCTGCTTCCCATTGGCATCCTGCCCAATTCACAACAACATTGCTTTATCTGCTTTGCTCATTCGGAATGTCAGCGTGTTCTGAGGTGTGCATGCTTGTAATCAAAAATATGTACAGGTGTGAATTTGAGAGTGGTGTGTGTTGTCGAGTCTCGTTGCGATTTTGAGTTGCGATTTCTCGAGTCCAGTGATATATTATTTGATTTTGTTGTCGTTCTGTGCTCACGGTCAGTAGAAAGCTGAATGTCTTCGCGATTTTGCTCTTTTATGCAAACAGATAGACAGATATTTTATCAGTATCGGTAACTGATCACAACCACTAGTCGAGATGTGGAGAGATTTTTTTGTCTTTGTTGGCCACTCCATGCGCAACGGCCAATTAAAATTCGACTGCCAGTTTTATTGATACAATAAACTTCGCGTTTTATTGATAAAATCAGTAAAAGTGCACTGATTGTGTACAACGGGTTAAGTGGTTACTTACCTAACGTTAATTGACGCGAATTAAAGTAACAATGTTTCGCGATGACGAGCTTTTTATCACACAAACGTCAAATACCGTATTTCCTCGAATTATCCCTCCCTTGAAATGACCCCCCTAAAATACCCCAGGCCCCAGATTTAATTGGGCAGACAGATTTTTGCCCTCCGTGCCCGGCACGTGACACGCACGTCATGCACGCCAGGCAAAATTTTGTAAAACGAGATTCAATTGCGCCCTGCATGCCAGGCGCCACACACGCCCGACGCGCCTGCCAGGCATGCCCTCACGAGTGCCTGACTTGCCTGAAAATTGCAAAATGAGATTTAATTGTGAGGGCATGCCTGGCAAAATTTAACAGAACATGAAAAATGTGCCCTGCATCCTCAGAGGTGCAGGGCAGGTAACTTTTCATGTTTCAGTTTGACTTTTTCCATAGTCTATGCAAATATTTTTTTTGTATCCAAATCTTATTTTTCATGTATCCAAATCTTATGTTTTTGGTATCAAAATCTTATGTTTGTGTATCCAAATTTTATGTTCATGCCTGTCCTGCCTGACAGCTGCTGCCCGGCACACAATTAAATCTCGCTCTGCCTGGCGGTCGGGCGGAGTCTGTCAGGCGCCTGGCATGGCGAGCGGGTGGCGCGGGCATGCCTGCCCAATCAAATCTCGTATTGCCAGACTCGCCCGTCATGTCCTCCCTCTCAGGGATAATCTGCCCAATTAAATCTGGGGCCTGGGACCAGTTCTGCAAGTGGAAAAGTTAAGAGTTAAAACTTAAGGGTTGAGTAAAATGACAAATGACAAGTTATGAGTAAAGTGTAGAGTTAAAAGACTTTACTCAACTCTTAACTTATCCTTTATCATTTTACTCAACTCTTAAGTTTTAACTCTTAACTTTTCCAGTTGCGGAACCGGCACCTGGTCTGAGCGGCCTAAGGAAACAATACCCCCTCGGGATATCCCCCGTCTCTAATAATGTATACCATGTATGCATGTATTAGTTGCTGCCAAATTGCATCGCAGTTAAAGATATTTACACTAGTTTGTTTAGATAAATATATCATCACTATATATGTCCAAATATATCCTGTTTTATCTCATACATTACCAGTTTTGGCCTACCTATTCTTTACTGCAGTCCTTCAAGAAAATTTCGGACGAAATAATAAGAAACCCCCCTAAATAAGCTTCCCACTCGAATTAAGCCCCCCCCCCCCTCAAAATTTGCTGGCGAAATAATAAAAACCCTGGAGTTATTTCGAGGAAATACGGTGAATACGCTTCCTGCATGAAAGACGCATCAAATTTATCACGTGATGGTAGTATGGTAATCAATATAATCAATTGATATAATTAAAAAAGATTGTACTTTCTGGTTACTAAATATTTAGCTTGGTATTATATATTAACTTTTTCAGGGTTAATTCGTGTTCATTTTTTCATGTATATTCCTCAGTATATTATCAGATGAACTAAGCGAAAAACCTGTCGTGTAAACAAGATAAAATTATCTAAGCGCGCGCTGTGGCTAATTTTCGAAACTGAACTGACCAGACTAATCGAAAAGTATCAAAGGAGACCCGTCAAGTTATGTCTTGCAATAAACTGGTAATCATCCCTGTAGATGTGGCGCAGTGTGTCTTGCAATTTCGGACTTCGTCTGATCAGCGCCAGCACTTGCTTCTGTAGGGCACCGGTTGCGTGCATGGTGTGGGAAGCTGGAATTCGGGCATCGTTTTGTAGCGGTTAATTGTGAGTTGTTAAGATACTAGTATTTTTGGAAAGTGTAAGCGTAAATACAATTAAATACTGTTCAACAGCGGGGGGATTGGGGGTTACCCCCCGAAATGCTCCAGCTGTATATCTATTCCATAGGTTGCTCAGCTATCGATCCCGAGGCTCAGCAATCTATCTATCAATGACAATTAGTACGTGTGCCGCTATTTTCAGTGCGTACGAAACTGTACACATGCAGTAATTTTTCGGGTACACGTTCGCTTTCACTTTCCTTTTTTTAGTTTTACACTTTTTGTACCCGGGTATTTCGGTTCGGTCGGGAAAGCATAATAACGCGTACGGATAGGTACGGGTATTTCACTAAAGTATAAGTGTAAACTAGATAAGTATATATACCAGATTGCCCGGGTACTTTATGTAAGCGTAAAAATGCTGTCGCAACTCTAATTGAATGAACTTACCTACGTGCTAGATTGAGGTCTAAGGGATTGTTGTCGTTAAATTGAATGTGAAGAAAAATAATACCGCCTCGAATTGACCCCCCACATTTCCCTTGCGAAATTAATGACCCCCCTGCCCCCGTGGGGGTATTTCGAATACATACGGTATAAAAATGCATTCAAAACCGACCGAGGAAGCTCTGCTTCCCCATCTTGCCCCAGCCCCGGTCCAAGTACTCTCTCTGTATGCCGTGCTGCACCAGAGTGTCCACCAGCGCCGTGCGCCTGACGCTCCACGGGATCAACTTTGCGTTCGTGTTCGGATCGGACAGGCCGCAGTAGGCCGTCTGCGGCAACAGGTGCTCGCCGATGTGGTTGCTGGTGATCTGCGCAGTGTACGCGTATTGCACTAATAGTTAATTATTAGTTAATTATAGTTTATCGCACATTTTTATAGTGGATTTCCGTGGTGGGCGGACATTATGCCGTATTTGCTTGAATACACCCCGCTTGAATACTTCCCACTCTGGAATAATTCCCCTCCCCCTGTTAGACAAATGAGGAGAAATAATCCCCCCTTGAATAATTACCCCTTAACGCATATGATCAATTTGTTTCGTCCAATTTGAACAAAAATGCGTGTTTTTGTCTGAATATAACATATTTCGTGAAATGTCTTGAAATAATAATTCCTCCCCTTGAATAATTACCCCTTCGCCAAATTCCCCACTCAAAAAAGTCTGACAAAATAATAATTCACCAGGAGAATTATTCGAGCAAATAGGGAACCATTTAGTGGTGAACAGGGTTGGCAAAATCTCAGAAAAGAATAAAAATAAAATAAAAATAAAATGGAAAATTGAAGAATAAAATAAAATAAAATAAAATGGAAAATTTCAAAATAAAAATAAAAATTGTATAAAAATTCGAATTTTTGTAAAATTTTTGTAAAATTGTATACAAATTCATATTTTTGTAAAAATTGTATAAAAATTCATATTTTTTGTAAATTTTTTCCTGTTGTTTGTAGTTCAACCTGTTCATTCGCGGAGCTGGGGCAGTCCCAAGCCATGTAAAGTGTCAAAATGTCATATGAAATGGAATGGAAAGTGTAAATTTTCATGAAAATGTTAAGTAAAGTGTCAATTGGCATGACAAATATAAATTTAAGTGGAAACTGTAAAGCAAATTGTATCCAAATCTTATCTTTTGTATCCAAATCTTGTTGTTTTTGTAACCAAATCTTATGTGAACATTTGGATTCAAAAACATCAGATTTGGATACCCAAATATAAGGTTTGGATACCAAAACATAAGATTCAGATACACAATTTACCCTCTGCACGACATTTGTCATGACAATTATACTTTGCTTGACATTTGAGATGCCAATTGACACTTTACTACATTTGTGATGACAATTGACACTTTGCATGATGTTTTACAAATGCACCCAGCACACTCCAGTAATCCTTCTACTGAAAATGCAAACCATTCTTAACGATAATTGTAACTTAACACTTGCAGCTAGCTAACAATACATACTGCATGCAACTTTTGAAAAGTAAGGGAAAAATTTGTCACAGGTTTTTCACGTATAGGTCTAATTATAACATTTTTCTGGCCTTGCATGCATGCTTCTGATTTTTTGTAAAATTTTTGTACAATTTTTGTAAAATTTTTGTAAAATGTGTCATTTTATTTTATTAATGACTTTTGGGAATAAAATAAAATAAAATAAAATGAAACAAGAATAAAATTAAAATAAAATAAAATTTTTATACAATTTTCATACAATTTTACTAAAATGAATTTTTATAAAACCAACCCTGGTGGTGAAGTAAAAATGTGCGCTAAAACATAAACGCACAAAAACCATACCTTGGACAAGGCGTCGAGCACCTGCGGTCGCTGCATCGCTACAGCCAGTCGTCTCACAAAGCAGCACACATCCCCTTGGGTGCAGCCGAGGCACCTGCCTGCCCAGTCAACGGCGATGTATGGGTACGTGTGCTTGCTGATGCACGCCTGCACGTAGCCCGACGCGAACCGTTCAATTGGGTCGCGCACCAGCACCACTAATGGGCCTCGCTGGAAGCGACTGTCCGTGTATGGTTGGTTGAGTTGCGTGCCGTTGTTGTTCACTGATCCTGGTGTCAGATCCGATCCCGTGGCCGCGTGCCAGGACATCCTGCAGATGATCGCTCAGGTTGGGTAGGATGTTTCATCAAAATTTGTTAAAACCGTATTACTCGAATGATCCCCGGTGAATTATTTTGTGGAGTTATTTGTCAGACTTTCTTGAGAGGGAGTTATTGAATTTGGGGTGGGTGGATTACTATTTCGTCAAAATTTTTGGACATGTTTCTATCAACTGAGTTCATGAAAAATACTTTATTAACAACATGCCATTTTTGTTTAGATCATACAGAATAAATTTATCATATGCCTTAAGCCGGAATTACAGCTCAGCGGCGTTTGACGTGAAATGATGACGTCGTAAAATTGATTACATTAAAATAGACATAGGTACAGCGTTGAAATTCCAGAATTTGATAGTTCTAGTAATTGTGTATAATTTCTTTAAAAAAATTAAGAAAATTATTATTATTTAATAAGTTATTTTTACGTCAAAATTTACACATTCTACGTCAACATTTCACGTCAAACATTTTACGTCACCAAAAAATTTTGACGTTAAATTAATAACTATTTTACTTAAATAATGATTATTTGATAAAGAATTTTTTTGGGACATTACACACAAATACTAGAACTATCTAATTCTGAAATTTCAATGCTGTACCATTGTCTATTTTGATGTAATCATTTTTACGACGTCAGTATTTCACGTCAAACGCCGCTGAGCTGTAATTCCGGCTTAAAGGGGGCATTATTCGAGGGGGGAGGGTATTTTTACCTCACTCGTCTAACATGGTACAATTCATGGGTTATCCAAGAGAAGTACGGTGAATACGGTAGCTATTTGCGATATCAGCAACTCACGTGTTCAGTGTGTCCCGGCCGTCGTTCAAACGACGCCTCTGTTCGCGCAAGCAGAAAGTGTGCGCCACGCTGAGCGGCAGCGACGGGAATATGGGCGTCGACTGGCTCAGGCCCCACCTCTGCAAGTGCTTCAGGAAGCTGCGGCACTTGAGCAGTATGAGCTGAGTGATCATGTTCTTCTCTATTAGACAGTAATCGGCGTTGCCCAGCGGTAGACGGCTAATTTTCTGTGTCAACCACTCTCTCCACGGGTGTATGGCGTCTGTGCGGTTGTAGTCTGTGCCGATGCTGCACTGGCCCTGCATGCTGGCGTTGAACGCCTCCACTCTGGCACACTGTGAGAGGCTGTGCTCCGCGTAGTGCCACCGCGAATCGTGTTCTTCCAGGGAAGAGCACACGATGGCCTGATGAGTTGCAGTTTGAATTGTTCTGGACTATTGTGAATCGCGACGGCATGGGAGCAGTCCCAGATCCTGTAATAAGCCCTGTAAAGTGTCAAATGTCATGCAAAGTATCAAACGTTTGCAAATACGTTTGCCATTTTGCAGTGCATTTTCAATGACTTTTGACACATTTCATGACATTTTACATTTTACAGGGCTTTTTACTGGGTCTGAGAGTGGCACTTGGTGAAAATTTGAAGGGCGCACCGGTGGGGCGAGCCATTTCTGCAGCAAGTAGTTGCTGCCGACGACCACCGTAGACAATATCAGCCAGACGCGCGACGCGATCACCGCATAGCGATAGGCGCGCCGCTCCCCCTTCATCGCGTAGATTTTTCTGCGTAAATGGTTTAATTTAATTATTTTAGGAGTAATTGTAATTATGATTACCTATTTAGAAAGGCATCCTGGGGGTGGCACGCAAAAAAATTGGAATTATAGTATTGGCATCAAAAAACTCGCGAAGAAGCAATGGCGGGAAATGATGGGACTGCGAATTGTATTGAACGGAATCACAACAACTCAATATAGGTCGCCCAGTATTCCTATCTGGCTTTTTGGCGCTTGGAGTCGTTAGTAACGATGACAAACGACGTTTAAATTTTTAAGTTTTTTATAAAGTGACTTCTCGAATTTTTACCCTAAATAGTTTTCGAATTTTTTGTGTTGTTTGTGTAATGTGCCAAGGTCCGCCGTGGGCACCATTTTAACGTTTTTGACGCTTTTTACGTTGTTTCATTATGGCTCAGGCGCACCGCAAATCAATTGTCGATTGATTTATCACGTTGAATCAAATACTGCATTTTTCGTGGCTAGCGTTCTACAAATCTCGGGAAATTCAAATAAGTTGGTTTTTAGATACATGATTTGAAGTATTTTTCACCGTATAAAAAAAAAGTTTGAAAACGCTTTCGAATTTCTGAATTTGTTATCATCGTGAGTTGCTTGTGCTATTAGTCCTAACTGTTTAAGTAGCATGTTTTTTCAGATTCTAGATTTTCATTATTCATATTCTAAGTTTCTAATACCTATCTTATTTTTCAGTTTATAAAAAAATCATAAAAAATATATATTCTCGCGCATCTGCGCATAACGCAAATGCCCTGTTAAATATTTATAATTGTTAACGCTGTCCAAAGAATATCACTCATGCGACTTCCAAACAACAAACAAAAACAACAACAAGTTATATTTCCAAACAAATTAACAATGTTGCACACAGTTTACACCGGACAGTGATGGAAAAGCGCCAGGAAAAATGGCGCCAACCAAAAACATTCAATATTTCCGCCTGTATATCATCACGGAAGCATTTTTAGAAGAGCAACGTGCTGTAACCATGTTTGTGATGATGACTCAAGCCACAAAACTCACCTTATCATGAGTATTATATACCATACTTCCTGGAAATACCCCTCAGGGGTTTTTTCATCTGAAAATTTTGAGGTGGTTGATTTAAGGTGCATATTTGAGGGGGTCTATTATTTCACCAGAACTCTCATGATATTGTATAATCTATACATTGCTTATGGTTTTATAGACAATACCATATTTCCTTGAATAATTCCTTCCATTGAATAGTTCCCCCTGAAGAAGGTCTAACAAAAAAACAATTTCCGAGGGGAATAATTCAAGCAAATGTGGTACATACCTAATTTTTCTTATAGACCATCCCACCCCTTCCTAATGCAACTACCGTGTTTCCTCTGATAAACTCCTCTCGAAAAAACCCCAGACCTGGGGCCAGTTCCGCAAGTGTACAAGTTACTAGTTAAAACATAAGAGTTGAGTAAAATTACAAATGGCGACTTAAGAGTAAAGTTAAAGTTTAAGAGAAAAGTTAAAATTTAATAGTTGAGTTAAATGACAAATAATTAGTTAAGAGATAAGAGTAAAGTTTAGAGTCAAGCAAGTGTATCCAAATCTTATTTTTCGTATCCAGATCGTATGTTTTTGTATCCAAATCTTATGAGAGAACATAAGATTTGGATACAAAAACATAAGATGTAGAAAATCGCAATAAACAAATCAATCATCATCATGCTTGACTCTTAACTTTACTCTTATCTCTTCACTAATCATTTGGCATTTAACTCAACTCTTAAATATTAACTTTTCTCTAACTTAAACTTTACTCTTCATCTTCACGCGCCATTTGTAATTTTACTCAACGCTTATGTTTTAACTAGTAACTTGTATACTTGCGGAACCGGCACCTGAGCAAGCTAGGGAAATAATGAGTGTGCTACATTGCACATACAAGCACATATCACAGTATGTCTCCCTGCACATGCCTCAGTGCTCATATCACAGTTTGTCTCCCTGCACATGCCCGTGGGCTCAGATCACATGTCGCTGTGCTCATTGCACATACACGCGGGGCGGTGTTGTCGAAATGCGTGTGCGCGCGTGAAGTATACTTGGCGGACAGCAGACCTAGTATGAAAACCTACCATAATTTAATGAATAAAATCTTGTGATAAATTTTGTAATTGATTATTCCATAGTAAAAATGAAATATTATGATAAAAAAACTTATTGTTATGGTAGGTTTTCATACTAAGTGTGATGTCCGCTGAGTATACATGTATTTATCTATTATGGTCTGTTATCAGTCCCTGAAACATCAACATTCATAGAGTCTGCGTTGAATAGCGCATGCATTAAAAATCCAGTTGTTAACAAGTTTTTGTCCAAATTGTAATTTGCATGAGTCACGTTTTAATCAGTTGATGGAAAAACCTCCATATTAATGTGAGATATGTTAAGTCCACCCTACTCCAGATAAGTGATGACAACAACAAAAATTTTATTGTAGCAGTTTAATAGTATGTGACACATTAACAAATGTACAGCACATTAACAAATATCAAAAAATGAAATCAATAGAGTTTTTGTATAATGTATAGAGATAAATACATGTACTTCACGCGCACACACGCATTTCGACAACACCGCCCCGCGTGTATTATATGTGCAATGAGCACAGCGACATGTGATCTGTGCCCTCGGGCACGTGCAGGGAGACAAACTGTGATATGAGCACTGCGGCATGTGCAGGGTGACATACTGTGATATGTGCTTGTATGTTAAATGTGATCCACCCGGAAATAATGACTCCCAGGGTATTTCATGGAAATACAGTGCATTGTAAAAAGGTAATCAATTATGAAAGGGCAGTGCAAAAATCATTTTAGATTGACATTTTTCCATTTCTCATATTTGAAGATGTGCTGTTTATGTGGTATAAAACGATCAACATGAACCCAAACTTGCAATGCTGGCAAAAAATACAAAGGTGAATGTGTTAAATATACCCTAAATGACATAATTCAGACAGAAAGGCAGTTCATTATGGCTGAATATGACCATTCATCCTGGTTGGTATCTTGGCACCATTTCCGGCGCCATCCAAAACAATGGTGCCGGGCGCCAAATTGGCACCAGCAAAAATGGCGCCAAGCGCCAAGGGCGCCATGGCGCCATTCGAAATAATGGCGCCACAGAAAGGGGCGCCAAGCGCCAATTGCGCCATGGTGCTGGCGCCTTTTGGCGCCATCAAACGGCGCCAGCGCCATGGCGCCATTCCATTACTACACCAGGTGCCGATAGGTTTTGATCTCAATTCAGATTTTAGTTGACGGGTCTGTGAAACGTTAGTTACGTATTTATTTTTCAGTATTGTGGTATGTGTGCTCCCAAATCTTCTTGCAGTCCGTCAATTATGTAGTGTCTTCCGATTGACTGAACCTCTGATTAACACCGGTTGTGGTGATAAAAGCAATAACGCTGTGTTAAGGGTGTCAAAAGAATTTTTTACTGAAAACGGCGACAGAAACCATTTTTTTATAAATTGCCAGGAAAATGAAAACGGAAGCAGAAAAAGTGTTTCACTTGCCGGAAAACGGAAAAATGAACTGCCAGAAGACGAAAGAAAGCAGAAAGCATGGAAATTTGCATGGAAATGGAGAAAAATTACCTTTATTTTGCTGGAAATGAAAAAATATGCAGCAATTTTGCCAGAAACAGAAAAAAATTGCAGAAATTTTTCTGGAAATGAAAAATTCACATAATTGTAAAACGCGCGAGCAGGTTTACCAGTTTGGCTGAATCAGAAAACAGAAAGTTGAGCCAGAAAATCGGAAGTGCGATGGAACAACAGAAAATTTGCCTGGAACAGAAAATCAGGCAGAACCGCCTTCCCCCCAGAAATATTGCCAGAAAATGGTGAATGTGAGGGAAAAACGGAAACGCCAAATAAATAGCAGCCGAAAAACGGAAAGTTTACACCCTAAAATAGCTGTGTTAATTTTTTGGGTAAATAAGGACTAAGGAGTCTTAAAATGGTTTCTTTTTGGGCCTTCGATTCTTTAATCTGGCAATTCCTGCTGTGTGATGAAATTACTGTCCCCCACGTAATTGCATGTTGTGGAGGGAAAATATGTCTTGCTAGGTGCTATTTAGTTTTGGTTAAAACATGAACAATGCATGGCATGAACTAATAATTTGAACATAAACATCAATTCTGTGATCATACTCTACCAAATATTTCTCCCCCTGCACTCAGAACAGTAAAAAAGACCAAAGATTTCAACTGCAATTTTATCACTGGCCTTGTACCGGTCAGTACGAAACACCTTGAGTTTTTTTCCGTAAGCGCAACAAATCCCGCTCAAACGGTGTAGGTAGTTAAGAAGGCAGTATGTCAGTAAACCTGTCAAAGCAATAATGACCGCTGGCCAATGGTCATTTCAAATGGAGCGCGCTCAGCCATGGCATATGCGAGAAATGTATGTAGCATTTTTGAGAAATACGTTATGTCTTATACTTAAATGGTTTGTGGAATTAAAAGAATACTCCAAATGTATTTACCTAGGTAATGTTTTATGATAATTTTACCTGAAAATGTGAACAAAATAATAATAAACACGACTGTCCAATTAGGTATAAATAAATAAAAATACCGTATTACCTCGAAATACCCCCATGGGGGTTTATTATTTCGCCAGCAAAATTTGAGGGGGGGTTAATTCGAGGGGGGATTTATTCGAGGGGGGTTTTATTATTTCGCCAGAAAATTTCGTGGAATTCACAGCAAAGAATACGCTATTTCTTACACAAAAACGGTAATAAATGTGAGAATATAGGTTATATTGGGGCTATAGATGTACATCTGTACACAAATGAGCGTATAAGAGTAGCTGCGATGCAAATAAGTAGTAATAAATACATCAAGTACATTGCATACATGATGTACATCATTCCGGAGGGGGGGGTATTTCGAGGGGGGGTTTATTATTTCCCCAGCCCATTTTGAGGGGGGGTTAATTCGAGGGGGGGGTTAATTCAAGGGGGGATAATTCGAGGTAATACGGTAAACCCGACTGTGTGCAATTAGGTAATGCGTGTAGGCTAAACGCTTCCGTTTCCATTCACCGTGTGACCGTTTAGCGGCAACTAGGTGGGTAAATCAACAATTAAGGTAGCTCGCAATAAATACTTTCATGCTGTCTAATACCGTATTGTGTGAAATAACATTTCTGAGAGAAATCTTCATGTCTGAGAAAACCCATGGGGAAAATATAAAGAA
Organism: Sphaerolaimus hirsutus; assembly: GCA_964036195.1. Lineage (NCBI taxonomy): Eukaryota > Metazoa > Nematoda > Chromadorea > Monhysterida > Sphaerolaimidae > Sphaerolaimus > Sphaerolaimus hirsutus. The sequence goes on from OZ038457.1 coordinate 9,845,998, forward strand.
TATTATTTATGATTTGTTTATATTTTCTTTTTTCAAAATATAAATCTCCCGTCATTTTTGGAATGCCAATCGCAGCTGTACACTTGTATTCATATATATTTTAATAAAAACATACCTAACTCATGCTGTACAGAATTGTCATCATTCAGATAAAAAAATTCAAGATACGTAGATCCATTTTATTTGCTTCATATTGCTGGGTTTGGTCTGGGTTGTTTTCAGCGTAATTTAAAGGTAGATGGAAATTTCCTGCCGGTGCCGACCGCAGTTTTTCAAATTAGACAAATATATAGTTTATAGGTAAATATGACAGTCTTTGGGAGGGCCGTTCACCGGGAGGGGCAGTAACTATCGGAGTTTAGCCATTCGAGGACGCACGCGCCGTTTAACTCACACTTTACAATGGTGGGAGAAAATAAATAAACAAACTCACATAAATTCACCACTTCAATTGTCGTCGCGCATAGATTTGACAGTGCGATGGAGGCCGGGATCTGGGCCACGGGTTTTTAGATCTATTTAATGTCGCCGCACACACTTGTTGTCAACTTGTGTCCATGTAAATTCAAATTTTAGTTGACGGGTAGTTGAGGATAATTTTCAGGCGCGCATGCTATTTAAATGAATGAATGAATAAAAGGTATTTTACCTATTTTATGCATTTGACGATACCGTATTTCCTCGAAATACCCCCAGAGGGTTTATTTTTTCAGAGTGAGATTTTTGAGGGGGGGGGGTAAACGAGGGAGGGGGTTATTTCAAGGGGGGTTATTATTTCGCCAGAAATTTTTTTAAATCCCAGTACTAAATTGTTGTCTGAAACGTACGCAGACGTCGAAAAACGCAACAAAAATCGCCATTTATAAGACTCAAATGACTTGTATAAGTGTGGAGACGTATAAACACTGTTCTCACATAACAGAGTCATCGTTTTTAACGTGTGTTCTGCATTGCCCGGATGCCTTTGTGATTCACGTTCTCTATACACTAAATTGGGGGGGGGGTATTTCGAGGGGGGGTTATAATTTCATAGCGGTCATTTTGAGGGGGGTATTTCGAGGGGGCGTTATGAGTTCATATCGGTCATTTTGAGGGGGGTATTTCGAGGAAATACGGTAGTTCCGTTAGTCATTAACTGCAATCTTAATTGAAACCAGTCAACTCAGTTGACATCCGATGTCATCATCAACAGTGTGTGTAGGGCCAACATATACTACGCGGCCAAAGATCTTCTATGGATCTCTCGGAATTGCTCGTTGCGTACACCTGCACATTCGATGCCAACCTATAATTTACCTGGCAATTTCTGTGCATGAAATGTTATGCGAGCGCGTTTTTAAGAAATCTTCTTTGCTGTCTAATTTTCACTTGCGGAAAAAATAATGACTCGATCTCTTGCGATAATAAATGACATGCTCACCATTCGCAATTTATCCGATGACCGTATTTATTTTAATAGAAGAGCGCCTTTTTTATTTTTAGCGTCAACTTTTTACCTGCTGTTCTATTGGAGGCTGCCGTGCTAAAACCTGCCGTTCTATTACAGGTGTCATTCTATTGGAAGCATGCCGTTCTAAAGTACCTTCCCGGTCACGTCCGGCACCCTATTTTTGATAACACTTGTGGCATCCCTATCTCCAGTTCTAGGGCGCGCCAGAAGCTGAAACTTGGGGGAAATATTGATGCAACCCCCTCTACTTCGCATGAATTCGGGGGGTTGCGGCGACCCCCCCCCCAATTCATGCAAAGTACAGGGGGGTTGCGCCAATATCTCCCCCAAGTTTCAGCTTCTGGCACGCCCTAGAACTGGAGATTGGATGTCACAAGTGAAATCAAAAAAGGGTGCCGGACGTGACCGGGAAGGTATTTATTAGAATAAACACAATATTTTTCGATATCAAATATTCGTCATTTCAAAAACATTTGCGATATATGAAGCGGTTGGATATTGATTCGAAAAAGTTACAATTCATTAGCAGTCTCATTCAAAATCGGAGCAGACGAGAATAAACTAAACTAAAACTAAGTTGATATGCATAGTTGTTATACTCGGCGGACATGATACTCTGTCCTCGCACTCATTTATGTCCCACGTTGGAAGCGTGCCAATGATGATAAAGAATGCGATTTTTGTACAAAAGGTAAAGAAATCATTGTTGTGAATGTGTTAACGTATAGCGTTATAACAGAGACGACTTTTCAACTTTTTATGAAAATCGCATGCATAAAAAAATCGTTGGCACGCTTTCAGCGGGAACCACGCGTGCAGGGTGTAAAGTAACTGGAGTATACGTTTTTTAACATAAAATTTCGGATAACAAATCAGTGGCGCCGCGCACACCACCACAGTACACTACCGAAATTTGGCAAACTCCTAAATCTGTTTTGCACACATTTGAGTTCGCCACATTGAGGAATCTGTCAACTACTGTTGATAACTATCAAAAAAAGTTCATTCTGGCAAACTCAAATGCGTTCCAAACCGATTTATAAGTTTGCCAACTTTCGATCGTGTACTGGTGTGCGTGGCCGCAATGTAGGGATGGTTGTGTGTTAGTGAACCCTATAATTAGGCTGGTCGGTCTCTGCGCCTGAGTTAATGGTATTATACCTATGTATTTTATATGTTGTAAGAAAATTTACCGTTGCGACTACACTTGTATCTCAACGTGGCTTAAAAATGCCCTGGTCCGCTGAGGGCTCGTGAAAATCTGAAAACCGCATATTTTACCTAACATTCGATTACGTAGTCGTTCAAATATTTACCGTGTTGCCTCAAATACCCCCAGGGGATTTATTTTTTCAGAGTGAGAATTTTGAGGGGGGTTGGACGAGGGGGGTTATAAATTCAGTGTCCATTTTGAGGTGGGAATTTCGAGGGGGTTATAACTTCATAGTGCCAACTTTGAGGAGGGTATTTCGAGGATACCGTATTTCTTCTAATAGAACGGCATACCCCAATAGAACGGCACCTCCAATAGAACGGCACCTCCAATAGAACGGCATGTTTTGGCACTTTTTTACACCCACGAAAACAATAGAACGGCAGCCTCCAATAAAACGGCAGGTACAAATTACGTTGAAAGAGTGCCAAAACACAAAAACATTGGAAAAATGTGTGGTGAGTAACGATGGCAAACCCTCCAGAAAAAAGTATTTTAATTTTAAAGTATTTTTTCTAAAATGACTTTTCGTATTTTTGAATTTTTCCCCTAATCAGTTTTCGAATTTTCGAATTTAGTTTCGAATTATCGAGTTTTTTTGTGTACTTTTCAAATTTTTTGGGTAGTTTTGTAATCTTTTTCAATAGTTTTCGAATTTTTTGGAGAAAAAATTGTACTCAACGTTAATACGTTTTTATTACAGCTCAGAGAAACCGCAAGCCAAATATCAATTGATTTAGAATGTTGCACTTAAGAAAACATATCACTGCCTTGAATTCCCTAAAAAAATTCTCTTTCTTTGCCATCGTTAGTGGTGAGAGCATCCGAGCTGTTTATAACTATGATTCAGGGGTTGTTATCACAGTTGGTTTGGTTAGAATTGATTATCTGCCACTAAAATGTTGCTTGTGTTTCTTAAAAATACAGTGTTCAAATGAAAAATGTTGGTGAAAATAATAGAACGGCAGCCTCCAATAGAATGGCAAGTAAAAAAGTTGACGAAAAAATAGAACGGCGCTTTTCTATCAGAAGAAATACAGTACCGTAGAAATACAATACCTCCTATAGAACGGCACCTCCAATAGAACGGCAGGTTTTGACACGTTTTTGCGCCCACGAAAACAATAGAATGGCAGCCTCCAATTGAACAGCACCTCCAATAGAACGGCAGCTAGAAATTATGTTAGGAGTGCGCCAAAACACAAAAATAAGTAGAAAATGGATGGTGAGAACGTTCAAAGCATTCAAATGGATGTTAAATTTCAGATTGATGCTCCGATAGTAAAATATTGCCCAAGTTTCATTAACAATAAGGCTGTGTTCAAATGAAAAATGTGTGAAAAAAATAGAACGGCAGCCTCCAATACAACGGCACCTCCAATAAAACGGCAGGTAAAAAAGTTGACAAAAAAAAATAGAACGGCGCTCTTCTATTAGAAGAAATACGGTATACGGTATTACTATTACAAAAAAATTATATGCGACGTTCGAACGCTGAACCAGTTTACCGTGCGACAGAAGCTGCAATAAGGAAAATAACAGTAAATTTTTTTTATTATACAGTATTTTACACTGGATGGAACGGCAACATCAGCAGCCAAATTCTCATAATCAAACAATAATCTCTTTTCTGCCTGAACAAATGTATTTACATATTGTATAAATTTACATATTTACATATTGTATAAATTGAATTTGGTGTTAACTTCGAAAAGGGGAAATAGATACAGATGAAAATGTAAGTGTTGAAATCCCGATGCAGAAAATTCAACACGCAAAGTGATTCAAAGCGCACCGCTTATTCGAAGTCTACTTGGAGCAACTGCACTGTATTCGAAGTTAATTTGAAGCAACTCATTACATTGTTTATTGGTAGTCAATTTGAAGCAACTGCATCACGCATTCAAGTCAAAGTGGTTAGATGTACTGTGTATTCATCAAAGAGAATTTGATGTGGCAATGCTGTGTATTTGCGGGGATCTAAAATCGGATTTGTGAAAATTACCAAACTTTTCAAGGTATATGTCATGTATATCAAGTATTTTACTCACCCCCTGAGTACAGAAAATGTAAAGTAACTTTACTCATGAGTTATGCGTAAATTATGTAGTAAATACTCATTCAGCATTTTGCGCCTGCAGTGCAGACTCTTGCCACGCGAAATACGTTTTGCGTAATATGCGCAGCGCGCACAACTTGGCAACCCGCCAGTGCCCGTCCAAAGTACCAACTTAAAAAATACATATTTAACGCGAATGCCGACATTATGTGAACTTGGCAACTGTCCAGAAGCGCATATGGATACCTTGTGTTGCATACTGCCGTTGACGATGGGGAACGGGCGCTGCATGCCGGATGTGTGTCGGCGGCCATTGGCGACCATATCCAGTGGCTTAATCACATTCCGCGGACATTATCAGTGACTCGGACGGCAATCTTCTGTCTTTTACTCTCGTTCATACAATATGTAATCGTATACAAATACAAAATTAGACTTCATTGGAAAAATGTCAAGTTCACATATTGTAATGTCGGTAATCCATTGACCGCGGATCGAGCTATTTATGACAAATTGTCACCCGTCCAAGTTATCGGTTACGTATTGTAGAAGTGAGAGTGAAAGCGCTCAAAGTGCTCAAAATCGCCAAAATTAGCCACATTTTGCCCACTCTCACCGTCATAATCGCTATTTTCGTCTATATACATGGTTATATACCCATTTTTCGATATTTTATTCATAGCGATTGCGAAATAGTTTTTGGCAGGGTTCTTTATGGCAAGCTGCCAACTTGTCATACGTGGTATTTCCCTCGTTTATTGTATTTTTGTAGCTAAGGCGTTTGAAAAAGAAAAAAAGAGAAAAAAGTTGGGGCCAGCAGAATTTCGCAACCGAAGCACGTATCGATGTCTTCGGACGCGGGCGATCAATTATGGCCCAAATCAGCCATTTTCACGGACCTTTACCAAGTGACCATGGCTTACGCGTACTGGAAGAGTGGCAAGCATGAAAAACCGGCTGTTTTTGACTTGTTCATTCGGAAGTGCCCTTTTCAAGGCGAATTTGCCGTTTTTGCTGGATGGACGGAATGCGAACAGTATGTTAGAGGATGGGGTTTTCGAGATTTTGGTGTGTTTTTGTTTTGTTTTCTTTTTGTATCCTTGCTTGGTTGCGGGTTTGGTTGCGCGACGTGACTGGAAGTGTGCCAAAACAATTGCTCCGTTTCTTTGGCGTCCATTCTCGAGCGGGAACAGGGACGTATCCAGGATTTTTGAGCGGGGGGGGGGCTGCTTGTTTACGGATGCCGGCGAGGGGGGGGGGCTCAGCCCCCCCCCTAAAATTTTAGCTACATAGTGGCGGAATGGCGCCATGGCGCTGGCGCCATTGGTAGGCGCCACGCCATGGCGCCATTGGCGTTGGCGCCAGCGCCATGGAACGCTGTATATGTATGTAAATATACATACAAAACAGAAAAAAGCACCACATTGGGTGTATTTATAACGATTTTCAGCAACATGGAGCAATTCTGACGATAATACCTTATGTTTGGTGAAGAATGCGCGCTTGCGCGCAAAATTTTTTACGCTGACGTTAAAAAAGTCGCATTTTCCGGTCACTTTCTGGTCTCGCCCCGGGAAGGGGGGGAGGCTGCAGCCCCCCCGCCCCCCCCTGGATACGGCCCTGAGCGGGAATATTTGCGGGTTACGCAGCATGATGTTTTTTTTAGCGGTATGTCGTAACTTTGGAACAGTGTTAATACATTACCTAATTTTGTCGTATGATCCGATGTTAACTCTCGTTTCAGACATCTCCTATCTGCGAACAGCTCTTCCCGCCACGGTTGAAGATGACTTTTTCGATTACCTATCCAGTCTTAGCACGGCCAGTGTCAAAATAACGCACATGCAGGAGGGTGAGGTAGTTTTCCCAAGAGAGCCCCTGATCACCGTCGAAGGGCCGTTGGCGGTGTGCCAGCTGCTGGAAACGCCTCTGTTGAATTTGATAAATTATGCCACGTGAGTTCGTCTCACCCGTCGGTTCGCTAATTTTGGCCCCCAACTAGGGATGGCCGGAGTTTTTCAACAAGTGTAAGCACATTTGGGAGCTTTTGAAAAAAACGGGGTCGTTCAAAACGTTTTTTTCCACCCCAAAAAGATATTTGTTATTTTGGGTTTCATCTCAGAATGTCAGAAAATCTGGTATGGTAAATTCTTTAAGCTTTTCTTACTACTTTTGTATTTATTTGACCAGTGGCCAGTTCCGCATCTGGCAAAGTAGAGAGTAAAGTGAATATTAAAGAGTACAGTTGAAAATAAAATAAAATGATAGACTGGAAGTAAAGAGTAAAGTACTTTTCCAGCTTCCACACAACTGGATGCAGCTTCTTCAAGTCCATCTTTAAACTCCAGCTGCACGCCAGTGCCACCTACCGATCCATCCGTTGTCCATTGCAGTCTCTGTGCCACGTGCGCCGCGCGTCACCGACTCGCTGTGGGCGACCGGGCGCGGCTGGTCGAGATGGGCCTAAGACGGGCACAGGGACCAAACGGGGCCATCGGCGCGTCCAAGTTCTGCTATCTCGGAGGTAAAATTCCTGTTGTGCTATATGGATCAAAAGTTTAGGGGGGGGGGGCTTTTCGGTATGCGTCAACAATCCGCCCCCCCCCCCCCCCCCTCCGTGAAAAATCTAGTTCTACGTCCCTGATTGTGCGTGATACTGCACGGTGAATTGCGGCTTGAATTAGCTAGTTTTTCTTTATGTGCATGCGGGGATGAATTTTTTGCACCGTTTTCTAAACGTTGAAATGCAATCCTCTATGCCCGTTTCACGTCTATGCCCTTGAAAAGAAACAAACCAATTGACTGCCCATTTGCACTCGGATATCTCGCTCGAAGCGGCCCCCGCTACACACCACAGGCTTCGATGCGACGAGCAATCTAGAGGCGGGTCGGCTGTACGGCATCCCAGTGCGCGGCACGCAAGCGCACGCCTTTGTCACCGCCTTCAATGTCGACCATTCTTTGGACAACGGAAATCCTGATGTAAGTTGGCGCAAACTCTAAGCGTGAGTAAGCTCTCAGCGTAAGTAAGCTCTAACAATCAATCTATTTTTCAAGCACTATTTCGGATATTACACCAGTGTTTGAATTAGGGTGTCAAATTTCCGTTTCCGTTTTCCGTTTCCGCCTTTCCGCAGGAAAATTTTTTACCTTTCCGTTTTCCGTTTTCCGGCAGCCGAAAAATTTTTACCTTTCCGTTTTCCGGCAGCCATCAATTTTTTACCTTTCCGTTTTCCGTTTTCCGGCAGCTGAAATTTTTTTACGTTTCCGTTTTTCCGGCCCATTTTTCCGTTTTCCGGCTTAAAATTTTTTACCTTTCAATTTCCATTTTTCCAGGCCATTTTTCCATTTTCTGGCTCAATTTTCAGTTTTCTGGCATTTTTCCATTGTTTTTCCAATCTGTATTTATCTTTTTCCACTATGGTGTTTTTAACTACCAGGTTCTTCTGTCATTCATAATTTTTATCTGTATCCAAATCTGTAAAAAACACAAAGTAATTTTGGACACGTACTTTGCAGTCCGCTGAGTATACTTTTTACTGTTCAGTTACATCAAAGCTAAATCAGTCACTAAAGTCACTTTTGCTAAATTCTTATTGGTGTTTGTAGTGTATTTTTGCTTTCTTTTGATGATTTTTTGTTGGTTCAGTTAAGCTTGAACTACAAGTGAAGTGACTGGCATGATCCATAGTTGCAGAATGTACAGCTACCACAATCAAAGCCAAACAGGCAAACCTGCATGCAGGTTTTCCTTCTGCAAATTTGTCTATTACCATGCAAATTTCACTTTATTTTTTCCGTTTCCGTGAAAATTTCGCTTTCCGTTTTCCGTTTTCCGGCATTTCATTTTTCCGTTTTCCGGCCAACAATTTTTTTACCTTTCCGTTTTCCGTTTTCCGCTGAGTGAAATTTTTTTACCTTTCCATTTTCCGGCAGAAATTTTTTTTTACCTTTCCGTTTTCCGTTTTCCGTAAAGTGAAAAATTTTTACCTTTCCGTTTTCCGTTATCCGAAAAAAAATTTTTTTGACACCCTAGTTTGAATTTTTAAATTCAACTTTTATTCTTTTTTACATTTAATTTCATAAATTTAAATTGATTTAAAAATGAAAAATTCTACTTGCTATGCCCACTTCCATTTGAAGGGTGTGCTTCTAAAAGTACCGATCTACAAAAAATCGATTTTGAGATAATCGCAATTGAAAGTTTTGAGTATGCAATACCCATACATTGGTGTTGGGTATCGGAATTTTGGGCATGGGTATTTCGGCCATATTGTTGGGTATCCACATGCATGGGTAAAATCATTGATTATACACATAACACTAGCTATATAAAATTTAGTGAATAATATTTTTGTAGTACAGTACATTTTTAAGGAACAAATTGGTAATAGCATGTAGGGTTCAAACGGGATCCCGATCCCGATCCCGGATCCCGTGAAATTCCGGGATTTACCAGTCCCGATCCCGATCCCGATCCCGAAACCCCAATCCCGATCCCGATCCCGATCCCGAAATCTCAAAAATACCAATCCCGATCCCGATCCCGATCCCGAAAGTTTTCAAATCCCGATCCCGATCCCGAGAAACTCCCAAGTCCGGGATCCCGATCCCGGAAAAATTAGTGGAAATTATAAAAAATGAAATAATGACGTTTTTGCATGCAAAAAAGTGGATGCAAACCCCCAGCGTCAATTTTATGCCACTTTTCTGGCATCCAACAGTGTTTTGAGACCTTTTTGAACAACTGTGAATGCCAGAAAAATGGCCAAAATCTCTATCCCTAGAACCCAATCCCGATCCCGGAAAAATGCCTATCCCAATCCCGATCCCGATCCCGTGACCCCAATCCCGGCCAATCCCGATCCCGATCCCGATCCCGAAATCTCAAATTACTAATCCCGATCCCGATCCCGATCCCGAAACCCCAATCCCGATCCCGATCCCGAAATCTCAAAAAGTGAATCCCGATCCCGATCCCGAAAAGTCAATCCCGTTTGAACCCTAATAGCATGTAGATCAGTATTTTTTAAAGCGCAAAATCAGACAGCTGTAGATTGGTACTTCTACCCATAATAAAAAAGCACAAAATGAGTTTTTGCTGAATCAGACGCCGATCTGACATCGGTACTTTTAGAAGCACAAAAAATAATGTGCAGATCGGTACATTTAAAAGAACAATTTTGAAAAAAAGTGTGTAGATCGGTACTTTTAAAGATACAAAAGCTGAAAAAGCTTGTAGATCGGTACTTTTAAAATTTCAAAAACCGTATTTTGCGATTTTTTTGCTTTTTTCGAGTCCCCATATCTCAAAATTGAATTTCGCACCCCCCACATATTATATATTTTTTGAAGCGCATGTTTATGGGGACCCCAAAAATGGTCCTAACTCAAATTTGAAAAATTTGTAGATCGGTACTTTTAGAAGCACACCCTTCATTTGCACAGTTCACCGTGATCAGCAAGGTGACATCTGAGCCGTGCGACCTGTACCAACTGTCCGTGAAGTGGCGCTGCGCACTTTTGGCCATCTGCAACAACGGCCTGCAGATGTTCGGCGCCGAGCCGAATGAATCCGAATTGACTGCATTCGTGGCTTACGGGCGCGCATTTCCGGATGACTTCCTCGCGCTAGTGGACACTTATGACACTGTCAAGTTTGTCGGTTTGCGTGACTGGCCTTCGGGTTGAAGCTTTCCAATTGGTTGCGTGCCATTGGTGTTCTATCTGGCGATAAGGGATGTAGACAGGATTTTGTGCGTTGAGGGGGCGGATTGTATACGGAGGCCGGCAACCCCCCCCCCCTATAATTTGGCCGCTATAACAGCAGTATAGAGTTTTGGCGCTGGCGCCATGTACAGGTGCCACGTCATGGCGTTGGCGTTGGCGCCAATGTCTGCAATATACCACACTTGGGGAGTTCCATTCTAAAAGTTCACAAGCGCCAAATCTAGAAAAATCGAGTTAAGCGTGGATTTGACCTCCACGTATAGTTTTTCACATTTTAGAAAAAAATCAGCGTTGTAGTCCATTTCGTTCCCGAGATACAGTGGTACAAAAGTGGTACTACCCGTTTTTCAGAAAAAAACAGTTTTCACATCGAAAGTGCACATATCTATCTCAGATCCCCTATGGAAAACAGGACTTTCATTTCGTAAGTGCACATATCCATCTCGGACCACCGGAGTTTCATTTCATAAGTGCACATATCCAAAAATAGTTTCATTTCCAAAAAATGCACGCGTGCTTCGGCGCGGCCGCGAAGAGCTGGCCGGAATTCCCATACAAAAAAAAGTTTCATTTCCAAAAATGCATACGTGAATTTCCAAATATATTTTGCACTATAAATCAAATATGGGTGCATCTGAAAATTTAGGTAGAGGTACTTTTAGACACGGGCTTTGCAGTGATGTGATTCGTTTTATCCTACGATGCACCGTGAAGCAGTTATTAACCATTTAATTTCAAATGTTCAGATTTGTTCCCAATTTTGGGTGGCTTACAAAATCTCACATAACTCCCTAAATATTTCCCGGCCAACAAAATTTGTGATTACAAAAATTGTAGAGAAATGTCAGATCTATCTGAAAAGTGCGGGGCAAGCGTCGTCCCCCAAACATAGCGTCGTCGGGCTAGCGTCAAACTTTAAAATGCGATTTTGAAAAATCGAAAATCTTGGATATATGCATTTTTAGAATGAAACTCCCCATTTATGCTTTTCCAGCGCATCATGAAATTTTTGCGGCAATAAAAATACTGAAACGTAAATACATAAGCGTAAGAGATATTGTTTGGAGCGGAAACGGACGCTTCCGCGCAATTGTTTTTCAAATGACCTACAAAATTGCTATAGAAATGTGCCATTTCCTGGCAAATTTTTTTGTCCTACTCGGGAAGGGGGGGGCGCCCCTCCCCACTGGCTACGTCCTTGACCGCGACGGCAGTCTATTTCAACGCTATTCCATCCATTGCGGCACAGGAGTGGCCTGATCAACTTCTGCGCGGTGGCGCTGGCGCTGGACGAGCTGGGCTTCAGGGCGGTCGGCGTGCGGCTCGACAGCGGCGAGTTGGCGCGCCTGTCCAAGTTGGCCCGCAAGCTGTTCTCCGCCGTTGCTGATTGGTCAGTTTGTATTGATTCTTGCGCAGGTTCTGAAGCGATTCTGCTTCCGATCGATTCTGGCCCAAGGCTCGACCACGAAATATAAGATTTGAACTCATTATTTTTATGTCAACTGATCAAATTTGATTGCCGACCCATAAGATTTAAATCACCGTCGCTGATATTTATAAACATAATACGAGACCATAGCCCTCCTGCATAGCCTTGTTCCATATCTACCTGGGGGCAGTCCCAAACCCTGTAAAATGGTAAGTGTCAAAAGTCATGTAAAATGCACGGTTGCAGTCATGTGCAAACGTACGTCACTTTGCGTGACATTTGACATTTTACAGAGCATTTGACAGGGTCTGGGGCTGGCACCAGACCACAATGTTTTCAATCGACCTGTATTTTTGTGCCTATCACAGCTTCGACGCGCCCTGGCTAGAATCCGTGACGATCGTCGCATCGAACGACTTGTGCGAGCGGAAACTAGCCCAGCTGGAGAAAGAAGGACACTCGATCGATGTTTTTGGCATCGGAACACATCTGGTCACTTGTGATCGACAGCCCGCTTTGGGCGGGGTCTATAAGGTTCATTTTTCTGCTCTCTTAGCGTATGTAATTATTGTACATGCTAGGGGTTTCTTGAATTTTGACCCTCCGGGGGGTTGGATAGATGGGTAGCAAATCACTCCTGCGGAGGGATAGAGAGTTGAAAAAATTTGGAGGGGGTGTTCGCGGGGGTTCAATATACCTTTATGTTTTTTCAAGGTGTAAAGCAAGTAAAGGGAGAGAAATCACTAAAAGTAAGGGGGTAAAATAGCTTAAAAATAGGTATATAAGCATATATAGTACAAAAAAAAAGTTGAAAATAGGCTTAAAAACAAATGTGAACTAGTGATTTTGAAAGTGAAAATCTGTAAGACGGTGTGAAAATGAGCGATTTTGATTGACGTTCATGACAAATTTTGTAGACACATTGTTTGGAACAGACAGGAAACGAAAGCTGATCCTTATTCGTTTTTCAAAATACATCTGGATTAAACGGAAGATAAAAATAATGAGCACATTTTCAAAATACATTTATACTATAAAAAAATCCGACTTCAAGTTAAAACATTGTCTTTTTGCGCAGCTCGTTTCAATCGACGGCGCCGCGTGCATAAAGTTGAGTGAGGATTTGACAAAGGTCACCCTGCCCGGGGTGAAAACCGTGTACCGTCTGTTCAGCAAGAATGGACTTCCAGTGGTGGATTTGATTTGTTTGAACGATGAACCGCAACCCCAAGTGGGCAAACCGGTGCTGTGCCGACATCCGATTGAGGTTGTTAATTGCTTTCGCCCTTTTTATTGGTGTCTATACGGGCCCACGCACGCAAGTTGACATCGCAAATTCGTGTCAACTCAATGTCAACTAAATAACACCAAAAATTATGAAAGCATCACACTTTACAGAAACACTGAAAATAAAGTGTCATGAAGTAGAATTAACTGTGCCTCATCGAAAAGGATAGAAGTTAACATCGCATAATTCACAAAAATTTAGTTGACACGAATTCAGTCGACATCCAGCGCGTGTGGCGCCACTTCACTGGTCAAACAAGCCACTTCTATTGCCACAGGAAGCCAAACGACTCTACGTGACTCCTAGCAAAGTGGTTAACTTGAGAAAAACTGTGTTATTTGGTGAAGGCAGAGGCGGGGAAGGGGAAATTGATCCAGCCGCACGCCTACTCGAAGCCCGAGCAAGGTTGAAGCAATCTCTGAAGACTTTCGATGAGCGCCATTTTAGACTATGCGATCCGCTGCATTATAAGGTTGACTTCTTTTTGTTTGACGCTTGTAAGAGTTACTAGAGTTGTTTCATGTAAGATGTATTTTCGGCGCAGATTTCTTTGAGCGAGAGGCTGCACGCGCTGTTTCACAAGCTGTGGTTGGAAAACGCACCAATAGCGCACATCGTATAGCCAGATGCAAGTTTTTCGAACTTCTCGTGGTCGGTTTCCTTTGAAGCGACTTGACGCGTTTGAAAATGGAATGTGAAATGTCATAAAAAATGACAAAAGTTCAGAAATATATCTTTTTTATATTGTAATTGACACTTGGCTTTACACGTTACAGGCTGTGGGGCTGTCCCCAGCTCGTTCGGTTTCCAATCTGTAAATCATAGTTTATTAGAAAGCGCTTCAGATTCCGTGTCTAATCTAAATTTCCAAATTTAAATTTTTAAAAAATTTAGTGTAGTTAATATAACATTTTGTCGAGTACCAGGGTACTATTCGTTCACACTACAGTTTGCATAATGAGCTTGGATTCATTATTCAAAAAGATTGTTGCTAGATTGTTTTACTAGATTGTTACTAAAATGGATTGTTTTACTAGATTGTTTCAACAATATTTTGTTAAGTCTAATTCCATGGTGTTATCAGTATCACTGAAAGTCTTATTGATTGCCTATGCTTTTTAGATGCCACATTTGTGCCTTTGACCTTTCTAAATACATTTGATGTGTTGCTTTAGCGTCATAAATCGCTCCGTATATGTAAAAGTTGTTTATCACATCTTGAGCTACCAGTTGTGCCTGAAGAAAAGCGTTGTCGTAATCACGACGGCGGAAAGAAAGCCCATCAGACTGATGTTTTCTACTCTGTCTGCGAGTCTCATCCATTCCGCTCTGCGATATTGGAAAATAAGGTACCAATGGGCTACTGTAATGATGTCAGTATACTCGGCGGACAACACTCATCTGGAGACCTACCATAACCCATCTGAAGATATACTGATTACAGAATTATACAGATTTTTATCATAATATTTCGGAATAATTAACTTATCACAATATTTTATCAAATCATGGTAGGTTTCTGCACCAGGGGTCTCGAATGGGGGGGGGGGGTTACCCCCCCCCCCAAACCGCCCAGCTATCTATCTATCCCGGAGGCCGCTCAGCTATCTATCAACCCGGAGGCAAAATTTTGGGCTACTACCCCCTAAACCCCCCCCCCCCAAATCGCCCAGCTATCTACCTATCTGGAGCGATTTTTGCGAAACTATACCCCAATTTTCGCTCAAAATCGCTATTTTTCATACCTTTTTATAGATTTTCACTTCCAAAATCATAGCTCTGGTTCCTATTTGCCTATTTTCAGCTATATTTAGTACTATATGCTCTTGTATACCCATTTTGAGCCATTTTACACCTACTTTTAGCGATTTTTCTCCCTTTTCTTCCTTCTACGCCTCGAAAAAGCCTATATATCGAACCACCACAACCCCCCAACCTCCCCCAGAAAATTTTTCAGCTATCTATCCGTCCGAAGGAGCGATTTGCTATCTATCCAACCACTCGGAGGGTCAAAATTCAAGATACCCCTGTTCTGCACATAATTTGCGGTCCGCCGAGTATGGAAACAAAGACGCGGCGCAAAACGCATCAAGTATTTTGCATTCACATTTACCACATAGGTATCTAATCACAACCGTCTTCCACACCTGATTCTAATTCTCTCCTTCTGCGTCTCGATCTCGTTTCTGCCGGCGGCGAATAGCTCCCTGAGTTTGCCCACGGCCGACGTCATGGCGTTCTGCGTCGCCATGGCCGTGTCTATCCGCCTGATGGGCGACCTGCGTGTGCACTGCTCGGCTTTACTGGCTCGTGACTGCGCCCTCTCAGGTGGACTTTACGTGTGCTCGCGAGTGAGACTTGGGTGCTACATTATTACAATGGTCCCACACACATCGACACCAGATGTCAACTGGTTCCGATCCCAATTCCAAGCTTGCATTTGAACGTCGTTCGTTGGCTCGCAAGCAAGCATTGAATTGGGATCGGAACCAGTTGACATTTGGTGTCCATGTCAACTAGTGTGTGGGGCCATTAGTGCATTGGTCAACTGAATTGAACCTACATATTTATTTTACACGTGTTTGAAAAAATGGCAGTGCATGTTTTTGTGTTTGTCGATAAGTATTGGCAGGTAAATAAATTAACCGAAATGTGTAAGACGGATTTCTCAGTTGGCCACTGGGTCAATTGTCAACTGTACTACGCACACATCACATAAATACATGTTTATCCAATTTCTCGCCGCGCATTTGAATATTCTTTAGCTTTGAACTATGAGCTTAACAGTAGAGAAAACGCATTTGGTCAGTTGGCTGCCGGTCAACTCGGCTAGTTCTGTGGATCGAATTAACCAACTGCTTAAACACGTTTCAGTTAACGGTAGTGTGTGTAGCCACAAATTTGGAGATCGACATTACCCTTGGCCGTTTAACATTTAATAGCTCAATTTTCCCGAGATGGCAACTTTATTTAGAGGAATCGTGACGAGTCTCACTGTTTCGAGCTGTTGTGCCTTTCGGCGACGCGGCGCTTCAGCGCGCCGTTCTCGGCGAAGCGCATGTACTGGTAGACGTGCGGCTGCAGACGCACGTTGCACCCGCAGTCGATCTGCGAGAGTTTGTCGCTCGCTTTTACTCGGTCGAGCAGTTTAAGCTAGTAAAGCGCTTGCAATTCTGCAGTTGCCCACGCAGCCGTGCATCGGCACCAGCGCGGGGTGTGTCTTCGACGTGCGCCCCGTGTCCAGCATGAACAGCATGCGTATCTGCGCCGGTTTTGGTTTGGAAGTGGACTAGGGTTCAAACGGGATTGACTTTTCGGGATCGGGATTGTTGTTTTTTTAGATTTCGGGATCGGGCTTGGCCGGGATTGGGGTCACGGGGTCGGGATCGGGATTGGCATTTTTTCGGGATCGGGATTGGGGTCTTGGGATAGAGATTTTGGCCAATGTTTTGGCATCCACAGTTGTTCATAAAGGTCTCAAAACACTGTTGGATGCCAGAAACGTGGCATAAACTGAACGCTGGGGGTTTGCGTTCACATTTTTGCATGCAAAAATGTCGTTTTTTCACTTTTGATTATTTCCACTAATTTTTCCGGGATCGGGATCCCGGACTTTGGAGTTTCTCGGGATCGGGATTTGAAAAGTTTCGGGATCGGGATCGAGACTGCCAAATCCCGGAATTTCACGGGATCCGGGATCGGGATCGGGATCCCGTTTGAACCCTAAAGTGGCCGCGATTCAAGTTTTACTCGCCCTAATTGGTTTGGCGATTTCGGAGCTCATTCAGCGTCTGGCAGCAAATGGGAAATACAGGTGCCAGTTCCGCAAGTGGAGAAGTGAAATGGGAAGTGAGAAGTGAAATGATAAGTGAAATGGGAAGTGAGAAGTGAAAAGCGAAGTGAAATTTTGACGTGAAGTTTTTGTACAGGGTTAAGCTTTCAATTCCAAAGTTTCAACGTAAGCGAAAAATCTGCACGTTTCCCACTCGATCATCATAATCGTATTCAGAAACAATGCTGTTTATGTCAGAATTCATCCTTTACGTTTTTTTTTTCACTTCGCTTTTCACATCTCATTTCGCTTCTCTACTTGCAGAACTGGCCCCAGATTTCACACTGCTGGCGAAATAGAACTTACTGATTTGACAATTTGCAATTTTGTCTGGATTTCTTACAGTCTTCGAGAAGAATGTGTGTAAAATGCAAAACAAATAGAAGATCATTGCAAGTGACGCGCCGAATCGATCATAGTTCACTTCAGTTAAAATTAACAGCAATGGTCACTCACCCATTTTGGAACTGGCTTGTCGTAGATGCCCTGCTTCTCAATGAGGATAACTGTACTCGAAGTCAATATTGCTAGTGACAGCATGATTACCATCTCACCGTAGAACACCACTGCAATTTTTGCCCGAAACTTTTTGAACATAGATAAAAGAATCTCAGATAAATATACTCTACAAAATAAGATAAGATAAAATCTCAGGTAACTCACTTATCAATGGGACGACATCAGCGACCCTAGGTAGCTTGTCTGCCACACCCAACTGAAGAATAAATATTGATAGTATGGCGGTCATTCCCATTTTCACCTGTGTTGCATGCCATTTTTTTCAATTCCCAACTTTAGGTATACTGATCATTGTCTTATCATTAAGCTGCCTTCTCACCTTTTCGACGTGCATGCCAATCCCAGAGCTGGGCATGTGATATCCAACGAGTGCAGCTGATGTTAGCAGGACGCCCGGGATTACCTGTATTCCGTTAGAGACATTGTGTACCAATCGCACCCCCTTTCAAGTGCCCTATCAAGTTATAAATTTCAGCAAAGTTTCAATTTCCCGATGAATGACCGTGTAAACAATTTCTGTTTACAACTTGTAAAAACCAGTTTCGTAAACATTTTATCAAGCACGTGGAAATGAAACTCCGCATAATGCAACCACCACTGTTCAAATTTTTGAATTTCTGTTTGCCATTGTTATTTGTTGCACACACAATCTGGAATTTGTCACTTGACCAGGACGTGCTGCCGGCTTGACAATTTTAGTGACCCACATACATGTATGTCAACTGGTCTGTGTCAACTCAGATTTCGGCTTCACGTGTCGCAGAGCGATCTTCAACGCACTTAACGCAATATTTACTTTCCAACATTGCCGTACTTTCCAAGATCGCTCTGCGACACGTGAAGCCGAAATCCCAGTTGACAAACACGCGTCAACTAGTTTTTGACATCATTGAATTAAATATGTAGTTTTTCCCAGCTACCTGGTTCAAAATGTAGAAGAACGGCTTGCGTTTGATCCACATTTCATAGGAGAGCTGCGGGAACATGCCGTAGTTGTAGAAATCGCACAGACGCTTCACTGTCATATTCAAAAGCTCCCATTCCTCATTCGCCAGGAACACGGTCAGATCGATCTGCGCCACTACACATACGCGTGTGTATAACATACCGTATATCTTCGAAAACGTGTGGGGAGTTATTTTTTCGTCAGAGTTTTTGAGGGAGAGTTATTCAAGGGGGAAGTTATTTTCCTCAGAATTACAGTATGTATTTATTTTGTTGTTGCTGATGTAGGCTTCTGTATTTTTGTATTTTTGTATTTTTCATTTCACATCCTGCATTGCATTTGCAGCTCTTATAGCTCTTGAGAGTAGCTTTATGTGGTCTGTCTACTTCATTGATTGTTTTTAATTGACCTAACATATTTTCTATCACACAGAGGGTAGTTTTTCAAGTGTGGGGAGTTATTCAAGGGGGGTTACTTTTTCCTTACTCGGCCAACATGGTGGTGGGGGTTATTCAAGGAAGGTGTTTTTTCAAGCGGGTCTTATTCGAGGATATACGGTAGAAGGTGCACCTTTACATCCAACCGACCGTGTGCGCCTCCGGCCACAGATCCATGTAGCGCTCGTCCATGTGCCAGTTGGCCAGCTCCACGTGGCAGAAGTGCTTGTCGAATGGAAAGTTGGACACGTCGATTTTGCATGGGAAGCTGCGAGCATAATCAATATGTGATCTTCGTTGCCAAGTGTGTCGTAATCTTGATGCAAGCGCTATTACCGTATTTCTTCTACATAGTAGAAGGGCATACTGCCAATGGGAGAGTTGGTTTTGCCACTTAGTTAAAAATAGAGCAGCTGCATGTTCGGGGCGGTTAAAATGATGGCTTGGGGAATTGCATGGTATGCCCGAAGCACTTAACGCCGATCAAGAAACTGTCGAGTTAGAATTATTCATTCACGTGTTGTTGTGCATAAAAAATATATTGCAGCTTTTCGATTGAAACTTCATTGAAAAGCCAAAAATTTGATTGAAAAAACGAATGAAGAAAAATATGGCTGAATGACGATGATCTAGTAGAAGAAATGCGGAATAAAATGAACCTGTAAGAAAAATAGTAGCCTCTAAGAATGCGACCATCGTGCGTGATGCGCACCGGACAGTGGGTGCAGATCTCTCGCATGCCGATTGCCTCCGCCTTGCTGCGAAAATTATTTTTGTTATTGTTCTTGTTCAGCAAAAAAAAATCATTGCCGCGACCGTGGATCGAACACGGGACCTTTAGATCTTCAGTCTAACGCTCTCCCAACTGAGCTATCACGGCACATGAATGTTTGAGACAACAAGCGAACAAGTAATAACAGTTTATTTGCTTGCGTATCTTACCTGTAAAAAATGTCTACTTCGGGCAGCCATATTTCACTGCGTATTATGAAAGTTTCGTTGATCCCGTCATAGTCTTCCGGTTCCCAGCGGAGGTTTCGATCCGTCCATCTCTGTTTAATTTTGTTAATAAATTTGATTAATTGTGTCATTCATCTACGCCCGCCGCCCGGCCATGGCATAACTCGAGGGTGGCACTTTAAGGGGAGGGGGTCCACCAGTCTTTCGTGTCGTTCCATTCTGTTGTACGTTTACCGATTTCCACGCCACGTACAACACAATTGGACGACACGAAAGTCTGGTGGACCCCCCTAAAATGCTACCCCCCGATTTATGTCATTTTTGCTCCCGGCGTCCTTCTGGCGGCTCGCAGCCAGTGTAAGTCTCAATGAGCCACGACACTAGTTGCGAGGCGTCACTTCTTTAAATTATGTTAACGGGAATGAATAAAACTAATTTTAATAGGATTTCCTTTGAATACTTGTCGAAACCGGTGTCACAGTGCAGATTATTCACGTAACGCTATTTCCCCATATCTTACCATATCGATCCAGCCGCTAATTTTGATCGAACTGCGCTGAATATCCTGCGTGTGCACGCTATGCGTGTGCATCAGAACAACATTGCATGATCCCCATCACACCGGATCACCGACCACGTGCATGATGTCGTAGGGCCACATGTAGACGGTGACGTTGACGCCGCTGCCCGTGCTGGGGTTGAGCGGCGGCGGCACGTTGCGGTCGTAGTCGCGCAGCAAGTCGTACATGAGGCGCTCGTCGGCCGACCTGCGCACCTGCGCCGCGCCCGCCGCGCCTGGCCGCGCCGCCGGCACGTTGGACACGCCGATCACCCCTGCGAGGTGCGACCGCCGCTGCGAACTGGGGCATGCAAACACACGCATGAGAATCAATGCATTGCTGTACATCCGGTGTGTAGACACAGCAGCGGCAGCGACAGCCAGTGCAGCCCCTGGTGCAAATCCATTCGCGGCGCGCCCGCCAGCTGCGTTTCCATAGTTGAAGGAATTCTGTGCTGGTACTGTTTCACGTTATCAAATCTGAGCGCTAGATGAATGCTGCCGTCTTGAAGCGGCGCCAGTGTCGTCGACATGTTAGAGAGCACGCGATAATCTGGCGACTTCATTCAATTATGCTGCAATAATTCGTCGCGGTGGCGCTGCGGTTTAATGCCCTGGGTTTCTATATCAACTGGCACAGCGCTAGTTTAACCCCTCGGGGAATGGCAATATCTCGAGGTGTGAAATTAATTCTGTTTCGCTCGTTTGTATGTGCGCCCCCGTATGCCGTGCGCTGGTTTGGCCCCCAGCTACAATAATATACTTGATCGTGTTTTATTTTCTATGCCCCACGTGATTGTGAATACTTTTGCTGACGGCAAAGTGATTAGCTATATAAAAAGTGCTGACAATAAAGCGCTTTTGAATAGCGATTTTCGTTCTTTTTGTAGCACGCTGAAGTGCGGAAAAAGTTTGCAGCTCTCCGGGGAGCTAGAAATGCTTTTGTAGCGTGTGAGGATTGAGGAACACTGTTTTATGTATGCATGACTCAATTCATAAAATATTTACTTGATAATAGTCTACTTGGGGCCACGTCACCTCAATATTTAAACTTTGTAAACGAGTTGTGTTTGATGTGCTTTATTTTTGCATACCTTAGTAAATTTACATTGCAAAAAAATATTAGTACAGTGTACTGCCGCCACAACTAAAAATGAAATCTATTATGTTTCATTTGAATAAATGAACAGACATTAAATATTTTCTCATCACATCACATTGCTCCCACTTCTGGGTGGCTAATCTGGTGCAAAATTTTTCACGTGATTTTATTCATAAAAAGATGGTATCATTCATCGTGCGTTCTGTCCGTCCAGTATATATAGAATTTTTTTGTTATTCTGGTATTATATTTTAAATATAGATTTCCCAGAGATCCTTCCAATGCTAAAAACGCTGCATTTTGATTATTTCATTAAGAACACGTGCTTCCAGATTTATTTAGATAAATATTCAGCACCACGAAGGTAAAATAGGGTGACATCATTTGAAGCTTTCCCATTTCTGGTCGAGGAAATCGTCAGTGAACTCGTCCAGTGTCACTTTGCCATCGCCATCTTTGTCCATCCGCTTGAAATCCTCCGTGGCCGCGTCGGCCACCTGCTGTTCGTTCGGCCATGAAAATGGATTTCTTTCCGGGTACAATCTCTTCTGAGAATCGTACACGGCCTGTGTGGTGATAAAAATAGCGATGTGATTAATTAGGTAGAAGTTTCGGTGTTTAAAATGAGACGTTGATGTAAATACCGTATTTCCTCGAAATACCACCTCAAGATCAGCACTCGGGATACTAATGCACACACTTTCACAAAAAATACACGCCCCCCCCCCGAATTACCCCCTCAAAATTTATACTCCGAAAAAATATCTCATAAATTACCCTTGCTGCGCTAATCATTTCATCCAAGGTGATGTGCCCATCGCTATCCGCATCGTAAAGCCTGAAAATCAGCGCCAGCTGTTTTTTGCGGCCCTGCGGATCGCTGCCGCTCGACGCCACTGCAGCCTATGTCGTCGAAATGAAATGGATGTGACGCCACACAGAGCAGTGAGCGTGTACAACGCAACGGCACTGACGATGTACTCGTTGAAGTCGACGAAGCCGGAGTGGTCGCTGTCGAGCTTGTCGAACAGTTCGGTGCACATGTTGTCGGGCGCGTTGACGCCGGCGAAGGCCTGCATCATGTCGATGAACTGCTGCTGGTTCAGCTTGCCCTCCGGGTGCGCCTCCTGCGATACTCTTCCGTCTGCCATTTTTACACTATTGCAGGAAAAATTGCAGGTTTCGTCCCATTTCACAGACCTGCCCCCGTTACAGTGCGGGATCTCATCATATCAGTGTCCATTTCCGGTGAATGAATGCATTTTTATTCCATTCATTTGACACATTAATACCAAAATCGACACAGCTGGTTTGATCAAAATGAAACTAACCATAAATTTTTCATATTCCTTCTTCAGCTCCTCCTTGGTCATTCCGCATGCTTTGCGCAGGTTCTCTAGTGAATTTCGGCGAATCGAGAATGAAAACATGGCGGCGCAGACTTCTCGCGAGGGGAAATTCAAAAGTTTTTGTATTCTATTCACTGGCCTAACTTGCCAGACTATTACGTAATTAAGAAATAGCAACTTGCAAGGGCGGACGATAGAAATTGCCGGTGGAGATTTAGACAGCACTGTAATTTTGTAATGTTTGTAATGTAATGGGTAGACATTTTCACTTTTTTTTCAAACAATCGCAATACAAGTGTGTACATAAACCCAAAATACAACACAAAAAGTCCTTAATTATGGTGTTCAAAATATGTAGGTTCCTCTCGTATCTGTCTATTTTTTTCGCTATTGTGTCACAGTCACAAATTTGGTGGAACATTTATATTTACAGATTTTCGAGTACTACACATTTAATAAATAAAACCGAAGATAAAAAGGTCTAAATGAGAAATTTATGTTAAAATTGCCATGATTTTCCTAACCGGTATTCAAATGAATAGTTAGATGACATTTAGGGCCTTGTCTATCTGCTTTAAATCTACAAAAACTATGCAATTCCTGGTTTTATAAGGTACATCTGATAAATTTGTTGATATGGAGTGGCCCTAAAAATATCATTTTAAGATCTCACATTTTATTTCAACCAGACATATAAAAATCCTATCAAATTTATTTCAAAACTGATTGTAACATAGGTTCAATTCCATGACTGAAACGCGCGTCATTGCTGGAAGGCTTGACACTCGCAGTAAAAATCGATTTTCCCTTTATGTTACAGTCCTACGAAATGACATGGGTCGCTGGTGCGTCACCGCGATGCGGCACTGGGTTTTTGAAAATTTTTGGCTTGACCTTGAGCAGGTAAAAATTCATGTGGTGATAAAAACAATGCAGTCATCGGACGTCCATACATCTATTTTGATACGTTTGCAAACTAAAGGTTTTTCCTTAAGTATTTACCTGTGCACAAGCACATAAATACAAGCGTACATAGATGTACACACGTGGAGTATTTATGTGCGAAGATATAGTGTTTGCATTGTCACATCGCACGCATACTTTTGGAAAGTAAATTTGAGTAAGCCATATGCACAAATAAATACATGACAGGGCCTATATGTTCTAGTTCTACCTCAATATTATAGGCAAGAAACACAGGTTGCCATTTGCCAATTCCCTTAAAATTTGTTGGGAGTGGGTGTAGAAGTCACCCAGCGGAATGAATTAAAACTGGACACCTGTAAAATTTGATGAAAACAGCAAATAAATAAGTTCAAGTTACGTACCTACCTAATTTTGAATAATTGTTTAACTTCTATATTTTTGGCCACAATATGGAATTGGGTACAGGTTCGGTATCGGGTCCAGTGGTACACTAGTCAATACTGTTCAATACGAGCTTTGTGTATTTTTTAATAACGAACAAGCACTTTATCCATCCGATTGGGTGACAATGCTAACATCAATCAAGCAAGGCGAGGTGCCGTCCCGTTTTCAAGTGTTCCCGTTCCCACGAAGAGCCAATTCTGCAATTCATGTACATACACTGTTCAAACACTCACAACTAGTGATGGAAAAGCGCCACGGCGCCTTCGGCGCCACATCCATGAAAAACGCCATGGTGCTTTTGGCGGTTTGCGCTTTTTTTGCGTGGAGCCAGAAACACAACGCTTGGTACTGGCGCTAGCGACACAGCAAAAAGCGCCATGGCGCTTGGCGCCATTTTGCTCTGGGGGCATTGGCGCTTGGTGCTGAGGTTCGGAAAAGAGTTTTGGTGCTTGGCGCAAGTCCTGGCACTTTTTCTATCACTACCTACTCACAGCCACCGTTGCAATCAATCAATAGGCAATCCAATTGAGGCGTCCAATTCTAAAAGTCGACAAGTCCAAAATATAAAATTTTCGAGTTAGGCCCGGAAACGTCATCTGGAGTTACGTCTGCACATTTTTCATTATTTTCCATAAATTTTTTGACCTCACATGCCCGTTCTCGTGTGCAAGAAGTCGACAAGTCCATTTCCCTCCGCGAAACAGTTTTGCTCTGACCGAATGGAATTTTATGGACACCCCATTTTTCACGTATAGGTTGAGATTAGGGGCTGAAAATTTGACACTTTATTGTCAACATATGGAACTTAATGGAAAACATGAGAGAGCCAAATTGGACACGCACCACGGGCCTGGAATTGGGTCTGAAACTTAAAATGCGATTTACTCAAAATCGCATTTAGTGGACTAGTCGACTTTTAGAATTAGACGCCTCAATTCTATTTTCATATTTTCACTGGAAGCTCGTCTCTGTAGATCACTTGTCCTTTTTGACCCGTGTACCAAACGAGGGCCCGTTTACGAACTTCGGCGGGCGGCGGTTCGTTTGGCCAGGCGACTATGGCGATCACCAGCGCCAACACGAGCAGCGCGCACAGCGTGCCCACGGTGAGCAACACGTTGACCACTGCGTAGCACATCGTGTTGTGTTTGAGCGGCATTCATGTCTAAAGATAACAAACTTAACTAAATTTAGCTAAAGCTGCGTTTACACTGCGACTTGTGCCGACAATTCGAAAAGTGAAAAAGTTCCATAATTTTGGAATAAAGTTCCATATCTGCGAGAAAATGCACTGAAGTATACTCTATAGTTAACTGCACTCACATGCCAATTTGCAGATAAATCGTCCATGTCGTTCCAGAGTTATAAGCATTTTAAAAATATTTCCAAAAAAGCGAACCAATAAGCGAAATATTTTTGAAATTCTTATAACTCTGGATGACATGGACGATTTATCTGCAAATTGGCATGTGAGTGCAGTTAACTAGTGAGTATGCTTCACTGAATTTTCTTGCATAAATGGAACTTTTTTCCAAAATTATGGGACCTTTTTCACTTTTTAAAATTGTCGGCACAAGTCGCAGTGTAAACGCAGCTTAAGTGTTTTCTAAACAAGTTCAAAATTCAATTTTATTCCAATTTTTTTAGAATACTTTTTAGAATTCTCTCATTTTTGTTAGCCATCGTTATTTACATCACACGGGCCAATGCCGCGCCTGCCACCAATAATGCAGACGGATAAATTTCAGGTTTTGAAATTGTGCCCTTTCTAGTGTGCTAGTGTGCGGGCCCACCAAAGAAGAACCTCTCAAAACGGCCAAGGCATGTTCGACCCGGCCAAGGCCTATCGACCTTAGCTTGTTTCGTTTTAGAAACGGCTGCAAACTCACGAAAGCGCCGCCTACGTCGCCGCGTCACATCGACAGTATTCACAACGTCGCCAGTGCGAGTAACCCCAGTGCCAGTCGAGGTGGCGGCCGGCGACGGCGACCGCTTTATCGCCGGCAACTGGCTGCGAGTCCTGTCGCGCCCATTGTGCTCGTCGCTGCTGTGCTCGGTGATGGACGTCTTCTGGAGGATGGACGCCTGCGGCGCCGCGCTGACCACGTTCTCGCCGCCCGGCCACCCCATGCCCTCCATGGACAAGGAGATGAGCCCCGCCCCCGTTTCCGGCGTGGCCGGCGCCACATTTCCCACTGCCCTGTTTTTGAGTGCGCTTGGTGGGGCTGTCACTCTGGATGCATTAGCCGATGGTTTTGAGCGCACTGCGCGGGCAGCCTTCGTCACTGGTTGAGTTGCACCCGCTACTGGTTCAGCTGGTCTCTCCGCTGACTTCTCCACTGGTTTGGCCGCGGGCGAGGCAACCTTCGGGTGGTATATTTAATAAAAATATACTAGTGTTATAAGTTCGCTAATTTTGCAAGTGTAGTTCGCGAAAGCCACCGTTACCGTATATTCTCGAATAACTCCCTCCGTTGGCCAGCTGAGGATAGAGTAACCCGCTCCAAGAGCCCCCCTTTTCAATAACTCCCCTATCTAGGTGAAAATGCAGTGCAGTGCGTGAAACGAAAAATATAAGGACTATCTGGCAGCAACATCAACATTTTTGTTGTTGTTGAACAATTAAATAATCTTTTACCTGGATCACATGAGTTGACAGAATGCATTCATACAATGAATGAAGACTAAGTTTTCTGATGAAAAATAACTCCCCCGTCTCCAATAGCCCCCTTGAATAACACCCCTCAAAAACTTCTGACAGACGAATAACAGCCCTGTGGTCTTATTCGAGGATACACGGTAATGCAGTTACACGCACAGCGATCATGGAAGTTTCAGCTTGCGGCACAGCCGACGGCGGCGGCGACGCCTCTGATTTGACGCGGCCCCTGCCGCGCGTGCCAGTGTGCGTTTCCGTGGACGGGCTTTCCCGCTCGTAGGACAGGGAGATCAGCTCGTGGCTTCCCTGCGCGGCTATCCTGAAGTCTTGAATCCACGCTTAGATTGGTGTTGAGGCTGAATGGTGTGTTGTACTTAGTCCGGCTGAAAAGTCCCGGGGCAGTGCTCGCCATTCGCGCTAGGGGTAAGCTACGGTCATAAAATTTTGACAGGTTAAGGTATCGGGTGTTTTGAGTTTTCACCTAAAATTTCGCCCCTCTAGCTCCACCCACTGCGGAACTGTGGGGGTTACAATTTCGGTCATTTTGTACCGATGTACACATGGTGTACCGATGTCTAGCCCAATTCTGCTTTAAGTTGTGATCATGAAACTTTGGCTAGTGTAAGCCACCACTGTTGGCAATGTGCCAGCACTAACCAACATTAGCTATGATATCATAAGCCCAGTGCCATTACTGTTACTACTCTCACTACCAAATTCGCGCTCCAAATTCCAAAAACGGTCATTTATGCATGCACACAGAGTTGGTCAAATACTGGTATTTTTGGAAAACGTAAACGTAAACGTAAATACCTTTTCCAAAATGAAAGTATAAATACTAAAACGTAAGGTATTTTTTAAATACCTGGGAAAACGTAAAATAAAACGTAAACGTAATAAAATTATTACCGTGTTTCATCTAATAGAAGGGCGCCCTTCTATTTTTTACCGACTTTCTATTATGGAGACACTGTCTTTTGGAAGCTGCCCTTCTATTTTTTCACCAGTTTTTCAATCAATTTTTCACGTTCTGTCAACGTTTTCCCAAGTGTTTTGTCACAAAAAAAATTTATTATGGCGATTCATAGAGTTGATTAAACATTTGATCTTCAAATAGCTCAAAATCAATCCACGAAAGCCACTAAATAACAGCATCCGCTGACTTTTTTTATAAGCATTTGGCACAATTCGAGTTTGGGAAGTAATATGTAATACTCTGCACGGAGGTGGGGTCTCACTAAAGAATAATTTGAATATTGAATATACCTATTTTGAAAATACGGCTTCTGTGGAGGAAAAGTGTGCGCTGGCGCGCAAAATTTTTAAAGTTGTCAGAAATTTATGACGGAAATTACATTTTGCCAAAAAAATTTGGGTCTCACAACGTTTTTTACGTTTTCTCTGGTACCCGGGTATTTCGGCCAGGAAAACGTAACAAAACGTAATGGTATTTTATGAAAACGTAAACGTAAACGTAAGTATAAATACCCGAATAACCGGGTATTTCGGGTAAACGTAAATACGTTTTTGCAACTCTGCGGATACACATTGCTGTTGAACACAGGTAATGTGTCCACTACAGATTAGTAAGGAAACAAAGGGAAATTTCATTCACATAATTCATTTACTGCACATTTCAAAACAACATTAAAATCATTGCAATACAACATGATCTCAGATGATCACCAAAAACATCCATTACAGTTCCCACATTTCTTGCACATCACCCTGATCTGCATATTAATAGCCTTAATAGCAATGATGTTGATGAAAGTGTCGAATACTATCAGCACATTGGCAACACTGGTGGCCAGGGTTGGTTTTATAAAAATCATTTATATACAAATTGTATAAAAATTGTATAAAAATGTATTTTATTTTAATTTTATTCTTGTTTCATTTTATTTAATTTTATTCCAAAATAATAATAAAATAATAAAATGGACCATTTTACAAACATTTTACAAAAATTTTACAGAAATTTTACAAAAAATCTGAATCTTGCATGCAAAGTCAGAAAAATGTGATAATTAGACCTAAACATGAAAAACGTGTGACAAATTTTTCCATTACTTTGCAAAAGTTGCATGCCGTAGGTATTGTTAGCTAGTTGCAATTGTTAAGTTACAATTATCGATAAGAATGGTTTGCATTTTCAGTAGAAGGATTACTGGAGTGTGCTGGGTGCATTTGTAAAACATCATGCAAAGTGTCAATTGTCATGGCAAATGTAGTAAAGAGTCAATTGGCATCTCAAATGTCAAGCAAAGTATAATTGTCATGACAAATGTCGTGCAGAGTGTAAATTGTGTATCTGAATCTTATGTTTTGGTATCCAAATCTTATGTTTTTGTATCCAAATGTTCACATAAAATTTGGTTACAAAAACAACAAGATTTGGATACAAAAGATAAGATTTGGATACAATTTGCTTTACAGTTTCCACTTAAATTTATATTTGTCATGACAATTGACACTTTACTTAACATTTTCATGAAAATTGACACTTTCCATTCCATTTCATATGACATTTTGACACTTTACATGGCTTGGGACTGCCCCAGCTCCGCGAATGAACAGGTTGAACTATAAACAACAGAAAAAAAATTTACAAAAAACATGAATTTTTATACAATTTTTACAAAAATATGAATTTGTATACAATTTAACAAAAAAATTTACAAAAATTTGAATTTTTATACAATTTTTATTTTTATTTTGAAATTTTCCATTTTATTTTATTTTATTTCATTCTTCAATTTTCCATTTTATTTTTATTTATTTCTGAGATTTTGCCAACCCTGCTGGTGGCTTACACTAGCCAAAGTTTCATGATCACAACATAAAGCAGCATTGAGCTAGAGAACCATGTGTACATCAGTACAAAATAACCGAAATTGTAACCCCCACAGTTCCGCAGTGCGTGGAGCTAGATCGGCAAAATTTTAGGTGAAAACTCAAAACACCTGATACCTTACCTGTCCGAATTTTATGACCGTACCTTACCCCTAGCGTAATGGCGAGCACGGCCCCGGGACTTTTCAGCCGGACGAAGTAGATAAGTAAAATGTCATGTAAACAGATTTGCCGAGCAGATTTCCTCGAGAAACGTATAAATATTTTTACATCATACTTGACACTATGAATTACGTGCGACATTTTACGTATTGAATAACAGGTGCGCGAGCAGGCGCTGGCTACAACAAACCGCTTTAGGTACATTTGTCTCCGCTTTGGTGGTCATCTGTGACGCAAGCGACCTTGCTGTCTTGTCTGGGCCCTCCATAGTTACATTTGACTGCGGTGCACATAACAAACAATAATGATAATAAATAGCTCAGCGTCCAAAACTTGCATAATTTTACCTTACGGTTTGTCAATCCACCTCACACAATCACAGAACCATTTCTGTATTTTTATTTCATTTTGAAGGATTTTCACTTTGAGTGCTGTAGCAGCGATTGGCATATATTATTACTCACGACGTAACATAGCAATTCACTCGGCACATTTCCATCAATTTATTTTTCACAACAACACCGAATATTCGTCATCAAAGAAATCACACAAAACGGTACATGATCACTATCAAAATAGCGATTCACTCGAATTTTGACCGGTGTACCATACGACCACACGTTCGTACGTTTTCTTTGGCACGTGCTTTTGACGCGCCCAGTGCACCAGGAATATGAGCCCCAGTGCAGCGAGAGACACTATTATCACTACAACGCTGATGATTATTTCTGCGTGGCAAACGTGGTTGTTATTCAAACGTGTTCACTGTTTTTGGAGTAAATTGGCCATGGACACGCTACTGTACTATCGAATTACAAAAATATCTAAAATCATAAATCATGTTTGATCGCATTTAAGTTTTCCGGAATGATGTTTCCGTCAACTACAGTTAACGCAAATTGAAAGTCATTCCAGTAAACTCAAATGCGTTCAAATCTGAACAACGAGTTTTCGAAATGAAATTTTGACAGTAAACTGGTGCGTGTAGGCAGAATGTTCAAAGAATGTTCCAAACCGCGTGTGTGCGTGGCGGCGCCCCGGTCACTCTTCTGGTCTCCCGACTCCGCCTCCAAGTTGCCTGCATCGTATTTGAAAACGACCGCGTCCGGTCGTTCGATCACATTCGGCCGTTTGTATTGTATCGTGTCTGCGGAGATCGAGGTGGGCCCCGTGATGGGCGACGTGATGGGCGACGGGCTGTGCGACGCCGATTGACTGCACGTGTTCATGGAGATGCGCGCATCTTCCTGGTGGCCGGTGGCGTCGTCGCTTATCTGCGAGGGGGGGGGCAGTGAAGCATTGCACTGCACGTAGCTTGTGTGTGCGGTTTGAAATTTTAAGCACAAGTTTAGTGCACCCATGCCACATTCTTGTGTAAAAAGAATGTCGGTAAATAAATGACACAAGTTTGGTAGAATCATTTTTTAGCGTTTTGATGTGCCAGCGTGTTGTAGACAGGCGAAAACGATCCGTCTCAAAACGGCCCACCCGCTACGATACAAAAATATAAAGGAATGTCAAATAATTAGCAAAAATGCTACAAAGCGCAACAACAGAATTTTACAGTAAAACCACTCCACTCCATATCATTGTACTCTTCCTTCAATTTTCAATCAGATTTTTCTTTTTTATTATTATCTCAAATTTCGACAACCCTGCTCGAAAGTCGAAACACACTCGGTGGGCGGTGGCAGTGATCTCGGGCAGTTTGGGCGCGCGCGAGCCCCAGTCGCCGGGCTGACTGCCGTACTTGCTGTCGGGTGCGCTGCGGGCGTTCGACGTGCGCCCTACCTACGACGTGTAGGGCGTATAGTGTGCAGCGCGGCAGAGTACTGCGCCCTGACTATACTCGGCGTACATGATACTCTGCCGTTGCACTGATTTATGTCTCGTGTTGGAAGCGTGCCAATGATTGTTAAGTCATGCGATTTCCGTAAAAAGATGAAAAAATTCATCGATGTGAATATGTTAATGAATAACATTATAACAACAATCAATTTTGTCATATTTTTATGAAACTCGCACGCGCTAACCATCGTTGGCACACTTCCAGCGGGAACCATGCGTGCAGAGTGCAAAGTAATCGCAGTATACCGTATTTTGAGGCGGAGGTTAAACGAGGGGGGGGGTTATTATTTCGCCAGAATTTTTTTGAAATCCCAGTACTAAATTGTTGTTTGAAACGTACGCTGACGTCGAAAAATGTAACAAAAATCGCCATTTATAAGACTTGTAAATATAAGTATGTAGACGGCATAAAACCTGTTCTCACATAACACAGTAATTGTTTTTAACGTGTGTTCTGCATTGCCCGATGACATACCGCAGCTTTTGTCATTTACGTTCTCTATACACTAAATTGGGGAGGGGGTATTTCGAGGGGGGGGGGTTACAAGTTCATAGTGTCCATTTTGAGGGGGGGGGGGGTTTCGAGGAAATACAGTATATAACGCACCACTGCCGGCGGCGAGTGGACTCGCGGGTACTCATAATAGTAGTCCTTTAGCAAATGTGGGGTCACGGGTAGGGTGTCAACAAAAACTTTTTGGCGGAAAACGGAAACGGAAAAAAATTTGCACTTGCCGGAAAACGGAAACGGAAACGGAAAAAAATTGCAGCTGCCGGAAAACGGAAAACGGAAAAATGAAAAGCCGGAAAACGGAAACGGAAACGGAAAAATTTGCTGAAATGTTGCCGGAAACGGAAAAAATTTGCTGAAATTTTGCCGAAAACGACAAAAAATTCCAGAAATTAATCCAGAAATCAAAATATTTGCAGAAATCTTGCTAGAAATAGAAACATCTCACATAATTGAGAACCTGCATGCATGTTTACCAGTTTGGCTGGAACAGAAAACAGAGAATTGAGCCAGAAAATGAAAAAAAGTTGGAAAAACAGACAATTGAGCCGGAAAACGGAAAAAAGGCGGAAAAATTGAAATTTTAGCCGGAAAACGGAAAATGAGCCGGAAAAACGGAAACGGAAACGGAAAAAAAATTTACCAGCCGGAAAACGGAAACGGAAACGAAAAAAAATTTGCCTGCGGAAAGCGGAAACGGAAAACGGAAAACGGAAAGTTGACACCCTAGTCACGGGGTCACTTTCCGTCACGGTCACGCTCTGGGGGCGGTCCCAGTCCCCGTAAAGTGTAAAGTGTCAATCAAACCGAAAAAAAGGAGATTTTATGACTGAAATGTGCATGACAATTGGTACTTTGTAAGACATTTTACATGACATCTGACACCTTACTTTACACTTTACAGGGTCTGCGATTAGCACCCGATTATCCACTGAAGACGATTGTTCCTGAGATTTCTGCTCGATTCTACTCATAGGCTCCATTTTGCTAACTTTTATCCTACAATATCTGACAGTTGATTTTTGTCAAGTCTTCTAAGTTACCTTCACGTTCATTCTGGTCAGTTTTATTTGAAATTTCACAAAGGCGGTGCTGAAAAATATTTTTATGCCATGGCAGTGAAAGATTTTTTATATTTGGAGCACCGTACGATTGTTAGAGCTTTGGTGTTGTTGTCATTCACGACAACTTTTTTTTGATAACTTAATTATTTGCACGTTTTCATGGTAACTTATGTCAAATGTATTATTTTTGTCAGAGCGGCAACCAAGCGGGCGAAGAGCTCATTAAGCCGGAGTTACAGCACAACGATAAATGGAAGCTGAAGCGACAAATACATGTCGCCGCAAATTCGATTACACAAGAACGCTACGAAGTTTCCATCCAAAAATTGACATGTTGAAAGCACTGACCAATATCTACGTCGCGTCCAAAAAATTGCCAAGAATCTCCAGTGGTTCTTGACATATAAATGTAAAACAAAAATTTCGCTATTTGTCGGCAACATTTCTCGTTGGAATTGCCGACAAATAGCGAAATTTTAATTTTAAATTTATATTCCGAAAACCACTAGGGCTTTTTGGATAATTTTTGGACACGATGTAGATATAGGTTAGTGCTTTCAACATCTAAATTTGGGGATGGATATCTCTAAGCGTTCTTGAGTATTTGTAATTTGTCGACACTGAATCTCTCGCTTCAGCTCCTATTTGTCATTGTGTTGTAACGGCGGCTTTGTACTTGTTTTTTTCTCTGTTGCGTTAGACAGATTGACCGAGGGGATATGCCAATGCCATCCCAATCAATTCACTTTACCATTTTTATACATATATCGAAGTAAAACGATAAAAGATGTCATCCATACGCTTGAAACCTCAACTGGAAATATACTGTATAAAAAGTTATCCAAAAAATAAATAAAAACGACATACATAAGGATATCTGAAATATTTATGTAAGCATTATATTTATACTTGCATGTACACACACATGTAAATATACAATAATACATGTAGATACATATATTTATGTAATGCATAAGTTTGTACATACATTAAAAGTACCACTGAATTTTCAAGTTTCACAGGGAACTTTTCCGCATAAATATCACATGACATGAAAGTTTTTAATGTCACCTCCAGGAACGTGAAGTAAATAGAACTGGTATATACCTGTTTGTATCTAGTCGTGTCATCTAGAGACCAGTGGGAAATCACATATAAAATTACCCATGCTTTGTATTTACCGTATTTCCTCGAAATACCCCCCCCCCTCTCGGGACCACTATGAAACAATCACCCCCCCCCCTCGAAATACCCCCCCCCAAATTGAGTGTAAAGGGAACGTACATGACAATAACTGTAGTTTGTGTTCTGTGTACTGCAGAACACACGTTAAAACAATGTCGGTGTCACGTTAGAACAGTGTACATACCATCTACATACTAATATTAGTCTACATAACCTTATAAATGGCTTTTCGACGTCTGCGTACGTTTCAGACGACAATTTCGTACTCGGTTTTCAAAAATTTTCTTGTGAAAAAATACCCCCCCCCCTCGTTTAACCCCCCCCCTCTCGGGACCACTATGAAACAATCACCCCCCGGGGGGTATTTCGAGGAAATACGGTACATTGAATGTCGGTACTTAAAAAAATACGCATAATAGTTGACACCGGGTATCACCTGATGTAAAATGTCATGCAAAGTGTCAAAACGTTTAGTTTCTTTCTTACTAGTTTTTTTTACATTTGTCATGATGACACTTTGCCTGGTGTCACAGGACTGCGATATAAAATCAGATTTGAGTTGACATCGAAACCAGTTGACACCCGCTGTCAACTGATGCATATCACTATTGATAGAACCATAGACAGAACGCAGAAAGGGTGGGTGGCGAAATTCAACTCAAAGACAAAATGGAAAGTGTAATAATGAATATCGTATCAAACAATGCGAAAAGCTGTCTGGAAAGTGGCCAATGCCGAGATGATACTTTGCCGATGTACTTCAAATTTTAACGATAATGACGACCCACTCACTAGTTGACACAGGTGTGTCAAATGGTCCGTGTCAACTCAGATTTCGGCTTCACGTGTTGCAGAGCGATCTCCAAATGCAGCAATGTTGAAAGATAAGTATTGCGCCAGGTGCCTTGGAAGTTCGTCTGCGACACGTGAAGCCGAGATCTTAGTAGACGCAGACCAATTGACACACATGTGTCAACTAGTGTGCGGGCATCCAAATTTACCTCAGATCAGAGTGAAATAACATACATAATTTCACAACACCATAAATCGTGCCAGTATTTACCAATTTCTAAACAGCTTAATTATCTCTGAAAGAATATGATGGATCGAGTGTAAATAGCTAAAACTCTAATGTAATAAATATGTAGTTAACAAAGTTTTTATCATACATAAAATATGTACATCTTATTAGAGACCTGCACACCGATGGAAGATGTCCAAATAATGGCGCCAAGGAACATGTTTGGAATGAGTCATTTTGGCAACACTAAACGATTGTCATGACTATTCATTGAAAAGCTAATTCGGTAAATATAACGATGAAAGGTGCCGATACACAGCACAAAATAATTTCCTCGAATTGCCCCTTGAATAAACCTCCGAACTACTCACTTGAATTAACACCCCTCGAAATAAATACACAAAAAATGTTAAAACAATGATTGAGTTGCATTACGACAGGGCTCTTCTTACCGTTCACATACCGTATATCCTCGAATAAGACCCCCCCTCCTTGAATAACTCCCCACCCTTGAATAACTCCCCCCTCAAAAACCCTGGCGAAAAAATAACTCCACCCCTTGAATAACTCCCCACCCTTGAATAACTCCCCCTCTGTGATGAGTGGAGGATAGTGCAACAAGTGAAAAAACGAAATGCAAATGCAACAAGTGAGAAAACGAAATGCAAATGCAGTGCAGTGTGTGAGACAAAAAATACAAAAGAATGTTAGCCTAGAGCAGCGAAAGCATTTACACGAAAGTGTGTATTTTACACGCTGTACATACACCTACCTACCTGCAAGTTTTCCTGAACTTGTGAGGAAATAATAACTCCCCCCCTTGAATAACTCCCCACCCTTGAATAACTCCCCCCTCAAAAGCTCTGACGAAAAAATAACTCCCCGGGGGACTTATTCGAGGATATACGGTACCTAAATACTTAATTTTTTACTTAAGATATATTTTAGGTAATTTTAGGTAGAAAATGTCTATAAATAGACACTTATACACTTCCGTTATTGTTTGATTTTTCTGGTATGTTACAAAGAATAGAATTTCATAGCAGTTCTGGTGAAATGAAACACTTTCGAATAAGCCCCCTTGAATAACCCGCCTCAAATTTCCTGGTGAAATAAAAAACCCTCTGGGGATATTCGAGGAAATACGGTATCTTAATGTGGCTCCACACACTAGTTAACGACGGAAATTTGTCAAACACTTGCTAAACTGTTTTGGCAGAAAATGTCCTGGTAACCGGAATATCCGGTGCTGCAATTTAACCCACCTCATTTTTTACACCCGATTTGCTTGGTTTGAAGGCACCCAGATTAAATCAGGTCATAGATACGATTTGTCTTCGGCTGGCAGACAGCCAACTGAAAACTTATGAACTGACTGCCCACTCCAGTCCACTTCATCCCAAACCAGTTCAGGGGGTGGCACCAAGCCCTGTAAAGTAAAGTGTCAAATTTGATTTCAAATGTAAAGTAAAGTGTCAATTGTGTATCCAAATCTTATTTTTCGTATCCAAATCTTATGTTTTTGTATCCAAATCTTATGTCGAAAAATAAGATTTGGATACAAAAACATAATATTTGGATATGAAAAAATAAGATTTGGATACACAATTGACACTTTACATTACATTTGACTTTACATTTGACACTTTACTTGACACTTTACAGGGCTTGGGATTACCACAGTCAGCGGCAGTTCAGTGTGGACTGCGGTTATGACGGTGATGGAGTGTGACCGCCAGAAAAATGTAGGGTGTGATGTCGCCCGAGTATACATAATTCATTCAATTACTAATTAACGTTTCATTTGATCGATTCTGTGTATTTGAAAAAATTATGACAAAAAATAAAGTCTCTCCTCAAACAACTCCCGGTTCAAACCGTTTGGCGAGTAAATAGTGTTTATCCCAAGAGAAATTCGGTGAGGTGAATTGCAGGTATTTGTATGTAAATAATAGTGATCATTAACTAATCTAATATAATCCAAAATTCTACTAAATAAAACGATAAAATGCTTTTACTGGATAAGTTTTGAATTATTTACACTGAACTCAATTCAATTCCTAACTGCAGTCTGAAGGACATAAATATCTATATACCCACCTCTGTGTATAAATATTTATAGGTACATCTAGTATAAAAATATGAGTTTCACATTTCATGAGTAGATTGTAACAACTTCTACCCCGGTTCCCTTTATCAGGAGCACGCGATCAAGACCCTCTGTGAGCGCCTCAATAAATTCCATATCTGTGAGGGGTAGTTCGGGTCAGCGATGGCTCAAAAACACCTAGAAAAGTTCGATTTTTGACTCACAAAATTGGTCGGATCCAGTCCTAGTTGGGCCGGGCAAGTTGATCACGACCAGCGAGGCATTCGATGACTTTTCGCGCATTGCCTGCGAAATGGCCAAAATGCAAGTTTGCATGGCTAAAGGAAGAATTACACTGAACTGGGGCCAATTGATCAAAAGAGAAGTGAAATGAGAAATGAAAAGTGAAGTGAAACGGGAAATGAAAAATAGAATATAAAAACGTAAATGATGAATTCTGACTTAGAAAGCATTGTTTCTGATGACGGTAATGATGATTCAGTGGGAAACGAGCCAATTTTTCACTTGCGTCGGAAATTTGGAATTGAAAATGTTACCCTATTTAAAAAAAACCTGGTTATTTCATGTCACTTTGCACATCTCTTTTCACTTCTTCTTTTGCGGAATTGACACCTGGACATGTAGAGATCATCACACTGATAGAGAAATCCGGATAAATAAAACGGCAAGAACAGTAAAACTCGGCGGCAGAAGTGCGCTCGAACCGACCTCGTTCAGTTTGACGGCGGTGTGCATGCGGCGCACGTTGCTCGACTTCAAGCCGACGCGCAACGTCTGCGCCGCCGGGCCGGTGGCGTTGATCACCGCCGACTGCTCGTCCTCGTCGTTGCCCGTCGACAGTCTGTTCGCGCTGGCCACCGCCGCCGGCAAGGGCGACAGCGACGCGCCCTCCGCGCCCTCCTCGCCAGCGTCGTCGTTCTGCACACGCGTGGACTCACGTTGACACTTTACAATGTAGATTATGAAACTGAACGCGCAGTAATGGCGGTCCGCATACTGGTTGACACATGTGTGTCATGTGCAATGTTGAGCGAAAAAATTATGGCAAGTGCATTGCATTTCCGAAATCTGAGTTGACACAGATGTGTAGTGTCAACTAGTGCCTGGGCCGCCAATGTGCCAAAGCAAACTAGTTTTCAAACGAAATTTCGAAAATTTATAAATTAAGTTAAAAGGCGTGTGAGTTTACCGAAAAAAGTTATTTTTATGCCCGACACCTGTAGTTCCTCATTCCGGTGAACTCAAATGGGTTCAAAGCAGATTTGTGAATTTATAATATTTCGGTTGAAAACTAGCGTGTGTTTTGCCAACGAGTCAAATGTTTTGCAAGCAAATACCTTGGCGAATGGCGGGTTATCAAATATTGGATACTACTATAGCTCATTAGTGAAAATCTAACTGAGGATTGTAAAAAAAGTGAGAGCAACAGGGAACTTAGTTGTCCCCGTGAAAGTTTCTAATAGCCCATTTAGAATTTGCAGCATGCTCAAGTAGTGTCGCGCGCGCATTTGAACATCTGCCAGCCGAGTGTGAGTTGAGCAGACGAACCACGAAAATGGTCGGCGGCGCTGTGGCCGGTGTCGTTGGCGCCGCTGCACTGTCTGTGCTCGCCTTCTCGCGGGTCGGCCCATTTTCGAGTTTCTGAAATCAAGCGTCGTTTAATTTTCACCACGATCACTCAAACGATGAAAAACCAAATACTGGCAGCATTAAATGAGAAAATCTGCTTCAGTTAGGTAGTGGGTTGGGTTGTTGGAAATCTGCCAATTCATGCGAATAGTGTCGTCTAAAAGAATGATAGTGGCTAGCGAGCTGTGTAGAAAATCCTGATACCGTATTTCTTCTAATAGAAGAGCGCCGTTCTGTTTATTCATCAACTTTTTTACCTGCCGTTGAATTCGAGGCTTCATTTTTTACAGACTTTGAAAAAAGTATTTCTTCGTGATACTTATGCAACATATTAACATCAGAGTGTCAATTCAATTCAAACAAAACAAAACATGAAAACGGATGGGACTTCTAATAAAACATTTTGAACGTTTTTGCCGTCCAATTTTGGAATATTGTCTGCCTTGGATCTCTCCCAACATAATTCCTACCCGCCATTCTATTGAAAGCTGTAGTTCTATTGGTGATATTCCATTCTGCCAAGACTGCAGTTCTATTGGTGGTCTGCCGTTCTATTAGAAGAAAAAGGTAGTGGCGCAAGCTTTCATGGTGTATTTGGCGTGAAGGTGGGTGGGTATACAAAGCACAGAAAAACGTTTGCGACGTAAATAAACACCAATAAATCCGATGTCAGACGAAATCGATATGCATGTATTTATAAATATTTTATTAATATTAAAAACGTAACTACCTACATCGTAATCGATTACTGGTTCAAGGGCTTTTTTATTAATGTCTGCCGCAATAACCGACAAATTGACATTGGCAGACCCGTTGGACACATTCGTAACCGCCAGTGAATGTAACATCGAAAGAACCAATGATCGAATAATGTATTTTAAGTGGCACGCGCACCTGCCCGGTCGTGAGCGGCTGCAGCGCCTCGTTCTGCGCAGCGGCCGCATCGGACGGCTTCACCCCGTCCACATCTGAAAATGATTTATTGATAATCGCGTCATGGTCACGTACCGCTTCTTTCAAGCCGGTTTTACAGCATAAAGATCAATACGAGGTGATGCGACAAATTCAGCGCCGACAAATTGCAAATACTCAAGAACGCTTAGAGATATCCATCCCCAAATTGACAAGGTGAAAGCGCTAGCCGATATCTACATCGTGTTCAAAAATTTATTCAAAAAGCTCCAGTGGTTCTTGAGATATAAATCTAAATTAAAAATTTCGCTGTTTCGGCAAAATGTCGGCAAATAGTTGTCGTGAAAAAGCGAAATTCTAATTTTAAATATATATTTCGAGAACCACTGGAGCTTTTTGAATAATTTTTGGACACGATGTAGATATCGGTTGGTGCTTTCAACATATCACTTTGCGGATGGATATCTCTAAGCGTTCTTGAGTATTTGCAATTTGTCGGCACTGAATTTGTCGACATCACCTCCTATGGATAGTTATGCTGCAAATCCACCTTTATAGAAAACACGCTGGGCCAAGATCCAGATTGAGAAATACAAACACAAATATAAATACGTATATAAATTCGAAAAGGTATGATAGAAACATCATTTTCGAAAAAGTACAAAGAATTACATTTCCATGAAGTTCCTCCTGATTTGTGTTTGTCTCCAGAGTTGTTATATTGGGCTGTCGCATAATTTTTCGCCGTTTCCGCATCGTCTCTCATTAGATCGTTTGGACGATCCTAGTGCATTTCAGCCGGGTATATAAGCTGAATTGGGTAATTGAAGTGTAAAATATTCTCACGAAATTGAATACATAAAAGTGGATCCATTACTAAATCATATCTTAATCACGTCCAAAACTCAGCATGCACTGTCACAGTTTTCGGGGTTACCGATTTTTTTAATGAAATGTCGGTGTAACACCATTTGGTAACATCAAGTTGGATACATGTGGTATCATCCACTTTTGTGTAATCAATTTCCTTCCCGGTAAACTTCAGTTTAATCGGAGCTGCAATTACAGCTCATGCACTCCGGCTGAAACCCCACGATCCAGGAGCATCCAATGAGAGACGATGCGGAAACGGCAAAAACTTATGCGACAGCCCAATAAGTACTCAACTGTTTCAAAAGTATGCGTACTGGTAAATATTTTCATTTTTACCCATGCTCAAAAAATGCCTGGGTAAAATACTATTTTACCCAGTACTAATTAAATTGCATAAAAGTATTTTTGAGTAAATCGAGTATTTTTTGCCACAGGAGCATAAAAACGATTATTTTTCCGGTACATGGGTGATTAAAGGCAAGTGACACTAGGTTGAGACTATCTATAACTGCATTTTAAGAAAAAATTGCACATGAAAATAAAAATAAATGCAGACATACAGTTAATACATTGCACTTTTCTACAACTTTCTGGATGAAATTCCCATACAGATGAATGATTATGAAAAAATACCCATACAGATGGGTACTGGTACAAATAAAGTATTGGACCCATGAGTATTTGCCCAGCACGTCGTTTTAAACACATTTAAGAGTAAACGTAAATACCCACTATCAACTCTGTTTGTCTCACGCTGGAGCTATGGATTTCATGACTCATCGCTAAATCACGCAAACAGATAATTTCGTGCATCTCATGTATTGATGCATAAGTTTTTGCCGTTTCCAAGCCACTTTCCGCCTGGGATACGCTGATGAGGTTTCAGCCGGAGTATAAATAGGCCCTGTCGTCGCAGTCAACTTGAAAAGGGTATCCCTCAGGCAGAAGGTGGCTTGGAAACGGCAAAAACTTATGCATCAAGCCAATAAATAGCAGGAAAGAGAACAAACGGCAATCCTCGTGCTAGCATAGTGCACACACAATGAACAAGCCTGCAATTTGACTCCGCCCACTAAATATATGGTTTACCACGGAAATTTGTCTAAAAGCAGTAAGCAGAAAGCAGTGCTTGGCAAATTTCCATCGTAAACTAGTGTGCGGAGTAGTAGGGTCGGGAATTACGTAAATACAAACCTAAATATCTAGGTAACTATAAGATTTTTATAGGAGACGGGTGTGTAAAATATGTGCTTAATTATATGGCTTTGATAAATATTTTAAGTGATGTTTGTCAGATATACACCTCATGATTTTTAACAAGGATTTATCTACCGTCAAGGACTCCTCGAATAGGTCCCCAGTTGAGTAACCCCCTCCACGTGAATGGGGTCGTATTCGGGTCGTTGTTTTTTCAATTACGCTAATTTGGATGCAGATATCTATTTAGATGCATAGCGGGTAAAAACGATTGATTGTTTACAGACGAAACTTTCATAAATACTACCTAAATAAATACTACCCAAACTTTTGTCGACTACATGCGCAAAACTTAGAATTGTCATATTTGAAAAATGACAGTTACTTTTTGTGCTAACAAAATACAACACGGAATGTTAAGTAGCCTTCAGTTTTGACATTGTCTATGGAAGGAATATAATTGAGGACAATTGTGTGATGGAAGTGCACCATGATTCAACTCCAACCATTGTCGAGTGAAAATTATTATTTACCGTAGATATCTTATCTATAAATAGAACTGCTTGGTCCTTTTGTAAAACGGTTGATAATAAACATAGAGCATTATCGGTGCAGTAGAATATTTACCGACGGTGTAGTAGGATATTATTCCTGGGTTTATCGACCATCAATATCCAAAAGTGGCAGTGTCGCTGTCGACCATTCGTGATGAGATGGAATGCCAAAAGTGCAAAACGTGCAAAAGCTAAAGTGTTGCGCGATTCTCCTTCTTTATCTTCGTTTAATGATAGAATTGGCGCGATTGCAGTAATGTCGCTGTCACTGACTGATGAAAAAAGCAGTTCACATGGGAAAGATTTTCATCGGTACCCGCCAATGGTTTTGTTGGAGGTGTATGGCGCGCTTTTGTTCCACGGCTAGACTTTTTAAAGAAAGGT
The DNA here is from genome assembly GCA_964036195.1 of Sphaerolaimus hirsutus. Taxonomy (NCBI): domain Eukaryota; kingdom Metazoa; phylum Nematoda; class Chromadorea; order Monhysterida; family Sphaerolaimidae; genus Sphaerolaimus; species Sphaerolaimus hirsutus. The sequence continues at coordinate 9,889,207 of OZ038457.1, forward strand.
TTTCCAAATATTTTACCATTTATCCCAGTGCACTTCCATCGATGTGGATACACTTTTGCGTGCATTTAATCAGTCAATAGCAAACGCTGAATAATAAGAGAACACGCAATGCAATTCAGTAATTTGGACACTGTAAGCATGCAGTGTTCATGCTTTGACTGTGTTTCGAAGTGGGATCAATGAAATTTTTTTGCGGTCAAAACAAATTCTGGCGCACAACAAACTTTTGTCGCTTTTTTTGTGCAACACAAATTTGTTGTGCAGGTAGTGATGGAATAGAGCTGGCCCCATTTGATGGTGCCAAACGGTGTTGTACCAAAGTGCCATTTGTGCACGACGAACTTTTGTCGTGATGTTTCTTACGCAACAAAAGTTTGTTGTGCAGGTAGTGATGGGGTGGCGCCATAGTGCTGGCATCATTTGAAGGCGCCAGCACGATGACGCCACTCCATCATTACCTGCACAACAGACTTTTGTCCGCCAAAAACAGCACGACAACGTTTGTTGTGTGCCAGAATTTGACGTGAGCCAATCGTTCGTAATGAAGAGGGTTCGATGAAATCTGTCAGAAAACAGTGGAAAGTCGAACGAGCAGTGACATGAACAGGTAGTCAAGTGAAAGAGGCGGCATGTGCCGCGGTGCACACTATACCAGCGCGAGAGTTGTCGCCGCCGCCGGCCGCCGCCGCGGCTCGACCGGCCGCGGCGGCGGTGGCGGCCACGTCGGGCAGCGACCGACTTCCGGCCATGCGGCTCTGCTTGCGCCGGTGCGTCGCCGCGTCCACGATGGCCACCTGCGGGTCGAGCTTGGCCGCCTTGTTGGCGATGTGCAGCCCGCGCACCAGCTCGTAGCGCTGCTCCATGCGCAACGTCCGCTCGTACGTGTACTCGCTGATGTCGCTGTCCATCTGCGTGAGGTGGGTGGCTGTGGGTGGGTGACAAGATCGTATACACGGCACGCCCGCAGCCCGGGGGTCAGAGCGTTCGAAACACCGTTGCGATTTGACGGCGCTGAGGCAAGTCCAGCATCCAATTTTGCACCTTACCAAGTGTAGTATTTGATTGAATTACTACAATCAAATACTACACAAGTAACTACACTGACAGATGTCCAGAGATCTTGTAAAATGAGGTAACCTGAATCTCAACAAAAATATTACTCAGTGGTATTTTTGGTGAATATTTATATGTATTTTTAAGCTTCTTTATTTTCTGATAGTCGTATTCCCACTTAAGCGACATTTTAATAACTTGACAAGGTGCGAAATTGGCTTTGCTTGCAATATTTGAGGTACTATTTATGTGCAAGGGCTGCGGGAAAAATGTTACCAAATGATAGTGTAGCAGAAAAACACATTTTGGTGGTTCAAATGCGGTGGAATGGGTCTTTCTAACAACTATTGAACAATGTGAACATTTTTTTATAAAAATTTATCACCCCCGAGACACTGCAACAGATTACGGTTTGACAACGGTGAATGTTAATTAAAAACACCAATGAAAGCTGCACGGCGGTTGGTTTCCATCTGTTTAAATTCTAATATTTCGAAATATTCGTTCGCCTTCAGTCAAATATTTGACAGTGGCTCACACAAAATAAAAAAACTCAAAATATGGGCACGGATAATGATTAGGTAGTCTTAGGTATTTTGAAAAAAGTTGGTTCACTATTTACCTATTTCTGACAAGGGAGAGAATGAGCACTATCATTGATCAAAACTTAAGTAGCGACACAGTGAACTGCACAGCACAAAAAATACACACTGAAGAAGAATCTAAGTAAATATTGACAAATGTGAACAAAAAAAATAAACATTTTTGAAACTGGGTGGGCACCAACCACTACGTTTAGTAAAATCTGACAATATTCGAAAAGGGTTCAATTGGTGAAAATGAACTCACTTCCGCTGGCCCAGCCTATGTGCAAATAAAACGTTTGACCAAAACTAGAATTAAAATCGCTCTCTAAATCTAAAAAAATCGACTCAAATGATCCACAAATTCAGTGTTAACACAACGAACTAAAGTTATTTTTATCTCAAAATAAGGCCGATGTGTCGCTCCCAACTGAACAAATTACAAAATATCTACCTAAATATTTATATAACAAACAAAAGATGGAAACTCGTACCAACCATTTCAATGACATCCACCTCGGCATTGATGCGCAGGTGGTAGAGGAACATGTTCAAGTCTTGCTTCATTTTGACCGAGTTGTCGTCGACCTGAGGGCAGTTCCAGAGCCTGTAAAATGCCCTGTAAAATGTCAAATGTCATACAAAGTGTCAAAAGTCGTGTAAAATGCCCTGCAAAATGGCAAACGTACGGTTGCAATTTTGCGGGGCATTTTACACAACCTTTGACACTTTACAAGACATCAGACATTTTACACGGCATTTTTACACAGTCTGGGACTGGCACCTGGGCGACGGCGAATATGCGCAGGCGCGTCTTTGCCCACACTTTGTTCTGCTGCAGCAGGAAGGGCAACAGCATGAGCATGCCGCCGTCGTGCACCACCCACCACACGTCCAGCGTGCCGGTCATCTGCGAGCGACACGGTTGCGACTGTGATGAAGTTATAAAAGTAGATGATTGCACAATAATTGATCATAATATAGGACAATGGATTGAAAATAATAAAATAAGAATGTGCCTACACACACTGGTTTGCATCATGACTCCGGTGAAAACTAAGATGGCGAGATGTCGCCGTCCAGTGTACAATTATTGTATGCTATATGTGTTTTAGTTTTCAAATTTTCAAATGTAAAGTTTCATTAATGTAAATTCAGATTTAAATTAAATTAAATTTTTCAGCCGATGAGATTCATTTGAATTTGAATTAAATTTCATAACCAGTGTGCGCAGCGCCAACACATACATTCAACATGCTATTTTATAATGTAAATATATACAAATAGTTCTATAATAGGTAATACATGCACATTAGTTGTAAACCCCTGCCTACACTCACCCTCTCATTATTCAACGGGAAGCGCTCCAAATTCTTTGGCAGAAAAATGGCGCAGTTCGCAGCCGACGCTATGCGAATGGTGTCGACAAACTCGTGCACGGTGGTGTATTTGTGCTGTTCCTCGCGCCACCCGTCGGGCCAGGTAGCCACGACGGTGTTGTGTCGCAGCGCGCCCAAACCGCTCGTCTGCACCAGCGCCGACACGCCCGTGAGCCTGTCGGGCGTCATGATCACCTCGCAGAAGCCCTTGAGCTTGTGCGACAGCAGCTGCCCGTGCAGCGTCTGTGGACGGTTTGGTTTCAACTCTTTACTGTAACTTTACGTTAGGGTAAATGTACAATACATTGAATTCTGGGAATATTACCAATTTCAGAGTGCTCGCTCTGTCGCTATCCCTGACAAAATCTCCTTTAATAACAGAGGCGAGCAGGGTGAGCCCTTTGCCAGCCTTCAGCTGCCCGACAAGATCCAAAAGTCTGCCCAGCCGCGCGATGTGCACATCTTCGGGCATCTTTGAGTCCTCTGACTCCGCCTCCGCTAGCACGAGGATTTGTGGCCTGAGTTATTGTTGCTTGTGGAGTGGAAGTGTAAATATGCATGTGTGGTAGTAATGTTGGGAAAAATATGGACAAAATGCATTGGGCACATGTTTTTGAATCTGGGAGAACAGAATGAAGCTGCATAAGTAATAATGGATTTGATTCATGGCGCATGATTACTTCACAGAAAAGGGTTTATTTGTGCTGGACAGATGTTGCAACTGCTACATAGAAACGATAGCGTAGTGACGAAAACAACAGGTTCTAACCTCCAGTTCTTAGTGTGCGGCGGCTTGTCCTCCAAATTGAGCAGCGCGTAGCGCGCAGCCGACAGCCCCAAGCCGCGCAGGCCGTCGCCCCACTCTTTCTCGGCGCTGCGGCATTTAATTACACTAGCCGCAATCCAAGCGAACACTTCGCACCCGCGCCCGGACTCACCCCCTGAACTCGATGTACTTGTAGACGACGAAGCCGATGGCGATGGCGATCAGCGCGAACACCCAGTGCGACACGAACATGACGGCGACGCAGAGCAGCGCGCCGCACGTGGACACGCTCCAGTGGTAGAAGCGGAAGCGCGGCCGCCAGTTGGGCGAGTTCAGCAGCGACTGCAGCGCGCAGCTCACGTTCACGCTCAGGTAGCACAGCAGGAAGAACCTAAGCGCACGAGGTTGGGCATGGTAATCCGTTTTTCGCAAGTGACCGGAAAAGTGAGAAGTGATTTGACAAGTGAAATTTGAAGTGTCACGTAAATTTTTAAAGAATTGCAACCTGACTTATACCACGGAAAACTTAGCACTGTTTCCCGCCACTTGAAACAGCTGGTGCTGTGAAATAAAAAGTAATTCATAAATGTTCATGTACCTGTTCAGTCCTGTATCAAAATCTTTACCAATTTTAAAAACAATACCTATTGATATAGGATGTTTGACTGTGAATTGCTGATGAAATACCGTATTTGCTTGAATAATCCCCATGGGGGATTATTATTTCGTCAGACTTTTTTGAGGGAAGGATTATTTGAGGGGGGGAATTATTATTTCGTCAAAGTTTTCAAGCATGTTTCTATCAACTCATTCAATGAAATATGCTTTATTGACACAATATTGTGCCATTTTTGTTCAAATTGAGCACAGCAAATTAATCAAATCTCTTCAGGGGGATTATTCAAGGGGGTATTATTATTTCCTCGCTCGTCTTACAGGGGGGATTATTCGAGGGGGAATTATTCAAGGGGGGAACTATTCAAGCAAATACGGTAGTCTGGTGAACGGTTACGCGTCAGTGGTTTTCAATCGCATTCAAAATTCTGTCGTAGCGTCTTTCTTGTATCACGCACAAATAATCAAATCGCAAAAAGCCAGGAAAAACCAACTGGGTAATCAGAGCGGTGACTTTTTCTATTTGCGCTATCAAAATGCCGATCTCACAAATAGCCAGCGTCATGAAAATGGCGATGATTGGCTCCCCTCTGCCGTCCGTCCGCGCGAACGGCGACAAAATTGGAATGACGTCATCCTTGGCGATAGCTTGCAGGAGGCGCGGCGCACCTGAAATAATGTGTGTGAATTTGGGAAATTAAATTGGAAACCTGGAAAAATTCGCGCTGCACCTGTCAACGACTGCATGCCAGCGCCAACGGTTGACGCGAAACAGCCTATTAAAATTATTGTAGGCGTGGGCACCGCCAACTCTGCTATAGATAATCGACCATAGGCGCTCGCACCGAATTTGTCTCTAATGAACATTTCGTCAATGCTCGCGCCGAATAATAGCACGCCGGCAAGATCTGCGCGGTGACAATAATTTCGGATTTGTGCATTTCTCATGCACATATATCTGCACATACATGATGTAATTACATCATTCCGGGAGGTATTTCGAGGGGGTTATTTATTCATGGTGGCCATTTTGAGGGTTTTTTTTCAAGGGGGTTATAAAATCATAGTGGCTATTTTGAGGGGGAGAAGTATTTCGTTTCATATTCATACACATTTCATATTCATACACACTATCATACTACTAATAAAAAATAGCAAAATACAGTGGACTCACACACAATGGACGTTGTGACCTGCGCGCCCAGTGTGCCCAGTGGGATGCTTCGGGAGGCGTCTTGCAAATCTCCCGATCTGTTCGATCCAGCCATGATACCTGAGAGCAAAAAATACTGTATTTAGAGTTGGTTAAAAGGCAACCAGGAACAACATTTTGAAAAGTAACCCCGCGCTGGGTTTTTCCCGTCTGGGCAGCTATGTCAGAATGGGATGATTACTGAAAGCAGAATTGATCGCAATACTAGCCATGAAACAAGTCTGGCTATTGCTTTCCTACACTGCATCTGCCACTTGACATTAGGTAATTAAGTAAAATTTCACATAAATATTTGCACTTGATTAAACATACCACATGCATGACTTATAGACCTTTTTAAATCAGGCGGCAGTTACTATGACGCAGTTGGCTAGCGCGGATAATTCATGCTCAGGGCAGGGGGCACTCCCAGACCTTGTAAAGAGCCCTGTAAAATGCCAAATATCATGCATGGTGTCTAAAGTCATGTAAAATGCCCTACAAAATGGCAACCGAGTGGCCACATTGAAGGGCATTTTCCATGACTTTAGACACTTTGCATGACATTTGCAGACCTCATTTTACAGGGCTCTTTACAAGGTCTGGGAGTGGCACCATGTAGACCTATTGTAGGAAACATATCGGTAAAACGACTAACCAGTGCAAGACGGAAAGAACACTCCAATCAAAATCATGAATCCCGTGGTGACGTCAGATATCACGTAATAGGGACTGACTTGTTCGTTCCTGTGCACAGGCTCTTTGCTAGTATTTCTAGACAGAATATACCCCTGTCTGTAATATTTGCTGTCCATGTTATCTGTAAAAATCGGGCGACGGGGGGTCAAAAAGGTACTTTATTTCTCAAAGTAAAAGTTTTTCAGTTCAAAACCAACCGAGAAACACTCCGCTGGCTATGCCCTTTATGCCATTTCTATAGCCGATTCTATTCAATGCCTTCTGTTTCATATAATATCTGTCGCAGGGCTCGGTATTATTCGGCCCGGTGCAGAACATTCGGTCCAACTCGGTCCCGTTGCATTCAATCATGCCGTTTCCTTTCTCCGCCCAAGTCTTCACGTCCACTAGTCGATCGCCGACCAGACAGTACCTGAGGCGGAAAAAGTCAGCGGCGTAAAATATTCAACTCCGTGTGAAACATTTCACAATTTTGCAAAAAAGAAAAAGTGGCGCACGTGAGCCTTTGGTTTCCGTTGAAGTTGACCGCGCCGCCGACGAATGTGCCCAAAATGCACAGAACCACGATGCACACAGCTGGCAGCGCGAACTTGCTAACCACTTTTACACCTGCGCCGGGCGAAGCGTTCAGAGATAACTTATCATTGAGTAGCCATTGTAAACGCGTTTTGCTCACCTGCGAGTACGATACAGCCCAAAAGCATCAACAATATAGTGCCATATAGTCGAAAGCACATGTAATCATCCGGGAAAATCTTCATGGCTGGTATTAAATACAACTGCGATGAAAAAAACACTGTGTTTTAACTTCTAGTTCTAACATCCACAAAATGAAAATGACTTCAATCGAAAACAGGGCCCACCATGACAATCTCAACAGCACCAATGACGTACATTGCACCAGCGATCGTAGTCCCCAGATAAAACAAAATGCCCACGCAGCCGCCCAATTCAGGGCCCAGATTTCTCGATATCATATAGTAGGGCCCGCCGGCGGGAACGATCCCGTTTGTGGCGATCGCGGACAGGGAAAACACCGTCAGGAATGTCTGCAATACAGCATAAGGTTGTGGATTGAACTGCAGGTACTTTATGTGCATTAAGGCTGACTAACAAGGGTACGAAATGGGGTTTGAGGGGTAACCCCCCATCCCCCGCCCAAAAAAAACCCGCTCATCTATCCCGGAGGCCGCTCAGCTATTTCTCTATCCCGGAGGCAAGGTTTTTGGCTAGTATCCTCTGCCCTGTACCCCCCTAATTTTCACCAAAATCGCTTATTTTTATATCTTTTTCCACCTTCAAAATCAATACTTCATGTGTTTTATTGCCTATTTTCAGCTATTATAAACCCATTGTTAGTTATTTACCACCTAGGTACTTTTAGCATTTTTCCCCCGTTTTCTTTCTTCTACACCTTGAAAAAAACCATATATTGAAGCCCCGTGAACACCCCCCCCCCCCCCTCAACTCCAGCCTCAGTTTGCACCAGATTCCACAACTCAACTGACCACGGTGCAGCAAATGAGAACAATGACAAAACTCTGCAGCACGCCGGCCGTGCCGACTATCCACGTGAGACGGATGAAAAAAAGCACGCCGAATATGTTCTGCATGCACGGCAGGTAGACGCCCATGAACGTGTTCAGCTTGGACTCGGCCTTGGGCGGCTTGGCCTCGGTGTCGGCCACGGGCACCGACGGCACCATGGGGTTGTAGATGGACATGGAGCGGAACATGCGGCCCACGTGCGGCCGCGAGCCCTCCTCGTCCTGGGAAAGGCGGCCACTTGTTGCAACGACACTTCCGAGGGCTTTTGAGCATAGTTGTTAAAACGTATTTACGTTTACTTTAAAAATACCTTTATTCGAGTACTCCGTAAATACGTTTTAGTTTTCTCTGAAAGAAAGTACCTGCCGTCACCTTTACGCGTACTTTTTTAAAAGTACTCGAGTACAGAAAACGTATTTTGGATAGCCTTTGAAAAATAAAATTACTTTACGTTTAGATATAGGTACTTTGGACCGCCTTTAAAAAATAAAAATACTTTACATTAAAGCAGCGTTCACACGCTTTCGTGTGCCGACAAAAAAGTTTGGTGAAAAAGTTCCATAATTCTGGAATGAAGTTCCATATCTGCAAGAAAAAGCGGTGGAGTGTGCTCACTAGTTGAGTGTACACACATGCCAATTTGCAGATAATTTGAGCATGTCGTTCAAGAATTATAGGCATTTGAAAATGAATTTTAGTTGTCGGTTCGGTTTTTGTTTTGAAACCGAACCGACAACTGAAATTCAACTTCAAATGCTTATAAGTCTTGAACGATAGGCTCAAATTATCTGCAAATTGGCATGTGTGTACTCTTAACTAGTGAGTATAGTTCACTGGCTTTTTGCGCAGATACGGAACTTTATTCCGGAATAATGGAACTTTCTTGCTTAACTTTTTTGTCGGCACACGAAACCGTGTGAACGACCCTTTACATAATATAGAAACTTTGATAAAAGTTCAGAGGTACGTAGTGCAAACTCACGTAGAAGAGCGGCAGCACTTCGCCGCCATCGTCTCCCCGCTGGAAAGTCACGCCGCGCTGCTGCGGCTCTGCAGTTGGAGACAACAGTTTTGATATGGTGCTATGCAGGTGCATAGGTAAGTCTATGAATTTACAGACTTTGGATTGGACTACTATATACGGGCTGGGGGAGTTCGGCGACCCACCTGAGTGTGGTTCGCCGTAAACATGAATCCTTTTTTGAAAAAATCCCTGTGCACGCGAGGTTTGGCACCCCGTGTTTGTTTAATATAACGGGCTGCCAAACTAAAACTGTTGGGGGGAATTGATCGAAATTTTGAGGGGGTGTACACGTACACCCCCTCAAAATTTCTATCAATTCCCCCCAACAGTTTTAGTTTGGCAGCCCGTTATATTAAACAAACACGGGGTGCCAAACCTCGCGTGCACAGCGACTTTTTCAAAAAAAGATTCATGTTTCAGGTAGGTCGCCGACCTCCCCCAGCCCGTATATAGTAGTGGGGGGTTTCGAGTATATGGCCTCAAAATTTTGAATAAATCCCCCCACTACAGTTGGAGATATGGGCTCCGGCACTGACACAACTTTTGGGTGCCAAACCTGGCGTGTCCGCTGTTTAGTTGACATTTTTTCTTCTTTCTATGTTCTTCTTGTAAAGGGGGCTCGAACAGATCGTTTTGTATGGAGTATGATCATCAAGATATCAATCCGGAATTCCCACCCCTATAAAACAAATGGCAGTAAATAGGCCAATCACTCTCCAGAGGCCAGTTTGAACACTACACGTACATAATCTAATTTTCTTGTGAGGCTGCATAAGCCTTTCCTTTGCATGTTATGCATTCCTTTAAATTATAAGGTAAGTAAATACGTATTTAGGTCTCACTACTCACCAGATGGGGATTCTTTCACATCATTTACCACAAACGGTCGCCTGTTATTGGCGCAAGCCATCCCTTATTATAACGGCATCAAAATTATCTCAAAATAGACATCGTTTCGTTTCGAGGCGCGCGCGGTCTTCCATCGTAAGAAACTCATCAAGCTTCAGCGACTGCAGAATGGGGATTAGGAAAAATGGCCGCCCGAGGAAATCGAAATAAGAATTGGATCGCATGTCGCGTCGCCCGGTGTGAAGCGGTGCGGCGCGCTAGGACGTTTTTGCGCCAATTTTTCGCCGGCGGTGTGAACTATTGGATGGAGGAATATTGTCGGTGGGTCGTCAAAGCCACTGGCCAGTCTGGGAGTGCGGACCACTTCACATCAAGCCCAGGTGCCACTCCCAGACCCTGTACAATGTCCTGTAATATTTCAAATGTCGTGCAAAGTGTCAAAAGTCATGTAAAATGCCCGGTGAAATGGCAAACGTACGTTTGCCATTTTACCGGGAATTTTATATGACTTATGACTTATATGACTTTCCACAACATTTGACATTTTACACGGCATTTTACAGGGTCTGGGACTGCCCCCACGTGCATCACACCATCCACAGTGGAGAACAATAACTGAACAATAGTCAGTATTTAAGTAGAAAAGGTGAATTGATGAGAAACGTTATGGAAACCATTTGATTATATAAACACCTTCCCGATCAAGTCCGGCCCCCTATTTTTATTTTCACTTCACATTCCCTATTTCTGGTTGTGGGAGGGGTGGAAAGCTAATACTTGTGGGATATATAGGTGCAACCCCCCACTACCCCTCATGAATAAATGGGGCAGCGGCGACTCACTATAGAGAGGGTCATCATATATGTGAAATTTTTTTGTGGCGTTTTCACTGTCCTGCACAGGTACAGCCCCAGTTTATTTCTTACGCTACAGCATGAAAACGGGGCGTCAGGCGCCAATAACGCCACAGGAAATAGGTGCGATGGCGCGACACCGCTTGGCTACCTCAAATGGCACCAGTGCCATGGCGCCATTCCGTCACTAACATTCCACAAACACCCACCCCCTAAGCAGCAGATAAGAAAAATAACTTTTGCAAATTTTGAAATGCACTTTTTGCTTTTATTTTTTTACACACTTCACACACTGGTTTACGATGATTTTAAGAGGGGGGTGTAAGGTTCCAAGCTGCGTAAAAACTTGACCTCAAAAACGCCTCCATTAGAAAATTTACTTGGGGTGAACTTTATGATGTCAAAATTACGCCATCACAGGAACAAAAATCATAAAAATTTTCAATTTGAAATCAACCCCAAGTAAATTTTCAAATGGAGGCATTTTTGGGGTATAGTTCTTTACGCAACTTGACACCTTTAACATTCCTCTATAAAACACCGTAAACCAGTGCGTCGAGTTTGTCACAAAATAAAAGCGAAAAGTGCCTTTTAAAATTTAGGGTTTGTGACAGGGAAAAAATATTGAGGTGTTGGGATTAGTGAAGGAATAGCGCCATGGCACTGGCTCCATTTGAGAATGTCATTAGCGCTTAGCGTCACTTTCATGTGGTGTTGGTGCCTAATGCCCTTTTTTCAAGCCGTAGTGTAAGAAATAAACTGGGGGCCGGACCTGTGCGGGACAGTGAAAATGGGGCACATTTTTTTCACATATACGGCGACCCCCTCTATAGTGAGTCGCCGCTGCCCCATTTATTCATGAGGGGTAGTGGGGGGTTGCACCTATATACCCCACAAGTATTAGCTTTCTACCCCTCCCACAACAGAAGGTAGGGCATGCAAAGTGAATATAAAATTAGGGGGCCGGACTTGATCGGGAAGGTGTTTATGTGATGCCGTTCTTGATTGGGGTAGTATAATACCTTGATTAGAATTCTTGATGTGATGTGAACATTTTTGATTACAAGATATACACAAATGTGATTAGAAATTTTGATGTGAAAAGGGTCTCTTCTTGGTTACAAGTGACGCACCCGGGGCTTTGATGTAAAGTGTGTGTGTGTGATTACAAGTGATGCACACCCGCAGTCTGTATGCAGCGCCTGCTGCTCAACAGTATGGCGCCGCATTGGCCGAACGCGGCCAACATCGAGGACAACATGCAAGTGCGCGTGCCGCTCGCCAGCCCGCCCGTCTCATCGGACAGTAATGAATTACTTCAAATCAAGCCGCTGTTGCATCCATTTCTTTGTCCGCTGCGTCAATTGCCATCAGCCGTTTATGGGCACGTTTTTCAGGCGGCGTCGTTTTATATATAGACTTTCGCCCGCTTATTACAGCTGCCAAGAAAGAGGGTGACTAGCTTCTAGGCGGCGCGAACAAACGCATGAAGCTGCCCTTTAAGTGAGGCTAAAAGAGAACCCGCCGCGTCGACGCGCCGCACTCGAAGACGCGCGCCGATGAGAAAAACGGCAATAAATTCGCGATGGAGCGGCCATCAGTGCGGCGCGCTTCATTTATTTCAAGGCCTCGTTTACGCGCGTGGCCCTCGTCGCACGGCTGCCGGTGCGGCCGCGGCGTGGGGCCGGGCGCCCACAGGCGACTCCACCCCGCGCGCCTGGCTTACATTAATTGCGCGGTAGGGAAGACTTCCCTAATTCTGGATGTGCAGTTCAATTGCTTGTACGTCTTTGTTGGTAGCATGAAACTTCTTTGCAAATTACCAATGTAAATACTTCATGCTTACGCACGTTTCCCCTCGTCAACTGGCCGACTTGGGTACACTGGTATTTATTAGGGTAGCTTGAATGGAACTTATTTATCAAGTGATCCTGGTGAACTTGTGAATGTGGGTGGGAGAAAAAAGCGCCGACTGCAGAGATCAAGCATGTTGAAGTTGTAAGAATATACTGGATAGAAGGCACAACTGCAGTAATAAAAGCAAACTGGGTGTAAACTATTCACGCAGACAAATATAAATATGAGGCTTGAGGCTATAGCTTGAGAAAATGTATAAGCCACAGTTATTCCATTTGCATGTAGGTCGGTTCACAGCAGTTGCAATTTGTTTATTCAATCTGGCACTGATTGTCCACGAAGTAGCACATTTAATGGGCGGTATAAATAAAATAGAATGAAACCGAGCAACCCAAAAATAGTCTAAGGCTTGTTAAATTTGACGCGAGTTTGCTAAAGTATGACGGTGTCAATGTGAGCCATGATCAGTGGCGAGTGGAGTCAGATATCATACATATTTAAATACCGTATTTTTTCGAGTAAGTGCCCTGGGGAGTTATTTTTTCGTCAGACTTTTTGACTGCGGAGTTATTCGAAGGGGGGGGGGTATTCAAAGGGATGAGTTCTGTCTTCGCCGGAAATTTTAAGCAAAATTCATGATGAATGTATTGCATGAATGGTGTTAATTTGGTTCCATAAACATGTAAACCTGTAACAAATTCCATAATTCTTGCAAAAGAATACACGATTTAAAAAAAAACATGCATAAAAAGTTTTTTTACATGGATCTCTATCGCACCCATCAAAGAGGGGGGAGTTTTTTGGCGGAGTGGGGTATTTTTAGACTGCTAATAGGGGGAATAATTCCAGGGGGATTTTTCGAGGGGGGCCTAATCGAGGATATAAGGTAACCACAGGTATGTACATATTTATGATTAGCTGAGCGCCTAAAAGAACGGCGTGTCATTTATCTCGACATACCGCAAAGGTTGAAAACGGTACACTATGGCCATCCCGTCGGCCAGTTATTAGGCAAATTGAAGTTCTGCACTGCTTAAAAACCCAACGCAAACATTTTTAATAAATATCTAAGTACCTAAATAGTTAGTAGGGATGGCCGGGGGTTTCTTCAAAGTTAAAAAAAAAACTTTACCATCGAAACCATTTAATAAAAACCTTGGCCAAAATTTTTAGTATACTCGGCGGACCGCATGCTATACATTTTTCTGAAGTAAACACTCCATCATGGCGTCATCATGAATAAAAAAATAATAATTCCAGCAAAAAAAAAGAAAAAACATGAGGGTGGAAAACATTCCTCGTGTGTACGCGACTCCGCCTTTTTCTTTTTTAAAATATTTCAAAATACCTAGTACTTAGTACTAAAAATTTGGCCGAGGATTTTAAAAAAAGGTTTCGTGTCGGTTTAAAAAAAAGTTTAAAAAAAGTTTGAAAAACCCCCCGGCCATCCCCAATATGGTTGAGTATTTTCATGAACAACCGGTCTAAACATAATCAGGTGACGTGCGGAATGGCTTCGATGCGTCAGATTGGCCACGGGCGACAGTTGACAAATGGCGCGCCCGAGCGCAGCGGCCGGCGAGGTGGCTGGCAGCGGGCGCGGTGTTGTCGCCGCGGGCGAGAAGGCAATCAATGTGGCTCGCTGTTGCTGTCGCGGGGAGGTGGAGGAACACCCGATATTTAACCACAGCGGTTCGTAACCCTTCAATTCGTAAGCCAAACTATGCCGGTTTTAAAGCCAAAGTATGTAGTTTGTAAAGCCTCAAAATATTTTTCATTTGTTTTGAAACCCATAGTGGGTCTTTATTTGACCCTACTGTGTCGATATTTAAGCCGCAGTTATATTTACGACTTTCATAATTATTTACAGGATGAATATGTGCCAACCAATACTGTATTGGCAATAAATTCATAAGAAGCGCGCAGAAACAATGTACCTATTTACACGGTGACCGTATGAAACCATCACAAAATATCAAAACCATATTCATTCATAAATACATTCCTTTGTGTCAATTTTACTCAAACTAAAGCATAAAATTGAAGTTCAATCAACCTTTTTGGGTGTAATAAAAAAAATTTTCGTGCAAAAACATGATTTTAAATAATATTTTTTTTCGCCAACACGATAAATTGCAACCTTATAATTATTGCGCCTCATTTTCACATGCAAATAGTGATAGAAAACTGTCGGAAAAATGTTTACATAAAGTCAGTGAAGTGCTTGTCCACAATTTTACGTACCTATTTTTGCATTGCGGTGCGGCTTACGAAACGACGCAATGGCTTTTTTAATGACACACAATGGGTTAAATATCGATGCACATTTTAAGGATTTATTAACGACATACTTTGGCTTACCAACCGAGGTACTTTGGCTTTACAACCGATGTGTTGGATATCGAGTAGGTTGAATATCGCTATACTCTCGCGGGAGGTGCGCGGCGCACCGCACTGGCAACGCGACGGTGCGCGCCGCTACGGCTGCACTGCGCTGCACTACCTACACAGTTGCGTCTAGGGCAGCCTCATCGATCACGGCCAGTTCACAGAACTCATCAGTTACTGTGCCAGACATTGTAACCGCACATGAGCGGACATTTCATTAATGCACTAGAACGTCCGTTGAGGTTAGGTAAACTGACAGTAAATACGTAGATGATCGCTACATTTTCAAACAGAGCTGTTGGCGCTGGCGGTAAAAAAGCGTGATCCAGGGTATGTAAATAAAGTGATTAGAGCAATGAGCGCGCGAAAAACTGCAACATCTTAAGATTTACATTTGTAATAGGTCCGCGGTTCCCGCAATTGACGGGCATTAATATAGCTGTCAAATGTCCACAGAGTCTGGTAAAGCGGCTTTCAAAAAAAAAGTTTCGGTGCCTTGAGGTTCTTTAAGTCGAGCGGATCAGGGTGCAAAAAACCACCAACAATAAAAATGCAAAGCCGAGAAGTCAAGCGCGGCAGATGAAAAGAAGGGTATGGAGTCAGTATGGGTAAGATCCAATTAACCGGGTATGGAGCTTAGAAGCATTAGAAAAAATAGAAGTCTAATTGTCTGATACAAAGTGAAAATCAATTGCGCGACAGAAAAACAGGACAGACGTTTCCACGAGATAAGGGGGGTCTTAAAAAGGAGTGTGTTCCACTTTTCATCCCTCACGGTTTACAAGCTCACGTTTTTCATGTAAAATACTCCGTTTTACTTGCTAAAACGTACGGTTTTCAAGCCACTGACATGTTCTTACATGCCCAATTGATGTGTCACTTTTCATGCCAGAGTATACCACTTTACGTGCCAAAGTATTACGGTTTACAAGCCACAGACATGCCAAATAAATACCGTATTTCTTCTAATAGAAGCGCATCCTTCTATTTTTTCATCAACTCTTTTACCCACCATTCTATTGGAGCGATCAATTCTCCTTCATTCTTTTCGACATTTTTTCAAGTTACCTAGATAGTAAGCAATGGGATAGATTTTTTTAAATCAGATGGAATTGTACAAACATTCGAATTTTTGTAAAATTTTACTGTAAATGTAATTTTAATGTAAAATGTACTTTCCATTGGAGACACCATTTTATCGAAGACCCGCCCTTCTATTAGAAGGAATACGGTATGCCACACTTCATGTAAACGAGTCAATTGACACAAAACTCCGGCTTGAAAAGTGGAATACTTATAGCAAGTAAAGTGTCATACTTTGGATGAAAACTGGCACAGTAGAGTAGCAAGTAAAGTGTCACACTGAGCTAGTAAAGTGACACAGGATGGCATGAAAACCGTGAGCTTGACAACCGTACGGGATGAAAAGTGGAAATCGCTCCTTAAAAAGTCCCACAGTAAAGCGCTGGCGGACCAAACTATGTGGCAAACCAAATTCATCATAATAACAGCACTGTGCTGGCTTATCATAAGCTTCCGTGAATTATGGGTTAGACGCAACGACGGGGTCCTTTAGTTCTTTCATGCCCCGGGCGAGAAAAGCTTTTCTCACATTTTCACCCAAGCATTCAACGTTACGTCGAAAATAGCATGGAATAGCACGCGCTACATATGAATCTATTATGTAAATATAATACTTGCTAACTCAGACTATGTGGTGGTGAACTTGAAAAGAGAGATAGAAATGCACCGTTTCTATTTTTGGGTTTGGCTCACTTTACGGTGGTTTAGATTCATGCCGACCCAATTACAACTGTGGCCAGATACATTGAGCAAAAAGATACAATTATTGTAGGGAACACAAACATGTTAAGGATTGTGAAATTACCGAATATTTTTGAAAGTATATGTAACTGTAAAATCTTCATTTTGTAACCCCCTAGTACAGAAAATGTAAATGACTTTTTTACCTGTATTTACTCTTGAGTAAACGTGGGTAAAAATACTTTTTCAGTAAAAGCGGGTACGTTTTTATGAAATATGTCAAAGTGAATACTTTTTAGACTTAGACACAGGAAAACAAAATGTTATGCGTCTTTTTCTCTTTTTTAGTATCACCGTAGTAAAATGATATGGAATGAACTATGAAGTAACAATGGCCAAACCATTGGCAGAACTTTAAAAAATTGGCTGAAAATTATTCAGCCCCCTTCTGTTAGAAGGAATACGGTATGTAAAATACGTAGTGAACAAGTATATGTTTACCAAAAAATATCGGCTGTGGGTCATTACAAAAAACTGTTCCGCACTTACATAGAGCTTAATAACATGTTTTGAAATTAAACTTGTTTTAAAACAACTTTTGATAACGATCATCTCAAACCTACTCCTGTCCCAACTTGAAGGTTACAGGCTATGTCGTGCTACTGAACACATTCAACATTAGGTTATTTCAATGTGCGACATTTCACGCGATGCAATTTGTGCAACGTGTTAGCTTCAATTTTTATATCTAATTTCATGACAGGGCCCAGTCAGTAAACGTACGCGGCTAGCGAGCGCAATTGCAAAGGGGAGGAAAAGTGAAATTGCAATTATATTCGAGTAAAATTGCGATCTGCGCTGTGAATCCGCTCGGTGCTAGCGAATAAATATAAAATGGAGACACGCGTGTTTGTGCCTCCCTATGAGGGTAAATTTTTTTCCTGTCACAAAGGTTCTAATTAGAAGTAAATCGAACAACCACTAAAACAGGGTAAATACACACACCACCCTAGAAACCCCCCCAAAAAGCCAACCACGACCCACCATGTTTGCCATTCTTGCTGTTGTCGTTCTGCTCGGTCTTGTTGTCGCTGTCGGCCGCGCGCGACACCTTGAAGCGCACGCCGGCGGACTTGGGCCGGTCCGAGTCGACTGGCGGGCTGCCTTCCACCGACGCCATGGCGCTTCCGTTGTTACAAGTCGAATGAATCAAAGGTGTCTGGACTTAATTAGACCTTGATCCGGCGCCTGAAAGCAATGATTTGCAATTGGGTTTGCGTGTAAATGCAAAAAATGCTTTATTTTACTTTTGATTGCGACACGGTAGCGCGGCGACCAGTTTGACATTTTATACAACACTGGGAGCTATAGAAGATGGATTTGCCTTTGGGCGGAATTGAATGGAAAGTGAATTTCCTGCGAGATACGCGGCCGCGAAAAGATTGAATGAAGAAAATGAAGGGTGCGGTGCCGCTGACGGGACGACGTCGCCCCATCTCAAAGCAGTTACCTAAATATATTCCAATCATGGCTAAAAACGTCAGCAGTAGTGATGGAAAAACGCCAGAAAAAATGGTGCCGACAATTTAACAGCAGCAGTGTTATAGTGTTATGTATTACACTTTCTTAGTGGTAAAAGTCAAATATTTACACAGCATCTATCCATAAATATATTCATAAAGTTTTTTTTGGGAGATACTCTTAGTATATTTCCTTGATGTGCACTTTAATCAGATGCAAATGAAGTATGTATTTCAAAGGGGACTTACATTTTGTCAGAATTTTGATCACTTCATAAGAAACATAAGAAACTAACAAAATATAATCAGTCCAATGTACAAAATACCTCTTAGGTTATCAATATTTTACCAAAACGTGGTAATGATAAATAGAAATACTAATATATTGTTTTAATTTGCCAAAGCTAAGGAATCCTGAAGATAGAATATCATCTTCCAAGTATGCACAACAAATGTATGTTTAAAAGAAATGTGTTGAAAATAGTTTTTAAGGGAAGACTGGGACAATACATTATTAGTGTGATGTTCTTGAAGTGCTAGCACATGACCTGACCTGAACCATTGAACTTTGACATTGGTGCCTGCTGCCCAGTGGCAATAAATTATCAATATGAATATCCTATCAAGGGATAGAAAAAATTCACTTTTGGTTGAGCAGCTTGTATTTCTACCAATTGGAAAAAAATAGATTTTTGAAATTGGCTACAAAGTGGAAGAAAAACTACATGGAGTGGCATCTATTATAGTCATGTCAATTGTCAATATACAATGGCTGTAAAACCATGAGACATCATTTTAAAGGTGTTATTAAAAAAACTCCATTTTGATGTTGACTGTACATTTCCACGGTGTAAACTGGTGGACAATTTAAATGGAAAATTGACTACATAAATTTTTGAAATATTCTCATGTGCAAATGATCAGCCCAATCTAGCTAAAATTTTGTGTGAATGTGGGGCCAACATTTCTTTACATTGTCCCCACATGGCACCCCCCAGCACCCCCCTGGTTAGCCGTGACAGCCTTCTACATATTTTTTCCATTTTTTTTCTGGCCAATATAATTGGAAAATTTTGGAATCCCACACAGAATATTGCTGCGGGAAAGCGCGCTGCCATTTTTGGCATGCTGCCAACACAAGCATTGGATATGCTTGTGCTGGCAGTTTTTTGATGAAAAAAAAATCACTAATGGCTCGATCAGAGCCGCACATAGGTTGCAGGGTGATTTTTACCTGCTGCTGTCCCCACACTGCTGCTGCCTCACAAAAATCCACCCTAAATTGCAGATATCAGCCACTTCATGACATTCAAACATATTAAGAACTTAATAAGTGCAAACATTTTGATTGTGATTGCAAAAAACACAAATTTACACTTTCTGGGAATGACCTCTTCATCTGTCTGGCCCATTTACACAAAATACAGGACACATTTCCAGTTCTCCCCTGGTATATGTTTAACAGATAATTGTTGCCTGAATTCAATATGCACTAGCATTTAATGATTTGCATGCAGATGCTGCAGAGGCCGGTCACACTTTTACAGAAATGCTGTCTTTGAACAGTGGTATTTCCACTGATCGCCATAAATGCAATCTTCGTGCAACAATGTGGTGCAGGACCAGCCACATGTTGCTCATGACACTTAGGATGCCAGTCCTGGCCACCATGTGCTGTATCATAAGCCTGGGGCTGTGTAAGACACATTAGTTCCAATAAATGTTTTGTTCAAAAAAATATTTCAGGTTTGATCTTCAGCAAAATTTTGGTGTAGGGATTGCGTCGGTTGTGAGGGGGTGGAATAGTTGCAGGAAGTTACCATCTCATATGTCCCAAAAAATCAGTGGCCTAAACCATCCCCAACCCATTTTATAAATAAATCAAATTCTGGCCTGAACAAAAATTTGTATGGATTTTCCATTTATATTTACCAGAAAAAAAGTGGAACAAAAAATATTTTCAGCAACAAGGGTGGCCTGAGGGGGTGCCACTTTGGTTATATATAGTATATACTTTGGGGCACCCTCACACTAAGTGACAGCCTGATGGCTTGCTTGTGTGATTTTTAAAATGTTATTTTGTGAATTTTCCATTTATATTGTCCACCAGTTTATGTACATTTCCTGGCATCAACAAATGAAATTCCATGTGGAATAGTCTTTAAAAAAATGTGGAAGTAGATGAACACATTGAGAATGATTTTTCATACATCAAAGCATGTTGACGAGGTTTTACATCTGTACTACACTCTTGATACGGTTCACAGCATTGCACACATCATAATTATCAAGTTTCATCGCAGTATCCTGGTGCGCAGGGGTGTTCTAGATTTCGACGCTCTGGGGGGTTGGATAGATAGCAAAGCACTCCTCCCGAGGGATAGATAGCTGAAACATTCTCTGGGGGGGCGGCTTGGGGGGAGGTGGGGGGGGGGTTTGCAGGGGTTCAATATATAGGCATAGAAGGAAGAAAGGGGTGAAAAATCGCTAAAATTAAGTGAAAAATGGGTATATAAGCACATATACTACTAAAAAAGCTGAAAATAGGCAGTTAAATGCATGAACTAGTGATTTTGGGGGTGAAAATCTATAAAAAGGTATGAAAAATAGCGATTTTGAGCAAAAATTGGGGTCGTGTTTCTCAAAAATCGCTCCAGATAGGTAGACAGCTGGCCGATTGGGGGGGGGGGTTAGGGCATAGAAGCCCAAAATTTTGCCTCTGGGATAGATAGATAGCTGAGTGGCCTCCAGGATAGATAGATAGCTGGGCGGTTTGGGGGGGGGGTAACCGCCCCCCCAACCCCCCCCCCCCTTTCCTACCCCTGCTGGTGCGATTTCTAGCGCCATCGATAACAATGCCGCCAGGTACCAAATTGGTGTCAACAATGGCGCTGGAGAAAAGGACGCCAAGCACTGCTGGTGCCATGGCGCTGGCGCCCTCCGGCGCCATGGCATCACTAGTAGGCACGGAGAGTTATTGACGTGTGCTGCGGCGGCACAATTACGCTAATTTGGCCGGGTTGGAATGCGCACAGCCGACTCGATCAGCGCCGCCGCAGAGCAGAATAAAGTTGCGGCACAGCTGAGGTTGAAGCATTTTCTGCATGCGCGTTCGAACTGCAATTTTGTGCGCCATGTCGGCGGCGGCGAGCGCGCTCTTCTGGCAATTTGAGGCACTAACAAACCTGCTTGTTACTTTTTAGCGTTGGCGCATTTTTCTCTGATAACTGGCATTGTTGCGTGTCGTTTCTAAACGGCTTCAAAGGGAAGTGGCACCGGCATAATGTCAATGTCTCATTGAATGGTTTCACTTTTAAGAGAACAGCGTGTAGACCAGCCCCACTGTTTAGCACGAGCTGATAACGAAAATACGTGTTGCCCTAATTGTATAGAACGATTATGATTATTTTTATGATATTATTGCGGGCGTAGCTTTTTCATATAAATGAAATGTGCCTTTTTTCTTACTGCACAAACTCAGCGAAACGATTGCTTCCCACAGTGACAAAATATTCAATGCCTTTACAGATGACAACAACGAACGGGAATTAACGGGGATCATCAGAAAACGAGGGAGGAGGGGTATTTTGCATTTTAGGTTGCACAAACAAAACAGAGCAATGGTGGAAGCTCCAAGCTAGGGCTAGTCTCGATCAAATGCAAATGCAGTATACTTTGTGCTAGTGTCAGAAATTGCAATGTATTGTAAATATTTATTAAAAAATCCGAATGATCATGCTGAAAATTATTTGAAAATGCAATTCCAGCTACATTTCGGTATTTTTAATCGATCATGACCCATCTACTTCTCGCTAGCGAAACTGCGAACTGGTGAAAAATCTGGGCAGTAAACAGCCCTCTTGAATTACTTTCCGTTGAATCGAGTTCAAGCCTCAAGAAAAATTTATAAAAAAACATGGGTAGATGCGTGCAGGCGGGCTGATGTAAATGGCAGTCTCCAATGCCGAGACACCGGATACTTCGCGGGTGGAAATATGGGTGTTTGTTAGAGTTCCGGCTGCGGGCGGCGGCGATGCCAGCACACAGGCAGCCGCATCGGCCGAGAACATTAGGTACATAAAATAAGGCGTGAATATTTCACAACGCCCGATTATTAGTGTCCGCGATTTTTCGCGCTCGGCAGAGATATTACTATTTACAAGGTGAATATGTTGACATTTTTGCCTCGAACCATAAACACTTTTCAATTCACTATTGGCCATATCATTTTGTGTGGCCATGGAATTGCGCCGCAATCTAGGTTTTACTGAACACACCAGGCTAATGGCTAATGGAAAGGGCAGTGATAAGAACCACCGTACCGGTGCCATATCCCGAAAACAGCGATAATGGGTAACTGTAAACTGGTGGAAAATATACCTGGGAAATTAATTCCTTAAAAATAAAAATTTATTTCATGCACCCTGTATCCTATCTATGGGGGTGGCGTTCAGTATGGGGGTGCCCCAAGTGTTCCCTATATAGTCCCCAGATGGCACCCCGAGGCGACTCTCCCCAGCCGGATGACAGCATGAACTTTTTATCATTTTTACTTTACATGGGAAATGAGCAAATCCATCCCGATTTTGCTCATTTTTCTACCGCTGGTAACAAAGGGTGTTGGGGGCGTGTGCTATAGCTAAAAATTGCGGAATTTTTGAAAAATGTTGTTTCAGCAACTTTAAAAGTTTAGTATCCCATTCAACTTTTCATGACCCCCCGACCCCCCAAAAATCCCACCCCCAAGCGGCATCCTAACTCAAACTAACATGTTTTCATCCAAAAGATACTCAGTTGCTAAGTCCCAGTTGCTGAGAATCAATCTCTGCCATGGTCGATTTGAATGTTTTTAAAATTGAAATCCACACCCTGGTATGAGTGAGTACATCTATTTTGTTAGCCAAATGCCAAAAAATTCTCCTTTGATTCCCATGACAGTGAAAGTAAAAAAATCTGGGTGGGG
The DNA here is from genome assembly GCA_964036195.1 of Sphaerolaimus hirsutus. NCBI lineage: Eukaryota > Metazoa > Nematoda > Chromadorea > Monhysterida > Sphaerolaimidae > Sphaerolaimus > Sphaerolaimus hirsutus. Next base: position 9,912,262 of record OZ038457.1, read on the forward strand.
GGAAATAAAAGAAAATTTTTTAATGCTGTCATCAGTTTGAGTTTGGAGGATGATAATTAGGAGGAGTTAATGCCGCTTGGAGGTGGTACCTTTGGGGTCGGGGGATACTAAACTTTTTAAGTTGTTGAAACAAATTTTGTTTTATTACGCAATTTTTAGCTATAGCACACGATATAGCTTTTAGCTATAGCCGACACCCATTGTTTCTTTGAAAAATGAGCAAAATCAGGGCACATTTGCTCATTCCCATGTAAAGGAAAAAATGGAAAAATATATAGTTAATGCTGTCATCCAGCTGTAGGGTGCCGCCAGGGGGTGCCATCTGGGGACTTTATAGGAAAAATTTGGGGTCACCCCCATACTGAAAGCCACCCCAACAGCTGGCATACGGGGTGCATGAGATCAATTTTTTTGTTATGAAATCCATTTACCAGGTATATAATCCACCAGTTTACAAGACGGCACTTGCTTATACTGGTGTCCTGTACTGTATAACGACCAAGCGCCAATGGGCACTACAGGGTCAAAATTGATGTGCTACACTTCAAGAACATCGCACTGACAATTCACCCAACATGTACTGTTTCAGTGGTGTCTTAGAAAAAAAGTTACGATTCGTTTCAAGCTACCTCTAAATGACATTTATGGTGAAATACATACCCAGAAGGTGATATTCTACATTCTACGTATCCCAATTATGTCTTAGCATTTACATTACCATCGCCCTGACTTTTTATTCACGTAAAATGGGAGCAAAGCGACATCAGCAAAATTTGATGAACTAGAAATGGCAACTTATAAATCATAACAGCATATTTTGGTCTGAAATGATGTAAAAGGTTTGCGTGATGATTAAAAAATGCCATCTGAGACCTGTAAATTCCACCAGAAAAACTATCTGTGATAATTTATTAAGTCAGACACAATCTATAAATAGAAATTAAAATATTTATGTACAGCACAGACCTTGTGAATTTTACAGTCCCGCATAAGACGCCCACCCACCAATAGCATGTTTAATGAGACTCCACTCTGCATGGAAATTACCGTCTATAAAAACATGATTGTTTTTTTTCAGACTGGTGTCAAACCGATTTGTCAGACTTCCGTATGAGTATGCGCTGGATAGTAAATTTCCACACGCAAACAACTGTCTGTGCATTTTCGGTCTCCGTGTATGGCTATTATGCACCTTTTTAGCTGACACACATGGTTATACTCGGCAGACACTATGCTCTACAAACAGATATTTAGGAGTTATGTCTTCGGTTGGCAGACGGCCAGCCGAGAACTTATGGAAGGCGCAATGACGGCGAACTGATGACGTCATGATGGAGTGTTTCCTCCGGAAAAATGTACGGCGTAATGTCATCCGAGTATATGTGATGAGACTTCTACTTGCACATGATACGACAATTGACATGCAAACGTGGTGATCACGAGTTTATCACAAGTAAAATTCGAGTACTTGTCACATTCAAGTTCACTTGGAAACTTGCAATTTACTAATTCACACAACTTGCCCTAGAGCTAAAACCTAGAGACAGAGAGCAGTGAATACATGCATGCACGCACAACCATACAAAAACGCAAATAATATGGGAATTAATTTTTTTTTGCATTTTGCCTTGAACCACTGAGAATAGAATCTGCGGCTGGCCCCGGGCCCTGTAAAATGCCAAATGTCATGCAAAGTGTCAAAAGTCATGTAAAATGTCCCGTAAAATGTCAAATGACACGTAAACCATAAAAAAAACACAAAAAAAATTCACCGGTGTTACACATGACATTTGACATTTTTCAGGATATGCGAGTGGCACAAGGTGTTCTATTCATTTTTGCATTTGCATTTTTGTATTGCTCCAACTGCGTACCTATTTTAGATAACATGCTGGTGGTGGTGGCTAGTATTATGGACATTATCAGTACGCTAACTAGATAAAATCACACAGCTACATTTGAGATCCTAACACTTGCTACGATTACCAATGGAATCCTAGTAGCTGCGAAACACATTATTCCATGCAAAACCCGGGCGTAAATACGCGCGTAACAAAGGCCGCCTGTAACAAAGCCAATTCCACCGGCCGCTCTGATTTCACGCTGTTCCAAATGTCTCCAATGAACGACCGTAAATTCCGAACGAAAGCAAGCTGGAAATTTTTCTTCCATTTGCTTAGCCATATCTTCCGACAGCGTGCGTAATTCCCCCATGTCGCGTCGAACCCTTGCATGGAAATCCAATGGAGGCAATGGAATCGTGGCGCTGGCGCCTTTCGAAGGAGTTGTTTTTGGCGCCATTTCTGCAGCGTCATTGGCACGAAACGCCATTGATCAGGGAGGCGGGCTATATGGGGACAAGATATGGCGCCATTAAGATTCCACCACGCAGGGGTATCATAGATTTTAACCGCTCGGGGGTTAGATGGAAAGCAAATCGCTCTTCCGGAGAAATGGATTGCTTGGAAAAAATTGGGGGGGGGGATTGGGAGCGGGTTGCGGGGTTCTATGAGGCTTTTTCAAAGTGTAAAAGGAAGAAAAAGAGAGAAAAATCGACAAAAGTAGGTGAAAACAGCGCAAAATATGTAGGTATATACGAACATATAGTACTAAAATAGCTGAAAATAGACAGTAAAACACATGAACGAGTGATTTTAAAGGTGACAATCTATCTAAAGGTATGAAAATTATAGATTTTCAGCGAAAGTTTGGGTACAATTTCTCAAAAATCGCTCCAGATAGCTAGATAGCTTGCCAATCAGCTGGGTTACCCCCAACCCAGCCCCCATTGGAGACCCCTGTCGCCATGGTTAGCGTCACGAACCCCCCCCCCCCCTGCTCTGGCGCCTTGGGCTTTCTCCCCAACGCTATTCAATCATTACATTTACTGTCATGCATTGCGGCCGAATGCATGCAGAGCGGCGCTTTGTGCCAGTCGCGCCCATGTCGAATTATGTCCACGACAGCTGCGGGACATAAAGTCACCTTCAACGCGGCCTAGCCGAGTTCACTTTATTCACAAAGGTGGCGAGCGCGTGGCCCAGTAAACGCCGGAACGGGCCATCCGGCCCCGGCCAATTTTCACGCAAATCAAGACGCGGGCGAATTATTGGGCCCACCGCTACTTTGGCAATGGAAACTGGTCGTATCCAGTTCTGAAAGCAAAAAAACAGCCGGGGGGGGGGGGGGCGGCGCGCAGTTGAAGCAAAGTCGCTCTGCCCACCTCGATAATTGCCATTTGCATGCAAGTGGACTCGAAGGGCGGCCGCGGCGCAATTCCCCCAGGTGTGGCGGCCGCTGCGGCGGCGCTCATCGCACGCAAACAATATTCCACCCATTCGCTAGCGAGAAGTGACACGCGGCGCGGCCGCTGATAGCAAATGAAAAGCTGCCGCTACAGCTGTTTGTCCGCGCCGCACTCATGCAAAGTGGTTCGCGCATGCGCCGGGGAATACTCATTGGCGTGCGTCTCTGCGGCTAGGTTCGAAATGATGGGCTGAGTAGGGGCGATTCGTGTTTACGCTTTTCACATCTAGGTAGCTTGTTTGCAGCGCCGATTTAGCTCGGTAAGAAGTATCGGCATCCCGAAACTTACCTATACACGTAGGAGCGTATGTCAAAGCCGCAAAATACGTAGACAGATCAAACAAAAATGCAGCGAACGCACAAACGATGTATGAATAGTTAAATAGGTAGTCTTCAGCTGTGATGACAAAAAAAAACAGTGAGCACACACAGAAGGATGAGAGTAGTGATGGAACGGCGCCACTGTACCGATGCCATTGAGGGCGCCAAAGAGGCTGCCGCCATTTTCTGTGGCGCCTTTCAATCCCTTTCGGATAGCGCCGTTCGGAAACGCCCTCTTTTCTGGCACATTTCCATCACTATATAAGAGAAAAAGAGCCGCCGCCGCGGCGCGGGGCGGGATAAGGCTTCTCGTTACCGGCGCGCATCAGAAAGGCGACCAACAAACAGCTTCACACAATGACGCCGGGGCTAGAAATAAACACGCGCGCGTGGATCATACGAAATGCGTGTGATGGACGACGGCACGCGAGCCAAGGTAACCTAAGCTAGGCGCGGGTCCGCCGCCCGACTGCCCGGCTCGGCGCAGACGAGTGCCGCGCGGCGCACACTGTGCTGCACTGCACTGCCGCGCGGCACGCTGCCCATATTATGTATTTATGTATGGATGGCAGATCGGTCGGGCGGCGGTGCACGCGTAGCGTACGCGCGCGCGGCCCGCCTGTAGCAGAACATCGGGCACGGGGTGTATTCCTAGCTGGTATCGCCGCGGCCCACCATTCGCGGCCACACCAGACGGGCCGGCCGCGGCGCGTGCGTTCTGCGTTGACCGCGGCGACTAGTTAGCTAAATGGCACGGCTTCTCAGCTTGTGGATATCCGGGCGACCTTCGGCGACCACAATGAGTTGCCGTGTGCACTGAGTTGCTCGACGAGGAAGGTACACACGGGATATGTCACAATCACTGTTATTAACCATCAAATTGGAGTTACAAAACAAAGGCAAATAGAAGGTGAACCGTATGAAAAAAAGTCAACAATTTTTTTCTTATTTCCATGTTTTCAAGCTTTTTATTCAAAAATAATGTTAAAAATTCAATTTTTCTCGAAAATGTATGATGTGCGAGATGTTATATTCAAATCTGAATGAAAATGGTGTGATGAAAAATGATCCGCCGTAAAATCAATTTTACGTTGACGCATTTCGGCTCACACGCACTAGTTGACATAGCAAATTTGTGCGAAAGAAATGTCAACTAATCAAACAAAAATTTGCGTGCCATACCAGCGACAAATGCGTCAACACAAAATTGATCTTACGTCGGACATTTTTTTATCACATTCATTCAATTCAAATGTAATTGAATGCTTCCATGATTTCTCGCACATGGTAAATTTTCGATAAAAATGGAGTTTTTAACATGAATTTTGAATAGAAAGCTTGAAAACATGGAAATTATAAATTTGTTGTGATTTTTTGACAGTTCTTCACCTTTTATTTGTCGTCATGCGTTATTTCAAATTTAATACTAGGTACTGTAAAGTTTCACACTATTTGGGGTTATTTTTCCTGCGTTCTACAGTGCGGAAACCTTAGCTTTTATTCAGATATTTATTCAAGTTGTTTTTGGTTTATATTTTATTTCTATCAAACAAAGTAATCATTTAATTCAGAAATCAGTAGTCGTAGACTGGGCCGTTCTTTAGGCAAGAACGGCCTTACATATGGGCGATTTAACCTTCAAACGCGAGCAAATTGCTTATTATGTCTACTTTAAAGCAAATATCAGGTTTTGCACCTGTCGCATGTCGTTAGAAAACGGGTTGACATAAAGAATTATAAAGATTAATAAAAACATAGATTAAATGTTATGAATGTCATTACTTTTATCACCCGTTGTTTACAGCAGGCAAGAAAAGGCAAATATTTCTAAGTGAAATAAAAACTATTCAAGTGAAACAAAAATGCAGGTTACGGTAAATTAGGCGGAACCGCACACTCCCCAGAAATTAAAGAAAAATTTTAAAATCACAAATTTAAAATTTTACGTTTAATTAAAAAGAGGCTTTACGAATAAAAAGAGGTATCATTCGGGGGGCAGCAAATCATCGGTGGCAGCTCCATTGGTCCCATCCGTCTCCATAGGCTCTGTGTTGTTATTGTTGTTATCGGAAGAGCCTGTTGTAGAGCTCGTGCTCGAGCTACACTCACCGTCAGACGATGGGGTCGGGGTTCTTTTCTTCGACTTTTCACGGCTCTTCTTTGCAGGAAGATTTGGAGCTTTCCCACCGACGCATGTTGTCCCCAGTGTTGTTGTTGTTTTCTGGAAGTGAAAATCATTTATGCTCAAGGGCTTGTTATTTGTCGTAGCCTTGGCCTCAATATTGTCAATGATATCATTGATTCGGTGCTGTCGGCCAACCTTCGGCTGTTTGTTGTCAGCCTGGCCATCTGTGTCATTGGTGTCGTCATTGTCATGGCTCCGAGATGTTGTAGACCTTCTGTCCCTTCGGCGTCGGGAGGAGGGGGACCTCCTTGACCGAGACCGGTGATGTCTTGGCGGAGTCCTGGGCTCTGGAGGAGGTGGTGTGCGTGGCCCTCGTCGTGTTGGTTCGCACACTTCTCGGTGGTGGCTGCGGCTGCGCTTCCTGAGGTCCTCTGGCGCGCTCGCCAAGCGTTTAACCGGGCGCGAAGTCGTGTTGTAGAACACGCGAGCTTCGGCATGACGGCGCGGCCCGTAACTGCTCGCCACTGCAAATATAAATAGATACAGTAGCCTATCACCACAATTATTAATATTATTATTACGACATTCACTGTTGTTTGTAATGGCCCAGTCAGCAAGATGTCTAGTGCCGAAGCACTTCCTTCTGCTGTTCCGCTTACTATGTGTCCTAATTCTTTACCTACACCCTCAAAGTAGGCTCCAACCCCTTGCCCTATTCCAGCCACAAAGGCCTGGATAGCCTTGGGGTCGTTTGACATGGTTGAGAAATATTGTACAGTTTTGTCTAATTTTTTCTCAATGTTGTGTAGTTTGTTGAACTGATGTCGTGCGGCTGTTATGCTGAACGCTACGTCTGTCATAGTATGACTTGGCATTCCAGTGACGTTCAAATGGAAGGGGCTCCAAGTCCCGTTCCAGATGAGTTCCAGAGGGAGTTTTGTCACATGCAGATTTGTTGGTCCATTTTTGTTTGCCCATTTGTCGTTTCTCAGCATGTAATATTTATGATCTTTATAATGACAATTTTCCTCAGGTGATTGTGTAATAAGGTCGCTTCCTCCTGGGGACACGAACATGATGTGCCTGTGTCCCGGAAGTCTCACTGGCAAGAATCTATAGCATGTGTCGTTTATTTTGTGGTTGAAGTAAATATGTTCTGGTGTCACTGTTTGGCATTCCCAGAACATTAGTACGTCTCCATGCCATTCTGCGTAGATGTTGTTGCGGCCCAATAGGGCTCTCAATCCCAAAGTGGGGTTCAGTGTTATGAATTGATTGATTATGTTAATTTGGTTTTGTCTCAAATAACATAATTGTTGCCATATCATAGAGAATTGTTGTTTTTCCAAACTTGCAATTTTGTATATAACATATTGTCTTTGTTCCGTTCTGAAATATTTCAGATTTACGGAATTGATCTGTTGTGCGGTCATGCTGTCTTCTTTTGATTTTGCAAATTCGATGAACGTCGATCCCTGCTCTGTATATTTTGCATGTTCGGGGACGCATTCCGAATTCTCTGGTCTCTCCTTTTGTATCGTTATTGTGAAGGCTGCTTGTAATTGTTGTATGACAATGTGTCGTTCGGATATCTGAGCTTCAAAATTTCTGAAATTTTCATATGCGCATTGTCCTTCAAATTTTGTAGCGTCCCACACCGACACTGCATTATCACTGTCAAAGCAGTAACCCGCGGCTGGTGCGCAGTGCGACAGATCTTGAATTTCCGAGACAATGTGTTTGCCGTCTAAACTTGCTACTGTGCCGATTTCTATGTGAAAATTTATCACTTCATTTGTGAAATTTCGACAAAAGTAGCAATATTGTATTGTTAAGGTGTTGTTTGTGCTCCATAAAGCTTTATTGACTTGTGTCAAATTTTGTTCTTTCCACCTTTTTGTTTCCATTGCTTTCATGCATTCAGACAAGGTCACGACTCTGTTGTTTAGAATTTCCGGCGGCAGCATTGCTTTGCCTCCCACCAGGCTCATGTATGTGATTATTGCGTGTTGTTGTTCATAACACCGGTATACTTGTGTTTGTTGTGGTTCCGTCTTCAGCGCCCACACTCTCACTCCTTGTTTGGTTATCTTTTGTGGTTCAGGGAAGTGACAGTTGACTGTTTTCGGGATTTGTACCGGGTGTCCTGTCCTTGTTTTATGGCACACATTGTAATTTCTGTTGTATTTATTTATCCATGTTTGTTGTTCTGCATTGGCTGCCATGACGTTTGCCGCCGTGACTATTGCCATTGTCGCCCAGAACGCATATGATCCTGCGTATCTGCACCCTCGTTTCGGTCTTTCTTTGATGGGTGATGTTTCATTCTTTTGTTTAGAACTTTGTTGTGTATTTTCATTTCCATCTTTTTTCATGTTTTCTCGTTCTTGATATTTTCCACTGATTTCAAGTGGGCACAGCTGTGTTGGTGACCTTTCTATTTCTCTTTGAGTGTTTGTTTTCAAGGTCACGCTTCTAATTTTGTTGTCGGTCGATCTGTTCACTTTTGTTATCTTTCCCATTTGCCATGCTCCTCTCGGCATCTTGTCATGTTGTACGAGCACAACCTGTCCCACTATTGGTTCTTCTTTCACTTTTCCTCTGTTGTTTATTTTCCTTGTTGTCCCTCTTAGCATATCCACATATCCTTTGGACCATGCATTCCATAATTTTTCTCTGTTGTCACTTATTGTTTGCCATAACTGCATCATGTCGTCTCTTTCTTTTTCATTGATTGTTGTAAGTTCAATTTTATCCATGCATGTTATTTTTTCATTTTTATCCAAATTTTCTTCCACTCCGTCAGGGGGGGTTCCCCACAGAAAATGGACGGGGCGGAGAATTTTTGCTGAAATGTCGTCATTCGATACGTAGGTAATTGGTCTGGTGTTGACAGCGAATTCTATGTCTAGAATTACTGTATGTATTTCTTTCCATGTTAACAATCGGCGCCCGCTCGCTTTCTTTAAGAGATTTTTTACGAGGCCGATCATGCGCTCATACACACCTCCTTGCCATGGGCAGGTTGCTGTTGTAAATCTCCATTTTATTTCTGGAACTGATTTTGCGCAAGTTTTAAATGCTCCCGCATTGTCAGACCAGATGGACTTCGGCATGCCTCTCCTGCAGAAGAAGCGTTGTAGAGCCATTAGGGTGTCATTTGTCGCTACTGTGTCAGCGAATTCTAGATGTACAGCTCTCGTTGAAAAGCATGTAATCAGAAGTATATGAAATTTGTGCCTTTCATTGTTGTGCATGTATTGTAGCGGCCCCATGTAATCAATGCCGCAGTGTTGAAAGGGTTTTATTTTGGCTTGCAATCTTGTTATTGGCAGCGTGTGAAAATCTGGCATCGCGAACGTGCCTCCCGTTGCTTTTCGGCATGTTGTGCATTTTCTGAGTTCTGAAGCAACTGTTCTTCGGCCGTCCGGTATCCAACATTGTTCTCTTATTTCTGCTAGCGTGTGCACTGCCCCTTCATGTTGTACATATTTGTGGTAGTGATTTATTACTAGTGTTGTCAGGTATGCATGTTTCGGAAGATAGTACAATACTATCGGGACTCTGTCTGCATCCTTTGGTAGTCTTGTTACTCTGTACAAGATGTCGACGTTGTTGTCGTAGGCCAGTTCCTGGTGGCTTTCTTTTCGTACTTGTTGTATCAATTTGCGGCAATGTTGTTGTTGTGCAATTCTCACAATGTGTTGCCATGCTGCATTTCTTTCTTCTGGTTCCAGCGGTCGGGATAAAAATCCTCTCACTTTTCGATTTAAGCTGTTACTGAAGAATTTGTGCAGCCTGTTCAATCTGATAACGATATTCAGTAGCTTAGTCAAGCTACTGTATTGCTCGAAGTTCAGGTCGTATGGGTTGTAGTTTCTCTTTGATTCTTCTACTAGGTAGTGCGCTTTGTTCTCTGTCGCAGCGCCGGCCCATATCGGTCTGTGTATTATTGTTGTTCCTTTTGCTAATTCTGTAGTCGCTTTTTGATATTGTGACACGTCTTTCATTTCTTTTGTAATTGGTACTTTCATAAATTCTGGTCCGCTTTTCCACAAAGTTGACAGCATGATTTCATCGATCGTGCTGCCCCTCGATGCGATGTCAGCCGGGTTCACCTCTGTAGCGACCTTCGCTACCAGGAATTCACATTTGTTGCTAAGTTCATTTATCCTTTTAACCCTGTTGTTGACGAACGTCGCTAGTGGCTTGGCTGTTTTGAGCCAGCCAATCACCACTGTACTATCTGTCCACAGTATTGTCGATTTTATTTTCCATCCGCCTAGCTGTTTCAGCTCTTTGTGGATGTAATTGACCAGTTCTGCACCAATTGTTACCGAGAGTAGTTCCAGTCTGGTAATTGGTGTTGTGGCCCCAGATTTGGATGGTAATGGTGCCAATTTTGTTCGAGCTGTCACAAATGCTGAATTGTAGTCTCCAGCTCCTTTCTTCTTTTGTTGTCGGACATACGCACATGCCGCGTATCCTAATTTTGATGCATCGCTGAACACGTGCAATTCCAAGGGTTTGTCGTCATCAAACACGTTTATACCCATTCTTTGATAAAAGCGTGGAAACTCCACTCTGTCGATTTTTTCTAAGTGATTTTTCATAATTGTCATCAGTTCAAGTGCTCTTTTGTCCTCAATTAATTCATCCCATTGTGTTGTTTTTGTTTCTTGCAACAGCGTCGACAACTGAGCCTTCAAGGTTAGGGTCACAGGTGCTGTGAACCCAATTGGATCGTATGCCGATGCCAGTAGTTTGTTCAGATTTCTTCTAGTGGGTATTGTAATGCTGTCAATTTGTAATTTTGGTGTCGATATTGCTAGCATGTCGGTTTTGTGATTGTATTTCATTCCCATGACGGCCACGATTTTATTCATTTTTGGGCTTCTGTCATGCTCTGCTATTTCTTTCATGACTGCCTTGGAGTTCGATAGCCATTCTCTCATGTTCATTGAGCACTTGTTGAAGAGGGCTTTGACTTTGTAGTACAGCTCCAATGCTTCATTTTCATTGGTGACACTCATAATGAAGTTGTCGATGTAAATGTTGTTAATTATCATTGCAATTTGATTTCGTTCAACTTCATTTTCTTCATATTCGTTCATGTTGTTTATTGTCAAATCTAAATGGTATTTTATAACTGCTCCCAAAATTGATGGGCTGCAGATCAATCCAAACAATACCCTTTTAAATCGGAGTACCATAAGATTATTTTCTGTTATCGGTTTCGTGGCATCTTTCAGCCAAAAGAATCGCGTGTAATCTCTTGCTGGTTCATGTAATCCAATTTGCAAGAAGGCTTTTTCAATGTCCGCAATTAATGCTAAATTACCTGCCCTGAACCTCAGGAGCAGGCCCAGGAGTAATGGTGTTGTAATTGGCCCTCTGAATAAACATTCATTAAGACTGGGCTTACCTGCCGATCCATCATACACAATTCTGCATGACGTGGATTTCCCCGGAGTAATAACTGGTTGGTGCGGCAGGTAATGGACTCCCTTGTTGTCTGTTTTGTCGTCGCATATTTCTATTATCCCCTTTTCTAGTTGGTCGTCTAGCACTTTTCGATATTGTTCGAATAAGTTAGGGTCCTTTTTAAATCTTCTTATCAGCGATTTAAATCTTGCCAGTGCCTCAGCTTTTCCTGTAGGCAGGTCGCCGATATTTTCTTTGTAGGGCCAATTAATGTAGTATCGTTTGTCATTGTCATTAAATTTGATGCTATTTAATATCATTTCTTCAGCGATGTCGTCGTCGATGGCGTAGGGGTCGTCAGTGATTCCCACGGCTTCTAAACTGTGAAATTGTCGTAAAGTTTCTTTCCCAATGGCTACCGCTGTCAAACCACATGTGGCTGACATTGCGAAATCCATGTGGTTGTCGTCAATTTGTTGTTCACTTGCTCCTGCTAGCATGAAGCCAAGCGTGGAGCTTACCACCAGTAGTCCCGATGGTAATTGGAGTCCAGTTTGTTTTATGTCAAATTTCCAAAAGTTATCTTGTCCGATTACAACAGCTGGCTGTCGCAATTTAGTGCCCGTTAATTGTGTCGCCGTTTCAAATTTCTCGGCGAACAATTCATCGGCGTTTATTCCCCAAGTGTTGTATATCATATTTTTATCGTTTATTGACAGCGGGGGAGGTTGGCAGTAAGTAGCCAGTTCAGGGACTGCCCTCACTAACATGCTCAAGTCCTCATGTCCTAGGTGTTGTTGTGGTATTGTGATTTCTACCAATTTTGCTTTCACTTTCAGTGGGTGGGGGGTTGCGAACACGTTCATGCTCAGCATGAGATCCCCTTTGTTGTCTAATTCTATTTCGTGTGCTAAGTCTTGTCGTATGTAAGAGTATTCACACCCAGTGTCAAAGAAAATGTTCACATGTTCTGACATGATTCCAGTCTCTTTGTTCAGGATTGGTGACTGGGCCATTTGCAACCTCACGACTTTAAAAGACAAAGACTCACTGTCGTCTTGGTGGGCTGCTTTTGTGGTCGCGGCTGCCGTCTCTGTTCGGCGATGTGGTTTGCTGTCGGGTTCCGGCGTCAGCTCTTCATAGTAATTTGTTGCTGCATTCGCTGTTGTTTTTTGTTCTCTCGTATTTGAGCTGCTGCTGGATGTTGTTTTGTTGTTGGAGCTTCTGTCAAACTGGTCTGGGCACATGGTGCTGTGGTGCTTATCCTTTGATCGGCAGTAGTAACAGCTTAGTTCCGATTGACAATTGGCTTTGTCGTGACCCAGTTTTGTGCACCTCGGGCATCTGTTCGGCATCGCTTTCAGTGCCAATTTGCGATCTTCGATCGTCGGGTACTGGTCGCAGTCTGTCGTCCAGTGTTCATTGCCAGAGCAAAACAAACACTTGTAGTTTGCGGGTGGTTTTGTTTGTTTTTGTTGTTGTCGTTTTTCGTAAGTGCGTGGCGCTGGGCGTTGTGTTGTAGCGGCCGCGCACGTAGTGTTGTCCTCGTCTTCCTCCTCCGCTCGTTTCTCGGAGCTGGAATAGGCAACGGTATTGTGTACTCCTTTAGATTTAATTTTGTTATTTTGTTGTTTTGAAGTGTTATCATTTTGTTTTGAAGCTTCTGCTGTTGTTTGACATTCTAATCGGGCCTGGGCCACATTTCCCAAAGCTTTAACAAACGTTTTGACGGTCATTGCCGGTCCATCTTCGTCGTCATCATCGTCGTCGCGCGGGTTTTCTTGCCTGAAGTCTTCGGTTACTGCTAAGCGAAGTTCTGGGCTGAGGTATTTCCTCAGTTCGCGCAGCACCGCTCCGGACTCCGTGTTTTCTCCGCGCTCTGCGAGTTGAGTCAGTGTTGTGCCGACCTCCCGTCTAAACGCCATGAGACTGTCACCTCTCATTGTAGGGGATTGTAAATTATATAATTTTTCCCATAATGTGTTGGTGACATATGTTGTATTGCCGAAGTTGGATTTTAGAAGTTTTATTGCTGTCATATAATCAGCGCCATCCATGTTTAGTCCGCCAAGTAATTTTTTGGCTTCACCTTTGAGTGAATCATTCAAATAGGTGAATTTTAGGGTGACGTTCATTTTCTTTCGTTGGTGGATCTGTGTTTTGAAGATGTTCCACCAACGAGTCCATTCTAATGGGTCGCCCGAGAACTTTGGAACGTTTATCTTTGGCAACCTCATTAATTCTTCGTCATCACTAGAACTATCTAAATGTTGTAATTTCTTTTCTAATCCACCCGTTATACCTTCTTTTAGGTCTTTTATTTGTCGTTCCGTGCTGTCCTTCAGGGCATCCAGCTGGCTTTGTAGTTCTTGCATTTTTGCTAATATTGCCATGATGCCATTGTCACGATATAATTTGTCGTTCAATTTTTCGTTTTCCTTGTTAGCTGCGGCAATCATCTCCGGTGTAGCATTTGGCCCATTGGCAGCTTTTAGGATTTCAGCCACAGCTTCTTCATATTTGTCCGTAGCGGTTTGTAGCAGTGTTGTTTTGTCTCGAATTTTTGTAAGCAGCATTTGTTGTTGTGTTGTGGCAGATTCTGCTGCGTCCTTGTTGTGGTGGTAATCTTGGTCCTTGTCCACTTGGAAATACGGTATTTCGGCCTGTAGGATCTTCAAGGCATCGGTTCTGTAGGCATTGAGCCTCATCCTGAGCGGTCCAGTGGGGGTGACTTCGCTCATGATTTTTTGCGCTTCGCTTTAGATTTGAATTTAGCTTCTGCGATATAAATTTTTTGTAATTTATGTTGATTTATATGTTCTATAAAAAATTGGATGTTATTGGGGTTTCTGTTGTGCAGGTTCTATTTTTTGCAGGACTGAATTATCAATTCTATCCTTTCCGCTGCGCCATGTAAAGTTTCACACTATTTGGGGTTATTTTTCCTGCGTTCTACAGTGCGGAAACCTTAGCTTTTATTCAGATATTTATTCAAGTTGTTTTTGGTTTATATTTTATTTCTATCAAACAAAGTAATCATTTAATTCAGAAATCAGTAGTCGTAGACTGGGCCGTTCTTTAGGCAAGAACGGCCTTACATATGGGCGATTTAACCTTCAAACGCGAGCAAATTGCTTATTATGTCTACTTTAAAGCAAATATCAGGTTTTGCACCTGTCGCATGTCGTTAGAAAACGGGTTGACATAAAGAATTATAAAGATTAATAAAAACATAGATTAAATGTTATGAATGTCATTACTTTTATCACCCGTTGTTTACAGCAGGCAAGAAAAGGCAAATATTTCTAAGTGAAATAAAAACTATTCAAGTGAAACAAAAATGCAGGTTACGGTAAATTAGGCGGAACCGCACAGGTACATATTATAAATACAGGGGTGGGCATCTTCAGTTACCGCTGGGAAAATGCGATAGATTGAGCTACGGTTGAGCTATCAGAATGAAATTTTAACACAATGGAGTAGACTCCATAGGACACCTATTCTGAAGTTTGCAACCCAAACGGCCACATTTTGGGTGAGTTGTGGAACACACGGTTTTTAGTGTAATTTTGTGACTTGGCGTCACCCATAGGATAAATCGAGGGTGGCATTTGAGGGGGGGGGGCATCGGTCGTTGGTGTCGTCCCATTCTGTCGTACATCGGCCGATTTTGATGCCCTTTGAGTATGTTGTGGTCGCGCCTACTACCAAATTCTTTTTTTACTCGAATAGTCCCCCAGTCCCGAGATAAGGGGGGTGAAGTCACAAAATTACACTAAAAACTGTGTGTTCCACAACTCCTCCAAACTGTGGCCGTTTGGGTTGCAAACTTCAGCGTAGGTGTCCTATGGAGTCTACTCTATTGTGTTAAAATTTCATTGTGATAGCTCAACTGTAGCTCAAGCTATCGCGTTTTTCCAGCGGTAACTGAAGATGCCCACCCCTGTATAACTGCAGCCAACAGGCCAACAGTCACAGGCTTGAAAATTGGAAATGTTTTCTAACCATTATTAAGTGATCCTACAAAAACCATTGATTGCTTCAAAGCAATTTGAAGTGCACTGCGAAGCATTTGTCATGCTATAATCAAAATAAACACCTATAAGAACACCCTAACTGAACAAGCTGTTTACCGTATTTCCTCGAAATACCCCCACTCGATATACCCCCCGTCTCGAAATACCCCCCTCAAAATGGCGACTATGAAATAATTACCCATCCCCTCGAAATACCCCCCCCCCCCCAAATTGCATGTACAGAGAATGTACATGCCAAAACTGCGGTTTGTGATCTGTCAATGCGGAATATATGTTAAAAACAATGACTGTGTCACGTCAGAACAGGGTTTACACCATCTACATACTAAAATAAGTGTATAGACCCTTGTACATGGTGCTTATTGTCGCATTTTTTGACGTCTGCGTACGTTACAACCAGCATTTTAGTACTGGGGGTTCAAAAAATTTCTGGCGAAATAATAAGCCCCCCCTCGAAATATCCCCCTGGTTCAACCACCCCCTCAAAATTCTCACTCTGAAACAATCACCCCCCGGGGAGTATTTCGAGGAAATACGGTAGTAATAATCCCATGTTAGAATAAATAACTTTAAATTGAAACAAATTCTGCGCTGTAAAAAATGCAAATGCACTTCGAGCTTTTCTGAACATGACTAAATGAAAAATAATTCTAAAGTACGTATAGCATGACATTTGAAATGTTGGTGCATGAAATGTGTATCTAAGGTTGTACTATCTAACATACCTAGTTGTTAAAACGTATTTACGTTTACTCGATCAATACGTATACTCGAGTACTGCGTAACCCGTTTACGTTTCCTCCCGAAAAAAATACCGGTACTCACTTACTCGCGTACTTTTTGACTCACACGAGTACAGAAAACGTATATTACCAAAAATTTTTTCGGGTGCATAAAGAGCAAAAGCCACTCAAACGAATTAGAACGGCTGCAAACATGGCAACGGAAATTATGGAAGTTCTCGACAACTCTCGCTTTCACTTTTGCTCATTTTTACGTCTTCCTAGGTACAAAATCGAAAAATATCCCTGTGTAAAACTACCGGTATTTACGTTTACTCACCTTTTACACAGTTTATGTTTTCTGTACTCGGGTGTGAGTACAAATAAAATACTTTACGTTTACGTTTACTTTGAAAAAAGTTCAGTACTATACCTAAACAACTCTGCAATCTAACCTCAAAGCAGCGCATTCTACTGAAATAAAAATTAACCGGTTGCCAGGGTAATTGATCGGCTAAAGGACTCAACACGAATCCCATTAACTACACACACACGGTATTATTTACACACAGATAAGACTGACGGGTTGTCGTGCTTATCATGAACCTGGCATTAAGTTGAACTGAATGGATACATCCATGTAATATGACGTGGTATTTACGCGTAACGATGGCAAACAAAAATTTAGAAAACAGTTTCGTGTTTTCAAATTTTTATTTCGCCACGAAAGAAAAACACATAAAAATATCTCTTTCAGTGTTTTGGTTGAAAACGGAGTCAAAACATCGAAAAAGGCATTAAGATATATGTATTCAAAATTGACCAGAAAAATTCGAAAATACAATACACTAGTGGAAAAAATTTAAGAATTGAAAAGGATTCTAAATGCCAAATACTATTTTCGTAAAGAACCAAAAATTTATAATATTATTCTAGAACAAAATCAAAATACTTTTTTCAAGAGGGTTTGCCATTGTAAAATCTAGGTACATGATATAAACACCTTCCCGATCAAGTCCGGCCGCCTATTTTTTTTTCACTTCGCAGGCCATATCTCCAGTTGTGGGAGGGGTGGAAAACTAAAAATTGGGTGGTATATAGGCGCAACCCCCCACTAACTACCCCGCATGAATAAATGGGGCAGCGGCGACTCACTATAGAGGGGGTCGCCATATACGTGAAAAAAATTTGCAGCGTTTTCACTGTCCCGCACAGGTCCGGCCCCCGGTTGATTTCTTACACTGCGGGTCCCGTATCTCCAGCTGTGGGAGGGGTATAGATCTAAAATCTTTGGGGATGTGTCGCCAACACCCCTCCCCTACTATACACTGGCCAGGCGGTTTTTGGCAACTCACCACAGTGTGGGGTGCAAAGTTTAAAATTTACTAAAATGTTACTGCCCCACACAAGTCCAGCATACAATTGAATTTCAAAAAATGGACACTTTTGTGTTGTTTTAACACTAATGTGGTTGACAATGTGAAATAAGCATGAAATATCCTCTAAAAAATATCTTATCCGACCTAAAACTGGCCACCACATGAACCCCTTCCCCCAAGTGGGTGACAAAAAATCACTTTTTACAACTTTTTCATTGGACACTTGAACTGCTGGTTTACAATGATTTATAGAGGAGGGTTAAAGGTATCAAATTGTGTAAAAAACCTTACCTCAAAAATGCCTTCATAAGAAAATTTGCTGGGGGTAAATTCAAAATTGTAAAAATGACATCATTGCAGGAACAAAAATAGGCAAAATTTACAATTTGAAATTTACCCCCAGCAAATTTTCTTATGAAGGCATTTTTGAGGTAAGGTTTTATACACAATTTGATACCTTTAACCCTCCTCTATAAATCATTGTAAACCAGCAGTTCAAGTGTCTAATGAAAAAGTTGTAAAAAGTGATTTTTTTGTCACCCACTTGGGGGGAGGTGTTTGTGTGGTGGGCAGTTTTAGGTCGGATAAGATATTTTTTAGAGGATATTTCATGCTTATTTCACATTGTCAACCACATTAGTGTTAAAACAACACAAAAGTGTTCATTTTTTGAAATTCAATTGGATGCTGGACTTGTGTGGGACAGTAACATTTTAATAAATTTTAAACTTTGCACACCACACTGTGGTGAGTTGCTAAAGACCGGCTGGCCAGTGTATAGTAGGGGAGGGGTGTTGGCGACACATCCCCAAAATTGTAGATTTATACCCCTCCCACAGGTGGAGGTATGGCACCCGCAGTGAAAGAAATCAGACCTGGGGGCCGGACCTGTGTGGGACACTAAAAAAGCTGCAAATTTTTTTTGCACTCGGCAACTCACCCTGTAGGGGGTCGCCGGACTTGATCGGGAAGGTGTCTACATCATATTTATTAAGAGCGGCTACTTATATGGCTGATATCAATTAAAAATGCAGCACTTTTTGTCAGCTGAAATTGCAACTGAATGTTGGGGCATATTCACACTTATTTACTCAAAAAATACATATATTCAGGTACAGAGTAAAGGGTGTCAACTTTCCATTTTCCGTTTTCCGTTTCCGCAGGCAAATTTTTTTCCGTTTTCCGGCTGCTAAATTTTTTTTCCATTTCCGTTTCTGTTTTTCCGGCTCATTTTCCGTTTTCTGGCAAATTTTTTCAGTTTTTCCGCCTTTTTTCCGTTTTCCGGTTCAATTGTCCGTTTTTCCAACTTTTTTCCACTTTCCAGCTCAATTTTCTGTTTTCTGTTTCAGCCAAACTGGTAAAAATGCATGCAGGTTCTCCATTAAGTGAATTTTTCCTATTTCTAGTGAGATTTCTGCAAATTTTTTAATTCAGGATAAATTTCTGCAAATTTTTTTTCAGTTTCCGGCAAAATTTCAGCAAATTTTTTCCGTCTCCGGCATAATTTCAGCAATTTTTTCCGTTTCCGTTTTCCGGCCTTCCATTTTTCCGTTTTCCGTTTTCCGGCAAGTGCAAATTTTTTTCCGTTTCCGTTTTCCGGCATGTGCAAAAAATTTTCCGTTTCCGTTTTCGTTTTCTGCCAAAAAGTTTTTGTTGACACCCTAGAGTAAACACATTTACATTTCCTCTGAAAAAATACCTGCTGTACCCACCTTTACACACAGTTTTGAAAAGTACCCGAGTACAGAAAATGTTCACAAATTATAATATTGGACATAAAAAGCAACTATTTACACTGCTATGAATTTACAGAAGTGCTCAGATTAAATATCAAAGTGCCCTTAAAAATAAAAGTCACAGCCAAAATCAAGATGGTCGTGGAGATGATTGAAGTGGAAACAAGTATGGAGAGTGATAGTTAAATATGGTGTGGTTTCATTGACAAACAGCACACTGTGGCTCACTAAAATATATGTACTTTAAAAAGTAATTTACTGACATGTACTTGAGTCATGAGTACGGGTAAAAAAGTATTTCACATCTTCATTACTCAGCGGTGAGTTTTACATAAAAAGGTTCAGAAATTTTAACAACTCTGTTTTTGGGATTGTGATTCCGTCGGGAGAGTGGAGGTTTTCATCCAATTTCTGGTGCCCCTCGGCCGAAGAATGATGTCATATTTTTATATATAAAAACGAAATGAAGGCGACTTTACAAAAAATAGCGATTTATTTTCACGTTTCTACTAGAAAAATTGAAATACTTTTTTTTATCTACACTGATGCCTCTGCCCATTGAGCACAGTCATCCGTGAGCGAATGAATAGCTGCATGAACTAACTTTTTTTGATGGATGAGCAACCCACACAGAAAAACAAGGAAGAACCCGTCCATCAACTTCAGAAAGTAAATACGAAAATATTACCGTTTTACTTACATACTTGCATTGTGCAATGAGAAAAACAAATGTTTTATCAGGAAAGCGGCTTAAACTGCGGCAAATTTTTACATGTGAGCAAAGATTGGAAATTACACTGATACTTAACCTTTTTCTAAGGTAAAATATCTACCTAGGTAATTTTCTTTTTCAAAGTCTTTCTTTTAGTGAAAAGCAGGGACGTATCCAGGATTTTTGAGCGGGGGGGGCTGCTTGTTTACGGAGGCCGGCGAGGGGGGGGCTCAGCCCCCCCCCCTAAAATTTGAGCTACATAGTGGCGGAATGGCGCCATGGCGCTGGCGCCATTAGTAGGCGCCACACCATGGTGCTATTGACGTTGGCGCCAACGCCATGAAACGCTGTATATGTATGTAAATATACATACAAAACAGCAAAAAGCACAACATTGAGCGTATTTATAGCGATTTGCGGCCACTTGGAGCAAATTTGTTGATAACACCTTATGTCTGGTGAAGAATGCGCGCTTGCGCGCAAAAATTTTTACTCTGACGTTAAAAAAGTCGCATTTTCCGGTCACTTTCTGGTCTCGCCCCGGGAGGGGGGGGGGCTGCAGCCCCCCCCGCCCCCCCCCCCCTGGATACGGCCCTGGTGAAAAGGAATTTTTTAATCCTTACGAAAAAAAATAATTCAGGTTCTACATGCATACTTTTTTAAGGGCGAGATGCAAAATGTTGTCAATTAACACACAACTTTACCGTATGTTTAATTTATAATGAGAAAAATTTATACATACCGTATGTAATGCGAGAACTGACGGCGGGCCACCAAAGTGCCAGACCTATGTCTCTGGGACGGTGACCCAGCGTCAATTAACGCTTACTAAACCCTAGTTATGGCGCTTTAGTCGCCGGGGACGCCATATTGACCCTTTTGGGCCAAGTGACGTCATTACGACGTCGCCATATGTGAACCTAACTTATAGGAAACTTACGGCGCAACGGACGCCAACTATGGTAATTGGCGCCAGATCACCAAAGTGCCAGACCTACGCCTCTGGGACGGCGATTAAGCGCGAATTACCATAGAACGGTAAGTCGATGGCGCTGTGCCGCCGGCCTTAATTAGCAAAACGGCTTAATTAGCCGCTTCTAGTCGTGAAAAGACCCGGGTGATGTCACTCGACATCCCCGGGAACGGAACCTAACTTTTACGAGATTTACGGCGCTTTCATTGAAAGAAAAGCAGCGCCGAGCGGAAAAGCGATTCTTTTGGACATGGCGGCCAAACGAGCGCCGGCGAACGACTTCGACGGCCGCGACAGCGCCGCGTCGCCGCCATTCGACGACCGCTGACCGCCGGAGCCCGGGAGAGGGGGATTTTGGGTGGTTTTGGGCATTTTTGTAGAGTGTCGGATCGGCCGCTTTTGGCCGAGTGCCAACTCTCTGAAAACGGCACCTAGTGTATTTTCGAGGGGGGTTAAGCACTGTCGCCGTATTTGGGCGACAGTTTATCACCCGAGACTTGTAAATTCACCCCCTACCCAGTCCCCGCGAGCGTCGACAGCGTGGCCGCCGGGAACGTCCGCGGAGCGACAGACTTCGGCCGCTCAGAGTTCTTGGTGGGAGTGGCCACCGGAAGGGAGGGCCCCGATAGCTCCAGAAGCCTACGTCCTTCGGAGTAGAGACGGGTCAACCCTTCTGGAGGGATATGTGCCTCAGGTTAAAAATTAGTAAAGGAAATTGGAAGAATGCCAAAAAGACAGTTTTTGTGTGTAGTTTGGCACATATCCCGCAGCCACTGCTGCCACAGGGAGGAGTTTTGTGATGTTTTAGGTTGTAGGTGTAGGTTTAGGTTGTAGGTACGCGGTAGGTGCCGCGGGTTGTGATTTATCGAGTATGTATTTGTATTTATTTGCACTTAATTACCCACCTAACCCCCCCCTTAGTTGTGATAATTGCATGTATTTTGTGATTGTGTTTTACGTTCGCATTTATTTCTGTGTTTCGCACGTGTTTCTATGTTTCGCACTTATTTCTGTGTTTTGCACTTTTGCACCTTGTGTTTAGCTTCACGTTGGCCGATTGGTACGTTGGTTTTGGACGAGCTCACGTTTGAGCAATTGCGGTTGTTTTTGTATTTTTGGTCCTTTTGCAGTTGCTTGCAGTTTTCGAGTAGCCTGTGGGTTTACCCGGCTTGTTTTAATTAAATTACGTTTAGTTTTGGAGAGTTTCACTCAGCTTAGTCACTTTAAGCAGTTAGTTTGTGCGTTTACATTCGGTAGGTTACTGTAGGTAGTTATTTCTTAGTTTGGCACAGTTCCAGGGTTGGTTTTATTAGCTGGCTGAGTGCCAGAAGAAAGGTGTTCCTGAATGTCAAGTTACCATTCCCTTGTTCCATTAAAAAGTAACCCTTGTGGTAACATGGCTCTGTTCAACTGAAGTCACTTATTTTTTGGTACACTTTTGAATGCACTTCCGTGATTGGTTGGCTCCGCCCAGCTGCAAACCAGTTTTGGGCACTTCAAACCCA
The DNA here is from genome assembly GCA_964036195.1 of Sphaerolaimus hirsutus. NCBI lineage: Eukaryota > Metazoa > Nematoda > Chromadorea > Monhysterida > Sphaerolaimidae > Sphaerolaimus > Sphaerolaimus hirsutus. The sequence goes on from OZ038457.1 coordinate 9,934,502, forward strand.
TAAAAGAGAGCCCCAATCCAGTGATTATCATCAGTCTATTCAATCCAATTTCTAATTACTAAGTCAGTGATTTACCAGCTGAAATGAGCCTACCCTTGGTTATTCATTCTCTGCTAACTCTGGCATAGGCCTTCTCTTCCCTCTGCACGGTGACATTTAGGTTCACAGGGGCAGGAGTGGCCACACGGAGCTGCCGGTATAGCTAAGATAGGGTGTTGTATGGGGAGAACCCACCATCTGTGATGCTTACTGTACGTCTGGACCTCTGTGGACTCGTTTTAGGCGTAGTATAAGCTGAAGTAGGCTGTACACCTATTGACTCGCTCTAGGCTTTCGTAAGGGCCCAAACAGTTGTGCTACGTCGTCGTAGATTACTTTTGATAGTGGTGCTGTGCCAAGCTAGGACTTAAGTACCTGGACTTGTGTGGTCTCTTACCAGTGTACCGTACTGCTATCCTCACCTGTCTGGTTTAGCTTTCATGACCCTGAGTGTTATTTAGTCATTTTTGTATTAATGTTTTGATTTGGAAAGTGGAAAGGTAAATTGGAAATATTCAAATACTTTGGAAACTTTAAATTGCAACGTTATTCGAGAAATCCAATTAGTGTAATTCAAGCTTACTCCGGTGCAACTATTTAATCTATTGGCTCATTCCAGCTAGTGGATCTAATCATTTCTAATTCTGGTTTGTGAAATCATGATGGAAGTTGCTTTTATCTGCTTGCATTCGAGTGATGTTCAATTGTCGGTTTTGGAAGCGTGGGCTAATCTTGTTTCGGTTTCTGGAAGCGCGCCAAGTTCTGAAGGTTTCTGGGAGGTTGATGATTTGGAACCGGGCCCAGTTTTTGATAGTTTTGAACCCGTGTCGGAAGTGTTTCAAGTTCAACGAAGGGCCACGTATGCGGAAAAGGTTCAGGGCGCTGGTGATTTCGTTATTGATTCTGTTTTGCCCAATGGCGGGATAATTTGTGATGCTTCCCAGCAGTGGTTGCTTGATCACTTGATCATGGAGCCAGCGTTTATTGAGCCTGGAATTTGTGGTGTTTTTGAGAAAACTGCTGAAAGGCTGAGGAAAGTTGTGCAGCCTAGAAACCTTTGGTATTTGGTGGGTAAGAGAGGGAAATTACAGCCGCACGTTATTCGCCGCAAGCTTTTGCAATTTGCGCGACCGGACTTTGTTAGCTGTGGCAACCAAGTAGACCGAAAAGCTCAGAAGCCTACGTCCTTCGGAGTAGTTAGGTCGAAAGGCACCAAGCTGGTGAAGTTTGGCAGACAGGGTTCCCGCGCACGCGGCAAGCGTAGGGCTTGTAGGGCAATCGTTGATCGTCCGGTGGACACCATGTCGCTCGTTGAATTATCGGAGTTGTGCGATTATCTAGTTGGCGCGTTGCCATCGTTTGTCGTTCCACACGTGCAAAAGGTAACTAAGTCCCCTGCTAGGTGCTGTACATTTGGCGTAATTAGGCAGGATGGGCTGCATGAGCGCATCGTTGAAAGTTCTGACGGAATTGGACACTGTCCAAGGTGTTGCTATTTGGCCCATAATGGGATCAGAAGTGAAGTTGCAGTACCCGGGGGGTCACTTTATTATATTGGAGGTCCCACCTCGGGTCACGGCACCGTGTTGCACCCCCCTTTTACCCCCCCTTCACACCGCACACATAGCCACCCTCCACGCGTACAGGGCGTAGTGTTTCAGCTTAGCCCTATGCTACCGTGCACATACTGGAACCACAAATGTTGGCTTTTGCGTAAGCGTTTCGAACGTTTGAAATGTGTATCACGCGCTTATTACCGTTTGATTTCTTGGCACACTGCCCCACTCATGATGCACCAGAGTCAAATTTCCAAATTTGAGAAACTACGATACACCATGCCCTGGCGGCGATTTTTGATGCGAATTTTGAAATTTCCGAAAAACCTTTCATGTCCCGCGTCAGTCAATTGTCAATTCAAAACTCTCGAAACTTTTGATGTTGAGCCAGAGCTATGTCAATCATGTGAAAAATACGTGACCACTGACTACTCTTATGACTCGTTTGACTATCAATACTTATATTTGTCAGTTGACGATGGTGCACCATGGTCCTTTGACGATTCTGAGCAATCAACTGTACTAAGCTCGTCATCATGTGCTTCAATTGATAGTGATTCACTAAAATGCCAGACCTACGTCTCTGGGATTGTGGACCAATGTCAATTCGAGCATGATGTGGAATTGGCAGCTGGCCAGTATTCGTATTTGCCAGCTGATGGTGGTGCATCAGGGTCTTCTGATGACCTTGAGTTTTCAACTGAATGGAGCTTGTCATCGCATGCTTCAATTGACAGTGACCCACTAAAATGCCAGACCGACGCCTCTGGGATTGTGGGTCACGGTCAATTTGAGCACAGTGTTGACTTGGCAGCTAGCCAGCCTAGTACTCTAGATGACTCTACTTGTGACACGGATGTGGCTTCGGAACATGTGTGCTCCACTACCTTGTCTGCAGCCCAATCGTTTCAAACAGTGTTTATTGAGGACTCGCTCAACTCTTTCGAAATTATTGACGATTATATGACCGACCCCGCTGCACTGAGTGGAGCACACACGACGCCAGATGCCAATGATAATTACATGGTTCACGCCGCGGATATTAATATGTTGCAGTATAATTCATCCTTAGGTGTGGTTACTCGCCGCCGCGGCAATTCTAACCAGCAAAGCTTCTTTGAGCTAGACGGCAGGGAACGCGCGCGCCCTGTCGGTCAATGGGCCAGTACTAGCCGCCACGGTGTTACGTGTAGTGATGTTGGCGATTCTGTGGGTTCTCGGGGCCGGATGTCTGACCTGGCCACCCCAGCATATACCGCTGAGCCAGGAATGTCATATGTCAACGAGTCCCGGGATACAGTGTTAAGACGACCCGACGAAGAATTCCCTCACGCTACTAGTTCCCCCTGCTTGAGCATTCAATCTCCTAGCAGACCCCCCACCTCTGTCTGTGACCTAAGCACCCCCGTGAAACCACCACCTTCTAACCCCGTTAATAGCCCTCAACCCCAACCCTTCACTGGGCTGGTAAGACAACATCGAGAATTACTGACGAATAACCAATCAGAGATTGATACTATGATTTCCCCCTTGCAACAAGCATGTGAACCTACTAAATTATGGGATCACCTGAAACCCTCAGATCAGTGCATTGGGGATGTGTTACAACCCTTTGAAAAACTTCTAAGCGAACTTGATCCCGAGATAAATAAGTTAGACCAGCTATTGTTTGACCTTGCCACTGTGACATCCTCTGACCCATCCCAGCAAACCACTCTGGATAATGTTACCTCGGCCCTGATGACCCTCCGAACGTGGTCACAGGCAATGTTGCCATTCCGTGGATCCCTGCAAGACTCCATTGACCGTACTCTAAGTGTTCACTTGAAACCCCGGGTTGACTCCCTAGCGGGTGATTTACAGTCCCTACTGAGTAACTTTTGTGCTGATGCGAATGCCCTAACTAAGCCCCCCGCGGATGTGTCCACGCTGGCTCAGAGACAAGCGAACCAGCAAGTACTGGCAGCGTCAGACCCTGGCCCCGCGCGCCCACAGTCACGCGCCTACCCCGTTCAGTGTGCACTTGCGTTTGTGCAATCCGTTTTGCTCGTTTCTGCACAGTCAGCAAGGGATTGGACTACCCTTCGTTCTCAGATTCAGTCGAAATCAACGGCTGGCGTTTTTGGCCTAGAAAATAAGGGAGTATCCCAAACAGTGCGCGCTGCAGCTCTGCGTAGTTTGACAGAAGCCTGGGTTTACCTCGATGTGCACCGAACCGGATTTAGCACGTACATGCCATTGCTTGGCACCTTGCCAGAAACAGCTCGGTACGCTATGGCACAATTTCATGGGTGCATAGCTGAAGGCATTCGCCTCAACCATGCGTTTGCGGATATATTACCTGAGATTAAGCGCCAAGTTAATGGCCCTGTTGCTCGTAAGACAAGGAAAGAATTACTGGCACATCTTGGTAATACCCTGGACTCTGCCCGGGACCTCTTGTGCCGCTTAGAGAATTTGGATTTTGCGCAGTACAATGCCCTCTGTGTAATGCATATCGGTCGGGTCTCAGACAGGTGTACCCCCCAGAAATGTCGGTTGGTGTGTCAGAATCTGCTGAACAATATTGGTTTTGGATTAGACTGGCTACACCAGTTGCGTGGAAAAACCCCTGTTCCGACACCCAAACCACAACCTTCGAAAGTACTCGAGCCACACCAGAGTGCGCACCAACCATCAATGTATACTACCCCGTTGAACCGTAGCATTTCAACTTTACCCCCCGCCTGGAATAATGTCTTAGTAGCCCATCTAATGAGCCCCGATCCTATGCGGCGCTTGGCGACACATCAGTGGCCGCCTGATCCTTCTATCAAAGTGCAAACTGACCCGCCGCGCATTGTACTGACTGACTTATCCATGCACGCTTGGGTAGAACCTGTAGGGCCGGAGTTCTCTGTTGGCCCAGTGGCTGAGCTGGATGTCAAAACCACTTGGGTCGGTCGTATTCTGCCTACAGTTGGTATTATGGACACACCCTGGGCCATCATTGATCCACGGAACACCGATCTCGTGCGCGCGTATTCTAAGTTGTTGATCGCCGCGTATTTTGAGTCTGAATACATTTTTCAACTCGTGTTTCGTTATGGCTGGTTCCCAGATAGCTTACTCACTGCATTTCAGCGCTGCGCCTTCCTTGTGCAAAAGCTTGTTGACACGCTTGATCGCTCTATTAAGCATGGTGAAACGGTAGGCATAACAGACACCTATCCGCTACCCGAACAGTACCATATTAATGGCCGCTTTTTGTATAAGTTGGCTAGTGATGCCCGTCGCGATTACACACAAGTTGGGGCTAACTACAATAAGTTGGCACGACGATACGGGGCGGTGCCTGTGCACACTACTCCGATGCTTCCAATTGACCGAAATAATCGCTTCGAGCATTCTCGCCGTCGCTTACAGTTGCCTACCGCTCAAAACGCTCACTCACAGATGGTCCGGGTAACGAATAGTGGCAGCTATGATGCTAACGTAGATATGATTCAGCCGGATGATGTAGGAACGCGGGACAACCAATACGACTTTTTGTTGTCGCACCAGGGTTATCAGCAGCCTGATTCGGCTGGTGGAGCCCCTGTGCCCGCCGCTGTGCAGGCGCCCCAGCGATTATATCATACGGGACACCAGCACACCGGTAGGCTCTCGGTTCCACCAGCACACCCTAGCTCTTCTGTAGCACCCACTTCGGCTCTAGATCAACTTAAGTCAGAAATGGACCAAAAATATGCTAATATGCGTGACCAGATGGAGGCTATGAACGCTAACATGCGAGCCCTATTAGACCAAAGACGTGCTCAATCACGAGCTCAGCCTCAAGTTTCGCAACCGAATGTTTCAAATGACCCGCCTAGCACCACAATTAGCTCAGATGAAGATTTGGCTAAGCGTATTAAGAAGCTTAAGATGCTTGGTTGTCCCATGTTCTCGGGTAAAACGTCTGTTGATGTCAGCCAGTGGCTAGCACAGTTCACCGCGAAATGTAAAATTTGCAAAATAGCCTCTGACGAGGAAATGGCTTTGACTCTGGCCGCTGTGTTGGAACATGATGCAGCGACCCTGTGTTATGGCCAACCACAGGAAGTCCAGATCTCTTTTACGAAACTGGAGTCAGCTCTTAAAGCTCATTTTGGTCAGGCGAAACATGTGCTAGCTACATGCCGAGCGATTACACTTATGAATTGGAAACCGAATGATACGATCGATACTGTGCGACGCCGTCTGATGACCGAATCTGCGCAGTTAAAAAACGTGAATCATAGCGAGCGCGAATTGCGTATGATTGAGGGATTTTTGCACGCTTTGGGTCAGCATAACTCTGAGTTGCGTCAACTGGTCGAGTTAAACTCTGCTGCACTTGAGTCTTTCGACAAGCTGATCCAGCATGCCAAAGTCGCTCAACAGTCTCTGGAAAACCGTAAGCTTGAGCAAGACCGCTCGGCTAAGGATACTGAGTTTAAGCGTATGCGCGATGAACTCTCGCAACTGCGGCAGCAAATGTCTAGTGCACGCATGGGTGATAACCGTCAGCAGCTGGGTGGCGGTATGTTAGCTGGCCAACGGCCAATGTTTCGACCACCGATGGATATGCGCCAAAACCCGCGATTTGCTTTCCCTGCGCCACAAGCGCAGCCTAGTGCTCAACCCCCGTTCAATGCACAGCGCATGCCGTTTAGACCGCAACGGGATATTCCGCCTATGCGTCTACCTCCTGCCGTACAAGGCCCGCGCTTTGCTCCGCGTCCAACAGTTGATGTAGGGCCACCTGTGGTAGCTATTGATAAGCCCGGTCGACAGCCTCCCAATGCTTACAAGAGCTATTTTTGCGACAAATGTAAAATGCCCGGCCATACCACCGAAGAGTGCGGTCGTCGTGCAACCGGTCCTACCTCATCTGGCCCTGCACCAGCCCAAACGCCGCGTGAGCCACTTAAGTGTTTTAAGTGCAATAAGCCTGGCCATTTCTCGCGTGAGTGTCCCGAAAACACGCCTGCGCAGAATGTCAATGAACTGTACGCACAGTATGATATCATACCCGACGATCAAATTGGTTACACTGATTTGCAAGATGATTTAGTTGATGGGGTAGCAGACCCTAACGACTTGCAAGGTTATTATAACGAATACCCTTCGGAAACCATGCATCAGTACCAATATGATTACTCGGATATGGTACCACCAGAGACAGACGCATTAGCCGAAGAGGAGAACGACGTGCGTGTAAACTTTCTGGGTTCCTGTCCAGAACTTTATAACCATTCTGACTCAACCCCAATAAGTTATTTTGACGTTTGCGTTACGCAGTGGGTGGACACGTCTACCACTGAGCCAAAGGGCGCCGCGCCAAAGTGCCAAGCCTACGTCCCTGGGACGGCACGCGCGCTCAGCGACTCAGTGACTGGTAGGAGACCCACTGTAAGCTTCTGTAAAACCCTGACCGGTGTTCCCCAGGTCGATCATGTTTGTGATTCGATTCCACACCCAAGTATTCCGGAAATTCGCATTCAATCTTGCGAACCTGACCAGACCTCAGCCCTCGCGGTAACCACGCAAAAGTCCCAAGCCTACGCCCCTGGGATTCGTGATATCGCGAGCACTGATGACCTGGAGCATGTAGTACTGAGTAGTCCAAAAAGTGCGCAAGTACAAACACAAACGTCTACCTGGACACCATCTATTAATATGTTTCGTCCTATCAACCCCGCGACACACACGTCTGTAGTTGCCGCCCTAGATCTCAGCACTTCGGATGCTGGCCGAGAAACTTGTCGTGACCGTAGGAAATACTATTGGGAACAACTCTCCCCGGATTTAGGTGTTAAGCGCATGGAATACCAATGTAATGCCGCACAAGTGGTAGTAACCGAACCATTGGGTGCTCGCTTGCAAAGTGGCAAAATGACGCGTCCAAAGCACACTGTGCGCGATTTAATTACACCTAGTATTTACCACCGCGCCGTAATCCAAGGTGTAGGACCCTATCTAGTATTAGCGGATACTGGCGCGGAATTAAGTGCCATTCCCGTGTCTTTATTAGAGCAAATTGAGAGCCTTTCAGGGAAATGTTTAGACCGTCGAATCTTTCAATTGGAAAAACCCCTTGTTTGTAAAGGCTATACAGGACATAAACATACGTTACTGTACTCGATCCAATTGACAGTCTCGATCGGTACGGAAACACGACGCATAAACTTCGCAATTTCCTTTGAAGGCACTCAGTGCATTATAGGTATTGGTGATTATGCTAAATTTTGGTTCCTACCTATTTGTCCTGGCGCTTGTATGACTCGACCGGTTATGCACAGCAATAAACGGTATCTCATCCCGGGCGATGAACCTTGCTTGCTCTATGAAGGGGAAATCCCCTACGTAGACACCGGGTTACGTACAGGCGCCATTGCAAAATCAGGTGAAAATATCCCAGAAGCAATCGAACGAGTTCAATCTAGCAATATTTACACTGTAGGATCACTTTTAGAGCCGTATTTGACACCGAAAACAGATGTAAATAGGCTTTGCTCTTCGTCACCTGTTCCCTATTTCTCTCCAAGTAAGGGCACCGGTGCGGTTGGGGTTGTTGCAACGGAAAACTGGGTATGCCCACCGCGCTCTGTGTCTTATGTGCCCGCTGAGTTGACAGGTGATCCCCAGGAGATACTCACCACGGTTCTTTTCAGCCCACATGCACACTTTTCCGAAAATTTCGAAAACACCTTGCTACCATTAGAGAACGGGAATGAGCTCTTTGTCCCCTTTGCAAACCATTCGGATAAGGAGATGGTCTTATTTGCCTGCCAGTCTCTTGGCTGGGCCGAAGAGGTAGTGGTTGAACCGACCAATGACTTCCATATGAACGAACTCGCAGTTGAATTTGCCGATGTGTGGTGGCAAACAGTGCAGACACCTCTGTGTAAGGCTCTCTGTGAAGCCAACTTGGCTTCCACGCAGGTAGAACCCCCTGAGGACCCTGTAATTACCGCCCAGTCACCCCCTGAGACTCGATTGCATCAACTTGGGAAAATTCTAGACGAAGGAGTACTTAGTCACCTCCCCTTGGAAAAGCAACAGGTGTTGCGTGACTGGCTATTAGAACGCCACCACATTTTTTCACTGTCCGATTTTGATATGGGAGACACAGGCGATATAATTTACCACCCTATCGAAACTGGAAACTCCCCCCCGATCCAACAGAAAGTCCGTAGATTAGCTATCGGGTTACGTAAGGAGGTTGAACGTCAAGTGCAGTTGTGGCTGAAATTAGGGATAATTGAACCGTCAGTGTCCCCCTGGGCGTCCCCAATTGTTCCGGTGCGTAAGAAAAATGGCGCGCTGCGATTATGCGTCGATTACCGCCGTGTGAATCTAGTGACTAAGCGCGATTGTTTTGCATTGCCAAACTGTGCTGATCTGATTGACATGGCTGGCCTTGTGCATCCCCAGTACTTTTCTTCACTCGATTTAGCGTCTGGGTACCTGCAGATGCGCATTGACCCTCGGGATATCCCAAAAACTGCATTTACTAGCCATGTCGGTTTGTTTCAGTATAAATTCATGCCGTTTGGCCTAGTTAACGCGCCAGCCTCATTTAGTCGGCTCATTGCCAATGTACTTGCGGGATTAGACCCAGACCGCGTGCATTTTTACTTGGACGACGTTTTGGTTTGTGCCGAAACTGAGGAACGTATGTACTCACTTTTGGACGACGTCTTTGCTCGTTTCGATCGATACACTCTCAAAGTCGGCATTAAGAAATGTGAATTTTTCAAAGAACGCGTTAACTTTCTGGGTTGCGTCCTAACGAGGGAAGGCATCGAAATGCAACAGTCAAAAATCACCACTATCCAAAATTACCCAGTTCCAGTAACCACTAAGGAAATCCGTCGATTCCTGGGCATGTGTTCCTTTTACCGTCGCTGGGTTGAGGGCTTTTCCTTTATTACACGACCGTTGCATTTAAAGATCCAGGGTGCTAAGACTACTTGGGATGACGAATGTCAGGCGGCCTTCGAAGAACTTAAGAAGCGTTTAGTAGAAGGCCCAATTTTAGCCTACCCTAAAGAGGGTCGCCCATTTATTTTGCACACGGACGCTTCGCGCAGTGGCTTGGGTGCGGTTTTGAGTCAAATGGACGATGCGGGCCGCCATCGCGTGGTCGCTTATGGTAGTTGCGCATTAAAAGGTGCGGAGAAACGTTACAATACCACGGAATTGGAATGTTTAGCTATTGTCTGGTCGTTGAAATACTGGAAACATTATTTAACACAGCAAGAAGTGATTATTGTAACGGATCATCGTACGCTTACATGGGCACTGGAAAACCGTTCTGAGAACCCTCGTTTAGACAAGTGGTATGTGTTTTTAATGGCTTACCAACCTAAGATCATTTTTAAGCGTGGTAGTGAGAATAGTGTGGCGGATGCGTTGTCGCGTATTGCCGAGTCGGTTAATTTCCATAAGTGGACTGAGGATCATTTACAAGGTAAATTCGACCCCGAAGAGGTACCCGCCGGTATCTGCCCCCTGTCCACTTTTACTGATAAGTGGCAGGCGCACCCGTTGAACCAACCTGAGCCCGATTTGTCTGAATATTCTGCCGTTGAGATTACGAAAATTTCTGACGAAATTCACTACGAATGGCACCCCCCGCTCGGTGTAGGCCATATTCAGTCCTTGGATAATATACCTCACCCAGCTAATCAGGATAGAACACCAAAAGCGAACACCCCCTCAATCTTCGAAGCTAAGTCCACCCCCATTGAACGATTTAACATGACCGGTAAGGATGTCGATGTAATTCGCGATGCAGGTCTCACGATAGACGGTATCGTGGGTTCTACGCTAGAATCCGTCGCTGAGGAAACCCAAAAATTTTGGCAACGGATTATAAAAGGTCAGGAAGACGACCCCGATACTCAGTCCATTAAGCTATTTTTGACCACTAGGCAATACACAAAACACGCGCGCTTCAATACTTGGTTAGATCGCAACTATACTGGGTTTTGTGTGGCGCATGATGTATTGTGGTTCATGGGAAATGCTAGTCGTCGTGCGTGTCTGGTGGTGCCAATAGAAATCACTTCGGAACTTTGCGAAAGATTTCATTCCTGGGGACACCCAGCTGGTCTCAAGTTGTCTATGTGGCTAAGAATTTACTTTTGGTGGTTCACACTGACCATGGATGCTCATCGTGCTGTGGATAAATGTCTGGAGTGCGCCACTAGGACAGGACAGGGTCGTAAACGTCTCAACCCGCTCACTCCTATTTCAGTGGTGGCAGAGCCATTTTTCCGTATCCATATGGACGTTCTAAAAATGCCCATGTCGCAAAACGGTTTTCAGTACGTATTGGTTCTGCAAGATGCATTTACGAAATACCCTTGTGCGTATGCTCTTCGATTAAAAGACGCGGAATCGGTGGCGTACCATTTTATGCAATTTGTTTCAGATCATGGTGTCCCACGAGTACTTGTAACTGACAACGGTTCGGAATTTTGCAATGCGATTTTACATGGGTTGACACAATTTTGGGGAACAGACCATCGCAAGACCACTGTGTACCGTCCACAAGCGAATGCTTTAGTAGAGCGTTTCAATCGTACTTTGTTAGATATGCTGGCAAAAATGTGCACTCTGCGCCCTACTGACTGGGATGAGTGGCTTGCCCCTGCCCTGTACTGGTATAGAGCCATACCTCATGCAAGTACTGGTGAATCTCCGCACTTTTTGGCAACGGGTCGCGACATGCCGCTTCCGGGCGACACGTCGTTTTTGGAAACGTCACAACTCGTGTATAATGAACATCCAAAATACCATGAGCGGATTGTCCAGTACACGCGTGAGGCTTGGAAAATTGCCAAAGAGTTGATCGATTTGGCACAAGCACAACAAAAAGTGCAGTATGATAAGAAATGTAAGCCTCTGACTTTTGAAGTAGGGCAGCGTGTGTGGTACTTAGCAGAAGGTGTTGTGACTGGTCCTGCGTATAAACTTGCCCGTCCGTACATCGGTCCTTATCGCATTTTAGAGCTAAAAGGGAAGACAGCCAAAATTAAACGCATCGACCAATGCGATGCGGCAGCAATTCGTGTTAATCTGGATAAGCTGCTTCCGGTTAAGGATTCGGTAGCTTCTGGTGCGATTTGGACCGGTCGCGCACTGCGCAAGGTACGTGAGGTCCCCTTGGAGAGTGAACTGCCGACACATGATGTTTTTGGTGAGAAAGCTGACACTGGTGTGACGCCCGGCGACAAGCCACTGTCAGATGATGGCATGGTACTCAGAAGTGGTAATCGTGTGCGCGCTAATTCAAAATAAGACACCCCGGAAGTTATAATTTTAAGTAACAAGTAATATATGTGAGACCGTAGTTTAAGTTTCTCTCTTGTCTAAGTTTCGTTTTAGTTTCCAAACAACCTGTGGTTAGACCACGCAAGGGGGGAGGAGTGTGATGCCAGAGGTCCGGTATAGTATGTAATCTTTTATATGTAGTTTTTTTTTTTTTTTTTATGTAACTTTCCTTTTATGTAATTTTTCACGGAATTGTTATACGTAATCTTGTTATGCAACCTCTTTATGTAATTCCCTTTAACGCCTTTTAAAAAAAAAAATTAGATATCTTCTCTTGGATTTGTATGATACCATTGGCATCATAACCCAACCATTGAGCATGTTGCTAACACCCCGGTATGAACGTGTCTCCATAAATCTTCAATAGTCAGGTTGGAAGTAACGCGTCCTAGGTGTCGACCACAGGCACCGGGAAACGTCTTGCTACTGCACCGTTATACATCTTACTTCGTTCATGTGGGTTACCTGTTGCGTGATATAGGACACCTTGTAGACTATTACGGGTGAGTAGAGAAAAAGTTGCACCCCCCTCAAAAGATCGTGAGGCCCAGCTAAAAAGATTGTCGCTTTCACATTTAGGCTGTGTGAGTGGTATACTTAAGTTGTTGGGAACACGGTAGTGATGCAAAAAGTGAGAGCATGTTTTGTGAGGTCGCTTGGGTGCTGCGGTGTCCTCAATGCGCGAGAGACACGTGCTTGCTCGTGTCTCTCGCCCATCGAGGACAGACGTTGTCATCGATAGCTTAATGAGTGACCGTCTGAGTGAGACTCTCCATGCATGTTAATTGTCCGTACCCACGGTTATTATTCACCACTGTCCGTTTATTGTCTGAAAGCGCGCAGCTGGTAGTGCACTAACACCACCCTACTCATGTTGTGATCCCCGTGTCCTTCTAGCCATTGTCCAACTCGCATGTGATTATAACCTTGCCTCTTTTCAGTAGGAAGACGTGCCAGGTGGGGCGTGCGTTATAGGTTGCTGATGACCCTAAAGTCCCAAGCCTACGTCCCTGGGATTGGGCTCATCAGCCACCTTACGCCGCTGTGTTTTGGCTCTGATATTTTGGGTAAAAGATATCCACCCACATTACGGAGAAAAGATCATCTCCGTCCTGATTGAGCCCCACTATGCTTATCACCCTGTTCGCCTTAGACCGCGCCCCATAGGTCTCCACCGCGGACTCGTTAGACAACCTGACACCCAATTTTTGTATTAAAGTTGTAACCTCCCCAAGCGCGGTAGTGCGCCCTGGCCCGCTGCACTTAGTGAGATAAGCGCTGCCTTCCTGCTACTTTTGCACCTTTTTGTTGCATACAAAGTTTGACAAAAAAACCCCTCTCAATACAGACTTGGGTACTAAACTTCCCCGCCCCGCACCCGGCCCGTAAATTGTATTTCTCGGAGGGCGACTTCGCCCGCTACCAGCTTCCCCCCGCTTTATTGTACTTCGTGGCCATTTGGGCATGCTAGTCGCTGTCTTTTGCCTTTTTGGTAAGTGGACGCGATTACCCTTGTGAAGACCTGTCATGTTGGGAGGTGTACTGATGTTAGCCCTTTGATCACAGATTGTGTCGGCAGTGGCTCGCTGAGCGCCTTCCATTTCGCTGCCTCCAGTTCTGTTGTTAAGGTGACTTACTTACTGTTGTCGTGCAATAATTCAGTGCGATGTAGCCGGTAGTGGGAATAGTGTGAACCATCAGTTTTGAACACCGCAGTGTCTTCTCGATCGTGCAACGCGCGCACGTTTGCGATCGACGCGCGGCTCGTTTTCGCCGTGCTCCGGTCAGGTTGGGACCACTGGTTGTGTGCCCCTGGAAGTCGTGGTGTGATTATAATTGTTATGTGTTTTTGTTGAAATTTAATTCTTCTGCACATTCCCTGTTTTTTTTTCTTCGCGTGAGTTCTAATGTTGTAAACGTTTGTTGAAAGTTTTGATCCCGGTAGAAAACTTGTTTTGTTTTGAGGGCGCGTTAGAATGGCACAAGCGCACGCTTCTACTTCTGTATATAACGACGACGGTGTGTTGTGGGACGTACTTCACAGAGACGGCGTAATTTGCCGCAGTCTGAGCACGTTGGATAGTCCCGACTCGGTAAGCGTGTCGTCGACGGTGTTCGAGTTGGGGGATCATATCGCCAACTTTTCACCGACGGCGTTCGAAGAGACCTTGAACAGTGGCAACCACCGGTTACTAGACCAGGCCCTGCTTAAAGACGCCAATGCGTTCCTCCGGACCTGCAATTTGCCCACTCTTAGCGACGTGCCAAACCGCCTCTGTGAAGTGCTGACCTTTAGTGCCGCTAGGGGTTTGCCTCCGAAATTGTTTGTGACACCGCGGCGCAGCAATGACTGGCGCTTAGCTGGCGTGGACGTGACGGGGCGCCAATTAGCCGAGCAGATGTTGACCGCCGTGCGGAACCATGCGTCAACCATCAGAAGCGCCAAAAGAGAGGTCGTGGCGGCAGTCGCGACCTTTATACCGGAAATGTTTCTGTACCCCGTAAATGAACCGGGTAGACAGCGGTTCGGATTCCGGAGCCTCTTGGATTACACACCGGAGGATCCTTTTGATGGTTGGATGCATACGCGTTCCGCGTTTGTGCGGAAATTCAAACAGATTTGGGCGTGTCATCCTGGCGATCCCATCGTGCAAGTTTTCATTCAGAATGCCAGACAACTGGAGAACCTGGGTGATTATTTGCCCACAGTGGGACAGGACCAGCCCAAAGCTATTTCAATTTCGCTCGGCTATAAGAGGCCCCGTGACAGTCGCGATAAAAATCCGTTTTTGGTGTCATTGTGCTTTCCGAACCGCGTCGTGGTTCACGTTCCGATCGCCTTGTTGCGCTCCACCACGAATAATTGGACCCCTTTGGGTGGGAAATTGTTGTTTGCGTGGGGTGACCCCCGGGCTGTCCGGTTGTACGCGTCCGAGGCGGAGCGGGAAACCTTGATTGGAATGTCCGGTACACCGCCTCCTCCTTGTAACACCACCGGAACCACCACAACCACCACACAGTGGTTGAGCTGTATTCCGGTGTTAGAAAAACTGTTGTTGACCACCGATGAACTTCGCGTGGAGCATAAAGACGATTGTACCGACATTTCAGTTGAAGTGCTCGTTGCCGCCGCGTGGCAACTATTTTCCGGACAGACACTCAAATGCCCCATTGGTTCGAAACACACCCCAATCGATACCGTGGAGGTCCAGGTGAACGACGCGTGGTTCGCAAACGCTTCGAGCCCCGCCCCTAGGGACCTCCCGGCTATCTTGGAGATCCAAGGGTATCGCGCGCAAACAATTTTGGACCTGTTTATTTTTGCATGCTGGAATTCCATTCGATCCCCGGTGGCCCGGCCCATTGAGGCGGTCGACCACTTTCGCTCGATTAGCGACGATGGGGGTACCGGGTTCATGCCGACACACCAACTGGATGTAGTCGGGCACAGACTCTCTCACAGACACCCGCCCAAACAGTTGCGCCGGTCGTCGAACGCCTTTTGCGAACGTAATCAGAGACCGGCGCCTTCGGATCTCCACCTAAACTGGCTGGAGGATCTGGTCATAACTTATCTGGGGAGAGTTCTGTACCGACTGTTGACAGATAGGTCACTGACGACGTGGACTTGGGCCCAGCGTGGTGGGATGCCCACGACTGGCCCTCAGTGGTGCAGGTGGTTGCAGGAGCTAAGGGATGTCTGGAGGTTTTCTGACGCGGCAGTCCGCATTTTGCAGCGATTACGCGAAATTGTGCCGTGTGTATTGACCTCCATGTTGGCAAGTTATTTGGCCGCGGGGAGCCGGGCGACCCCAAAAATGTTGATTGTGCTCCTCCCGCAAATTTTTCACTATGTCAACTGGTTCTTTTTAATGCTGATTAGAAGCGATGAGCCTTCTATGGAAACTATGATGAGCGTGCACATCCGCGCCTTGTGGGGCGAATTGAAAATAGCCAGGTCGGTGACCCCGACTGATGGTGGCCCCCCTACTTTGGTGGTGGCGTTGGATTTGGAGCAGGATCGCGTTTTCGGGTCGACCGATGCCCCCATGAGCGCGCTTCGGTGGAAGTTAGCGGCGCCGCTATCGCCTGCCCTCAAAAGTTACACGCACTGCTTTCTGGAGTGGATGAATTACGCGCGCTTTCAACAACACCCAGACATCGCGTATAAGCCACAACCACACCCACTGCTGCCGGCCGACGCATATGCGCGCGCCACGTTTTTACTGTGGCAAGGCCCCGCCCCTTACCGCTATGATGAGCCGGAGTTGGAGTTCGATGAGGATTTGCCGAATCACCAGCTTCGTGGGTTACCGCGTATAGATCACGCGGCGGTGTATGGCGACGTTCGCGGCCGCCTTGAAGCGGTAGGTGAGGGTAGGCTCTATGACACCACCCCGTTAGCGACCGTGTTGGACTTTTCAGCAAGGACCAAATCATGCGGGCCAGTGCCGATGGCCAGTATCCACAACGCGAGTACCCACCCCCTTTTGCGTTGGCAAGTGCCCACCGTTCCCTGGGCTAGTCCGCGGTCGGACTTTGGGCGAATGCACGTTGGAGTGCCGCCCCTGCGAACTTTGAATAGCAGGTCGTGGTCGTTTTTGAACCACGGCCGCGGCGCTTGGGACACAGTTGCCGCCTCGGAAGGGGTGTTCTATTTGATGCCGCTGTGCGCCGGTACACTTTCGCCGCTACTCGCTTGCATGCACATTCTGCGACAAACGCACGCTCCGTCCGCAGACTTTCCGGCCCGCCTGTTAGCCACGGCGTGCGCAATGGCAAATGTGGAGTGGCTGGATGTCGTCACGGGTAGAGCCGAGGTGCCTCGACGGTGCTGGCTCAGCACTCTGGCGATACATTATGGCATTCCGACCGTGTTGCTATACTCAGAAAACAGCACGCCTCCGAACGCTTTTGGTGTTTACGGCCAGGGCACCCAGACCGCTCTGCATTGCCAGTGCGCTGTAGTCGTGGTGGTGGGCAACGATTGGTTTGTGCATGACATTGAATTCGGGCAAGTGCGCTGCGTTTTCCCGCGCGGCCGCTGCACCGACTTGATCGAGACGCACATTCTCGACGAGGCGAATTTGCCCGAGGCGGACACCGCTCGTGTCAGCCGGAATTATGGCGACATCGCAGCCTATAATGGCGAGCCGCCTCAGGCGGACACTGTCGAGTGGAAGACGTGGGTGCTGGTGTGTCAACTGAACGGGATCTATTATGGGTGGGCAACGCCCCCAGTTGGCAAACTACTGCCCACGCTGGCCGCCGACATGTGCCCCCTTGAGAAAGCCCTGTTTGACCTGCAAGTCCAAGGGGCGCGGCTGGACGAAGTTGAGGCGCTAAACTACTTCCACGCCGTGATCATGCATGTCGGTCTGGTGGGAACACGCCTTGCGCGGCCGGAACAGCCGGCGGACATTGGTGCAACGCCGCTCGCCTCGCCATTCTGTTATTTTTACGATGAAACGAGCCGACTGGCGGTGCACATCATCTGCGGCTGGTGCCCGCGTGAGTGGACATCCCGCGCGATCGAACGGAACATGCGTATTTTTCAGCCATACAGCGAGCGCCCGCTACCCCCTGGTATTCCGGCCAAGTCGACCCTCGATAGGATCATAGCCGGCCAACAACTGGCGTACGAGCTGCGCGAGCAGTACTTCGCGGTGTTGCTAGGGGCACCCGCTTGTGAGCCCCAGGGGCGTGTCCAATTTGGTGCCTCCTTGCCCTACCAGCTAGCTCGCACACAACCAGCGCTTTCGTTCAATCAGATTCTGCAGGTTTTGCACTCTGTGAGAAGCCAAATTGCCCCACCGGAGCCGCAGGAGCCCTTACGGTTTGATGCCATCCACAATGCGGAGCATTCCCTCATGCGACGGGCTGACAATCAGGATCCCTCTGCAGACCCAATTGAGGAGGTTCGCACGAGCGGGACTCCTGACGGCAACCCCGTTCATACTTGGTTGACTAAGGTTTACCCGCATCACGGCTGCTTTGACGACGGACGCCCCGTGGAGGACGTCGCGGGATTCCAGGGGGCGCAATATAGGTCGGCGCCTAACCGCCTGGTCAATTTCTTTTTCGACCTGCACAAGCGCCCCTTCACCCAGCTAGCTTCTGGCGTGCGCACGTGGGATGTCGGCCTGGTAGAGCCTCGTGCCTTGCCAGTCCCCGATGACCCCCGCCGGCGCATTTTGAACCCTGACGAGTCGGCAGATGAAGGGATGTCCTCAGCCGCCCCTAGCGTAGTGGGACAGCTGGAAATTGTAGTCCCAATGGAGGTCGCGGCCGGCGAGGAGCAGTCCGATGCGGGTGTCTCGGCTGACCACGTTCCGGATAGCTGGTCCCAAGAGGTGGAAGCAGCGAACCGGGCCGAGGGCACCTACAGACTCCGCATCGTACCTCTTCAACCGGTGCGAAACCAGCTCGCTAAAGAAGTGTTTGAAAGCGCAACCGATGACAGAATTCGCGCTGTGGCGAGGGCGTTGCTTGGTCACGACGACTCAGGGAACAAAGAGAGACTGGACGCGCTGGGTTTTTCTAAAACAGCGGTGTGGTCGTCGTTTGGCTTGGTTGATCCCTTAGAACCGGCAGCGTATTTGGTGCCGGAACTGGGAGACGACCCCTTTGACGGTTTTGGACCGATCCCACTCCGCGACGCCTACGTGCCACCGGCTGCACTTATTCAGCCAGACGGTGATGTCCAAGTGGCCCCGGTTAACCCGGCCGTGAATAGTTTTCACACTCACGAGCAGGGCCGGCGGTTCTTCCGCGAGCAAAATGTCCCGTACATTACGCTCGAAACAGGGTTGATTCTGGGTATTATGAACAGCACCCCGTATTTCTACTACGAGGTCCCTATTGAGGGCCGTATGATCGACGTTTGGCGCCGGGAGGCCTGGCTACCCATGACACAGTACTGGGATGAGCTGCTTCCAGACCACATCACGCAGTTGTTTACCATTTTTCGCCAATATTACGCGGCGACAATGCAAGGGGAAGACGTTCGACCGTTCTTCAACTTGGGGACTAAACAACTGCAGTTAGTGCGGAATGCAGGGCTCCCACCTGCGGCGTCAGGGGAGGCCGAGTCGAATCACTGGTTGACAAACGCGTTTGGGCCGGCTGAACGCGCGCGCTTAGTGGCCGTCGCGAGGACCAGAGGGCATTATAACCCTGATTGGTCCCCGCGACACCCGTTGAGGAGGGCCATGAGCGAGTGGCTCCAGCCGGAGCAAACGTACGCACCCGGTTGGGAGAGGTTACACGTCGAAAGCGTGCCCCTCCCACTCCGCCCCCTTTATGCTGAGATGCTTATGAGCCTCAGCTTGGACGAGTCTCGGTACACCTCTAATGCGGGACGCGCCTTGCCGTTCTTCCTTGACAGTTTTAGCGACAAACCGCCCTTGACCTTGGAAGTGCCTGTGCCGCCCAATGTCTTCGCCGATTCGGAAGAAGTACTGCCTACCTTGCCAATAGGGCACCGCTATTTCGGTGGCGGTACGAACGTGTCACTGACTAGGTGCATCTTGAATTGGTTGTCGTTTTGGCGCAAACAGCGGGAACTCCTACACGTGTTGGTGCTGTCAAACGAACAGTGGGCGGCATACTGCGTGCGTTTCCCCGAAGCGCCACGAACTTGGGTCAGGTGGCAAGACCGACTTAGGCAGGCAAACCCGGACCAGCTGCGGGCTATGCTTGATGAGACTCAGGACGAGTTTACGGCCTTCTTGTTGCGCGCGAAGATCGTGTGTGCGACTGTTAAGAGACCCTCCGACCTTGTCTTGCAACCCGTGCTGAACACGTCTCTAGGTCGTTGGCTCGACTTTCGGTTGTATATCCTCCGGCTGCTGGCACTGGATGGGAGTCCCGGTTTGGGAAGACCGGACGTGCACGCAGGCGTGGGTATGATATCGATTGGCGACTACCACACGTATCTATTCTTCTCCGGAGATAGTCCGCTGGGGAACTTTTTTAGGGCCCCTATTCCACTAATGGGCGATCTGTACGTGCCGTCATCTGAGCACTTGTATCACGTTCTGCAGTTGATCTTTAGCGGGGATCACGATTTAATTGTGCCCCTGCTCAGACACTCGGAGCCTAGTCACTGCAAGTCTCAAATGACGTCCTGGCGTAGGGAGGGTAGAATCGCCGGCTGGAAACAGAAACAGCGGGAGTGGCACAACTGCGGTCTTGCCGTTGCAGCCATGCACGCTGTTTTGCGACTCAAGCTGGCGACCTGCCCGGCCTACCGGAACGCCCTCGCTAACAACCCCGACTCGATTTTTATCGAGGCGAGCCCACACGACCCGTTCTGGGGTATTAAACAAGGTATGAACGACCGGACTCTTTGGACAAGTGTAGAAACGTGGGGTGACAACTGGCTGGGCCGGCTGCATATGACAATGGCGGAGCAACTAGCACGTGAACCCGCACCGTGTCCGTGGCCTGTTCTGAGCCTGAATGAATTGGCGATGTCCACCCTTGCGAAATGCAGAGGCGCCGTCCAACGGCCACGACCGCTTCAACCGCTGTCCACTGCACTCGTGGATAGAATTGCACGGTGCAGGGCGGTGCGGCGGTATGCCCCCAGCGAAATCCCGCCAACTATCACGACCGTGCAGTTTGTCCAAGGCCAAGATCCGGCCATTGCGATCGGACGGCAGGTGGAATTGGGCCAGCGCCCCATCCCGCAACTTGCAGTGATTGAACGCGAGCACAACCTGCCGCGAGGGGCAAATAAGGCCGCTCGTAGGGTACACCGCCTGCGTCAGGTCCGCACTAAGTAGCTTGTACCAGACATAGAGGACCGCGGTGTATGGGCGTTGGGACTAAAGTGCCAAGCCTACGTCCTTGGGATTGTCCTGGCGCAAATACACCCAACTCCTTGATGTCTGATCGATCTTACTTTGACAATTGTGTGATGGCTACGTTTTTATATGAGCTACTTAGCCGGAGGATTAAAGTCCCAAGCCTACGCCCCTGGGATTATCCAACGGTGATGCCAGAATTATTGAAATTTAATTACGCAGTTATCCTTGCCATGACGGCGCAATGCGGTATTGGGGTCTAAAGTGCCAGACCTACGTCTCTGGGATTGCCCCCAGCACTGCGTGGCGACGTACTGACGAGGTACTGTTATAATGCCTCACACAGTCGTGCAATCTTTGAATGCTACTTATTTCTGAAGTAAAAGGGCTCCTTCCTCGTATTGCATGTGCGCTATGATGACTGACTGATGAATTAAAGTCCCAAGCCTACGTCCCTGGGATTATTCTGACGCCAGCCGCATTGTCGCCAGGACTTCATACCCTAATTGACAGCTTTATCGTGTAATGTGCCGTCGGTGGCTAAAGTGCCAAGCCTACGTCCCTGGGACTGCCACTGGTGACACACGGCATGGTACTGCTGGTCCTTTCAATTCGAGAATCACTCGTTTTCGCCCTTGAATTCCTCCGGCTCTTGAATTCAACCAAACACTTCGAAACCAGCAACTGTAAGCGTTTGTTTTTCGGAAACAGTGCCACTTCGCAATGCGGTCTGGTGCCTAAAATGCCAAGCCTACGCCCTTGGGATTGTCACCAGTCGTGTAGCGTTGTGATGCGCAACATGAGTTCAAATAACCTCAGGAAACAAACTAATTGGTCTCAAGATTTAATAGTCACGCCGCCTGCTTCGTTTGCGATTTTTATTCTTCATTTTTTTGCGCAGTTTTCGTCATTCCCCTCGCATTTTGGGACTTTTCCCTTATTCTTGTCACTTTTGAGTTGCCACAGTGTCACTTCGCAACGCGGTCTGGTGCCTAAAATGCCAAGCCTACGCCCTTGGGATTGTCGCCAGCCGTGTAGCGTTGTGATGCGTAAAATGGGTTCACATATTTTCAGGGAATAAAATTAAATGGCCTCAGGACTAATAGTTACGCCGTCCGCCGCATTTGCAATCTTATATCTTTCATTTTTGCGCATTTTTGCCATTTTTGCCGCATTTTTGGGACTTTTTCCCCACTTTTGCTATTTTTAGTTGCTATTCTGATTTTTTTGTGTATGCAGCGAATTATAGGGGCGCGGTGTGTGCGTTGGAACCTAAAGCGCCAAGCCTACGCCCTTGGGGTTGGTATCGACACACACACACCTAACCCTGGCTTTTAAGTAAAAGGAAATTTTCCTATTTTTGACTGCAATTTTGTGCATATTCTTGGTATCGCGTCTCTGAGGGCCAGGTCGAGGGGTTAAAGTGCCAAGCCTACGTCCCTGGGACTACCCCATGGCCTGGACCCAGAGGCAAGGTAAAAATTTGTGCCTCTTTACATCGCATATTTTGAGTTGTTTTAAATATTTCTACCTCAAACATATCCAGTATTGCCGCGAATATTTACCCCTAGTTTCTTATGCCGCCTCCGCGTTGTATTAAATTTGTGCGTAACAAAACCGCGTGGTCACATTAAGGAAGGCCCCTGGCTCACATATGTATTTAGAAACGTCAGGACGGTCCCCCGGTCACTGTGTAATTATGTTGGACTGGACTCATGGAATTTTGTGCACACAGTTTTTCTTTAAAACTCCAGTGACCTTGAACACTTTCTTTTAAACAGCCACCTGGATAAAGACTTTTTGCTTCCCACATTTAAAGTAATCACCAATAATTTTTGCTGATTATGGCTGGGAACAAATTTTGCAGCCACACAATGGCCATATTAGTGGAAAAACAGTTTAGTTCAGTTTCACTTCAATGTTCATGTTTTTTTGCCAAAATTTCTCATCTTTTTTCCTTGAAACTTTAACGGAATGTTTTCTTTGCACAGGAAACATTTTTGCTGCACCTATCTTTTTTTTGACCATGGATCAAAATCAAAATGTTGGCCACACTCATTGCTTGACAATGTCTGTCATGACTGGCTCACCAAATGTAAATTTCCACGAATTTATGTACCAAGGTGACAACGAAATTGTCATGCGTGTGACCGCTGGGGAAATGCGGCTCACACAGCCACTTCAACGTGAGCTTGATTGGCAAGATCCCCGTCGCGAAAAGTGAGAATTTTCATGGGTTCAGCGTGAAAAAAAACTGTGTATAATGACCAAAATTTCTTTCAGCTTGAGTGAATCTGTCCTTCTGTGGGGAAACACGGCTTTTGGAAATGACCAGCCACTGTTGGCAATAACTGGCCATGTGGCACCGATTCAACAATGTCAAATCCATGGCACTGGCACCCCAATGCAAGTACCGGCCCACTGTCTACCGAATAGGGAGTCGTCGATTTCACCAACTGATTTCACTTATGACCCGCATCTTTCTGTCGGGCCCCCCATGCATGTGACCACGCGAGTTATTAATTCACATAGTTTTCCTATCAATATCACCCTGGAACAGATTGGCAATTTCGTAGATATCAAATTGCAATTTTAATGGCTTCGATCCTGCGTTGAGTATTATTTCCTTTCCGCTTTGAGGTAAACGTAGTAATTCCAACAACAACATTGGCCAAATTTATTTTTGTACCCGCTATTATCTCTTTTTACTATGGTGCAGGTGAACCACGACGCGTACTGATTCAGTTTCTAGTGTGAGTTGGGTGCAGCGGTCTAAAGTGCCAAGCCTACGTCCCTGGGACTGACCAAAGCAACCATTGTGTATGTTTTGATATCGCTTTTCTGAAATTTTCTCTTAGTAAGCGCAGTCACTTAGTTGCACGCGGTGATTTTTGGTAATTGTGTGGAGGTAAACTGCTTGAGCCATGTGTTTTGTGAAGTTAGCCGCCGATTTGATTAGTAGCTGCGTTTGTGCCACCAAGATTAAATGCCGTTGTTTTTGTGCTTGCGATTAGGCTGAGAGTTGTGTAGTTGGAATGTTTTCTACCGGGATCCCTTTTGTGAATTGTTGTATTTTGTATTGTTGTGAATAATTCTAGCCTTTGTAGTGGTTTCAATTTAGTCACGTTTAGTTTATATTTTGTTTTAGTGGCATTCCACTTGCCTTCCGGTCTCACTTACGGTTCTCACGATTCTGCCTTTAAAATTTTTCTTGCCATAATCTTAGATTCGGTTCCGACGCTTTATTAGGGTGCTTCCAGTGTACATGTTGGCGTATTTTCCAGGGTTCCACTTGCGATCTGGTAGCAATTTTAACGTACCTCAAATATCTATCTGCAATACACCGCAACGCTTTAAATACATGAAAAATATCAACATCAGTCTCGACAGTCCCTTGTAAATAGTATATAACACCCTCTTCGCTGCTGTTACGCTGACTAACCCGCGCTTTTAGAAAAGGGGGGAGGAAGTGTGATGTCTGTTCGCGCTGGGCCAGCGCTCAAAAGGTCGGTATAGTATGTAATGCGAGAACTGACGGCGGGCCACCAAAGTGCCAGACCTATGTCTCTGGGACGGTGACCCAGCGTCAATTAACGCTTACTAAACCCTAGTTATGGCGCTTTAGTCGCCGGGGACGCCATATTGACCCTTTTGGGCCAAGTGACGTCATTACGACGTCGCCATATGTGAACCTAACTTATAGGAAACTTACGGCGCAACGGACGCCAACTATGGTAATTGGCGCCAGATCACCAAAGTGCCAGACCTACGCCTCTGGGACGGCGATTAAGCGCGAATTACCATAGAACGGTAAGTCGATGGCGCTGTGCCGCCGGCCTTAATTAGCAAAACGGCTTAATTAGCCGCTTCTAGTCGTGAAAAGACCCGGGTGATGTCACTCGACATCCCCGGGAACGGAACCTAACTTTTACGAGATTTACAGCGCTTTCATTGAAAGAAAAGCAGCGCCGAGCGGAAAAGCGATTCTTTTGGACATGGCGGCCAAACGAGCGCCGGCGAACGACTTCGACGGCCGCGACAGCGCCGCGTCGCCGCCATTCGACGACCGCTGACCGCCGGAGCCCGGGAGAGGGGGATTTTGGGTGGTTTTGGGCATTTTTGTAGAGTGTCGGATCGGCCGCTTTTGGCCGAGTGCCAACTCTCTGAAAACGGCACCTAGTGTATTTTCGAGGGGGGTTAAGCACTGTCGCCGTATTTGGGCGACAGTTTATCACCCGAGACTTGTAAATTCACCCCCTACCCAGTCCCCGCGAGCGTCGACAGCGTGGCCGCCGGGAACGTCCGCGGAGCGACAGACTTCGGCCGCTCAGAGTTCTTGGTGGGAGTGGCCACCGGAAGGGAGGGCCCCGATAGCTCCAGAAGCCTACGTCCTTCGGAGTAGAGACGGGTCAACCCTTCTGGAGGGATATGTGCCTCAGGTTAAAAATTAGTAAAGGAAATTGGAAGAATGCCAAAAAGACAGTTTTTGTGTGTAGTTTGGCACATATCCCGCAGCCACTGCTGCCACAGGGAGGAGTTTTGTGATGTTTTAGGTTGTAGGTGTAGGTTTAGGTTGTAGGTACGCGGTAGGTGCCGCGGGTTGTGATTTATCGAGTATGTATTTGTATTTATTTGCACTTAATTACCCACCTAACCCCCCCCTTAGTTGTGATAATTGCATGTATTTTGTGATTGTGTTTTACGTTCGCATTTATTTCTGTGTTTCGCACGTGTTTCTATGTTTCGCACTTATTTCTGTGTTTTGCACTTTTGCACCTTGTGTTTAGCTTCACGTTGGCCGATTGGTACGTTGGTTTTGGACGAGCTCACGTTTGAGCAATTGCGGTTGTTTTTGTATTTTTGGTCCTTTTGCAGTTGCTTGCAGTTTTCGAGTAGCCTGTGGGTTTACCCGGCTTGTTTTAATTAAATTACGTTTAGTTTTGGAGAGTTTCACTCAGCTTAGTCACTTTAAGCAGTTAGTTTGTGCGTTTACATTCGGTAGGTTACTGTAGGTAGTTATTTCTTAGTTTGGCACAGTTCCAGGGTTGGTTTTATTAGCTGGCTGAGTGCCAGAAGAAAGGTGTTCCTGAATGTCAAGTTACCATTCCCTTGTTCCATTAAAAAGTAACCCTTGTGGTAACATGGCTCTGTTCAACTGAAGTCACTTATTTTTTGGTACACTTTTGAATGCACTTCCGTGATTGGTTGGCTCCGCCCAGCTGCAAACCAGTTTTGGGCACTTCAAACCCATAAAAGAGAGCCCCAATCCAGTGATTATCATCAGTCTATTCAATCCAATTTCTAATTACTAAGTCAGTGATTTACCAGCTGAAATGAGCCTACCCTTGGTTATTCATTCTCTGCTAACTCTGGCATAGGCCTTCTCTTCCCTCTGCACGGTGACATTTAGGTTCACAGGGGCAGGAGTGGCCACACGGAGCTGCCGGTATAGCTAAGATAGGGTGTTGTATGGGGAGAACCCACCATCTGTGATGCTTACTGTACGTCTGGACCTCTGTGGACTCATTTTAGGCGTAGTATAAGCTGAAGTAGGCTGTACACCTATTGACTCGCTCTAGGCTTTCGTAAGGGCCCAAACAGTTGTGCTACGTCGTCGTAGATTACTTTTGATAGTGGTGCTGTGCCAAGCTAGGACTTAAGTACCTGGACTTGTGTGGTCTCTTACCAGTGTACCGTACTGCTATCCTCACCTGTCTGGTTTAGCTTTCATGACCCTGAGTGTTATTTAGTCATTTTTGTATTAATGTTTTGATTTGGAAAGTGGAAAGGTAAATTGGAAATATTCAAATACTTTGGAAACTTTAAATTGCAACGTTATTCGAGAAATCCAATTAGTGTAATTCAAGCTTACTCCGGTGCAACTATTTAATCTATTGGCTCATTCCAGCTAGTGGATCTAATCATTTCTAATTCTGGTTTGTGAAATCATGATGGAAGTTGCTTTTATCTGCTTGCATTCGAGTGATGTTCAATTGTCGGTTTTGGAAGCGTGGGCTAATCTTGTTTCGGTTTCTGGAAGCGCGCCAAGTTCTGAAGGTTTCTGGGAGGTTGATGATTTGGAACCGGGCCCAGTTTTTGATAGTTTTGAACCCGTGTCGGAAGTGTTTCAAGTTCAACGAAGGGCCACGTATGCGGAAAAGGTTCAGGGCGCTGGTGATTTCGTTATTGATTCTGTTTTGCCCAATGGCGGGATAATTTGTGATGCTTCCCAGCAGTGGTTGCTTGATCACTTGATCATGGAGCCAGCGTTTATTGAGCCTGGAATTTGTGGTGTTTTTGAGAAAACTGCTGAAAGGCTGAGGAAAGTTGTGCAGCCTAGAAACCTTTGGTATTTGGTGGGTAAGAGAGGGAAATTACAGCCGCACGTTATTCGCCGCAAGCTTTTGCAATTTGCGCGACCGGACTTTGTTAGCTGTGGCAACCAAGTAGACCGAAAAGCTCAGAAGCCTACGTCCTTCGGAGTAGTTAGGTCGAAAGGCACCAAGCTGGTGAAGTTTGGCAGACAGGGTTCCCGCGCACGCGGCAAGCGTAGGGCTTGTAGGGCAATCGTTGATCGTCCGGTGGACACCATGTCGCTCGTTGAATTATCGGAGTTGTGCGATTATCTAGTTGGCGCGTTGCCATCGTTTGTCGTTCCACACGTGCAAAAGGTAACTAAGTCCCCTGCTAGGTGCTGTACATTTGGCGTAATTAGGCAGGATGGGCTGCATGAGCGCATCGTTGAAAGTTCTGACGGAATTGGACACTGTCCAAGGTGTTGCTATTTGGCCCATAATGGGATCAGAAGTGAAGTTGCAGTACCCGGGGGGTCACTTTATTATACGTATATACTCGAATAATTCCCCCGCCTAGAATAATTCCCCCTCTTAGACGAGTGGGATAAAATAATCCCCCCTTTAGGCACATGGTAAAGTTTTTGCATCCAATTTGAACAAAAATTACATGTTATTTAGAAGTAAAGCACATTTCATGAAATCAGTTAATAGAAACATGCTTAAAATTTTTGACGAAATAATAATTCCCCCCCCCTTGAATAATTCCTCCCCTCGAATAGTTCCCCCCTCAAAAAGGTCTGACGAAAAAATAATTCCCGGTGGGATTATTCGAGTATATACGGTAATATTTTGAGCGTGATGTAACGCCTCGTTTTCAAGATGATAGCGAAACTCGGAGCTGAGAATGAGAAACAAAATATTTAACATAACAGTAATGGAATGAAATAATACATATACTCGGCGGACATCAATCACACTTGCTGGGAAACATACCATAACCCATATGAATAATGAACCAAAAATTATACAGTTTTTCCATCATAATATATAGCTTTTACTATGTAATAACATTTTATGCCATTTATCCCAAAAAAATCGTTAATATTTGGTAGGATTCTGCACATACTTTGCGGTCCTCCGAGTACAGTAATTAATAATACATAACAGTAATGAAACATATGAAACACAGAACGGTTGAATACGCTTACTTGCATAGTAAATATAAATAAGCATATATCTACCGTATTACCTCGAAATAACCCTATGGGGGTTTATTATTTTGCCAGCAAAATGGGGGGGGGTTATTCGAGGGGGGGGGGGTTATTATTTCGTCAGGATCGTGGTAAATAGTAGGCATTTGCGTGCCCAAAACAGGTAATAAATGTGTCCAAACATGATATATTTGGACATAAAAAGTAGATAGCTACACAAACTAGTCTATGTGTAGCTGCAATGCAAATTAGCAGTAATAAATACATCATGTACATTGCATACATGATGTACATCATTCACGGGGGGGGGGCGGGGTATTTCGAGGGGGGGTTTTATTTCCCCAGCCCATTAGAGGGGGGTTAATTCGAGGGGGGTAAATTCAAGGGGGGTAAATCGAGGTACTACGGTAGGTATTTATGCACAATCATGATCACCAAGTACTTTAGTCACCGCGAAAAATTTAAGTATGTATTTCCTCTGAGACATGACGTCGTACTCGCATATTCCATGCCAGATATTATCGCCTCCAATGATCAGTGGACGATTGATGATACCAGAAAAGCGGCTACCTCATGCGCACGAAAATTGCACCTTGAATAGAATTCATTTTTACGGGTTGTGTTCATGGCGTAAAATACCTACAGTTTGCTGGTGAATAATGCACACCCAGTGTTATCTTCAAATCACGGTCGTGGTAAGTAATAGTTATCAGGCTGGAAAATTCAAGACAAGAGGGAATAAAGTGGGGGAGAGACGAGACAATATAACACTCAAGTAAACAAGTATAACAAACTATTTGGAAAATATCGCATTTTTCTGTTGCGTCTTAGTACTGTTCACGAAGTTTTTGAGTTCACTATTTTCACTAAATCGCTTATCACGTTATCCCATGGCTTCACCGCCAACAGACGTTTGTAGTAGAAATTGACTATACACCATGTGCCACCTCATAAGTATATAGGTACATTTATTGGTCCCTTATCCCCATATTTTAAGGTGTGAATATTGAAAAAAAATTATTTAATTTTTTTTAAATCAAGCGGCTATTACATCAAAACTTATTTGTTTCCATCTCCAGTTTCCCATCCCATATTCACGAGTAATGTTTAGGTGAATCTGAATTTTGTAAATATGTAGGTATCTAAATTTGAGACGCCATGGCTGATTTATGGGAAAAATACTGGTGAGACTGCAGCATAGGGAAGTTAACGGGAGATGTCATCAACTTTATTCCCAATGCGTTAAAATTCAGTAATACAAAACAAAAGTTTTGTTCACCCAGTGATATTATTATTATAATTTATAATTATAAGACCCATTATTTTTGATAATTATATTCTGGGCATGTATTCCATTTACTACGTCCGGTCTAGTATGAACATAACTACCTGAATTTTTGTAATATTTACCTCATTGCTGCACCGTAAATTTTTATAGGACAAGTGTGAAATTTGATACGATAAAAACAGGTGTCACTTATTTAGAACACAAAACACATCCAGTCGCATCCAATACACACAAAATCACGCAGCGACATTCATTCAAATCAATCAAACGCGCCATTTCAAATTTCAAAGGTGCGGTCATCACGTTTAACACATTCACTCAAGCAGCGTCATGCGTAAACGCACGTGAACCATAGATCTCCCGGCATGCCAACAAAGAAAAAAACGCTTGTCAAAGATGCGAAACTGGCGAAAGTTTGTGCCGCCGCGGCGGCGCGGCGCCCCAGTGCGACTTGCATGTGATCTGCAGCGATGGTGGGCTTGAACGCGACGAGCCTGCTTCTGGCGCTGGTGCACCACGCGGGCAGCCAGCTGTCGCAGCCGGGCGGCCATGGTCAAGCTACCCGGCTGCCCGTCGGCCGCACAGTGTGGCAAATGGACAACGGGCACGCGGTGGTCAACGAGCAGCCGCTGCGGCCGCACCGACCTGATAGGGTGCTCGCTGTTGTGCGAAGCAATGCTACTGGTGCAGTCGACCAGTCGATGGGAGATTTCGGCGTTTCATTTCGGCCCAGGCATTTCGGAAAGGTCAGCCCATAGCAAGGGCCAGTTCAGAGCCCTGTAAAGTGGGATGATGTCAAATGTCCATGTTAGATATCGATCAAAAACAAAAGATTTTATTGCTGAACTTTGAAAGGCAATTGGCACTTTTCCTAACACTTTGAAAGACAATTGTCAAATTTGTATGAGATTTGACAAATTTGTATGAATTTTGTCATGACTTTTGAGACTTGAGTTTACACTTTACAGGTCTTGGGGCTGGTACCAGGGATGTTTTATCATTTTAAAATTGATCTTTGAAAAAATGTGCAGGGAAGCGCCAGTGCAGTGAGCAAGCTGGCGCAAGGTGTCACAGAGGCGTCAAGATTATCTACGATAAAAGTGCGGCAGGAGTTTAGCGTCGTATGGGACCCGTTTCCCGGCTCAGTGAGAAGATTGAACGGTGATCAAGCGACGAGAAAAACGACGGAACCAGCGATCAATGCGCGCACAACTGAATGGCGTACACGGATAGAACCTGCTCCAACTGCATCAACAGGAACAACAACGACAACGACAACGAGAACACCATTGCCCAGGACTTTTACAACAACACTACCTAGGACTTTTACAAGAGCATTACAAAAGACTTTTACAACACCATTACCAGAGACCTTTACAAGAGCATTGCCAAAGACTTTTACAACAACATTACCTAAGACTTTTACAACAACATTACCAAAGAATTTTCGAACAACAAGGCCAACTGAGGCACGGCGCACTGTTCCTAGCAGCACTAGAAGCTCAGCACCAATACCAAACAAAGCGTCGTTTGCAAAACCTAAAGCGCCAAAATCAGTCAACGGCTTCAAAACAGGTAAATTCACATTGTCAAAATTACATTATAATCTTTAAAATAAATACGTAAAATTTCAGTTCCAATCGAATCGATGCCAAAGGGTGCAGCAGAGCAGCGCAACGCATTCGCTATCATGGCGGAATTGCAGAGGGGCAGTAATTTGTTAGCACAGAGTCCGCTGGCGTCCATTGAAACAACGCGATCGCCAGAAACATCAATACTTGACACACTGCCAGTATGTACCTATTCTGAATAAATACAAGGCCAACACATCACAATTTAAAATGATGTTGACACTGTGAAGTAAAATTGGTATTTTATTCCATTTTCAGCAAGTGCCACATTCACTGATGGAAGCGATGAAGCAGGCAACCCTCGTAAATGCAGAACAGGAAAACGATCCAGTGCGCAGCGTTTTGGTTGGGCAGCCGCTGGCTGGCAACTTCTTGCCAACAGAATGGCACGCGCTGGACTCACAATTTTTGGGTACGCAAACTGCACTAGACGCTATTCAAGGCAATACACACGCCTCAGATAGGGCCCGCCCACACACACTAGATGACACTAAAATTCGTGTCAACCAAATTTTGGTTAATAATGTGATTTCAGCTTTTCTATGTGATAGACCATAGTTAATATTATATAGTGACACTTAATTCCCATTGTTTCTCTTAAGTGTGATGCTTAAAAAACTTTTTGTGCTATTTAGTTGACATTTATTTGCGATGTCAGCTAGTGCGTGTGGGCCCCTAGAGCGCGTACCTACCCTCAAACCGCGCAGACTCTATCAGCGGCGCTGACGGCACGAACACGCCGGGCGTGTTGCACGTGATTCACAACGTGCTGCGCGGCCTGGCCGAGCGGCGGCAGAAAAACGCAATAGCGATGCACTTTTCTTCGCCGCGCGCAGCCGACGCAGTGGCCGCCGCGATGGCCGATTCGGTTATGCACGTGAGCCTGGCCGCGGCGGACGGCAGAGACTGGCTGGACGTCGGCAGGCCGCTGGCGCGCGACATGGGCGTCGCGCACAAGCTGCTCACCATTTTCAACCGCTCCCTGCACACTGCCATACGTGAGTAGGGATCAATCAATTCAGATCTGTTCAAAGCAGGGGGCTGTCAGAGACCCTGTAAAGTGTGAAGTAAAGTGTCAAATATTGATCTGGTGCATAAGTTTTTGCCGTTTCCGGATCGTTTCGCATGGGAGCGTCCAGGATAATCATGGGGTTTCAGTCGGGTTAGATAAGCTGGCATTAATTAAAGTGTAAAATTTTACTGTGAAATTGATCACGTGGATCCAGTCCTAATACATCTCTCAATAATGTGCAAAACTCTACATGCACGGCGCACCATTTCTAAAGCTTTCGATTTTTCAGTCAAATTCCAATGTAAGATCAGTTGAAAACATAAAGTTGGTGACATTTATAATCATCTACTTTTATGTAATCAATTTCGCGCTAGACTTCTATTGTTCAATTTTACATCGAGCTGTACCATTCCAGCTCATATACCCCCATTGAAACCTCATGATCCAGAACGATCCAATGGGAGACGATACTGAAACGGCAAAAACTTTTGCACCAAGCCAATAAATATCATGTAAAATGTCAATCAAAACAAAAATAGAAAAGATTTGCACTTTGCATACCACTGACAATTTACTTTACATTTCTCATAACAATTGACACTTTGCATCATGCATGACATTTTACGTGACATTTGACACTTTACTTTACACTTTACTTATTGGGACACTTTGACACTTTACTTTACTTCTGGGATTGGTATCTGATCTACTTTTGCAAAATTCCGGCCGTAAACTAAGTGTGCATTGGGCCAATGTGACATGATATGGTGCGGAATCGCTATCTGAAATTTACGCGCAGATGAGCACATGCTCGCCGGCGGGCAAGGAGCTTACGATCTGTGTTTCATCGACCCTGAAACGGCCGTGCACTCTCTAATGCATTATGAACAATGCCTTCAGCTGGTCAGACCGGGCGGCTTAATACTCATCGATAATGTGAGTAATTCTATGAAGCATTAGAACGAAATGCATCAGATACGATAACTATGCATGCACTCAGGCATTCTGGCACGGCAGGTGTGTCACTGCAGCATGGACAGAGCTTTCTGCGTAGGTAACATGAAAATGCACACTTCTGTCCTCAACTAATTAAAACCAACATACGAACCAAATAATTAAAAAGGCAAATAATAACATATGCTTAAGCCCACAATTTTCACTTCTACTCGGCGGACTTGATACTTCGCACTCGCACTGACTTATGTCTCACGTTGGAAGAGTGCCAATGATAATTCAATCGTGCGATTTTTGTAAAAAGCTGAAAAATTCATTAATGTGAATATGTTACCATTTAGGAAGTCATAACAGCAATGAATTTTTCCGTTCTTTAGGAATATCACCGGAGTTAAATATCGTTGGGACGCTTCCAACGTGAACCACGCATGCAAGGCGTACAGTAACCGGGGTTACTTTTCTCCCAAAAACACGAACCCCCAACAGCCCAATCGAAAATACATAGCACACCCAAAACCTGCAACAAAAAGCGTTAACCAACGGAAAGTAGCCCAACCCCATGCTGCAGTGACAGTCTCGGTTGCGCAGCGGCCCCATCGACTCGGCCAACGCTGACGGACGCACGGTGCTCATGCGGCAGCTGGTCAACAGGGTCATGCACGACACCACCAGGTGCCACATTCAATTGGAACGCAAGGAGAACTTGAGACGCTCGACACACGAGCAAACGTATGAAATTGTGTGAAAATGTGAGCGCTTTTCCGCGCGGCGGGCCCTTCAGTGCACTTTACGTTCCAATTGGAATCGGCCCCAGGGTGACAGCCAGTTTGCTCGATCTTGACGACGGCCTGCTCTTTGCACAGAAGAAAGAACTGGAACTGGAAGAAGATGGGGATGATGAGTTTGCGTCCGAGTCGAGATGATTCGTAAATGGGAATTATTCGAGGTATTGGATCGAGAATGATCTATCATATTTGCTATTATGTCACAGTAGGGAGATGATCCAAAGCAAATGTGATCAGGGAGGACCGTATTTTTTATGACAGAGCATATTTTGTATCGTCACTGTCCAGTCTTTCAATGAAATGCTGCTGGGGTATCGGCAATGCAGTTTATTAAAACAGCACCCAAAGTGAATATATACACGCTACCCACGCACATAATCACAGGATCAGTAAATCAGTCACAAAGTGTCGCCCATTTCGGCAATAGTCACTACTGCCAGGCGCTGGTCACGTCACCCCCCACAGTTTTGTTGTCGTCCTTGTCCTCTGTCGGCTTGGCTGTGCGAGCATCGGCGATGGCTCGCTTGCTGTGGGTTTTCGACGACACACTATCCGCTCTCTTCTGCGGCTGTTCGTCTGGCGAGGGAGTCCTGGCGGATTTTGGGACGTTTTATAAAAATAGATGCGAATGCAATAAAGCGGCGATCACGCGGTTTTGTGTGAAGATTATGTTTTACGGGGGGTATTTCGAGGGGGTTATGAATTCATACTGACCATTTTGAAGGGGGTATTTCGAGGGGGTATTTAAGGAAATACGGTAGTTATTCGGAGATACTGTTGTTATTATTCGAGGAAATACAGTAGTTGTGCATATAACCCAAACAGGACATACGTTTTTATCCAAAATGGGAACTAAAATTGTCGATTTCATTTTTTTCATTTTTTTCACAACCTTTTTTTTCTTTTTTTTTCTTTTCATTGATTTTGATTGAGTTTATGATAAGTCAAATCACAAGAAAACATGGCGTGACAAGTCTATTTGGAAATAAAAATACTTGTCACTTGACTTAGTGAGGTCACTTGATTCCACTTAGAACATATTTGTCACATAGGGGTCTCCTAGGGGGGGGGGGGGGCTGCCCCCCTCCACAAATCCCCCAGCTATCTATCTATCCCGGCGGCCGCTCAGCTATCTATCTATCCCGGAGGCAAATTTTTGGCTATCTATCAGCCAAATCGGCCAGCTATCTACCTATCCGGAGCGATTTTTGAGAAATTGCGCCCCAATTTACGCTCAAAATCGCTAATTTTCGTACCGTTTTATACTTTTTCACTTTTAAACTCGCGACCTATTTTTTGACCATTTTTAGCCTATTTTAGCTACTTTTAACCTGTTTTTACCGATTTTTTTCCCCTTTATGCCTTTTATGCATTGGAAAAGCCTATATATTTCGCCCCCGCGAGCCCCCCCAGAAAATTTTTAAGCTATCTATCCCTCCGGAGGAGCGATTTGCTCTCTATCCAGGCCCCGCGAGGGCCAAATCTTGGAGACCCCTGGAACAAGTATAATACATGAACGGACGCGGCATCAATCCCGGGTACCTAGGCAAGTAGCACCAACAATGGTTTTCATATTGTAAAACTATATTCAAAAACTTGCCGGCTTTCTTTCTTCCGGGCTCCCTTGGATCCGACATGAGGCAATTTATCAATTTCAACCAAATTTTTCTCAATCGAAAATGTGATCACGGCATCGATGAGGCCCAAGTAATGCTCGACGTGCTGCAGCACCCCATATCGCTGATATCGGATCGAATGGATTATTGCATCGATATCCATCGTTTCTGCGGTATTACAAGCGCGTCGAGCAAAAGGAAAGTAAGAACAGAAGCATCACTACAGTATTCCTCTAAATACCCCCAGGGGGCTTATTTTTTCAGAGTGAAAATTTTGAGCGGGTATTTCGAGGGGGGGGGGTAATTTTTTTCTGTTCACTCTGCCCTGGGGGTATCTCATTCCGGATTAATTCAAGAGGTAGTATTTCAAAAAAACGCAAAATCAACTGACTCTGCACCAGAGCCCGACGGAAGGCGATGTGCGTGGCGAGCAGCACGCCGGCGCGGTGCACGCCCGTGGGGCACACGATGGCCACCGGTTTGCTCATCTTCGCCGTCGTGCCCAGGTTCTGCGCCAAGATCGACAGTCGCGTCGGCAGCTGTGACATGAGAAGTGATTTGGTGCATCATCGATGCATCTTTATCATGCCCGATTATGAATAACACACCTCCACATCACTATTCCAATCTGTCACGTGCACCAATCTGACTGGAGTCCCGCTCGTTTTCTCCTTTGGCATTATGACATTTTCCGCGACAAGGCGGTCTTTGACAACCAAATCATACATGTGGTCATCTGAAGATTGAATACAATTACCGTATTTACTCGGATAATTTCCCCCACTTGAATAATTCCCCCCTGTTAGGCGAGTGAGGAAAAAATAATTCCCCCACTTGAATAATCCCCCCCCCCCCAATGATGAAAGGTAGTTAATGCACATTTATTTCAAAAACAATCGATGAAGTCAACCCAAGCAAAAGAACTGTGTGTGGTTCGATTCACTAAATGCAAATGCAGTACATCGGGTGTTCAAAGATGCAAGTGTGCACTACCAATGGAAACAGGATGTGTATTTAGTGTGATAGAAAAATGGCTAAAAATTTTGACGAAATAATAATCCCCCCACTTGAATAATTCCCCCCCTTGAATAGTTCCCCCCTCAAAAATGTCTGACGAAAAAATAATTCCCCGGGGGAATTATTCGAGTAAATACGGTATCCATAAAATCGAATAGCTATGAAAAAGTTAATCAGAAGACTTTGCGAAGTGCGCTTTTCCTTCAGTTCAACAATCATTTTCTTGTAGGCATACTCCAAGGTTTTATGCGGTCCATTTTTATCATGCTTTGGTGTCCAGGTTTGCTTTTCAGTCGGCCAGAAAGCTGACACGTGGTTTTCCTTGTTTATCTTCTTCTGTTTCTCATTGTTTGAGCCGACATTGGATGCGAGCACAATGATGGCCTTGCATTCGGTGTGCAGCATCATTCGCCAGAAGTCCAGTTCAGTGACGCCGTCGAATGGTGCCTTCAAGGGGGGTGTCGGTGTTGGGCACAGGGGTCTCGAATGAGGGGGGGTTGGGGGAGGGGGGTTACCCCCCCCAAACCGCCCAGCTATCTATCTATCCCGGAGGCCGCTCAGCTATCTATCTACCGTATATCCTTGAATAAGACCCCCTTGAATAACTCCCCACTCTTGAATACCCCCCCCCCTCAAAAACACTGACGAAATATTAACTCCCCCCCTTGAATGACTCCCCACCCTTGAATAACTCCCCCCTATGATGAATGGAGAAGATACTGCAACAAGTGAAAAAAAACGAATTACAAATGCAGTGCTGTGTATGAGACAAAAAATACGAAAGGATGTTAGCCTACGCAGCGAAAGCAGGATGCATACAGTGTATTTTTCGCAGTGTATACACACCTACCTACCTCCAAGTTTTCCTGAAAGTTATGATGAAAAAAAAACTCCCCCCTTGAATAACTCAACCCTCATAAACTCTGACGAAAAAATGACTCCCCGGGGGACTTATTCGAGGATTTACGGTATCCCGGAGGCAAAATTTTGGGCTACTACCCCCTAACCCCCCCCCCCAAACCGCCCAGCTATCTACCTATCTGGGGTGATTTTTGCGAAACTATACCACAATTTTCGCTCAAAATCGCTATTTTTCATACCTTTTTATAGATTTTCACTCCCAAAATCATGATTCTGGTTCCTATTTGCCTATTACAGCACTATTTAGTACTGTATGCTCTTGTATACCCATTTTACACCTACTTTTAGCGATTTTTCTCCCTTTTCTTCCTTCTATGCCCCGAAAAAGCCTATATATCGAACCAGCACAACCCCCCCCCCAGAAAATTTTTCAGCTATCTATCCCTCCAGAGGAGCGATTTGCTATCTATCCAACCACTCGGAGGGTCAAAATTCAAGATACCCCTGGTTGGGCAATACAAAATAAGGGAGGACTGTGCCAAAATTTTATGAGGGCGGCACGGTTGGAATACACCCGAACTAGGGTAGCCGATCCGTATTTGAAATTCTGCTCGGCATGCATGCGGCAGGCTCATAGAACGAACTGGGCGAGGCATTTTAGGGGGTTCAGACTTTGATACACGCTGACTTCTGACATGTCTTAGATACCCGACGCTCTAACCCCTAAAAATGTGAATACGTAAATGGGCCGAAAACTGCATCGAGAAATGCGGAGATAGTGCCAATCCATCTAGCGCCAATGTACCCAACGCCATTTGAACGGTATTCAATCGGCCAACATACAGAAACAGAACAACACGAAAGTCTGGTGGACCCCCCCCCCTAAAATGGCAACCCCGATTCCTTCCACGAGCACATTCAGTTTTGGCTTCAAAATAGCGTGCCAGGCGCCAACTCTCGCATCCCCGCCAATAAATTTGGAATGACGACGCGACAAACCAAGAACAGTCTCCTCGAGCAAACGCGACCCAACACCGCTCATGCACCTGCGCCAATATAAACTGGTCTGGCTGGTCCCACCCGTCGAGCCAGCTGGCGTGGTAGTAGTCGGGCCAGGCGGCAGAGTTCTGCGAGTGCCAGTAGTCGTCGACGCGGACGCGCGACCGGTCCAGCAGCAGCAGACTCGCGTCGCGGTTGCGGCACTCGTTCTCCGTCCGCAGGAAGGCCAGATAGCGCGGCACCTGCGCGTGGGGTGCAAACGGGATCGGGATTGTTTTGGAGTATTCGGAACGGGTATCGGGATTGGGGTCTCGCAGGGACGTACGCAGGATTTTTGATCGGGGGGGGGGGGCGGATTGTATACGGAGCCCGGTGAACGGCCCCCCCCCCCCTAAAATTTGGCCTATAGTAAAGGAATGGAGCCATGGCGCTGGCGCCAGCGCCATGGCAGCATTGGCGCCAACGTCTACCATATAGGTATCTATTTGGTACTAGGTCCGCTTTTGGCACTGTTGGACACTTTTCTAATGTAATTTGACACCTGAATATATATATTAAAGAACGGGGTACGGTTTTGCGCGCTTGCGCGAAAATTCTTTTTTTAAGTGCCCACAAATTTCGCTTCAGAAAAGTGCCATTTCTGGCAAATTTTTCTGTCCGGCCCGGGAACGGGGGGGGGGCGCCCCCCCCCCCGCGTATGTCCTTGGGATCTCGGGACCGGGATTAGTTGTTTTAGATTTCGGGATCGGGATTGGTGTCTAGGGGTCGCGATTTGCATTTATTCGGGATTACCTATAGTTTTTCGGGATCGGGGTTTGAAAATTTTTGGGACCAGGATCGGGTTTCGTTTTTTTTTAGATTAGGGGATAGGGGTTTCGGTATCGAAAAATGCCGAAAATTTTCGGGGTTCGGGATCCCGTTTGAACCCTACCTGCGCATCCAGCCACAGGCGCTCGCGCGATAGATTCTTCAATTTGCTATCCGTCGCTTTTTGCAGCAGTTCTTGGATGGTTTCCGGTTCCAATGGGGGCGGCGGCAGCAGCTTAGGCATGACTACTTAGAAGCGATAATAAATTTTGGGCTTTTTTAACAGGTGGAGATTGTTCAGTTTGGGGTTGTTTGGTTAGCATGAACAGAATAAATGTGGATGGTGTGGAAACACATGAAAGTACGCTCTTCCTAACTAGAAATGTTGTGTTGCGTTTGTGTTGTAAATAGTAGTGGTAGTGGGGATGATTTTTGTCACGGCAGATAAATTGTCATGTAATGCACACGTTCAAGTACGAATTTCGCTACCGGACCGAGGACATTTCGCGTAGCTCATTTTATGTACTCCACTCTAGCTGCCGTGACAAAAAAATCATCCCCACTACCACTACTGTTGTCTCAAAAACCGAACCAATGTGGATATGTATGTGAACATACTTCATTTCGATGTACTGATTTCATATACATTTGAGAATCGGAAAAGACACTAGTGATTAGAAAACAATCAAACAAATCACACAGAATCTACTAGCGAAAACCTCGGCTTAAGTTCATCAGGCACTACATTAAGAAACAACTTATGAAATGGCGGCGCGTTCTCTTTGTGCGGGTAGTAGTACCTGTTCTCCGGTATGTCCATATCAGGTTTGCATAGCTCGCGGCTGATCACCACGCGTCCGTTGCACATGGCTCGCAGCATCCGGTCGTATCGCCGAGTCTCGTAGTACACCTGAACGGCGGCATTCACAAAAAGGAAGGTTTCGAAACGCCCAGTTGACAACGACACCAAATGTCAACTGGAACCGATCCCAATTCGAAGCTTGCCGACGAGTAACACCGCGCATTATCGTATACACATATATGTACTTCCGTATATACCGACTCTGTAAATTGCACATACCGCAATTTTTTTTTCTACAGTACAGCTTCATCTGCAACATGATTCAACACTTTTGGATTTGAAAGTCGTTCGTCGGCTCGCCAGCAAGCTTTGAATCGGGATCGGAACCAGTTGACATTTAGTGCCGTTGTCAAATAGCGTGTGTAGCACCAAACCGACTTAAACAAATCTACACAAACAAACATTCAACCCAGGATGAAAATTGAGTTCACGCTGCACAATGAGTACGTCATCGGCGAACACTTTCTGCCCGTCCTGCACGCGCAGCGCCGCCGGCCGCGGCTTGGGCGTGACGCGCAGATGTCGCACGGCGCACTGGCGGCAACTGGGAGCCGCCAGCAAAGCGCCTGAAAGACGTTGCTTGTGACGTCACAAGTGACAGTGACAACGTTAATTTTTAAGAGCCAACGTTTTAAGGATGAAACGGCCGCCAGCGGAGTGTTCATTTCGGCGATGCGTGCAATCTGCCAAGATGCTATGCACATTTTCTTACATCGTATGAAGTATTATATTTAAGCCGGAATTACAGCTCAGCGGCGTTTGACGTGAAATGATGACGTCGTAAAATAGATTACCTCAAAATAAACAAAGGTACAGCATTAAAACTTTAGAATTAGATAGTTCTAGTAATTGTGTGTAATGTCCAAAAAAATTTTTTATCAAATAATCATTAAGTATTTAAGTAGCTATTAATTTAACGTCACAATTTTTTGGTGACGTAAAATGTTTGACGTGAAATGTTGACGTAGAATGTGTAAATTTTTACGTAAAATTAATAACTTATTAAATAATATTTATTTTCCTAATTTTTTAGGACATTACACACAATTACTAGAACTATCAAATTCTGAAATTTCAACGCTGTACCTATGTCTATTTTGATGTAATCAATTTTACGACGTCATCATTTCACGTCAAACGCCGCTGAGCTGTAATTCCGGCTTTACGTGTAGATATTTATGTACAATGGCGTACAGTATGAAAGATACAGATTGCAAACGGTAACACGCTACAATATGCAAATGACTTCTTTGATATAGGTATTCATAATTCATTCCATTTCAACATCTGACAAAAATTAACGTCACTCTATTGAGCAATAAGTGCGGATGTAGTGTCTAGCCAAGTGAGTGTTGCCACTGGCCGCATAAATCAGCGACAAATTGTAAGCTGCCTGCGGTCTAATATCATACGCAGTGGTCTCGACGCTGGGCGGGTGCGCTTTGAGCGCGCGCTTGTACAGATGCACGGCGGCGGGCAGCATGTTCATCTGGTGCATGGCCCTGCCCATGTTGTACAAGGTCTCTTGACATTGGCCGCGGAACCTCTCGTACTCACGGAAGTAGGCCAATGCCTGGCGTTGCAAAAATGAAAGTAACATTGTGATGGAGTATATTTGAAAACCTATCGTTGCAACGTCACCTGCAAACAGGCGTCGTGTCTTCTGACCACGTCCTTCTTGCAGCCGAGCTGCATGAAACACACGGCCACCAGGAGGTGCAGCAGCGGGTCTGGTTGCTCGCCGCCCGCGATCAGCAACTTCACGTAGTGCGCTGCGTGCACGCAACCACATACGGAAGATTGGGAGTAGTTTCCATTTGTTTTGTTGTATTTTTGGTGACATGAGCATGCGAAATGGGCGTGCACTGATACGCACACGTGCCCGATACGCACATATGCCCGTTTTTTTTCACTTGACACTTTTTCAAGTGATTTTCAGATATGAGTAAAGTGGAAAAAAGTTGCGCAATGACATTAGTAAACTTTTTCACTTAACTCATATCTGAAAATCACTTGAAAATGTGTCAAATGAAAAACAGTGAAAAATGGCTATTTTTCACTGTTTTTTTTTCACTTGACACATTTTCAAGTGATTTTCAGATATGAGTGAAGTGGAAAAAGTTCACTAATGTCATTGCGCAGCTTTTTTTCACTTTACTCATATCTGAAAATCACTTGAAAAAGTGTCAAGTGAAAAAAACGGGCATATGTGCGTATCGGGCACGTGTGCGTATCAGGCCTGCCCCTGCGAAATGACCACCGTTTTTAAACCCCCCCCTTATCTCGGCACTGGGGGATAAATCGAGAAAACTAAAAAAAATTAGTCGTATACTCAACCCCGAACCCCAACATACTCGAAGGGTATAAAAATCGACCAACAGACAACTCACATAGCGCATGGTGATAACTGCCGACTTCGAGGGCCAAATGTCCCGACAGCAAAGTGACCGCGTGGCCGGCCGCCTTGCCGCTGGGCAAGTTGCGCACCATCTGCCGCAGGGAGCGACGCGAATCCGCCGACCGGCCGTCGGCGCCCGTCGACGAACTCAACCGCACCAGCAGACCTGGACATGTCAACCAAAGTTGTTCAAATTACTGAACATTTTTCAAAGTATATTTGTAAAATACTTTTTTACTCATCCCTGAGTACAGAAAACGTAAAATGCATTTGTACGTGTACTAATGGTCGTAAGTACATGTGAGTAAAATACATTTTTCAGGAAAATGTAAAATGGAGTACATTTTCCCAGAAAATGTAAAAGAATTTTCCCCCACTTTTCTTCATAGAATATGTAAAAGTGGGTACTTTTTCATGGCAAATGTAAAAGCTAATACTTTTTACATGTGAGAGCGATTTTTACACCGGATTCAATTTTTAATGA
The DNA here is from genome assembly GCA_964036195.1 of Sphaerolaimus hirsutus. NCBI lineage: Eukaryota > Metazoa > Nematoda > Chromadorea > Monhysterida > Sphaerolaimidae > Sphaerolaimus > Sphaerolaimus hirsutus. Next base: position 9,977,475 of record OZ038457.1, read on the forward strand.
TAATTCAGTATTTTTATGGGGAAATTGATATGATTTCTTCAAGATTTATTATTTTAGAAAACACAAAATAGCAATTTCATATTTCAGAAATACACTTTCTGTACATGTGTAACTACTTTTCAAAAGTTCGTGTACAGGCGAGTACAGGTACTTTAAAAAAGTATATGTATTTACCAAGTACTCGAGTATATTATTTTTTGAGTAAATGTAAATACATTTTAACAACTGTGATGTCAACAAATTAGCTTGCCTAGTACTTTCTTTAAAGTAAACATTTATCATCAACAAACCGTATCCATTATACAGCCTGGTGACGTCTACGCGGCGCGAGTCGATGGCCATCTTGATCATCTCGTACATAGTGGGCACGTGGCGGCAGCGGGCGGCGGCGGCGAAGCACGGCCCCACGAAGGTGGCGCGCAGCTGGTGGCCCAACTGCGGCAGCGTCAACGAGAACACCGTGCCGGCCAGGTACTCGAGTCGGGCGCCGGCCGCTTCGAACAGCTCGCACAGCTGCGCGGTCACTGTCATGTCTTGGATGAGGCAGGGGTCTCCAAGATTTTGGCCCTCGCGGGGGCTGGATAGATAGCAAATCGCTCCTCCGGAGGGATAGATAGCTGAGAATTTTTCTGGGAGGGGGGCTGGGGGGCTGCATTGGGGGGGGGGGCTGACGGGGCACAATATATTGAGCGGCCTCCGGGATAGATGGATAGCTGGCCGATTTGGGGGGGGGGCAGCCCCCACCCTAGGAGACCCCTGGGATGAAGGTCACCCAATTCATATACCGAGTGAAGCGCATGCTTTGCACAGAATCCGCCCATAATTTAATGACATTGTGAAAAAACATTGTGATAAACTTCGCAATTTATTATTCCATAGTAAAAACGTAATATGCGGATGAAAAACTGTATAATTTTTGGTTCATTATTCAGATGGGTTATGGTAGATTTCTATGCCGAATGTGTCCAGCCGAGTATAGGTAGACACAAACAAAATGTCTTTTAAGGGAGACACGTACAGTTACATTAGTTTGTTTACAAAACCTATTTGCAACGGACCCGAAGGCAGTAATCGTGCAGTTGATTCGGATTCAGCGACGGTGTATGCAGTCCCTTGCTTGAGTTTATTTTCTGCTGACAAACGACCACGTAAGCGTAAAGTGCACTGTGGGTGCAGCCGGTGTGTAGCGTCGACAGCAGAGCTTTCGTGAGGCCTCCATATGCGGACACGGGTTCTGCGAGGGGTGATAAGTATGGTTATTTTGGTTGCCATTTCACCACCGGCATAGTGGGGGATAATTTTAATATGCAAATTGAACATGGACCAACTTTCGTGATTCTGCCTGCCGGGCTTCGAGCACATCACCATCAACTTGTAGCTGTGCGCCATATAAGGCGCTAAAATAGCGACCAGAGTGCCGCATTCTGTGAGCGTGCTGCCCCCTTCGCGCTCCATGTTCACTCGCTCGATCAATATGCGCTCATCCTGCATAGGCATTCACGCCACAAAGTGTATTTATTTATGAACCTTCCATTCAAAACATCAAAGCACAATCAATGGCACGGACAGTAGCGAGTGGTTGAGGCCAGAGCGAAGGGTCTAGCTGTTGAGAACCAGCTGCCGTGGCAATGGCAATCGCTGACGATGCCTCAGATGCGCCTATGCCGCCGCTCGGCGCTTGCTCGTCGGTCGACTGCAACAGCGCCAGCGCCCGATCGCTGTGGCCCATTTCCTGATTCGTCCAGTTCAGCGAATTGATAGAGTTTTTCTATGGATGCTACGATTACAGCTCGACGTAAAATTCCAGCGTAAAATTCCATCGCAAAATTGATTACATGAAAGTGGATGATGATACAGGTCTGCAATTTTTCATGGACAGTATGTTTATCAAAACCTTCATTGTGTCCCAGAGTCATCGTCCACGGTCACTGCTATTTGATTGTGAAAATTCGTTGAAATTTTATGCCAGCTGAATAAAAATCAATTCTACGCTATGTCATTGCATGCAATCACCTGGCGTAGAATTGACTTTTCTTCAGCTGGCGTAAAATTTCAACGTAAAATCGAAATTTTTGAAGTTTCACAATCAAATAGCGGTGACCGTGTACGATGATTCTGGGACACAATGAAGGTTTTGATAAACATATTGTCCATGAAAAAATGCAGACCTGTATCATCATCCACCTTCATGTAATCAATTTTGCGATGGAATTTTACGCTGGAATTTTACGTTGAGCTGTAATCGTAGCATATGGAACAATAAATACCAGAACAAGTGGGCAGACACCTTGAACACGTGTGCGCGACTGATGGTGGCTTCAACGAGCCCCGGTTCCAGCTGCATGGCCCTATCATACGCTTCACCGGCTTGTGGCAGCTTGTGCAGAGCGCGCAAGCAATGCGCGTAAGGCAACCAGACATCGGCGCGTTCACTGGTGAGCTCATCGTGCGCCAGAACGGACAGGAGCCGCTCGGCGGCCGCGTGCTTGCCCAGCTTGGCCAGCGCGGCGCCCAGCTGCAGGTAGTCCTCGCTCAACTCGCCCACTGGGTGCTCGGACAGCAACTCCTCCAGCAGGCACTATAAGGAAGATTGAAAAGTCAGCTGGCCAGGTTATATAGCAGCGTATACCTAGAAGTAGGGCCCAAATTCTCACAGCGGCAAAATGAGGCGCATCCAGGTGGAACCACGCCCAGCACAGGCGGCATTTGAGCGAGGCGGGGGTGCCCGGCTCGAACTGGTGGCTGACAGGACCGTTGCTGGGCAAAGGCGGCGGCAGCGACGGCCGCAGCACGTAGCGACGCTCCCGATCCCACCATTGGACGTCCAGTTGCACGGCTTCCTCCCCGCACAACAGACGCACGGACGTGTAGATGAACACAAACTGCAACAAAGGAAGAATGTTATTGATAACATTGTACGGAATGGATATTGGTGCTACGAACACTAGTTGACCGTCGGTCAACTGTACCGGTAACTGTAACGTAACTGTATTTATATACATTTCAGTTAACGGTAACGGATAGTTTTCGCCTCGACTGTCCGGCAGAGTTATTATACATTTCCGTGAACAAAAATGCATTCTCAATGCAGGCTCAATCAACTAGTCAAATGGCACGCATTGCCATACATTTAAGAACGGCTCAATGGGCCCACACGCTAGTTGACATCGCCAATTCGTGTCAACTTAATGTTAACCAAATAACAAACAAAAGAATGTAAAAGCATCACACTTAACAGAAACAACCAAAATTAAGTGGTATTTATGCTGTAAAATTAACTATGCTCTATCAGAGAGGAAAGTTGAAATCACATACTTCACGAAGATTTAGTTGACACGAATTCAGTCGACATCCAGCGTGTGGCGCTACGGAAAGCAGTAATCTACCTGCGCAGCGGCGGAGAAGTCGTTGTTGTCGAGCAGCAAGCCGACGGCGACGTCCAGGTCGGCCATGTCCACGCACGACTCCTTCTTGCATCGGTTCAGCAACAGCGTGAGGCATTCCACGGCGCGCGTCTGTTCCCCGTCGCTGATTAACTCCTGTGAACGGGTGACACATTTTGCAAAGAGGTACTTTAAATAGCTGGGAAGCAAGTACGTAGCCAGGGGGGCGGGGGGGGGCGGCCCCCCCCCCTTCCCGGGTCGGACAAGAAAATATGCCCGAAATTGCGCTTCCGTAAAACGATTTTGTCGCCAGTTCAGGAAAATTTTGCGCGCAAGCGCGCATTTCGGCGACGCACTATTTGACGCCGATGTCAATGCCAATAGCGCATAATAATACACGAATGGCGCTGGCGCCAAGGCGCCATTCCTTTACCGCAGGGGTCAAATTTTAGGGTGGGGGGGCGCCGCCCCCCCCCCCGTTCGCCGGGCTCCGTATACAATCCGCCCCCCCCGCTCAAAAATCCTGGCTACGTCTCTGCTGGGAAGGATATGGTAATTCTTGGTTGAATTATGAAGGGGGCAGTCGGAGAATCAGTGATTATTCATGGACAGCCGTTCGGCCAGCTTAACACAGGTCGTTTTTTTGTGCACAAGACATGCACAAGTGGCCCATATTTTAGCATTGCTTTTTCCCGTTGACTGAACCAACCAAGTCCAGTAGGATCAGGGTTCAAACGATATATCGTATCGAATATCGGATATTGACCATTTTTTGATATCGAATATCGATATCGAAAATTTTGAAAAAATATCAAATATCGACCATTTTGTCGATATAGCGAACCTGTATTGTGTCCCTCGATTAAGTTATAGTTTCCATTTAGAGATATTTGTGATTGATCTGATGTGCTAATATTATTTTATTTGATGATTTAAAATGCAATATTTATAATGTCATTTTTGTTGGAGTGCTAAATTTGAAACCAGAAAATGCTGATATGCTATTTTTACAACATCCCCTTAAGCAATTAGTTTACTACTATGAATAGGGTTGGAAAAAAAACGTTTTTTTTTTAACTCGATGTTTTTTTATAAAAAAAACGTTTTTTTTTAAAAGCTCCCAGATATGACCTAGTGTCAACATATATAGGTATATCAGACACTGGCAATACTCTGTGATGTTAAATATGACCATATAATGGCTGTGGAGCCATGGGATAGCATTATAAGTGGTGATTTGTGTCAAAAATATCCATTTTTTGTCGACATATCGTTCGTATATTGCCTTATAGTCGAATGTTCGTGACTTCAGGTAAAGTTTGGCACGGAATGGTGATCAAACAAGGTTATAAAAGGAGGTTGTTACTTTGGGAGTGAAGTTACACACTGTGGAGGTACATGGAAGCACATTACCTCAATATTATATATTACAGCAACATATGTCAGCTTATTCACCCATGGTAGCACCTAGAAATGGATGTTTTGATACTAAAAATGCAACAAAACCAATGAAAACAACCACCAATGTCAATTTGTGTGTGAAATTGCGCGCTTGCGTGCAAAAATTTTGCAAAATACCTAGTGCTTAGTACTAAAAATTTTGGCCGATGTTTTTAAAAAAAAAAAAACATTTCGGACGTCATGTTTTTTTAAAAAAAAAACGGTTAAAAAAAACATCGGCCAACCCTAACTATGAACTGTAATATCTACCAATTGTTGTTTGCCAGATACACTCTGATTCATCACGTTTTTCTTCCATTTTCTACGTTTGACTGATGTAAACCTTGTTAAAATCACTTGTACCATTCATATTTCAGTAAAGAGATGATTTATCATGTGCGCAACCACATGCAAATACAATATGCCACTTGAAATATGACTTGCTATACTAAAAGCAAATCGCAATATCGAATATCGACCATTTTTTAATATCGAATATCGAATATCGATATCGAGGTTCCATATCATATCGTATTGATATCGAATATCGAGTTTCAGAAAAATATATCGAATATCAATATCGAAAAGTCATATCGTTTGAACCCTAAGTAGGATGGCCATAAAAATTGTGCGCATTTGGGGAAATTTCCACCGACACGAGTCAACTCGGTACAGACAGAGCTACGGTTCAAACGATATATCGTATCGAATATCGGATATCGACCATTTTTTAATATCGAATATTGATATCAAAAATTTTGAAAAAATTTCGAATATCAAATATCGATATCGAAAATTTTGAAAAAATATCGAATATCGACTATTTTTACGATATATCGAACCTGTATTGTGTCCCCAAATTTACTTTTCATTTTCATTTTGAGATGTTTATTGTTGATCTGATGTGCTTATAGTATTGTATTTGATGAGTAAAAGTACAGTATTTATAATGTCATTGTTGTTGGAGTGCTAAATTTGAAGCCAGAAAATGCTGATATACTTTTTTTTGCACTTAAGCAATTAGCTTAGGATGAACTGTAATATCAACCAAGTGTTATTTGTCTGGTACACTTTGATTCATCATGTTTTTCTTCTATTTTCTACCATTGAGTGATGTAAAGCTTGTTAAAATCACTTGCACCATTCAAATTTCAGTAAAGAGATGATTAAACATGTGTGCAACCACATGAAAATACAATATGCCACTTGAAATATGCCTTGCTATACCAAAAGCATATCGAATATAGAAAATATCGAAATATCGAAGATCGACCATTTTTCAATATCGAATATCGAATATCGATATCGAGGTTCCATATTGTATCGATATCGAATATCGAGTTTCAGAAAAAAGTGTCGAATATTGAATATCGATATCGAAAGTTTTGAAAAAATATCGAATATCGATATCGAAAAGTCATATCGTTTGAACCCTAAGACAGACAGTGTCAAAGTTCAAGGGACAAAAACCCACGTTGCAAAAGATCGTATGCGATCCCATGAGAGCCATTGTGGATGAGATAATACCATGGAATTTGTCTATCCCAACATTGCGGGTTTACTGGACTCGACGAGGGAACGACCTATTGGCTCTACACACACTAATTTTCAACCGAAATTTCAAAAACTCACAAAACAGCTTTGAATTCATTTGCACTGTCTAGAATGAGTCATTTCTAATCTCCGTCAACTGCAGTTCACTGCGGTGCAGTTAACGGACGCCTCATTCTAGAAAACTCAGATGCGTTCGAAGCTGATTTAGTTTTCGAAATTTCAGTTGACAACTAGCGCGTGTAGAGCCAATAGGCACAATCTACCCAATGCAAATGCTCCCAATGTGCATTAGTCACGACTCCGTTCCAGTAGAGTTTTTTTGATAAGGCGACTTGAAAAGCCGCGGCAGCGAGGCGCACTTCAAGTTTATGCGGTGCGCTGCATATTGGCGGCGTAAAAAGGCGCGCATCCGCCCGCAGTCAGTGCTAGTGATGGAAATGCACCGAAGGGCACCAGCACCGGTGCTGGTGCGGTGCAGTGCCCTTTTTCGAGGGTACTCTGCCGATGCCGGTGCCATTTTTTTGCCGGTGCCCACGGTGCCAGGTGCCAGGTGCGTCTGAGGACTGGAGTGTCGGCGCGGTGCGGTGCCATATTTCCCGGTGCTTTTTCCATCAATAGTCAGTGCCTGGCGCCCGGCGCCGCCCGGTAAGCCCCTCCGAGATCAATGAAATTGCCGGCCGCGCCACCGACCGCGACCTATTTATTTGTACACTTCAGTGGCATAAAGTTCAGTGACAACGACGGGCGCGCGGCGCCCGTTTCACGCTCCGTTTAACTTTAAGATCCATATCAAAGAGCACCGCCATTGTTATCAGAAGCGATAGTTCCGGTTTTCGAGCCTTCTTCCAGATATTTTCACATGCGAAACGAGAGGTCAAAATCTACTTTCAATGAAGCGAGTAGAAATCTAGCGCACGCGCCCGTTTTTTTTCCATTTTAAAGCGCCGTGAAGTAAGCGCGTTTCCCATGCGTATCAACGATTTATCGGTTGGATTCTGGAGCGTACATTTCTGGAACACATGCAGTCAAAGCAGCAGCGGCGCAGTGACGCCACCATATAGACAATTGGAGCCGATAAATACTGCGCAGTTGCCAGGAGCCGATTTAGCACACTTGAACTGAACCCATGAGAGCACGTAAAATTCAAATGGCCCAAACTGCATGCAAAATAGCATTCCACACAGTTCAATGTGATCAAAAAACTTGCTTCATATTAGTTTACTATACTCGGTGGACATCACACTTAGTATGGAAACCTATCATAACCCATCTTAATTATGAACCAAAAATTATAGTTTTTCATCATAATATTTCGTTTTTACTGTGGAATAATATATTTTGAAATTTATCACAAGACCTTCTTCATTAAACTATGGCAGGATTCTGTACATCCTTTACGGTCCGCCGAGTATACCAAATAGATTTGTTTGACACTTTACGGCACATTGGGTACCTCCTTGACAAGTAAAACTTGTCAATTCACTTGACAAAGTGCGAAATAGTATCCCGCGAACCGTGACGCCGAGGGCAAAGCGCAAGCGTCGAAACAAAACCGCCCTGAGAATTGATCGGACCACTGGAACCACCTCAGCGCAGCTCATATCTAAAACGACAGAATGTTGCTTTTCATTGGAAACACAGTGGAAAAAATATATTCAAAGTGACGTAATTATGTGAAGTGTAAGTACGGTTGACAGAAATCTTTTGTATAATTTTTTCAAAAAGTCAAACGTGTTTTGCAAAAATGTGTTTTTTTTAAATAACAGATCGTTGAGAGAAATTTTTTTTTCCAACTCTAGTCCCACGCGGCGTATTTTAACTGCATTGTCTCTTTGCAGTCAGCAACAACGTCGGTCAGTCAAGTGGATGTGTAGAAACAAATCAGTGCCGCTTTCGGTCACAATCAAAAATTATTGGCAACATTTTCAATTCGAATGCCCACTGCATTTTCTCATTTCAATCAGAACAATGACAAAGGGGCCGCGTTTTCTTAGAGGCACAGAACCTCATACATATTCATATAATATATGTAATACACCATTATCCGCCGTTCCCCTGTTCGGCAGCCGAGCCAGCTGTCAGTTAAGTTCTGCATTAAGAAACAGCCGGTCGCATTATGCTAACGTCGAATAGCGTATATTGAATATGCATGCGAGTCAAGGTGACAAGGCATGAACACCTAACATACCAAGTAACAGTGAGCGAGCGCATGGTGCTGATCTTGGAAACCCGCCAAATTTAGCCATCCGTGCAATTTCAGCCATTTACCTCGCCCATCCTACCAAAAAGTTGACACTAAAAAAAGTGTCGTCGCAAATGACCGTTACGCAGCGGGCGACATGAATGACTGTAAGCGTGCGTCGCGCCGCCGTGCAACGCACCCGCGTGGGCATAACTCGATTTTTCGTCAAGAAGCGGCGCCGCGGCTCACGCACGGCTAGAACCCGGTGCGCATGTAAACCCGGTGCACATGTAGACCCGGTGCTCGGGGGGGGGCAGGGACATATCCAGGAGTTTTGGGCGGGGGGCTGTTTATTTACTGAGCCCGATGAAATGGAGGGGGCACAGCCCCCCCCCTAAAATTTCACCTACATGGTGACGGAATGGCGTCATGGCGCTGGCGCCATAGGCATTATCACCAAAAATTGCTTATATGTATGTAAATATACATACATATAGAGTGAATCGGCACACCATTTGGAGTATTTTTAGCGAATCGACAGGACAATGATCGATTTACTTATAAAATATCAGTGTGACGGAAATATGAAGGGAAATGGGCCTACATGTGCACCGGGTGTACATGCGCACCGGCACAGAGCCCTCACGGCACGCCTGCATTCCCCTGCAGCCGGCAGCGGGCAATTATAGCGAAAACGAGCCTATTCAATCGAGCGCCAAGCAAAATGTTAACGCGACCGAAAATTTACGCTCGCTTATAACGACCGAAACCGGTGCCGCGCGGCCATAAGGCAGGTCCGGTTGTCAACACTTCACAGTGAAGCTTGCGATTTCGAGTGCCCCTTTTTGTTGCCACTGTAACATGCGATGGCTGCGGAGATGATGAGTGCTATTATGTCAGCTATTTTACATTGCGGCAAGCCGTGATGTGTCATGCGGCAGCCTGGGGTAAGGTGTGAAGTTTAAGGAGGATTTCCGCGACCCACTTGACACGGATGACCTCCAGACAGGCGGCAGCTTTTTCATACAATTAGAACAAACTATTCAACAAAATATAACACAATTAGGGATGGCAGGAGTTTTTAAACGTTTTTTTTTGACGCAAGCATCAAAACTGTTTTTTAGTGCAGCCAAAAAAGTGTACTTATGCAATAGGTACTTTGCGAAATTTTGGCGTCCAAGGACGCAATTTCACATACAAATTGACATTGGTGCTTTTTTCATTCTTTTTTAGCATTCTTTGTGTCAATGCTTCCATACCTGCATGCTACCATGTAATAATAAGCTGTAATATACCGTGTGCGTGTACTATAGAATATCAAGCCAATGTGCTTCCACACATTTCCACATTGGGAAACATAAGCCTCAATGTATTAGCTGCCGTTTAAGTAGAATAAGCCTCTTATAACCTTTTTAGCACTATTCCATGCCGAACTTCACTTAAAGTTGCAAACATTTGACAAAAGACAATGTAAGTAATGAGTCAACATAAAAAAGTAGATCTTCGGGCAGAAATCACTACTTATAATGCTATCCTATGGCTCAACGGCCATTCTATGGCTATACATAGCATCAGAAAATACTGCCACTTGTATAATATACCTGTAGCTATGTAAATATATCTTGACATATAACATGATATGGAAGTTTTTGAAAATACGTTTTTAAAATAAAAATGTGATTGAAAAACGATTTTTAAATCCCTAGTCAAAATGGCAAAATTTCTGAAAAAGAACACAAGCTTAACAGTGAACCGTTTCTGTTTCAGGCATGCAGCCCAGCTGCAATGGACACCTTTACCAAAGATTATATGACTACAACAGCCTACAGCAATGTCAGGGATATTGATAATGAACTAGCTGTAAATTCATCTAATTATACTTATAGAGAGAACAACACATATTCATCGTGTTACTATGAGAGAAACTTACACATTGAAGCTCAATATTGGATCATAACTGTAGGAGGTTTGTGGACTCTGGTGGCACCTGGCTGCCTTGCACCTGGATGGCTGGCATCTTTTTAACTGTTTTTTAAATAACCTTTTAAAATGCAAGAACAGCATAAACACAAAGAATTTTAGTATTTACTTATTCCCTAAGAAACCTGCAGGCATGAGCGCGTGCGTCCTGGGCGTGATGCTAAACACCCTCGTTTTTGCTATATTGGCACGGCTTCAGAGTCGATACACCACGGACAAGCTGTACTTGATGGTGCTGTTAGGGTTCAAACGGGATTGACTTTTCGGGATCGGGATCGGGATCGGGATTCACTTTTTGAGATTTCGGGATCGGGATCGGGATCGGGATTGGGGTTTCGGGATCGGGATCGGGATCGGGATTGGTTTTTTGAGATTTCGGGATCGGGATCGGGATCGGGATTGGCCGGGATTGGGGTCACGGGATCGGGATCGGGATTGGGATTGGCATTTTTCCGGGATCGGGATTGGGTTCTAGGGAGAGAGATTTTGGCCATTTTTCTGGCATTCACAGTTGTTCATAAAGGTCTCAAAACACTGTTAGATGCCAGAAAAGTGGCATAAAATTGACAGTGGGGGTTTGCATCCACCTTTTTGCATGCAAAAACGTCATTATTTCACTTTTTATAATTTCCACTAATTTTTCCGGGATCGGGATCCCGGACTTGGGAGTTTCTCGGGATCGGGATCGGGATTTGAAACTTTTCGGGATCGGGATCGGGATCGGGATTGGTATTTTTGGATTTCGGGATCGGGATCGGGATCGGGATTGGGGTTTCGGGATCGGGATCGGGATCGGGATCGGGACTGGTAAATCCCGGAATTTCACGGGATCCGGGATCGGGATCGGGATCCCGTTTGAACCCTAGGTGCTGTGCGTGCTCGACATGTGCATCGAAGTGTCTTACGTGCTAACCTTTCCCATTGGTGAGCATTACTGTGCTATTTGATGTGAACGTGGTGAAAAGTTTTTGTACAACTACACTCGCAGGTGTCTACGCCGAGTATCATTACAACGAAGTATTATATGCCATGTGGCATCGCTACCTAAAATACGTGTACACAAGTGCCAGAATTAGCATGGCCGCTTCCAGTTACGTTATAGGTGAGTATTCAGAACGCCCCAGTTTAACTTAATTACCTAATTACCACAATCTGCGATCCTACCAAACACCTACGAAAGCAACATTTTTGCAGTAACTGCAGCCATAGAGCGGTATGTGGTGGCGGGCAGCGGGCCGCTGGGGCCTGGCAAACCACCATTTCCAACTTTGACCAGAGTTTTACTCATCATCACCGCCGTAGCATTGGCGCTCTTCTTACAGGTCAGTAATGGCGCAAAATCTTTTCGGGGGGGGGGGGTGACTGCGTTTTACATTTTCCATGGCACTTTATATGGCATTTTACACTTACATTTCACAGGGTCTTGAGTGCCACCTAGGGTTGGGTAAAAATCGATTTTAGAAAATCCATTGTAAATTGAGTGCCAACTCTTGTGCCACCCGATCTAAACACGTCCATGAGTACCCAATAAAAATTACGGCAGTTTAAAATGTCCTTCCTGTCTTGATAGCGATAACCAAATCGCAGTAGAACCCTTTGACCTATTTACGCATTCGTAAGTAAATATAGGTACATATTTCCAAGTGTTACACAATCACAGGGATCGGTGTTTTTCGAACTGGAGGTGCTGTACTTTCCGTGGTGCGTCGGCCTGGAGCGCTACGCGATCGGCTTGAACATGTCACTCAAGCGGAGCTACTTCTACAACGTCGTGTTCGCGTTCTGGGTGCGCGGCATGATGACCACCATCGCGCCGTTCGGCGCCCTAATCGCCTTACAGACGGCTTTCTGGCTGCGAACCAAGCGCCAGGTGCCAGTCCCGGACCCTGTAAAATGCCATGTAAAGTGTCAAATGTCATGCAGTGTCAAAAGTCATGTAAAATGCCCGGCAAAATGGCAAACGCGTTTGCCATTTTACCAGGCATTTTCCATGACTTTTGACTAGGGTTGGCCGATGTTTTTTAAAACGTTTAAAAAAAACAACGTTTTTTTATTAAAAAACATGACGTCCGACATGTTTTTTTTAACAAAAACATTGACCGAAATTTTTACTAATAAGCAGTAAGTATTTTGCAAAATTTTTGCGCGCAAGCGCGCAATTTCACACACAAATTGACATTGGTGGTTGTTTTCATTGGTCTTGTGGCATTTTTAGTATCAAAGTATCCATTTATATATGCTACCATGGGTTAATACGCCATCATATGTCGGTGTAGTATATAATATTGAGGTAATGTGCTTCCATGTACCTCCACAGTGTGTAACTTCACTCCCAAAGTAACAACCTCCTTTTATAACCTTGTTTCATCACTATTCCGTGCCAAACTTTACCTGAAGTCATGAACATTCGACTATAAGGCGATATACGGTCATATATAACATCACAGAGTATTGCCACTGTCTGATATACCTATATATGTTGACACAAGGTCATATCTGGGAGCTTTTAAAAAAAACGTTTTTTATTTAAAAAACCGTTTTTTTTAAAACACGGCTTTTTTAAACATCGTGTTAAAAAAACAACGTTTTTTCCAACCCTACTTTTGACACTGCATGACATTTGACACTTTACAGGGCATTTTACAGGGTCTGGGACTGCCCCCAGGGCGTTCGGTCGCTCATGGCCGTCGCAAGAAAGCAGCGGGCTGAGCGCAGGACGCCCGCAGAAGCGCGCTCAGCTAGACGAATGATAATCTGTTAGTTTACGTCGCGCATGACAACTTTGAGTTGATGCCCAACGCCATTAAATCCGCGTTTGTGGATGGAGTTGAAACCCGATCCCGAATCAATCTTATTTTCGGGATTTAGCAATCATGACTAAGGGTGGTTGGTGTTTTTTTGGTGTTTTACCGCTTTTTTTACGAAGTCAAAATTTGTAGTACTAAGCACTTGGTATTTTGCAATTGTTTGCGGGCAAGCGCGCAATTTCATAGACACATCACCATTGGTGGTGGTTTTCATTCCTTTTGAAGCATTTTTAGTGTAAAAGCGTCCATTTGTTCATGCTATTCGGTTTACTTTTACTCATCCCACAACATGCACAACGCAACAGCATGCTGTAACACCACGAACTACCACGCAGCGGTGGTGATCTCGTACATGGTGTGCCAGTCGCTGCAAATCGTCATCACCGTGTGGGAGTTCGCCGACATGAATTCCCTGCGAGCGACGGGTTTGTTCTACTCGTACGCCACCGACGCCATCTCGATCCTGACGCTGCTGCAGGGCACCGCGCGCATGCCCATCTACTACGTGTGCAACGACAGATTCAGACGCGAGGTGGGTGACCCACCGTGGGTCGCCAGCAAGGACGTATACTCGGCAGACACGATACTCTACAAACAGAAGGAGTTATGTCTTCGGCTGGCAGACGGCCAGCCGAGAACTTATGGAAGGTGTGATGAAGACGAAGTGAAGACGACGTGATGGCGAGAGATGATGATGGCGACAAAAGTGATCACGTCATGATGGAGTGTTTCCTCCGCAAAAATGTACGGCCTAATGTCATCCGAGTATACCCAGGGGGGGGGTCATGGGTCAGCAGCACCTTCTGTACCACATTTGCAAAACTTCCGATGACAAAGTGCTTGGCATGTGAAGGCAGCGTTTATAGCTCAGTTAGGTAGTGTGACCAGAAGGAGAAATGTTGAAACATTCTCGAGTAATGTTTGAAATAATTTAAAAAGGAATACGTCTTTTCGAATGCACATTCATAGCACATGCAGCAACACTCATTTCCAGCAATTGGACGTGACGAAATTTTTATTTTCAACGTTTAGTTTCCAATTCGTAGTAATTTCTCCCATATTGTAACAATTTGCCACAATGCTCAAGTAAAGGTGTTTTTCAAAGGGTCTTAAACGTTTTTTTCCATCCCTATGCACAAGAATGTTCCACCATTTTCTTATAGTCACCTCGGTTCCTTGCAAATAAAACCGTAAATAGTATCGACCGCCGCGCAGTTCAAGCGCATGATAGTGCGAAACCCGCTGCTGCGACGCCTGGCCTCCGTGGTGACCAAACGCCGCGACAGCTACGCCTGGTACGACTCGACCGTGCACGGCACGCAGGACCAGTGCGACACGAACCCCTTCGCCGGCATGGCGGGCATCGCCGTCGCCAAGATCACCAACGACTGCAGCCAGGCGAGTGAAATACAGACGCTCAATTGTGTCGGGATAAGTGACTGTGCACTACTAGCAGACGTCTCTAAAGGCGGAGGGGGGGGGGGGGTCCACCCCGATACTGGGTGTTATTTTAAAGGGGGGGGGGGTCGCATGCAGTTATGATATAACCTTGGACCACTTGGACAAGAGCTGTTGACTTATACGAATCGAGTTTCAACGTCTGCCAGCTATTTGAAACTTTGGATAAGGTAACTGATTATTCCCAATTACAGTTCAGTTCAGACACAGCAAAGAAAAAGAGGTGAGTTTAGTTGCAGTGATATTTGACACTTAAGAAGCATGTGGAAGCACATTGGTTACTTCTATACTCTGTACTTATATAACTTGACTGTTTTACATGCTAATACGCAGAAGCTGTGACACCAAAAACCCATGGTAAAAATCTCGCTTGCTTTCAAAGGAATGCTGGATTCCAGTCAAGAATTTTAAAGAATCAATACAAAAATTCTGCCTAGTTGAAAAATAAAATCCACAACATTAAAAGAAGCATGCTTATTCCTCTCCAGCACCAACAATTTGTTACCTTAAACTCGCTCACAAATGAACCCTCCAGAAGGCAGAATAGATACCTCAAAAAACCACTTCCCACCTACTTCACCACCACCGCAGGGCATCGCCAGCAACGGAATCGATCGGCCGGCGGCCGCGCACGGTGACACCGATTTTATCATCAACCGAATTCTGACGCTCGACCAGCACACCAAAAAGGCGGCGCGTGAGGCAGCAGACCGGGCCGCCAGTGGCACCTACAACCACAGGCCGCCGCGCGGCAGCGAAGTCGATAGACCCGAGCTGCGCGACAGCGATCACGCGTCAGAAGTGGCAGAGTTTTGCCCCCTGCTCGCGGCCAATGGCCGCGGCGCGGTCATGCAGCAGCCGATCGAGATATACATGAACTGGCGTGTCTTCAGAAACCACTCAGGATTGGAGATGTATACGATGGATTTGTAACGTTTTCGAATGTATAGTGTTTGAGGCTCAACGTTATTTTACCGTCTGTTTATCTATGCAATAGCACCAAATAAACAAAAACCTTTTTAGGAACCAACTACATAGCTGGGGGACTCCCGCGCCCTATTATATGGAGGACCTAGCAAAGGTCCAAATGTCGCAGTAGCTGTTGGTGACGCGGTTGAGAAAAAAGTTCCACGCGCTGTTAGGGTTCAAACGGGATCCCGATCCCGATCCCGGATCCCGTGAAATTCCGGGATTTAGCAGTCCCGATCCCGATCCCGAAACCCCAATCCCGATCCCGATCCCGAAATCCAAAAATACCAATCCCGATCCCGATCCCGAAAACTTTCAAATCCCGATCCCGATCCCGAGAATCTCCCAAGTCCGGGATCCCGATCCCGGAATAAAATGGTGGAAATTATAAAAATTGAAAAAATGACGTTTTTGCGTGCAAAAATGTGAACGCAAACCCCCAGCGTCCATTTTATGTCACGTTTCTGGCATCCAACAGTGTTTTGAGACCTTTATGAACAATTTTGAATGCCAGAACAGTTATAAAAATCTCTATCACTATACCCCAATCCCGATCCCGAAAAATGCCAATCCCGATCCCGATCCCGTGACCCCAATCCCGGCCAATCCCGATCCCGATCCCGAAATCTCAAAATACCAATCCCGATCCCGATCCCGAAACCCCAATCCCGATCCCGATCCCGAAATCTCAAAAAGTGAATCCCGATCCCGATCCCGAAAAGTCAATCCCGTTTGAACCCTACGCGCTGTGTGCATAGCAAAACTGTCCAACCTTGGCTAGTGGTCGCACAAACTGCACATACTGTTCGAGTTGAGACGCGTTGCGCATGTGCCTGGCGGCGTAAACCCGCGCTTCATAGATCCGACTGCGTGAATGGCCGTTGCCGCGCATGAATGCCAAGCGGCGCTCGTGGTGCGCCCACACGTGCGGCTCGCTGCGCACCGCTGCACAAAAAAACACGGTGGTTAGAAATTGAAATTCAGCGATCGACCAACCCACCGACCGTGAGATAGGGTTGGAAAAGATCAATTTTTTCCAAAGCCTTGTTAAAAAATCAATTTAAGAGAAAATGATTTTTTAAAGTTTAACTCATATATTTTTTCAAAATCGTCCAAAATGGGGTAAAAGTTAAAAAAATTGTGTATTGTTAGAAATTGTTAAAAAAAATTGTCAAATAATGTATTGTTTATAATGGTCAAAATATGGTGGTGGAGTCATGGGATAGCAAATGGTGCAGTGATTTCTTTTAAAAATAAAGGTTTTTATTTCAAAAAAAAGTTGAAAAAATCAAGTGCAATCCCTACCGTTGGAATAGCATTTGTAAGCTTGTTCGCTTTTGCCCATATTGTGCGACAATTCGGCGAGATTGAACCACGTTTCGGCTGGAGTGTGGCGATCGTTCAAGTAGGCGGCCACCAGGCCATACTGAAGCCGTTCCTCAGTATCACCGCGTTCGCCGTAGATGCACGCCAACTGCGCATGAAAATATGAATTGCACGCTGTATGGGCATGCATTTCACCCACCTCAACGCATTTTTTCATTTGATACGATTCTGTCTTATAGGACAGGGCGAGAAATATGTAAAACGTGAAAAAAGCTATCCGAGCTAGGGTTCAAACAGGACCCAAAACCAAATACCGAAGAATTTCTGGATTTTGCTGTCCGATCTCGATCCCAATAGTCTATCCCGCTTGAACTCTAATCCGAGCTAGCCTACCCAAAAAACACACGCGTAATAACCTGTTCATATGGTTCAGCGCAATGGGCCGCCTGTCTGATGACCTCGTGCAGCATGTCGATGGCTTCCTGAGTGCAGCCCTTTGCGTGCGTCATTAGGGCGTGTCCGACAAGCGACCGGAGCTGGCTTGGCAACCCGCCAGTTTTACGTCCCTTAATGGAGGGTACAGCAGGCCCCTGCGACTCTGCGTCACTGTCCTGGTCGTGGTCGCTGCCGTCGGCAGCGGGGCCCTCGTCGCCGTCTATAAATTCAGGCACTTGTGGACTAGAGTGAGAATAACTGAAAATACAAAATGTGAACTTAAAAAATAAACTAGAAAAAATATGAGCGATACAAAATTATTCGTTTGTTGCATAGGTTTTTGCAGTTTCCGGATCGTTTCGCATTGGAGCGCCCAGGATGATCAGTGGGGTTTCAGCCGGGTTATATAAGCTTGCATTAATTACATTAATTAAAGTGTAGAATTTTACTGTGAAACTTATTATGTAAAAGTGGATCCAGTCATAATCCATCTTTCAATAATGTCCAAAACTGAAAATGCACGGCCCACCATTTCCAGAATTTTCGATTTTTCAGTAAAATTCCAATGTAAAATCAGTTGGAAACATAAAGTTGGTGACATTTATAATCATCTACTTATATGTATTTTATGCAATCAATTTCACGGTAAACTTTTATCCTTAAATTTTACGTCGAGCTGTAATTACAGCTCATATCCCCCGACTGAAACCACAAAATCCAGGACGATCCAATGGGAGACGATCATAAAACGGCAAAAACTTTGGCACCAAGCCAATGCAAGTTGAAGACCCCCAACCGACGCGTGATCGCCCTGGAATACTGGGCGAGCAGGCGCGCAGTGGCGTCGTTCTCCGTTGCACCGGCGTCGGGCGGCTCGCTGTCCGGCTGCGTCACGCCGGCGATGTGCAAATAGTGGTCGCGCGTCAGCTCGCCGCGCAGATCGGCAGCCCGCTCGTCCATGTCGGCCGCGGCGGCGATAACATCCTGCCCATCGTCCAACTCCTCGCAGCCTAAATGGGTTTGTGATTATCAATATACCAAGTGGAATTTAATGAATAAAATCTTGTGGCAAATTTTCTAATTAATATTCCATAATAAAAACGAAATATCATGAGAAACCTGTTAATTTTTGGTTCATTATTCAGTTGTTATGGTAGGTTTCCATGCTAAGTGTGATGTCCGCCGAGTATACCAATTACCGTAGAGGGCACACGAGGAAAAGCCAGAATCGAGAATCCCATTAACATATCAAGAAAATGTGACCGCACTCGCCTGAATAACACATCTAACTTTGCATCGCAAAAACCAAACTGACCAAGGACCTCGTAAGCAATGGAAGGGCCCGGCCGGTCAGCTTCGAGCGGGTCGTCGGGGTCGCCGCCAGCCACGTCGATCAGGTCATCATCGCCGTCGCTCATGACTGCACAACTGCCTGCTGGCGCTCTGCCAACACGGCTAGATTACTACAGTGAATTTGTGAATATCATTGCCTATGTATTGTATTGTATGGCACGAACGTTGCATATTTACGTGGATAACAGAACGATAGTAGTCGATTGAGAAATTGTATTTTATTGTCTTCATTTTGCACGCGAAGTTTGCAATACTCAACGTCGATAGAACACAAGCGGCATCGATGGCACAGACGTCAATACACCTACACGAAACTAGTGGCAATGGCGAGCACCTTGGCTATCGTAGGATCTGAGCGTAGCGCGCGCAGGGCGGACGGCACGGGCACCATGATGCGGGTGCCCAGCGGCGTGCCGTCCTTGCCCACCAGCACCACGTTGGTCGTGTCCGTCGAGGCGACGCCGTGCCGCCGCTGCGTCTTGTGCAGGTTGTGGCCGACCACGATCGCGTGCCGCACCTCGCCGCAGATCGCGATCGAGCACTGAGGTGACACATCGCCAAGCGTGAAGATGGATACATAGTCGAACGGCTGACGAAACATTCTGAATGCTTATAGCCGACCAGCAGTCAGAAAAAATACACGATAGTGTACCGCACACCGATTAATACTTTTAGTTCCAACACACAGGGGAGTTAATTTTTATAGAAAAAAATTTCTAGGTAATGTACCCGTAATGTGAATTTTTGAATAATATTCGAGTAACTGAATTTGCACATCCACCAGCGCTCGAAAACAAGGATGCTCCCCAGTTGGCACCCTACAGAATGAGCGCAAACGGTATGCAGTGTCACTATTTAAAAAATTCTGTTATTAGTTAACATTCAGCTGACATCTCTCTGCAATGTCAACTAGTGTGTGTGGACCCAAACAGAACCAACTCGATCTCCGAGCCGCGCCTTGGGCATGTGCCGCTGCCGGTAGCCCTGTCTGAGCACCGAGACAATCATGGGCAGTCGATGGTAGCTGAGCGCAGCCTTGGCCAGCTGCGAGTTGTCAACCACATTCAGCCGCGAACGCATGAATGGACCGTAGTTGGGCGGGCGGGTCCGATGACGCGACATCTCGTTTCTGCTCAGAGATTATGTTCTACCATCCGATCAGCGCGGGAGAAACGGGAAAGTTCGCGACTGAGCGATGCTAAGTGAACACACATTGGGCACACACACCCAAACGTCTAGAATTAGTTTCATGCATAAGATCAATTGAAGCCAAATGTTCCATCCATCATGTATTTATACATTCGGTACAGAAACATGAGCAACGCCTCGCAATCGTCCTATAATCATACATAATAAAAACCATTGAAAACAGAAGTGCGTTTATCATCGGGCACATTTTCGTGCCCATACGGACAATGTCGACAGCTGTTTCCGCAGCACTGGGCGTTGAGCAGCAGTTGCGCCACTGTGAACACAACAAAACCAGTGTGCGGGTCCTTGTACGTGAGCTTGCGCCGCTGCACCGCCTTCATGTGCGTCAGGTAGACGGTGCGCTCCTCGGCGGTCATGCCGTGGTAGTGCCGCTCGGGCACCTGCGCCCGATCGATCGAGTCCTTGTACAGGGCCAAGTTGGCCAGCTGCTCGCCGCCGGCGCCGATCATCTGTTCAAAATGAATGTGTTATCATGGAAAGTGTTTTGATGGTATTTGGTCACTTAAATATTTATTTACCTTTCCTCATTCCACATTTACATCATATTCTATTCTTACTAATTTTATCACCCAATTCAATAGAAACTTCTGTACGTCAAAATCCTACAAATTAACATCGAGGTTTCTTTTCACTGGTTTTGTTATTTGTCAAACCTCCTTTTTTTTCCCATACTACATACAACAGAGTGAAATATCACTTTCAATGCATTGACCTTCACCTATAACCTGATTTAACACTATTCATTTCCAACTTCACTTGATGTCATAATTGTTCGACAAAAGCAGTATAAACAATGAATTTTTTGACAGAAATCACTAATTGTAATGTTATCCCATGGCTCACAGCCAATTTATCTATCACTATCTTACAAAGTACTGCAACTTGTCTGACATACCCGCAAAAAAATTTTTTCACTCGACCATATTTGGGAGCTTTTAAAAAGCCGTTTAAAAACAGTATTCTAAAAATGTTGAAAGCGGTTAAAAGTGACGTGTTTTCAATCTCTACTGAACGAAAACAATTTATATATCTAGTTTAATAGAAAATCTATTTGACCATCTAAAGCCTAGAAAACTCTGTTCCGTTCAACACCCAGTAATTATCACTACTCTAAAAAATCAAGAGAACCAACCACTCCATAAGCTTCTCTAGGTTCTGACACGGGCACTTGCGCATATCTCGGTGCAGCGACTGACCAATCCAATTTGAGAGGTCTAGCCACATCAGAGCTTCCCGCATGTTCACTGACTAGGTCACCTGCTAACTTCTCTGGTACGGGCTCATTGCAGCTACTGGAGCTATAGCAGCACCTAGGGGAATGGTGCTGGGAACTAGATTGGAGGATGTGGACTGGACAAAATCAATCTCATCAATAATATGCCCGTGTGTGTGTGTTCACTTAACATCGCTCAGAAGTCAACTCAAAATCAAGTAGAAAGGAATGGTTGCATTTATTCACTAGAGCTAGAATGACGCTGAGTGACGCTTTCAAGTGGCTTGGGTGACTCTTTTGTCACTTTGATTTTTGCCGCCACGTGAACCTACGCATCACAGCAGACGTGTGCTGTCTCCCAACCAAAAAACTCAGTCCCCCAATGTCTGCATTTATTTTGTTGATTGTAGTTCAAAGTTGGGCTGGCGGCATGGCCCTTTCATGGTTCCACGCTCACTGCGTAGCATAGATAATCCACAGCGCAGAGCCTGACCGTTTTTGCATTTGTGTAGGCTTATGTATGGGATCAATGAGCACAACAAAATGTCAAGTGTGGGGTGTGGGCATGTGTAAATAAACGTTGCAGCACAATGACGTTGCACGCTGCATGGAAGTGATTGATTATCACACGGATATGGGGATAATCGGGTTTCCTGTGGAAAAAATGTGGAATTTAGCAATAAAAAATGTGTTGGCTGCCACACCGCCAAAATTGGTCTGTATAGTTTTGGTGTTTTTCTGTTTTTCGGATGCATCTGTTTTTTCTTTAACTATTTGATATTTTCTGCAACAGATGCATCAATACTACCGCAATGCACTTGAGATTCATCTTTCTGACGCCTGTTCCGATATTATTTGTGGCCGCCACACGTTTTTGTAAGTTGTTACCGCGCATCCATAATCCACATCTATTTACCTCGCATTTGTTTTGCCGCACACTGCTATGACATCAAAATGGTGCCGCGGATCTGAATGTAAAATATCGAATGTCAAATGTCATGCACAGTGTAAAAAGTCACGTTAATTGCCCTGTAAAATTGTCAAATGTCATGCAAAATGTAAATACCCCTGAAAATTGTCAAATGTCATGCAAAATGTAAATACCCCTGAAAATTGTCAAATGTCATGCAAAGTGTGAAAAGTCACGTTAATTGCCCTGTAAAATTGTCAAATGTCATGCAAAATGTAAATACCCCTGAAAATTGTCAAATGTCATGCAAAGTGTGAAAAGTCATGTTAATTGCCCTGTAAAATGTCATGCATAGTGTGAAAAGTCACGTTTATTGCCCTGTAAAATGTCAAATGTCATGCAAAATGTAAATTCCCCTGAAAATTGCGGTAAATGGCTGCGCAGTAACAATTAACCTACATGAAAACATTAGGCACCCAGTGTATATATGCAATAACTATGAAAATCCGCACGCAGCCACGCAACAGGGGCCCATGTGCTCAATTTCCGTTGAGTATGCAAATGCTCAGGTGTGGGCAAGTGGGGGGAATGCACACAATCCCAACAAACATCATGATGATTGCATCCCCCAAAAGTGGAGTACCCAAGTTGCACATAAAATCGCCCGCGGCATGTCAAATGAAGCTGTAATTGCACCTATTTATTGTAATTGCACCTATTGCACTTACTGCGCGGCACGTGTTTCATTGGAATAATGGGAGCTGAAATAAATGCAGCAAAACTACAAAGAACTTCTCATTAGAACTAATTAAATACATCAATTTGAGAACGTGTGGGCGCCCTTTGATGCATCCCGCTCTGACCCCCAAAATGCAAACGAAAGTTCAGACATCCATTCCAAGGCATAAACCATTCCAAGACAAATTACGGTGGGCACACAAAAATCAAAAGGACCCTAAGCTCCGCCCATGGCTTGCCTTTTGCTATAATCCGCTGTAGTGAATAAATTGCCGCAACGGTAGAAAGATAACGCACACCGGCTGTGGATGCGATCGTTTGCCACGGACAAACTGCTGCACGATTGCGGGTGGATCGCCATGCAACAGAGAGCGTGCCGTGTTCGCCAGCAACCGGGAGCAGCTGGATATTGAGCGCAGCATTGCGACGCGGGGCGCCCGTCTGGACGACCGTTTTTGTTTTAGTTTACCCGACTTTAGTTGGGGGTCATAAGTTTCAGAGTTTTTGAACGTAAAGACAGTGTAAACAGTGTTTTTGAATGTTAAAAACCATGTGAGGATATATGTTGGTTCCCTATTGTGTTTCAGACACCTGTCGTCAAAAATTAAGGAGCTGAATAGGCAGGCTCGATCACCAATTTTCGCGCACGGATAAACCACGGAAGGTTGTACGACTGACAGTTTTTCGTTTTTCTGTGGACTATTTATTTGGATACGACTGGAAGAACGAGCCCGCAGTTCTCGACTTCAGAAAGCCAATAAACATCATTTTTCAGTTTGCCAAAATGTGTGGTCTAATGTGAAAACTCAAATTTAAATTTTCCTCCTCAGTAAAGTTCATAAACAGAGACAACCCGGCAATTTCGTTTTCAACAGAATTGCACTTGCACAAGAATGTGGCGTGAAAACAAATTAAAAGAAATTTTTTGAATTTTAAGTTTGCCTTGTTGCTGTTTACCTAGCTATTTGCTGCTCGAGTTGACATTTTCGCTCCCATTCCGATGGCTACGAGGAAACCTCTTAGGAATCACATTGGTACGTTTTGAACTCAAACTTTGAAACGTGATGATAGCTTGGCTACTGTGCAGATAAAGATAAATAATTTTACGCAGATAACCGAACAAATGCGGTGGCTCTTTCGACCAGTTTCGCTGAGGTTCACAAGGTTCTATTCTGTATTCTCTGATTATCTGTGTTACGGTTCAATGGGCCCACACACGCTAGTTGACACCAAATGTCAACTGGTGCCAATCCCGATTCAAAGCTTGCTGACGAGTGGACGAGCGACGTTCAAACGCAATGTTTGAAGTAGGAACGGAACACGTTGACATGTGGTGTCGATGTCAACTAGCGTGTGTGGGGCATATACTGAGATCACTTTGCATCAGTGACCTAAAAGTATCATGTTGGCTTGCTAATTGATGACATCGAACAGTACTCCCTGTAAAGTGAAGTGTCAAATGTCATGCAAAATGCCAAAAAAATTAGTGTTGGCGTCTCTATCCGTTCTTATTTTGATTGAAATTTGACACTTTACTTGAAACATTTTCTAAGAATATATTTTCTGAAAATCTCCTATTTTTGGAACCATATGCGTGGCTGCCTCCTGGCGCCACTCCCGGACCATGTAAAATTTTAAACGTTATGCAGTGTTAATGGTCATATAAAAAGCCCTGTAAAATGTCAAAAAAATATGTACCATTTATTGTTTATTGACATTTTACACGACTTTGACACTTTGCATGACATTTTACAGGGTTTGGGAATGGCCCCTAATGCGCATATTTATAAAGTATTATCTTCAGAAGCCAGCCACTAAGCGAAACATCCGCAACGATCTCTCATGCAGGGTAGTTTCAGCGGGAATGTATCGTTGGACTGCAGCGCGCACGGGGGCGGCGGCAGCGACGAGACGCTGCGCGCCGGCGATCGGCTCGGCCCCACCGGCAGTCTGCCCGAGGAGGTGATGGAGCGCATCCTGGCGCACCTGAGCAAGCAGATGCTGACGCGCTGCATGCGCGTGTGCCGCCGCTGGTACAGGTTGTGCTTGAGCAGCCGCTTGTGGCGCCGCCTCGACCTGGCCGGCAAGACCATCGAGGAGGCGCACCTGCATCTGCTCGTCGACAGGGGCGTAGCTTTCATGCGCTGCGCCAATACTGAAGTTGGTCGACTGCGTCCCGGGGGCAGTCCCAGGCCCTGTAAAATGTCATGTAAAATGCCATGTAAAATGTCATGTAAAATCTCGTAAAATGCCCTGCAAAAAGGCAACCTGGTTGCACTTTGCATGATATTTGACATTTTACCGGGTCTGGGATTGGCATCTGTAGTTCTGTTGCGTTGCATGTGTCACGTCGCAGTTTTGCGCCTCGCAGGTTCTCAATCGGTCGAGTAGGTTGCCCTTGCCGCGTCAACTAGATGACCGATCGCCGAGCAGGCTTACCCACTTAGATCTCAGCATGTTGTCTACTACTGTTTGTCGATGTATTACTTTTTTCTTTACGTTATCTCAACTTCTGCCACATTCAATCGTTCCTTCTGCAGGACACGTCGATAGTGGCAGATATTTTGCAGCGCTGTTTTCATTTGCGCATGCTCAGTCTCGAGCTGGTCGCGCTGGTGCCGGCCGCGTGCAGGGCTATCGCGCAGAACACCGACTTGGTCAATCTAAATTTGGCACTGGCCCAGGGTCTGGGCATGCAAGAAGTGCGGGCGATCATAGATTGCTGTAAAAGGTTGGTGACTGACATTTTATGACCCCAAATGGATATTTGTTACACTCCCTCTCAATTCACATTTCCGCTTTGATTTGCATACTCCCCACTTCATCCAAAAATAATAATACTTTGCGTTCTCATTGCAGCCTGCAAGAATTGAACGTGTCCTGGACGAATATGCCCATCGGCGCAGTGTGTTATTTGTGCCATTGCTGTCCGACCACGATGCGTAAATTGAATTTGTCCGGTTGCAAGGACACCCTCACTGATGAAGGCTAGTGGTGAAATTTCCTTTCTTTGGGTAGCCGTTATCTTCGGATACTATTCGATCATCTGAGAAGCATATAAATTGAACCCCCGCGACCCCCCCAGCGAACCCTCCCCCAAAGCGCACCCCCCTAACTAGGGTTCAAACGGGACCACTTTTTCGGACCGGGACCGGGACCAGAAATTTTTCTTATCGGGACCGGGACCGGGACTAGGTGGTCGGGACCGGGACCGGGACTAGGGTTGGAAAAAAAACGTTTTTTTTAACTCGATGTTTTTTTATTAAAAAAAACGTTTTTTTTAAAAGCTCCCAGATATGACATAGTGTCAACATATATAGGTATATCAGACACTGGCAATACTCTGTGATGTTAAATATGACCATATAATGGCTGTGGAGCCATGGGATAGCATTATAAGTGGTGATTTGTGTCAAAAATATCCATTTTTCGTCGACATATCGTTCGTATATCGCCTTATAGTCGAATGTTCGTGACTTCAGGTAAAGTTTGGCACGGAATGGTGATCAAACAAGGTTATAAAAGGAGGTTGTTACTTTGGGAGTGAAGTTACACACTGTGGAGGTACATGGAAGCACATTACCTCAATATTATATATTACAGCAACATATGTCGGCTTATTCACCCATGGTAGCACATAGAAATGGATGTTTTGATACTAAAAATGCAACAAAACCAATGAAAACAACCACCAATGTCAATTTGTGTGTGAAATTGCGCGCTTGCGCGCAAAAATTTTGCAAAATACCTAGTGCTTAGTACTAAAAATTTCGGCCGATGTTTTTTTTAAAAAAAAAACATTTCGGACGTCATGTTTTTTTTTAAAAAAAAACGTTTTTTTTTAAAAGAAAACGTTTAAAAAAAAACATCGGCCAACCCTAACCGGGACTGGCATTTTTCAATTGTCGGGACCGGGACCGGGACTGGGGCATCCGGACCGGGACCAGGATTTGCCGAACCAGGTACCAGGACCACAGCCCCCTTTTGAGCCCTATCGGGACCGATAACCATTTGAATGCATATTTTCAGAAGTTTCATACGATTTTCACACTTCATTCAATCAAAATTGTCATCAAAAATACAATAAAAGTCACAAAATTCAATTGAGTCACAAAAAGGACATAATGCACGAAAATTATGACAGTGAGTATTGATACATAAGCTGGCGCAGTGCTTTCTGAAGGAAAATAAATTTTTCAACTTTCTCTGATGTCGAACATGAATGAGAATGTTCGGAACTCACCAAAAAAAAACATCAAAAATTCGTTGACGGAATGAGAATGCGCCGACTGGTGCGAATTTTTGCAAATATTACAAGTATTTAAAAGGCAAAATTTGGATCTAGTCCGGTCAATTTTTCTTATCGGGACCGCTGAAATATTCCGGGACCGGGACCGGGACTGGGTGGTCGGGACCGGGACCGGGACTGGCCTTTTTCAATTGTCGGGACCGGGACTGGGGTGTCGGGACCGGGACCGGGACCGCCCCAGTCCCGACTTTTTGCCGAACCATGTACCGGGACCGCGGTCCCGTTTGAACCCTACCCCTAACCCAACCTTCCAACCCCTCAGATTATTTTTCAGCTATCTATCCCTCCGGAAGAGCGATTTGCTATCTATACAACCCACCGCAGGGTCAAGATCCAAGATCCTCACATTGGAAAGCCTTATCATTCAAACCTAGCACTACCCTATAGCTGATTACAGACGTGGTGGCCCTGACGCGGCGGTGCACTGACCTGTGCGAGTTGGACATGAGCGACTGCGTGCGCGTGACGCGCGAGGGTTTCATCACCGCCGTGACTGCGCCCAATATGCGCGTTCTGCACGCCAGCCGGTGCTACGCCATCGAGCCCGTCGCTTACCTGTAATTTTCGACCTGATATTTCATTTTGCATTTCATTATTGTTTTACCGTTTGAAGCTTGAACTAGAGTTGTTCAAGGTACTGTACTTTTTCAGAGTAACTGTAATGTATTCAATTTTTACTCGCCCCTGAGTACAGAAAACGTAAAGTATATTTTTACTCAGCAAACGTAAAGTACAAAATCTCAGCGAGGCCGGCCGCCTGTGCGAGCTGATCATCCACGGGTGCGTCACCGACGACGGCTACCGGGTGCTGGGCGACCACCTGACCAAGACCAGGCTCAACGGCACCCACTTCAGCACCATCGCGAGGCCGACCGTGGGCGAACGTCGCACCAGCATCTGGACGAATAGGGTCAGGGATGCTCAGTAGAACGGCGGCGCTACGTTTTTCTAGTTGGTGGCTGGGTTCCTGTGTAAAGTTTCATGGTGTCGTGGTTTTTAGAACTGGCTTTTTTATTGACTTTTTGCGCGTCCGTTTCTATGTTTGAACGGGAGCCGTTGCTTTGCGGGAGAATTTTTTGCGTTGCTTGTAATATGGAATGGATGGCTTAACACCAGGGACGTAGCCAGAATTTTTGAGCGGGTCGTGGATTGCATAGAGAGCCCGGCGAATGTGGGGAGGGTGGTCGCCTTCAATTGTGGCCCTGTAATAACAGAATTGAGTCATGGCTATTTGTAGGCGCCGAGCCAGGGCAGCATTGGCGTTCGTGCAAATGTCTAC
Organism: Sphaerolaimus hirsutus; assembly: GCA_964036195.1. Lineage (NCBI taxonomy): Eukaryota > Metazoa > Nematoda > Chromadorea > Monhysterida > Sphaerolaimidae > Sphaerolaimus > Sphaerolaimus hirsutus. Next base: position 10,006,023 of record OZ038457.1, read on the forward strand.
GTTATAAATTCCTAGGTACTGGGCACCGCATTGAGTACATTTGCAGTGTGTGTTTCTCATCAAACATAAATATGAATAATGTGTATTCATTGTAGGTTTGGAAATGCGCGCTTTTTGCAATTTTTACACGAAAATTTTTGCAGAGCTCCAATAAAATCGCGATGATTTAGAAGTGCCAGTTCTGGCATTTTGCATATTTTGTCCCCGCCTCCCTGGCTACGTCCTTGATCAACACTTATTAAGAAGTGCGTTGGTCGATAGCGAAGTTTAACAAAATACTCGGGCTTGTAATTAAGTTCGCGTGCGCTGGCGCCTATTCCGCAAGTGGGCAAGTGAAGGTGTGAACAAAAACACTTGTCACTTCTATCTGCCATTTGACCTATCAGTAATTTTGCTGATCACTTGCCACTTTAGTTATCATTTGTCCCCCTGCAGAAATTGTTCCTTTTTGCTCATTTGCAGTCCTTCGATTTCAATTCTGTTTGTTTGGCGACATCTTTTTTTTCACTGAACTTGGTGGCAACGGTTCTTTATGGGTTTTTGTTATATCATCGAATTTTAACTAAAAGTGCTTTTATCGTAATTAGAATAGTACGCTGTCGGTAGAATTGTAGTAACATAGTAACACATTTTTATAGCTTAAACACATAAGGATGCTCACTGTCTCTACATTCTAGCGTAGCATTCTGCGCGCATAATATTTAAGACTCCATTTTTAGCCAGGTGCGTGGAATGGGATCCTCGAGAGTATGAATCAATTTGTTCCTACACATATGTACATAAATACAATGCGATACATCGATAAAATGCGTTGTGAAAAGAACAATCGTTGTAATTTTGTCAGAATGTTCCATTAAATCCGGTCGCGTAAACATAGCTGTACTACACAACCGATATGTGGGCAATTCGGCGTGCTGACAAGTAACAATAGAATCTAAAAGTGTACATACGTGATTTGATTTAAGTTTGCAAGAAAATTTGAAGTTTAAATGACTATATTTACTTGTTAGTGTTACCACTCGGAACTTTTTCTTTTTGTCACTTGGCGACTCGCGTCATCGACATATGTATCTTTATCTTCAAGGCACGATCACAATCTGGCGTCAGTAGCCAGCTCACTAGTCTGCCTCTCAGCTGACGTTTCACCCTCGACATACTTGTCCAACGCGAGCGACACCTTGCGCATAAAGTCGACAGGCACGGGGAATATCACAGTGCTGTTTGTCTCGCTGGACACGCCCGTGAGCACTTGCAAGTAGCGCAGCTGCACGGCCACGTCCGACTGCGCCAGTTCGTCCGACGCGGCGCGCAGTGCCTTTGATGCTCGCCTTTCCCCGTCCGCCATGATCACCTGCGCGGTGGGACCGACACGTGTGACGGTTTCGGCCGGTAGCTTCGCTTTTACGAGTGTTCCAGATTTGTTAAAAGTACCGAACTTTTCATAGTGCACATCTGCTTATCACTTTCAAAGTGCACGCGTATCTGCCTTTTACTCATCCTCTGAGTACAGAAAATATAATGTAATAAGTTTTCACTTTTATTCATGAGTAAATGTGAGTAAGATACATTTTCCCTGGAAAACCTAAATTGGAGTATTTTTGAAAAACCCAATTTTCACTCAATATCACAAATTTTCAGATTTTTTTGCCTATTTTCATCTTCAAATTCTTTTTTCAGCTTTTTTGGTTATATATATATGATCTTATTTACCCATTTTTTGCTATTATTAGCCTTTTAGCACCATTTTCTCCCTTCAACGCCTTAAAACCTATATAAACGGCTATGAGAAATACGTTTTCTGTACTCGAGTACTTTCAAAAAGCATAGGTAAAAGCGAGTACAGGAACTTTTTCAGGGGAAACGTAAATGTGTTTACTCTGTACTCACGTACACGCATTTATCGAGTAAAAGTAAACACGTTTTAACAACTGGAGTACTCACCTTTGCCCTGGCTTCGCGCGTGGCTTCCGCCTCGGCTGCCAGGGACCGTTGCAGCGACACGGGAATGCGCACGTCTTTGACCTCGACGCGCTCCACCTTGATGCCCCACTCGAGCGTCGCCTCGTCCAGTATTGTCTGTGTTGTGTAGGGATGGGAAAACGTTATTTTAGTGCCTTATTGAAGTGCAAGTTTCTTTTTTAGTGCTAGCAAAAAACATTTCTGGAGTTTCCTCTAGAATAACTCCTCCTCCTTTAATCACTCCCCCTCAAAATCGCTGATGAAAAACAACTCCCCTAGGGTCTTATCCGAGGATATATGGTAAAACCATTTAAAAAGAACATAGGCCATCCCTAGTATGGGCACTTTTGGAGAAATAGCAAAAAGCGCTTTGAATTAAAAGAAGAAGAATCGCTTTATTCCATCCCTACATGCTAGCATGCAGAAATGAAACGTTTTACCACCAAAAATACAACAAAACCAATGAAAACAACCCTTGGATGTGAAAGTGCACCTTTGCATGCAAGAAACGTAAATTATTCACCTAGTGAAATTTCTGCTGCTTTTTTCATTAATAAAATACCAGCCATCCCTAGTTGATATTCAAATATGATGGTTAATTTTTTCATTGTCAACACTGCGCTCTGCGGGCGCAATGCATACCTGCATCTGTGCGGCGATGGCCTCCCGCTCGGACAGTATGCCCGACAGGGACCTGGTGCCGAGTATGTTGCGCAGCGTGGTCTGCGCCAGCAAGCGCGTGCTGTACTCTGCGTTCTCCACGTTCACCACCGACACGACCGCGTTCGACGTACGGTAGTACACCACCGCGTCCACCGACACGGTCACGCTGTCTTTGGTGATTATCTGTGTCGTTCGTGGCTGGTCCGTTGTTGATCACTTTTCTGCTACGGGAGCAATTAGGTATTCCAAAAATCATGGGAGATTTATATTTTTTAAATTTTTTTATTTGTATTTTCTCTGGGTTTTGTCAGAGATATGTAATTATATTTATTCTATGAGAAGAAACCATTAAAAAATCTCTAATTTATATTTATTTATATTTTCTTAGCATTTTTTCAGAGATTTAATTTAATTTTTTATTTTGAGAGATTCTGAATTTATATTAAATAATATTTTTTAACAGCGATCTTTGGAATGCCATCCGTCGTCCGAAATCGGCCTAACTGACCTCCTGCGGCGGCACTTCGAACGACACCGTGCGCATGTCCACTTTGATGCAGTCCTCTATGCAAGGCAGGGTGAATATCATGCCGGGGCCGCGCTGGCCGATCAGCCGCCCTAGTCGGAAGATGACCAGTCGCTCGTACTCTGCCACGATGCGCACGCACGTGGTCAGCGACAGCGGGAAGGTGGCGATCACGAGCAGCCAGGACAGCGCCACCAGCACCACGCCCACCACCTCCAGGTTGCGCTGCGGCCGCGGCGCCGGGAACTGGCCCGCTGTGGTCTTCTTGCGCGCGCGCACCTCGCTCGTTCCTGCAGTGCGGCCGGTGGATTTTATCTCGTGTGCATTCTATTTGCCGGATGGAAATGGCGCCCTTATTTGCGAATCAGCATCAAATGGACGTGAAAAAGTCTGCATTGTATTGATAGCACCAATTGATAAGTATGACCCGTAGGGATTTATAACCCCATGTTGAAAAGTGCATAAAATAAATATCTTAAATATAAGAAGCGTTTTTGAAAATCACCTCATTATAAACACCTTCCCGATCAAGTCCGGCCGCCTATTTTTTTTTTCACTTCGCAGGCCATATCTCCAGTTGTGGGAGGGGTGGAAAACTAAAACTTGGGTGGTATATAGGCGCAACCCCCCACTACCCCTCATGAATAAATGGGGCAGCGGCGACTCACTATAGAGGGGGTCGCCATATACGTGAATAAAATTTGCAGCGTTTTCACTGTCCCGCACAGGTCCGGCCCCCGGTTGATTTCTTACACTGCGGGTCCCGTATCTCCAGCTGTGGGAGGGGTATAGATCTAAAATTTTTGGGGATGTGTCGCCAACACCCCTCCCCTACTATACACTGGCCAAGCGGTTTTTGGCAACTCACCACAGTGTGGGGTCCAAAGTTTAAAATTGATTAAAATGTTACTGCCCCACACAAGTCCAGCATCCAATTGAATTTCAAAAAATGGACACTTTTGTGTTGTTTTAACACTTATGTGGTTGACAATGTGAAATAAGCATGAAATATCCTCTAAAAAATATCTTATCCAACCTAAAACTGGCCACCACATGAACCCCTTCTCCCAAGTGGGTGACAAAAAATCACTTTTTACAACTTTTTTATTAGACACTTGAATGGCTGGTTTACAATAATTTATAGGGGAGGGTTAAAGGTCTCAAGTTGTGTAAAAAATCTTACCTCAAAAATGCCTTCATAAGAAAATTTGCTGGGGGTGAATTTCAAATTGTAAAAATGACATCATTGCAGGAACAAAAATAGGCAAAATTTACAATTTTAAATTTACCCCCAGCAAATTTTCTTATGAAGGCATTTTTGAGGTAAGGTTTTTTACACAATTTGATACCTTTAACCCTCCTCTATAAATCATTGTAAACCAGCAGTTCAAGTGTCTAATGAAAAAGTTGTAAAAAGTGATTTTTTGTCACCCACTTGGGGGAAGGGGTTCGTGTGGTGGGCAGTTTTAGGTGGGATAAGATATTTTTTAGAGGATATTTCATGCTTATTTCACATTGTCAACCACATTAGTGTTAAAACAACACAAAAGTGTTCATTTTTTGAAATTCAATTGGATGCTGGACTTGTGTTGGACAGTAACATTTTAATAAATTTTAAACTTTGCACCCCACACTGTGGTGAGTTGCTAAAGATCGCCTGGCCAGTGTATAGTAGGGGAGGGGTGTTGGCGACACATCCCCAAAATTGTAGATTTATACCCCTCCCACAGGTGGAGGTACGGCACCCGCAGTCAAAGAAATCAGTGGGGGCCGGACCTGTGTGGGACACTAAAAAAGCTGCAAAAAAATTTTTGCACTCGGCGACCCACCCTGTAGGGGGTCGCCGCGACCCCTTCAATTCATGCGAAGTAGAGGGGGGTTGCGCCAATATCTACCCCAAGTTTTAGCTTCTGGCGCATCCTAGAACTGTAGATAGGACGGCAGAAGTAAAATAAAAAATTGGGGGCCGGACTTGATCGGGAAGGTGTATATTATATTTAGGATGAATGTAAATACAGATGAGGTGTCTACTCCTATAATCAATTTTCCGTAAAAATTTGTCTTGATGTCCATTTCAAATTCCCTGCCAGTGATGCAAGTCCAATGGGCTTGTTCACTGATTTGAAAGTTCCACACCTTGTTTTTGAAGTATAAAATATTTTACATCTGAATCACAATATATATGGGAGATATGGGGTGTTTATAAAAAATCACATTTAGGCAGGGCCGTATCCAGGGGGGGCGGGGGGGGGGCTGCAGCCCCCCCCCCTCCCCGGGTGAGACCTAAAAAGTCCCGGAAAATGCCATTTTTCCTACACATTTTTCGATGTTTCTTGAAAATTTTGCGCGCAAGCTCGCAATTTCTTCCCCATACATTGTATTTTTAGCGAATCGGTCCCCGTAAACAAATATCATTGAAAATGAACACATTTTTGAGACTTTTGCTGCGTATGTATGCATATTTACATCTATATAAAGCGGTTCCTGGCGCTGGCGCCAACGCCAATAGCGCCATGGCGTGGCGCCTTTGTATGGCGCTAGCGCCAAAACACCTTTCCGTCGAGCCCCCCCCCCCCGCTCGCCGGCCCCCGTAAACAAGCAGCCCCCCCCCCCCCGCTCAAAAATCCTGGATACGTCCCTGCATTTAGGATAGGTGTGAAATGTCTCCAGCAATAAGTTGATAAATCTCCAGTAGACAAAAGTGGACTTCCTGCTGGAAGCCAGTTTTTCCAATGTCAACTTTTCTTCTCAGTTTCCCAATCATTACACTTGTTAACTTTTAGAAATAACTGCCCACAATGGATTTATCAACTTGCTTGTTATTTTTCTACAGAAAAGTTGCTGCAGTGGGTTAGAATTAGTGGACTCACCAAAGTCTTGCATAATTTTTATGTGATTTCTTCCAAAAGTGTCAAAAAGCAGCACTTTAAAGAGTTGCAGGTATCATTGGAAATATCAGTGGGATCAACCTTCGATGCCATTTCTGAGGTTAATTCAATTTTGCCAATTTTGAACTTTCGACTTTTAGAAGTTAACCTCAAATGTGGACATCCCCAATGTGCAAAGTTAACAAACTTTATGTAAAGTTGTTCACCCAGGCATGTTTTGTGAAGTATCTATGATGGGGCCATTACTAGGGTTCAAACGGGATTGACTTTTTGGGATCGGGATCGGGATTCACTTTTTGAGATTTCGGGATCGGGATTGGGGTTTCGGGATCGGGATCGGGATTGGTTTTTTGAGATTTCGGGATCGGGATCGGGATTGGCCGGGATTGGGGTCACGGGATCGGGATTGGGATAGGCATTTTTCCGGGATCGGGATTGGGTTCTGGGGATAGAGATTTTGGCCATTTTTCTGGCATTCACAGTTGTTCATAAAGGTTTCAAAACACTGTTGGATGCCAGAAAAGTGGCATAAAATTGACGCTGGGGGTTTGCATCCAGTTTTTTGCCTGCAAAAACGTCATTATTTCACTTTTTATAATTTCCACTCATTTTTCCGGGATCGGGATCCCGGACTTGGGAGTTTCTCGGGATCGGGATCGGGATTTGAAAACTTTCGGGATCGGGATCGGGATTGGTATTTTTGAGATTTCGGGATCGGGATCGGGATCAGGATTGGGGTTTCGGGATCGGGATCGGGACTGGTAAATCCCGGACTTTCACGGGATCCGGGATCGGGATCCCGTTTGAACCCTAGCCATTACTCTGATAAACAAGTTATATGTAAGTTATGTGACAAGTTATAGCTGCTGCACTTACCCTTGGAAGGTGATGAGGGCGACGACATGTTCTCCTCGGTCGCCGTCGTGTCCAAGTCGAACTCAACGCTCGACATCGCGCGCTTCGGCTCCTTTTTCTCCTGCTTAACGACAATTTTGGAGTGACAAAAATGCCCGGCCAGGGCCGTATCCAGGGGGGGGGCGGGGGGGGCTGCAGCCCCCCCCCTCCCGGGGCGAGACGAGAAAGTGGGCAGAAAATGCGACTTTTTTAACGTCAGCGTAAAAATTTTTGCGCGCAAGCGCGCATTCTTCACCAGATATAAGGTATTATCATCAGATTTGCTCCATGTGGCCGCAAATCATTAAAAATGTTGTGCTTTTTGCTGTTTTGTATGTATATATACATACATATACAGCGTTCCATGGCGCTGACGCCAACGCCAATGGCACCATGGCGTGGCGCCTACTAATGGCGCCAGCGCCATGGCGCCATTCCGCCACTATGCAGCTAAAATTTTAGGGGGGGGGGGGGCTGAGCCCCCCCCCCTCGCCGGGCTCCGTCAACAAGCAGCCCCCCCCGCTCAAAAATCCTGGATACGTCCCTGTGCCCGGCTGAGTTTTTTTGCCAGCTGTGAAATTATTCGTGCCAAAGCGACTGCGGCGCAAAACAAACGTGAATAGACTGACGCTTCAGTCTCACCTGGTCGAAATGTACCTTTCTGCCGGGCGGTGAACGGCTGCGCTGTTTTGCAGCCGGCTCGTTCTCGCTGGCGCCTGTCAAAAGTGGGGGGTTCTTTGAAGCTAGCATAGGAAGGTGGCTAGATGCTAGCAACTTTTAATTTGAGTCCCGAAATGAGCCAAAGATGCGTAAATATTCGCTGCCCTGATCATCGACCTTCATTTGAAACTGCGGCGGCCGCCATATCTCGCACGTCGTAAATTGATTGATGGCAAATTTAATAGTCTGTCAGCGTAACAAATAATAACAACAATCTTTGATGGATTCCGGAACACGTTTTTGTTTTGATGAAGCGTTTCTAGCTATTTCATGGTTTGTGAGAACCACTGCACCGGGTTCAAACTGGCCCCGGGTTCGCATTGAATCCTTTGTGCACTTGTTCCCGATTTGGACCTAATACGGGCTGTTCATAGTGAAAAACACGGAAGCCTGATGAATTAGCATACATAAGTATAAAGGTGAGTGGCAGTTGTTGCCTGTTTTTCCTTCCTTATATATAGGGCTATGCTTTGTGCTTTTATAGTGCGTTGAGTCAGGCTTATGCCGTCCGCACACGTATTTTTCCGGCCAGACTGAATCGAAATGAGTCTATGAGATAGATATCATCTCGCTGTCAACATTTTTTGACTCGCCCCGTGCAAACGTTATGCATCAGAGTTTTGCGGTGACACGCGTCAATTGAGAGGAACTTGCAAATTTGATCTATAACCGTGTGTTGTGGCTATAAAATTGGGGAGGGCCATTCGTAAATGTTATGTACTGCAATCTAATCACCAATGTAGTGTAATTCAATATGCGATGGTGTTCTGACATCGTCGGAATTTCGGCGTCATAATAGTGGCTCAAATTCAACCAACTTCACGAGATTATCACCGAGTTGATGTACACACACTTGTTTTCAACCGATATTTTGAAAACTCATAAATCACTTTTGAATGCATTTGAGTTGAAAAATCAGAATGAGGTGGCCATTAACTACAATTGTTGTGGATCAAAAATACCTCATTGTGGAAAATTAAAATACATTCAAAGACGATTTATGAGTTTTCGAAATCTTTGTTGAAAACTAGTGTGCTCAGGCACAATGTGTGACGTTCCCTAATGATATTTTACCGTTATTTTACCTATCGTTTTTCCCCCAATCTGAAACCTACGACGCTTTCCTGCTCAATGAAACGATTGCAGTATAGTTTCAAAAAATCTCGCTCAGACGTCTGGTTGAAGTGATCGAATTTCAAATTGAGCAAACTAAGTTTAAGCAGTGTCCCACTTATGCAAAAAAAATGAGAATTGAAGTGCTTTTTCATGTCAAATTTCCAACTCCACATAAAAAATTTACAAATGAAACTTAATCCTGCTCCATCAGAAAATCTAAATCAGCACGTGACCGAAACTTTATCTGTGAGTTGAGTGAACCTTTGCTGCAATTTGAGTAATCGTTCAGGAAGCTGGCAATCATGTGCCATAAAGTTTAGCTTCAATGCACTCAGTTGTTGGGGACTCTGATACGTAAATACAGATCTGGTATGAAATTTGGTAAACCCGGCACGTTTGGCTCATAATGCATACACTAGAAACACAATGAATCTGGTAACGTATAATTTCAGGCACAAAATGTGCCATTCCATTTTGTTTACTGAAAAAACTTGTAGAATTGCACACTACATTTCGTGGTTGTGCCCGTTTTTTAAGTTCAACGATTGTAAACATTTCGCATGCACCCACACCAGCCAAATTCTCAACCGCGCAGCGCAGTGCGGAGCGGAAACACATATCTGGCCATTGAGTGCCCGAAAACTGTCATAAGAAAGCGCGCGTGATGGAAACGCGCCGCCCTCGGGAAGCAGTGATTTCGGCTTGAGCTGCGCGGCTCACTTCCGACAAGCCGACGGCGAAGTTTACGGCGTCAAGTGCAGCGCGGCTTACATTTGCGAGCTGTGCGTCCTCCAGGGGGCTCTCCCAGACCCTGTAGAAGCCCTGTAAAATGTCAAATGTCATGCAAAGTGTCAAAAGTCATGTAAAATGCCCTGTAAAATGGCAACCGAGTTACATGACTTTTGACACTTTGCATGACATTTGACATTTAACAGGGCTTTTTACAGCGTCCGGGAGTGGCACCAAGACACGCGATCGCACCGGTACCCGCTTACGGTACCATTTGCATCCAAATTTCCGCATTCTGCCCGCCGTGATAACAAGCATATTGTTGTCACGTGGCGGCACCGTATGCAAATGCGTCCAAAGTTCAGAACTGGCATCAGGGGTCTCCTAGGGGGGGGGGCTGCCCCCCCCCCAAATCGGCCAGCTATCTATCTATCCCGGAGGCCGCTCAGCTATCTATCTATCCCGAGGCAAAATTTTTGGCTACTACCCCCAAAGACCCCCCCCCCAAATCGCTCAGCTATCTATCTATCTGGAGTGGTTTTTGAGAAATTTTGCCCCAATTTTCGCTCAAAATCACAAATTTTCGCACCTTTTTATAGTTTTTCACCTTCAAAATCGTGCTTTCCAGTTATATACATGGTTATATACCTATTTTGAACCATTTTATGCCTACTTTTGGCTACTTTTAACTGATTATTAGCGATTTTTTCTCCTTTCTGCCTTCTTAACCTTCAAAAAGCCTATATATATTGTGCCCCCGCCAGCCCCCCCCCAAGCCCCCCCCCAGCCCCCCCCCCAGAAAATTTTTCCAGCTATCTATCCCTCCGGAGGAGCGATTTGCTATCTATCCAGCCCCCGCGAGGGCCAAAATCCTGGAGACCCCTGACTGGCATGGATGCGGCCGCGCCGAATCACTTGATACTGACATTGGGCCGAAATTATGCATATTGTCGAGTGGCGTTTTTGTTGGCCTCAATTGCCTCGCATCCGTGCAGTAGTGTGTGACTTGCTTGCTACGTGACTTGATAGACAATTTATATAACACGCGTAATTTGTCCAGTGTGAAATCCAATTTGATGCACTTCAATTTGTGCTTCCAGCGGATATGCACATCGAAATTACATTTGAACGATTGGGCATGAAGAAACGCGTGATTATCCGATGTGCGTGCTATTAATGTTGTCAAATTTGGTTACAGTCTATTCTAAAGACAGCTGTTTGTCTGTGACTGAAGTTTGAATTCCTTCAAAGCTGAACGATGACAATCTTGTTTAGCGAATACAGCAATACTCAACCGACCGAATGCTTTGCATGCGTGTCTTTTCATGTCTGCACACTGGCAATGTGCCAATCGATACTTACGTGGGCACGCAAAAAAACACATAAAAATTAGAAATAGCCTCTCTGTGTGAAATTGTGACGACATGCACTAGTTTTCAATGATTCTTTTTTTGCCAACTTTCAAAACTGAAACCGATTTTGTGTGGGCACAATGGGCCTACACACACTAGTTTTCACCGTGACTTTGTGTGAGAACTAAAAAATTTTTCAAATGCCAATTAATGAACATGGATGAATGATTTTATTAAATTCAAATTGGAATTTAAATTGATGAATATTAAAATGAAAAAAATTTGAAAACTAAAAACATATAGCATACAAAAGGAGTAGACTGGAGGTCGCCATGTCGCCATTTCAGTTTTCACATTGGTCACAGTGCAAACTAGTGGGTGTAGGTAGGGTGTCAAAAAATTTTTTTATGGAAAACGGAAAGGTAAAAAAAAATTTCTGCCGGAAAACGGAAAGGTAAAAAAATTTCACTCAGCGGAAAACGGAAAGGTAAAAAAAAATTGTCGGCCGGAAAACGGCAAAATGAAATGCCGGAAAACGGAAAGCAAAATTTTCATGGAAACGGAAAAAAATAAAGTGAAATTAGCATGGTAATAGACAAATTTGCAGAAGGAAAACCTGCATGCAGGTTTGCCTGTTTGGCTTTGATTGTGGTAGCTGTACATTCTGCAACTATGGCTCATGCCTGTAACTTCACTTGTAGTTCAAGCTTAACTGAACCAACAAAAAATCATCAAAAAGTAGCCATAGTGGCCATAGGAAAGGAAACACTACGACAATTTCGCAGTCTAGAAGCAGTGGGAATCACTGATGACCCCTATGCAATTGATGACAACATTGCAGAGGAGATGATAATAAATAGCATAAAATTCAACAACAACAACAAACAATACTATATTGACTGGCCGTATAAAGAGAGTATCAGTGACCTGCCCACGGGAAAAGCAGAAGCCTTGGTGCAGTTTAAATCACTGATAAGAAGATTCAACAAAGATCCAAACTTATTCGAACAATACCGGAAAGTTTTGGACAACCAACTAGAAAAGGGAATAATTGAGATCTTTGACGACAAAACAGACAAGGGGATTCATTACCTGCTACACCAGCCAGTAATCACGCCGGGCAAATTGACATCATGCAGAATCATGTACGATGGGTCGGCAGGTAAGCCCAGTTTCAATGAGTGCCTTTTTAGAGGACCAATTACAACATCATTAGCACTGGGCCTACTCCTGAGGTTCAGGGCAGGCAATCTAGCATTAATTGCCGATATTGAAAAGGCATTTTTGCAAATAGGATTGCATGACCAAGCTAGAGACTACACACAATATTTCTGGCTGAAAGATGCCTCAAAACCAGTAACTGAAAATAACTTAATAGTACTTCATTTTAAACGCATACTGTTTGGACTTGTCTGCAGCCCAGCAATTTTGGGAGCAGTCATCAAATACCATTTAAATGGGAGAATAAACAACATGAATGAATATGAAGAAAATGAAGGGGAACGAAACCAGTTGGCGATGATAATAAACAACATTTACGTCGATAACTTCATCATGAGTGTCACAAATGAAGTTGAAGCTTTAGAACTATATTACAAAGTCAAAGCTTTATTTAACCAATGTTCTATGAACATGAGGGAATGGCTGTCAAACTCCAGATCAGTCATGAATGAAATAGCAGAAAACAACAGGAGTCCAAAGGTGAATAAAATTGTTGCAGTAATGGGCATGAAATAAAATCACCAAACGGACATGCTGGCAATATCAACACCAAAATTGCAAATTGACAGCATCACAACACCAACCAGATGAAACTTGAATAAATTATTGGTGTCAGCATATGACCCAATTGGGTTCACAGCACCTGTTTCACTGACCCTGAAATCCCAGTTGTCAATGCTGCTCCAAGAGACAAAAACAACACAATGGGATGAGCCAATTGAAGATAAATACAGATTGGAAAAACAATGGAAAAATGCCAGAAAACTGAAAATCGAGCCAGAAAATGGAAAAATGGCCTGGTAAAACGGAAACGGAAAGGTAAAAAATTTTCAGCCGGAAAACGGAAAAGTGGGCCAGAAAAACGGAAACGGAAAGGTAAAAAATTTTCAGCTGCCGGAAAACGGAAAGGTAAAAGTTTTTCAGCTGCCGGAAAACGGAAAACGGAAAGGTAAAAAATTTTTGGCTGCGGGAAAACGGAAAGGTAAAAAATTTTCCTGCGGAAACGGAAAACGGAAACGGAAATTTGACACCCTAGGTGTAGGGCAATTAAGATATTTTAACTTTGTATTTTGTGCATACACTAGTTTGCAATCACAATTGCAAAACTGATGGATAGCTTTGAATGCATTTTCATTCACTAGGGTTGAAAAATACTCTGTGGTAAACTCCAGTGTGTTCAACCCGATTGAAGAGTTTTTGAAATTCGGTAATAAACAAGTGTGTATAGGGTAGTTTGCTTTTTGGAGAGATGCCAATTCTATTGATGACAATGTCACAATGGAGTGTTTCCTTCAAAAACATGTAAATCATAATATTTATGTACTACCTTACATTTTCACTACGGTAGCATTATACTTTCCACTTACTTACTGTATTTCCTCAAAATCCCCCTTGAATTAACCCCCTCGTAATACCTCCAGGTCTAAACGAGTCGAGGAAATGATAACCCCTCTCGAAATACCCCCGTCTTCAATAATGTACATCATGTACGCAGTGTACATGATGTATTAGGTAATAGGGGCCAATTCGCATCGCAGCTACATAAACACCTTCCCGGACAAGTTCACCACCCATTTTTTTTATTTCACTTCGGATGCAATATCTCCGTCCATGGGGGTGTAATAAAGCTAAAACTTTGTATACAGAAAGTGGTAAGACCCCCCTACTCCCCAATAATAGGGGGGAGGTGCGGCGACTCACTACAGGGTGGGTCGCCCTATATGCAACAATTTTTTTTGGCGTTTTTGGTGTCCCAACCAAGTTCGCCACCCACTTGATTGGCTACACTACGAGAGCCATATCTCCAGTTGTAATGGTGGTAGAAAGCTGAACTTTGGGGAATGTCTTGCCAACAACCCCCCTCACAATACACCAGTGGGGCAGCTGCTGACGACCCACTAAAGCATGGGTCACTGCAAATAAAGTTGACCATTTTTTTAAAACAGTCCAAGTGTCCCAAAACAAGTTCACCACCCAACTGCATTATAAAAATGTTGCAACAATATACCTAATATAAAACTGAATAATGTTGGAACCCTAGTTGAGCCAAATAATTTTTTTCAGTAGGGCACCCACCCCGTCCCATAAACAGTAGACCAAAATTTCACTTTAAACCAATTTTTCCTTTCACACTTAAGAAGTTGGTTTACAAAGTTCACTAGAGAAGGGTTTAAGGTTCAAAGTTATGTAAACAACATAACCTCTAAAATGCTTCCATAATGAAATTTATTTGGGGTGAATAAAAAAGTGAAAATTTTGTCAAATGTTGTTCCTGCAATGACATCATTTTGACATTATAGAATTCACCTCAAGTAAATGTCCTTATGGAGGCATTTTGGAGGTTATGTTGTTTACATAACTTTGAACCTTAGACCCTTCTCTAGTGAACTTTGTAAACCAACTTCTTAAGTGTGAAAGGAAAAATTGGTTTAAAGTGAAATTTTCGGTCTACTGTTTATGGGACAGGGTGGGTGCCCTACTGAAAAAAATTTTTTGGCTGAACTAGGGTTCCAACAGGATTCAGTTTTATATTAGGTATGTTGTTGCAACATTTCTATAATGCAGTTGGGTGGTGAACTTGTTTTGGGATACTTGAGCTGTTTTAAAAAGAAGGTCAACTTCATTTGTAGTGACCCATGCTTCAGTGGGTCGTCGGCAGCCACCCCACTGGTGTATTGTGAGGGGGGTTGTTGGCAAGACATCCCCCAAATTTCAGCTTTCTACCACCATCACAACTGGAGATATGCCAATCAAGTGGGTGGTGAACTTGGTTGGGAAACCAAAAATGCCAAAAAAAATTGTTGCATATAGGGCGCAGTAGTGAGTAGTGAGTCGCCGCACCTCCCTCCATTGTTTGGGAGTAGGGGGCTCTTACAACTTTATATATACAAAGTTTCAGTTTTATAACACCCCCATGAATGGAGATATTGCATCTGAAGTGAAATAAAAAAAATGGGTGGTGAACTTGTCCGGGAAGGTGTTTAGTAGTAGTAAAAAAGTAGAGTAGTTTGTATAGCTACCTATCTAAATACATTTGTATGTTGAAATATGTCCCGTTTGGTGACATTTATTATCAGTTTTGGGTGTGAAAAAGCCCATTCGTTACTACAATATTTACAAAAATTTCTAACGAAAAATAACCCCCCCTCTACAGACCTCTCAAAATTTTCAGTCAAAAAATAAACACCCTGTGGGTATTTCGAGGTAATACGGTACTTAGGTATACCTACTTCCATCTACAGAACAGATGAAACCTGTTCCTCTTTAAACGTAAGAAAAACCCACCAACGACGTCTTGTCCAAGTCTTAAATATTTACATGTAGCACACTGAAAAACAATCCGTATCAATAGGTACTCTGCTGATTGATTATGTACTTTTATTAGCCACTTCCGTGTCTAGATAGCAAATTACAATAAAATACAAGTTGAAATCGTTGCGTGTCGTACATAAACATGAATGCTTCTCGCAGCGACTTCTCTAGCATGGAAATGCTATTCCCTTGGGGCGGCGCGGACGTGCGGCGGTCGCCCGCGCGCCTTGAAACGTGCATGCAGATGGCATCATATTCATGTTATCATGCCGTGGCCATAATAAGTGATAGCTAAGTAGTACCTACATAAAAACCGGTCAAAGTGTCCTACCGTTACCCGATCCACTGCGGATTGGTATGACTATCGCGTTTTCTAAGCACCGGCCGCCGGTGTCGTTTGGCATTGATTGATGCCATGATATCCCGCCGCATATCGCTTTTCAGCGGATTATTCAGAGTGCAACGAGCACTGAGCGTTGGGAGGGAAGGTTTGCGGGCATTCGCTTAGCATCATGAGCTGGGCGAGCCCGGCCGGCCCGCCCGCGCCGGAATGCGAATAAAATGCATGCAAAGGCACGCGGGCGCGACTGCATTGCGTTTGATAAATGACGGCTGTCACGAAATTATTGCTTCGTTTCCTTCGCTGGGACTATACTTGATATCAGAATATACGCCCCGCTTCCGAGGCTTTTTTCCCGCCCGTGCGCTATTTTACTGCTATTTTTCACCAGTCGCTGCACTGTCTTTTGCAGAATAAGGTGCAATTTTCACAAAGTGCAAAATACCGCTTACGTTTTCGCTTTGGAATCTTCGACAGAAGCTCAATCTATTCCTTTGTTCTCCGTACTATACAAACACCTGAAAGGTCCCATGCTACCGGGCTGAAATCGTGTGTCGATTCGGTGAGGCTAATTAACCGACCTGCGCGAACGCGTCGTCGCGGCGGCGCGCACCACGAGCATGGACCGACTGGCGCAGGTGCACTTGATGCACGGCTACCTGAACGTGCACGGGCGCAGGCAGTCGGGCAGGCACGGCGCGCCGCGCAGCGGCTGCCACCGGTCGCTGTCGCTGCACGACCGCCGCGGCATCATCTCGCCGGCTACGCGCGGCAGCTCCGTGGACACGGTCACCTCCATCGCCAACAGACGTGCGTTGTGGATTGGGGCAAATCATGCAAGGTTTCGGATGACGAATTTTCGACAGGTTTCGGTCGATTATTTGGTATATTTGGTCAAACGTTTCACTTGACACGGTGCGGGGAGCCCCAGGTGCATCGATGCCTTTCCGATTCCTACCGTTGTTCACTTGCCGCATTGCATTCCTTACTGGCGACGCAACGCAGGCCACTCGTCGCGCAAAGCCGAGACCCTGTCGGTGCCCATGCAAATGATGGAGCACGACAGCATGTCGGGCGACGAGGGCGGCATCAGCGACATGCTGCTGCCGGCCATCAAGAAGCCGCACGAGCGGCACAATAATCAGAGGAGGTTGCTGCGCAGGTCACTCGCACTCAAGGTCAGTGCGCAGCTGCGGTGCCCAACGTGTTCTTTCACAGTGTTGATGCCCGCGCAGGAATTGTCCGGTCAGATGTTAGTGACACTCACGTACCAGAAGGATGTTGATAAGTTGAGCGTTACGCTGGTTCGAGCCAAATCCCTGCCTGGCAAGGATGCCATGACATTCTCCGGTATGCTGTGTTTACTATCATATGGCTAGTGGTGGAATGACGCCACGGTGCTGGTGCCATTTGAGGGAGCCTCGCTTTGATTTCCGCAATTCAACTTAATGGCGCCATGGCGCCCTTTTGCCGCGGCACACTTGACGTCTGGTACACTGTCCTAAAAGGGTCAACAAACAATGGCACCAACATATATCATATTGCAGTCATGTTTCAGTCAATTTAATTGAACAAATTTCAGGTGGTGGGTAATTCTAAAAGTATAAAAACTACAAGTCAACTTTTTCTATCATTTGAGTGTAAGAATTGGGACAAACAATGTACCTAAATATATCTATTCCTCAGAAGTTTTTTTTCTGTGGGGCGGGGAATTTTTCCTCGGAACTCTCAGGGAAACTTGCACTTCATTCATTGTATGAATGCATTCCGTCAACTCATGTAATATAGGTATATTTAACAGTTCAACAACAACCGAATGCCACCATGGTGCCCTTGGTGCTCCTTTTTCCGTTGCGTCCCGGGTGCTCTTTTTTGAAATGTCTCCATGGCGCCATTGGCGCCTGGCTCCATTTTTTCGACGCTTTTCGACCACTACATAAGGCACAGGGACAGTAATTTTCAATTGACAAATACCACGCACCTACGCAGAGCTTTTCGTCCAGCTGCTACTGTTCTGCGATGGGCGATGCGTGGACCAACGGAAAACGGTGCCGCGCCGGAGCGTGCCCTCGCCCGAATTTCACGAATCGTTTACATTCTCCGTGCCTGAACAATCTGAGCTGTTGACGAAAGTGAACCTGGTTGTGGTAGTTGGTTAATCGCCGCGCTTCATTGGCCCAACACGCACTAGTTGACAAGACACAAAATGTCAAATGGTTCCCATCCCAATTTTAAGTTTTCTGACCAATGACATTCAAATGCCAAAGTGTCTAATCATGTTGCAAGTGCAGCTGTAGTGACATTTGGCGTCATTGTCAACACGTGTGTCTAAGGCGATCGTGCGAGGTAGAATGTGAGATGTCTTATGTCCGCAGGTGTTCGATCACGACTCGTCGGGCGCGCGCAAAGAACTCGGCCACGCCGTGCTGGGGCCCATGGGCTACGCAGAGGGGAACGGCTGTCGGCACTGGAAAGACGCGGTCTCCATGTCGCCGCAGCGGCCGACCTCGTTGTGGCACAAGATGTACCGCAATAAGCACTGATTCGTGTTCAATTTGCAATGGTTTTGTGTTTTTCAGGTGTCGCTGATCTTGTTTTAAAGATTTTGCGAGGTAGTTTTGTAAATTGAAAATATTACTAGAATTATCAGCACTGTGAATTATCAGTTATCTATATTAATTTTGAGTTCAGAGTATATTCGGTAGGTTTTCATTCATATATTTATGTATGTACACACAATTACCGTGTTTCCGGTGGTCATCTAGAACTAAATATGCATAATTGCACAGACAGTACAAATTGAACTTTGTGTTATTTTGTAAACTCGGCGGACGCAAAGCATGCGCTTTGTCACAAACATCGTAATTAATAATTCCATGGTAAAACCGAAATATTTTGATGAAAAAATTGCATAATTTTTGGTTTATTATTCAGATGGGTTATGGTAGGTTTCCATACGAAGTGTGATGTCCGCTGGGTATACAACAATGTCCAATGAAAAGCAGTTGCCAATGTCGTTGCGCACACTAGTTTACTCACGAAATTTTCAAAATTTTGTAAACAGATCAGCTTTGAATGGATTTGACTTATTTTATGCGTTATTTTTATCTCTGTCAACTGACACCTCATTCACCTCATTGTTGACAGACACCTCATTCTGGTGAACTCAATTGATTTCAAAGTTGATTTAGGTGTATCGTTAGGTAACTAAATTTTCTTCAGTTTTATGTGAGTAAACTAGTGTGTGCAGCGCCAGTACTGCTCTAAATTCCATGTTTTTTTTATTTTTCAGGTTTTGTCGGGTAGGTGGCAGTCCCTCACCCGGTAAAGTGTCAAACGTTTAATCTCATTAATCTTTTTTGTTTATTGACAGTTTGCGTTTGACACTTGATTTTACACTTATAGGGTGCGGGACTTCCCCGCGGTGTGCGCTCCTTGGTTATGGACATGTTCTAATATAAATATGAGAATCCTGATGGGGGATTAGAAATCTGTACAGGTTCGATAAAATACAGTTGAGATCAATGAAGCGCTGATAAATTATAGATAAATGTAGGAGAGAATACAAAATCCAGATACATGTACCTATGTCAAGTCAGTTGACTCTGAATTTAGTCTCACAGGGAAAACCCGACGGTCAACAGTTGACTTTTGGATTCAGTCCAAAGCAAAAGCTGTTGTTTTTTTTTCTTGATAGAACTTGGGGCTAAATCCCGTGAACTCAATCCATTGTCAATTGGTATGCGCAGACGGAGGAAATATTTTTAAAAAAAGTCAAGAGTACAAAAAATGGTTCGAATCTAAAGAGGAATTATCACTATGTCTGCAATACACGTATCAAAAATTTATCGATATCTATAGTTGACAGCACGCCAACTGGTGCATAAAACAATATTAAAAATAAAATTACCCACCTAGATAATCCTGATGCACCAGGTCATTAACCTCAAAGCCGAATCAAATTCAATTAGAGAACTTAAAGCCTTATTAGCCCATGAAGCGGCTAATTTGTTTTGTAAAAGGAAAGCATTTCAAGCAGCTAAAAAATAGACAAAATGGAAGAAGAAAAAAAACAGAGTTGTTAAAGTACCAAACTTTTTCAAAAGTACGCGTGGGGGTAAATACTTTGATTTTTACCCATTCACGTAAAAGTATTTACAATATTCTATGGGATCTGGGTATGAAATTTGCTAGAAATTTCAAAGTTCCACCAAAGAATTAATTTTTTTCAGTTTAAACCATGCAAAACAGTCATCAACATTTGATTGCATACATGTATTTATCTATTCCTGCATTCTAAGACAGAAATACATGTGAAGATGTGTATAGATGTGGGCATAGACGGTCACTTTTTTGCTTTTTCTGAGTTAAATACCAAATACTCATGAAAAAGTATGCATACAAATGGGTACTAGTAAGGTGTCAAATTTCCGTTTTCCGCTTTCCGCAGGTTATTTTTTTCCATTTACGTTCTGTTTTCCAGCTGCTGAAATATTTTTTTCTGTTTTTCATTCCGTTTTCCGGCCACTTTTTTCCGTTTCCATTTTTCCGGCTCATTTTCCGTTTTCTGGCTAAATGTTCAGTTTTTCTGCCTTTTTTCCGTTTTCAGCCTCAATTTCCAGTTTTTCTGCCTTTATTCAGTTTTCTGCCTCAATTTTCCATTTTTCTGCCTCATTTTACTTTTTTTCTGGCTCAACTTTCTGTTTTCTGTTCCAGCCAAACTGGTAAACATTCATGCAGATTGTCAATGATGTAAATTTTTTAGTCTCCAGCAAAATTTCTGCAAATTTTTTCCACTTCCAGCAAATTTTATCTGTTTTCCGGCAAAATTTCAGCAAATTTTTCTGTTTCCATGCAAATTTCATTTGACCGTTTCTGTTTTTCCGGGCCCTTTTTCCATTTTCTGGCTGCTAAAATATTGTTTCCGCTTTCTGTCAAGTGCAATTTTTTCCGTTTTCCGTTCTGTTTTCCGGGCGCTGAAAAAAATTTTTCCATTTCCGTTTTCCGTAAAAAAAATTTTTTTGACACCCTAGGAACTAGTACAATGAAGGCATTGTACCCATTATTTGCTCAGTACACAGTTTTACTTACGCGTATTTCAGAGTAAAAGTAAGCACACATTATCAACTCTGGAAAAACCTCCACCAATAGAAACTACACCCCGGTAAACCTTCGGAAAGTTCTTTCGCCGAGTTATTGTTCTATTTATAATTGTGATTCATCCTGCTGACGTTCTACGGAGAGGCCTGACATCAAAAATACCCCATACATTTTTCCACCAATGTGTATAATTTCAGCCTCTCTTTTCATGGGCGCAGCAAGTTAGCGCCAAACGCTAAATGCGCTATGTGGCATAAACATGTGGCTTTCACTAGGGACTGGTATAAAACTTACTGGAACATTGGGGCTCTCCACATGGGTGTGAAAGAGCCAGGGGGCTGAAATTTTACACAATTGGTAGAGAAATGCACGGGGTATCTTTTATACTCATGTCAGCCCCCTAGCACGTCAGCAGCCTGAATCGCAATTATGAAATAGAAAAATCACTGGGCAAATATACTTTCTGGGGTGTAGTCAAACTTAAAAGTGAGGCATTAAAAGTTATATTGAAGTGTTTAAAAGCAACATATGTAATTGATGCAACATGTAAGATGTTGTTTCTAACCTATGCTAGCTTTTACGAAAGGAAGAGTATGTTAAACAAGCATCTACAGCCATACTTAGCACAGTCCAAAATCACAAAGTTTAAGAAACTTTTTTCAGAAATCATGTGGTTTGATCTCATTCCAAAAAATACCAAAATACGTATATAAAATGTCCAAATGCTGACATAAATGCAAGAGCCAAGAGAGACACAGTGTCATATCATTTCAACATAAAAAATGTTCCTTACATAATCCCTTCACCAAACAGAGCATTTTGATGCTGGCGATTGAAGGGGGTTCATATTTGTCCCAGGAGCACAGCTGAATGCTTCAGCAAATTCATTCAAGTTTGATAAAACGCCAATAACACGGAAAATTTCAGGGCTGTGTTCATCTGTCATTATCTGTTGTATGGCTGATTCGAGTTTCTTCTGGCCACACCAAAACTGAAAAATGTCAATGTGTCTTGATTATGCTATCCAACGCAATGAAAGTCACCCACATGTGCGTAGCTCAGGAAGAATAGTTGGTTGTGTGTGAAGTTTTGTAGACCAGGTAGTGGTGGCTCTTCCTGTCCTTGTTCTGACACATACTTGCGATATGCCTGTTGAGAAAAAACCTTTTTAATGCAACTGCTGCGTTTGTTCAAAAAAAGTTTTTAAACTAAGTTTTTAAAAAGTCCCCAAATATGGTTTCCTATAAGTCAAAAAATACAGGTATATCAGACACGTGGTATGATAGAAGTGGTGATTTCTGCCAAAAATATACTTTCATATCAACTCATTATGTATAAAGGTAACTATTTGTGGAATGTTTGTAACTTTAAGTTAAGTTGGGCATGGAATGGTACTTACCGTATTTCCTCGAAATACCCCCGGGGGGTTTATTTTTTCAGAGTGAGAATTTTGAGGGGGGGTTAAACGAGGGGGGGGGGTATTTCGAGGGGGGGGGTCTATTATTTCGCCAGAAATTTTTTGAAATCCCAGTACCAAAATGTCGTCTGAAACGTACGCAGACGTCGAAAAATGCAACAAAAATCGCCATTTATAAGACTCTAAAGACATTTATAAGTGTGTAGACGTACAAACACTGTTCTCACATAACAGAGTCATCGTTTTTAACGTGTGTTTTGCATTGCCCGGATGACAGACCGCAGCCTTTGTCATTTACGATCTCTATACACTAAATTTGGGGGGGGGGTATTTCGAGGGGGGGGTTTATAAGTTCATAGTGTCCATTTTGAGGGGGGGTATTTCGAGGGGGGGGGGTATTTCGAGGAAATACGGTAAATAAGTTTATAGAGAAGGCTAAACATTGAGAGTGATGTATAACACTGTGGAAGTATGTGGGAGCACATTAGCTGCACTAGATTTATTTAATCATTAGGTTAATTCACTACACTAAAATATCATGACTTATTATTACACACTCGCACTTAAAAATTGAAGCTTTTACACTAAAGATGCCAGGAAACCAATGAAAACAACCACGAATGGTAAATTGTGTATGAAATTGCGCGCACCCACTCAAAAAATTGCAACAAGTGTAGAATACTAACTTTGGATGCGGTTTAAAAACGCTTTCTATGCTTGCATTTTTAAAGCGTTGTTTTCAAACCATTTAAAAAATATGACCATCCCTATAATTGTGAAAGTGTCTTTGAAGTGCAAATGAAAACCCAACACAACCTTAAATGCCTCTTTGACGCCACCATTGTCGGCAATATTTTCCCCTTGCGTGAGTATTCCATTCACTGTGCGATTGGTGTTGGGCACCATGAAGCCACTATACTGACGAATCATGCATTGCTTGCGCTCATTGAATCCATGAAACGATTGCTCATTCCACCAGTTTGCCAAGTTGCCTTCCTTGTCAAATTGTGAGCCTGATGAGTAACATTGTGTTTGTTCATATGAACTGAAACAGGTTAATTCAAAATGTCATAATCACTTTGTTTTTTCACACTACTCTCAGACATTCTTACAAGTGAGGATGTGGATGTACACAGAAAATTCAGAACAAATCTGAAAGTTTCATATCACCTTGATCATCAAATCCATGTGTTATTTCATGGCCAATTACTGCACCAATTGCACCATAATTGATTGACCTGAAGAAGCAAAAACGAAGTGAGAGGAGCCGTATTTGCTTGAATCATCCCCCCTCTTGAAAAATCCCCCCCTCCAGTAAGACTAATGGGAAGAAATAATCCAATCCACTGCCCTTGAATAGTTCCCCTCCGACTGAAGGCCAAAATATGTTGTCTCCAATTTGAACAAAAATGGCATGTTATCATGTAAATAAAGCATGTGTCGTGGAATGAGAGATGACAGAAACAGGCCTAAAAATTTTGACGGAATAATAAACACTCCCCCTTGAATACTCCCCACCCCCTGAATAGTAGCCCTAAAAATAGTCTCACGAAAAAATAATTCCCCAGGGGAATTATTCTAGAAAATGGTAGTAGTTATGCTTCGTTGAGTGATATTTCGACACGTCTCTTCTGTGCTTCAGTAATAAAAATTTGCATAGCTACATTCCTCCTGTGCCACTTAGTTACAGGGTCTCCAAAGGGGGGGGGGTTTGGGTGGTTACTCGCCGCCCACCCCTCAGCTATTTATCTATCTATCCGAGAGGCAAAAAGCTGCCTTTCTAGATTTCAGAAGAGTGAATGCAAAAATATTAGGTAGCTAAGTATAATCAGAAAACAAAACAACATACTTTGGATACGCTCCATTAAAGAATGGTGGCTGTAATATACCAGCCGGGAAAGTGATGGCATTCTTCTCTGGAGAGTAAAATGCGTTGACCACTGCAGGGCTGACATCAAATTCATCCTTGTTGAATGGCTCCAAAAGACGTTTCAATTCCCGAGCTTGCATCCAGGCCACAGCCACTTGGATGTTCTCAAAATACAGCCTAGACTCATCCAAAAGGAGCTAGAACGGGAGCAGTGATTTTGAATTACAGTTTATGTTGTAGGTGTACAATTACTTTCTAGATAACTTACCCCTTTGTACCAGTCATCCAGAGAGGTATCATTGAGGATAAAATCCGGGTACCCAATGTGGCTCCTCATAGTGAGCGCCTTTATGGGAAAATGCAACAAGGTTAGGTATACACATTTTAAAATGCCTCTTGTAAGTAAATGCTGTAAATATTACCTTAGATATAAGGTACCGTATTACTTCGAAATACCCCCACGGGGGTTTATTATTTCGCCAGCAAAATTTGAGGGGGTTAATTCGAGGGGGGTTATTATTTAGCCAGAAATTTTTGCAAGGATCGCAGTAAAAAGTAAGGATCGCAATAAGCATTTGTGTACCCAAAACTGGTAATAAATGTGTCCAAAGAGGATATATTTGGACATAAAAACGTAGATAGCTACACAAACTAGTCTGTGTAGCTGCAATGCAAATTAGCGGTAATAAATACATCGTGTACATTGCACACATGATGTACATCATTCCGGGGGGTATTTCGAGGGGGGGTATTATTTCCCCATTCCATTTTTAGGGGGGGGGTAATTCAAGGGGGCATAATTCGCGGTAATACGGTATACCTTATATTGATTTCATTATGTTCAAAAAGCCAAAAGCTTTAACTTCTATGTATTTATTCGCCCACCTTCTCGATAGCCTTCTGCTTGGTGTTGTCGTCCATCCAGTCGATGGTGTGCACGATCTGCACGAAGGCGGTGGTCAGGTGCTCGATCATGCGCAGCGCCTCGCGCTTGTCCCTTACGTCGAAGTGCTCGCGCACGTACAGCGACCCGGTGGCCATGGGCAGCCACATGAGCGGGCCGGGCGCGCACTCTTTCCACCGGCTGCTCCGCTGCTCTTGCCCCGTGAGCACTTGCATGAATTTCTGCGCGCGTTCAAGGGATCGCATCTGTACAGTGTTCCACTGTATATAGTCTACCATATTTCTTCTAATAGAAGAGCGCCGTTCTATTCTTTTTGTCAACCTTTTTACCTGCCGTTCTATTGGAGGTTTCGTTCAATTGGAGGCTGCCGTTCTGTTGTTTGCGTGAGTGCAAAAACATGCAAAAACCTGCCGTACTATTTGAGGTTTCGTTCAATTGGAGGCTGCCGTTCTGTTGTTTGCGTGAGTCAAAAACATGCAAAAACCTGCCGTACTATTTGAGGTTTCGTTCAATTGGAGGCTGCCGTTCTGTTGTTTGCGTGAGTGCAAAAACATGCAAAAACCTGCCGTACTATTTGATATATGTCGTTCTATTAGAAGAAATATGGTAATTTGAGCAGTTTATCAACCTGCTTGGCAATGTCGAATCGTTCATCCAGGTATCGGGCCCACGCGTGCACCACCCGCCACACGATGTAGTTTTTGAGGTCTCTGTGTGTTCACAGTTATTTTACAATCTATCATTTACGGTATTGCCACAGAATGTGAGCAGACGTTTATACATCGCATGCTCTTTTATATGAAGACTGACCGTGGCTTTGTCTCATTTAGCAGCACTGCAAGTCGTTCGAAATAGGCGGGAACCGTAACAACCAAATCAAAGTCCTCAGTGCATTTTTTCGCCACCTCTTTCGGCGATATTCCATTGAGAAAATCCAGAAAATTTATTGGAAATCTTTTATTACGCATCAGTTCGGTGACTTCTCGTATACTGAGTAAATTATACAGCTCACTGTGGTTTCGCCGCATTTCTTCCGATGTTAAAATCTGCAGCGCAGTGGGACTATTAAATATATTTACTAAATAATTTAAACTAATTTATATCTTTACTTAACCAGTTGGAAAAATTTAATGCCATCATTCAGTAAATATTTACCTATGTGCACTGTAGGATTTGAGCGGGTAAATAAAATAATGTATCCGTATCGAAAACAATAACATTGCACACCGTTACTATACTCCGCGGACTGCATGCGATGTATTTTTTTGAATGAAACACCCCATCATGACGACATCATTTATAAACCAAAAATTATTCCAAAAAGAAAATTTATTTCCGGCACGAAACATATGTTGGTTGTACTCAACTCAGCCTTTTTCGTTTTAAAATCATTTTTGTGAAAGTGGGTGTAAAAGTATCACGCTGGAGGTGTACGTTGGCGCATAAGACATAAGTATTTGCAGATACATACTGTGCTGTCCGCGGAGTATACATAAATAATAAAGACATGTTAACAGACACCGGCGAGCCGTCTTTCAAAATCCAGCATGTCAGTAATGTCGGACCGCAACGTTTCACGGCTCACATTGAACTCTCCATCATGCGCCAATAGAGTCGCCACATCAATCATATATTCCCTGTGTCAAATGTTGTTTTTTTTTCAAGAAATTTAGTCAACTGGATCTGCGTAATTTAATGTTTACCGATAGGCATTCATTTGCACTTCGTAATCGGAACTATTGCCGTAATAGTCTTGCGTGGCGCGGCCGAGCGTCAGCGTGACTTGATCGAGCTGCGACATTGCATTGAAAATTCTATGCACTTGAAAAAAAGTCAAAAAAATGCAGAACCCACATAAATAATATTCTTTTTGGTGTCCTTGGCATCAGCGAAGACATACAGCGAGAATAGTCCCTCAACAACAAACAGCTGCTTGGCTTGGATGATGAGCTGCGTCAGATCGAACACATCGTCGTCCTTGTAGTTGGCCGTGTTGCGATGCAGCAGCGGCCAGCCACCCATTTGCTCAAGAGCCCTGAGAAGCGGCTTGGCGCCGGCGTCGTGCAGTCGTGCTGCGGTGTTACGTTTGTGTGAGTGTGAAGTTAGGGGAATGTGGTGGTCCACACGCTAGTTGACACACGTGTGTCAACTGGTCCGTGTCAACTGAGATTTCGGCTTCGCGTGTCAAAGAGCGATCTTCCAATGCACTTGCCGTGATGTTTATTTTTCAACATTGACACATGCGCATTTGGAGATCGCCCTGCGACACGTGAAGGCGAAATCTGAGTTGACACAGTGCGCCAACTAGTGTGCAAGAAGTCATCTGTTCGGTCAGTCCCGTCGCAACAATCGGCCGCACCTGTGTCCATGCACTGCGAGTAGACCAGCTTGGCCATGTGAATGGTGCTGGAATTGTGCTTGGAGTCGTCCGGCGACTCGAGCAGCCGGCGGATCTGCTCGCGGACGCGGTTGCGCACAAACGAGAACGTGCCGTAGGTGGCCATGTCGTCGGGTATCGGGTGCTCGCTGTTCCACTGGCCGCACGCGTACGCGTAGAAGTCGTCGCACGGGTCGGCCGCCGTGTCGATCGACTTCATTATGTTGGCGGCCGCCTCGACGCAGCCGCGCGTTGAACACAGTTCTGAGCGACAGACGGCACAGTGCGTTCGTGTGGCAAATGCAGCGCAAATTTTTTCAAAGGATGTGTATGTGTCAAATACCTTTTTTACTCACCCCCGAGTACAGAAATTGTAAAATACGTTTTCTTTACCCGTACTCATGAGTACACGTACGAGTACTCGTGAGTACACGTACACAGGCGAGAACGGGTACTTCAAAAAAGTATGTATTTACAAAGAACTCGAGTATATGTATTTTTCGAGTAAACGTATATACATTTGAACGACTGCTGGATGTACCTTCTGGTCTGGGTCTGGTGGCGAGCGCGGCGCACAGGGCGACCAGCGCGATCAGCAAAGGCAGCAAGAGACACATGAGGCAGCGTTCGATGGACGTCCGCCGCGACCACAGCAAGGCTACGAGCGCGGGCCGCTTGCCCGCCGCGAATGTCAACCCAGTGTCGGCGGGCGAACACCCATGCGCATCCATCATGCTCTGCGTGCCGCCAGGCCATTTGCGGAAATATTTATCTGTTTCAACTAGGTAGGGGTGGACAGACGTTTTTAACGACCGTATATAAGAAACCAACGCTTTTGATGCTCTTAAATATGGCTATGAGTGCACATATTTATAGAGGTATTTATATCAGACAAGTGCGGTACTTTGTTGGGTGTAAAAATTTTTTTTGCGCATAACGGAAAAGTAAACTACTGATGTTTCTCAACGTGAAAGTGTGTGGAGACACATTGACTGGATATTATATACTACACTAACATATTACAGCTTATTACTACGCATTGGTATGAAAAATGGAAACTTTTACACCAAAAATGCCAAAAACATTTGGCTGTGGTTTTTGTGATAATTTAATTTGAATAATTAATTTTAAAACCGTTCAAAAACTCCGTCCATCTTAGTAGTCGGTGACGCCAACGTGCCAGCGACAACAAATGCATAGCGGCATAGTTCGATTGCATTATTACTTTAAGTCAATTCAAATAAAAAAAAACATTTCTATTTTTCCGACAGTTCGCTTTGAAGAAATTAGAAGGTGTTGGAAACCGCGCCAATTTCTTATAAGCACCTAAAAGCGCCAGTACCAAGTATCAACCAAAAATAGGCGTCACCGCCAGAGCTAATGCGCTGTTCCAACGCTACAAGCGCGTAAATCATGCGTCAGGAAAGACTGTTCACATGTATTTATTTATGTTTGCTCCAGTGACTAGTGGTGCTGCATCAAGCTGCAACAGCCACATTCCTTACGGAGTTGCAATTTTTCAATTTCATTAGGCAAGCATGCGTCTATCTTCACCGAAAAGGGGCTGGATTCTAATCCCGGTGCAACTGCTAGAAAGTCGCATAAATAGAGCAGACCGGCCTCATTTCAATGGGAAACAACGCTACAGTAACTCATCAACCAGAAGAGCAAACAGTTATGTGCGCCGCGTCATATTTACGTAAAAAGTTAAAAATTTCGAAAGCATGGTTTGAATGGCTTTTTTGAGTTGCGGGATTTTGAGTTGCGGCTTCGTATGGAATTTAGAATCTGCTCAAATTTTTCACACGACATGACTTTTGGAAGGATGCAGGATTGGCCCTTGGCTGTGACGACATTCAAGGTAAAGCCATTTCAATGGGGACAGGCCTATTACGCACAAATACCCGTTACGCACATATGCCCGTTACGCACAAAATTGAACCCACATGGACATGGGAAAATTACCAAATTGATTTTGTTCTTTTGATTCCTGGTAGAAAAAGTGTTTGACAAATTTAAATTGTTAACTTTTGTGGGCAGCAACTGCTTCTTTGACTAAACACCGGTATACCTACATACTTCGCTGAAAATCATCTCATTCAATCGAAAAATATATACACAAAAAAAAAATTTCAAGAAAAAGTTTTCAAGTTTTCACGTGCGAGCGTAAAAGTGCACCAACACAATGGCGCTGCGCACGCAGTTTCCCGCCAGATTTTGGTAAAGGGCTCAATTTTGTGCGTAACGGGTATTTGTGCGTACAAGTGCAGACCCATTTCAATGATCTTCAAGAAACTACCTACATACACACTAATATCGAAATACTGAATTACTGAAATGACAATCACACTATTATAAATCATACTGTATCGCACCCTCAGCTGCGCACTGCATTTGGATCTTAAGTGTGCTTGAAAACCGAATAAATTCGCAAGAAGACCTAGTGCGGGCGCAATGAATTCTCCGCTGTAGCGCGCACAAAAGTGCAAGTACTAGCTAAATAGAAGCTGGCTAACAAAGGCGGCTCCATCTACTACGGTCGCCGCGTAGGGGTCGTCGTCCACGTCCACGTCGACGGTCGACGGCAGCGGCGTGGACGCGCCCGTGTGCTCGCCCGCCCGGTGGCCCGTGCCGTTGGCGATGCCCGAGTCGGACAGGCCGCTCGTGCTGTCCGACACCAGACGAGCCGTCGAACTGTCGCCGGCTCGCTGCGATGGGTTAGATCACTATTCGGTTCTGATCGCTTTCAAAACGAGGCACAAAGCGTGCAAAAATGGACACGCGAAAGCCGACCTGCTTGTGCAGCGGCCGTTGCAGGACGGCCGGCGCCGCGGCGCCCAGATGCACGTAATCGGGCGTGTGGTAGTGCGGCATGGCGCACGAGTGATCAGCGCTGCGGAAAAGGGGAGCAGCCGTCGAGACCGGTCTGATTAGATCATGGCAATCAATCAGCCATTGCCGCTCGAGTGCCAGTCTTCGAATGCCGTGTATATACGTGCGGCGCTGCGCCGCAAAGCATGGGATTAGGCGCAAGTGCGGATATGATAAACAAGACTGGGTTGGCTCTGTGCCAGCGTCTGGCAGACAAAAACGGGTCTTACAAACGGCAAAACGGTGGAACAGCTGCTTATGTGTCTTTGAAAAAGCTGCCTCAAATTATGGCAGCTTATGTCTTTATGCGCACAACATAATGTTTTGTAAATAGGTATATTTGACATATTAGTTGCCTCCACCCAGGATGTTTACATTAGTTCGAGTGCAGCGGGCTTTATGTCTACGCTAGTTGCCCAATGTTTTCTGCGCGACTTGCTAATCTGCAAAGTGAAGGTGAGCATCTGCAAACAAACAGCACATTAAATAAATTATGGCTGTCAACTACAGGGTGGCAAAATAAATATGGACAAAAACAGTTGAGTAAGCAACTTTTATCTTGTAAGGTATTGAGGTCCCATTTACTGTGGCTGTCGTCCTCAGATATTTTGTACCAAAGCGGTACACACTGAACGTAAATTGCAATGTACCGTTACAATTACAATTCATGTTAGCCTAGCACGGTTCCGTAGAATTTCTGTTGAGCTACCCTGTTCAGCAGCGCAGCGGCAAAAATAAGGCACTCCATCCATCTTTGTTACCATTCCATAAACAAATATGCATTATAAATACGTGCCTAAGTAAATAATATGTACCGTAAATATAAGACAACCAGCACAAGGAGTCACTCTGTAAATCCGTGATGCGATGCCGACGGGAAAAAAACTGGAATGGGAAATGGCGCCCGATTCATGCGCAATGAAAAAATGTAATTAATGTAAATATTTCAGCTGTACATCATGGGCTAAATTTACTAAGCCCCAAATATTCCTTCGGGCGGCCCGATTAAATGCTGGTTGCCGCCAAATGAAATTACAACGGATCGGGGCTGCGCATAATTTCGTATTAAAATCTAGGTATTTTTAAATGGTTCTACGCACGCAAAACAGATAACAAACGCGATTTTCAAAGCTGATAAATCTGTTTCAAATGCATTTGATTTTACCTGAATGAAAAGTCCGTCCACTACTGTTGACGAACATAAAAATGATTCATTATGATTAATCAAATATGTGCAAAAAAGATCGAAATATCTGGTTTTGGAAATTTTTTATTGTTTACTAGTGTGCGTATTTTAAGCACATTTGATCGAGGTGCAGGAAAAAATGTCGGGCTAGCTAAACCTACCTACGCAGTATCACGTGCCAGAATACCTATAAACGATGGAAAAATTCGAAAAATCAGAAAAGGTTTTGTATTTCTTTCTTCATTTTTTTACCTTGAGCGTGGTCTAATGATCAATTTTTTCCTGAACAATATGAAAACTAATTTTTATAATTATTCTTATACTCGGTGGACATGATACTCTGCCCTCGCACTCATTTATGTCTCATGTTGGAAGCGTGCCAGTGATGATAAAGCATGCCATTTTTGTATAAAAGAAGAAAAAATCATTGTTGTGAATAAGTCAACGTATAGTGTTACAACAGAGATGACTTTTTCAACTTTTTATGAAAATCGCATGCGGAAAAAAATTGTTGGCACGCTTCCAACGGGAACCACACGTGCAGGGCGTAAAGTGACTGGAGTATACTTTTATGGTTCTTCAGTGAAAGTCCGGGGAGACGCTGCATGTATCAGTGATTCAAAAAACTTGCAGAGAACACAAAAAGTCATTCAATTTGGTCAAACAATGGCATTGAAGTTTTCCAATCTGATTATTTTTTTGTGTTTTCTCTTTGTCTTGGTACTTTTTGTTGAGATTTTGATGATGGAATTCGTATCATTGAAAACAACCCTGTGCCGGTCCTCAAGCAAACCTGGTGCTCAAGAAGCAATATCCAGGCGCCTCGGTACTCAAGTACAGCCCTGTACCGCAGGGGTTCAGTATGGGAGGGTTGGGGGGGGGGGAGCAACAACCCAAAACGGCCCCCCCCCTCAAACGCTCCAGCTATTTATCTATCTAGTGATTTTTCCCTATTTTCATTCTAAAACAAGAAATATCCTATTTTTTAAACCCCCACGGACCTACCCAACCCGCTCTCCATTTTTTGCTATCTATCCCTCCAAAGGAGATATTGACTATCTATATGAACCCCCGCAATCGTCCAAATTCACCAAACCCCTGGGGCACCTGGTATTGCTACTTGAGCACCGACTTTACATGAGCAACGGTCCTTAGTCATTGAAAACATAATAAGCTGAGCAATATTGACTTAGTAAACTATTGTTGACACGTAAAATTTGTATACTTACCGGAGACAAATCCTAGAATATCTTCCAGAATTTTCCAAAAATAAAAAATCGGAAAATACAGTATAAGAACAATAAATTGCGGGTAAATATAGATATTTTCCCAACTGTGAACATAAGACACCTCAGAGGTGTTGGGGAATAAATACCTTTGCCTGCAGCTAACGATCATGTGTTGTTTGTTTCCGGTGTGATCCAGTGGACAGCCTAACGCGTATTTACCTATTTACATATGCATTAGTGATGGAAAAGCACCAGAAGAAATAGCTGCCCAATGCCAACTGTGCTATGACCAGGGTTGGCAAAATCTCAGAAAAAAATAAAAATAAAATAAAAATAAAATGGAATATTCAAGAATAAAAATAAAATAAAATGGAAAATTTAAGAATAAAAATAAAAATTGTATAAAATTTCGAATTTTTGTAAAATTTTTGTAAAATTGTATAAAAATTCATATTTTTTGTAAAATTTTATCTCATTGCTTGAGTTTCTACCTGTTTATTCATGGATCTGGGGGCAGTCCCAAGGATTGTGAAATGTAAAATGTCATGTAAAATGTCATGCAAAGTGTCAATTGTCATGACAAATGTAAAATGAAGTGTAAATTGTCATAACGTTCATAAAAATTAAAGTATCAATTGTAAAGCAAATTGTGTCCAAATCTTATGTTTTATTTTAAACTTATGTTTTGTATCGAAATTATGTTGTTGTTGAATCCAAATCTTATGTGAACATATGGATACAAAACATACTATGGATACAAAAACACAAGATTTGGATACACAATTTACACTTTGCATGACATATGTCATGACAATTGCCACCTTGCTTGAAATTTGACATGACACTTTACATTTGTCATGACAATTGACACTTTGCATGACATTTTACAAATGTGCCCAACACACTCCAGTAGTCCTTCTAATGAAAATGCAAACCATTCTTATCAATAATTGTAACTTTACACTTGCAGCTAGCTAACAATACATACTGCATGCAACTTTTGAGAAGTAAGGGAAAAATTTGTCACAGGTTTTTCATGTATAGGTCTAATTATAAAAATTTTCTGGCCTTGCATGCACGATTCTGATTTTTTGTAAAAATTTTGTAAATTTTTTGTAAAATGTGTCATTTTATTTTATTAATGACTTTTGGGAATAAAATAAAATAAAATGAAA
Source organism: Sphaerolaimus hirsutus (assembly GCA_964036195.1). Taxonomy (NCBI): domain Eukaryota; kingdom Metazoa; phylum Nematoda; class Chromadorea; order Monhysterida; family Sphaerolaimidae; genus Sphaerolaimus; species Sphaerolaimus hirsutus. The sequence continues at coordinate 10,039,872 of OZ038457.1, forward strand.
CAAGAACAAAACAAAAATAAAATAAAATCTTTATACAATTTTTAAAAATGAATTTTTATAAAACCAACCCTGGCTATGACGCGATGGCGCCGATAGCGCCCTTAATTAGCGCCAGCCCAATGGCGCCATTTCATCACTGATATGTATGTAAATAAATGTGTATGCGTATATAGGTATGATGTATTTAGGTATGTAGATTGCGAATTAGGGATAGAACTATACTGATCAGAAAATTTGTGTCAAGCTACAGCGGGGACTATCCAGCCATGGCAAAGGGCCACAGATAACCACCTCATAAAACAGACGGGTGGATACAAAGAGGTATTTACCTAATCATTTATTTAGGTAGTTTTTTTAATAGAATACGCTTAAGGTATTTTAGTGATAAATATTTACATAGACTCGCCCGCAGTTGGAGGACACAAACTCTGTCGACGTTTAAAAAAAGCTGGGCACATAAATACGCACCAACAAATCTGAATATTCGTCGCGGCGATAATGTGCGAGCGACCTGAGTCTACGCGAAGACCATGCAAGCGGCAGAAAAGCCGCAGCCGCAGCGGCGGGCTGTTTTTTTCCCGCGGCACCAGCGACCGCACCGACCCAATCCAATTATGCACACATCGCGTGCAAACGGGGCTCGTGGTCACGCTACCCGGCCGCGGCGGCACAATGTTAAAATTAGGACGGGCAGAAACCTAATAATAGTCGGCGGCTTTCGCAGTGAATCGCGAGCGCAGCGCAGCGCATGCGTTCAAGCGACAAATCTTCAGAACGGGGCGGCACTGCGGCGGGCAAGTTTTTGTGGAAACACGCGGCCGCTACTCGCCGCATATCCGCGAGGGAGGGCGACAGCAGATACAGCTGGCCTTCGCGCTTATCGATCCGTACCGTGGACACTTTATTTGCGGTCATCGCGCCATCAAGCCATGTCAGTCGCGCCAGTTCGCCGCTTTATATGAAGACAGTAGCTGGACAAACACCGTGCAGACTTTTGAATTTTCGAATTTTTGTGAATTAGATGATTACTTTATTTTCGATTTTTTTTGAGATACCTACCTATAAAAAAAAAACCTAGGTATATTCAAAACTTTTGAATTTTTAGAGCACTTGTCACTTGCAATTTGAATTTTTCAATGCTAACTGCGGACCGCGGTGCAGGTGTAAATTTGTGTTTACAGTATTTCCTCGAAATACCACCCAGGGCTTTATTTTTTCAGGGTGCGACTTTTGAGGGGGTTTAAACGAAGAGGGGGGGGGGGTATTTCGAGCGGGGTGTTCATTATTTCGGCGTATCATTTTTGAACTGCCAGTACTAATTTGTTGTTTGTAACGTACTCAGACGTTGAAAAATGCAACAATAAGTATTATACGCAGTATAAGAGTCTATAGACTTATATTTTGTGTAGATGTAGATAAACCTAGTCATTGCTTTAACGTGTGTTCTGCTTTGCCCGGACCACAAACCGCAGCTTTTGTCATTTACACTCAATTTGGAGGGGGTATTTCGAGGGGGGTTTATAAATTCATAGTGGCCATTTTGAGGGGGGGGGGTATTTCGAGGGGGCTATTTCGAGTGGGGGTATTTCGAAGGGGGACATTTCGAGTGGGGGTATTTCTAGAAAATACGGTAGTATACTGCGGGCAAGCATTACATATTTACAATAAAAATACATGTTCAAACAGAAAAAGATAATGCAGAAAAATCAAACCAAAGTTTGTACAGTAACATTCACAACCAGTTTTTAAATTTTGTATTTTTGTAAATTCTAAAAAACGGCTAAGAGCTCTGAAACTAGTGATGCAAAAGCGCGATGGCGCTGGCGCCTGGCGTAAGCGCCAGAGCAAAATGCGCCATGGCGCTTGGCACTATAAATATTGCAGTGGCGCCATTTCTGCGTGGCGCCAGGAACAAAACGACTTTGGCGGTGGCGCTAGCAACAGAGGAAAAAGCAAGGGTGCTTCTTCTCGCTTGGCGCCGTTTTACTCTGGCGCCATTGGCGCTTGGCGCTGGGGTTCGGAAAAGCGGGTTCTGGCGCTTTTTACATCACTATCTGAGACTATGCTCCAATTGGGATAAGATAACTTTTGCATTAGCATAAAACCAATTACGTACCTATTACTGGTTACATGAGCAATGAATATATTTACATATGCCATTCTGAAAGGCCATCAGATGCATAAGATATATTTACTCTGAAAATTTAATAAATATGCAATTAAACATGGACACTTTCTAAAATTATTAACTTAATTGTTGGATAATTGAGATCACATGTGTCACACATCACACATGTGAGCATTATGTACTATTGATAAGAACTAGAATTCATTATTAATTTCGAGTAACAGCATAACGACAAATTAAATGTGAAATGTAAAACCCAACAAATTACAAATACACAAGAACGCTCAGAGAAATCAATCCCTAAATTGACATGTTGAAAGCACTCACTGATCTACCTAGGTATATGGGTGCAAAAATTATCCAAAAATATCCGGTTGTTGCCGACATCGACATATAAAGGTTACATTAAAATTTCGCAATTTGTCGACATTTCTCATTGGAATTGTTGACAAATACCCAGTGAAATTTTGATTTCACGTTCATATTTATCTCGAGAACAACAGGAGCTTTTTGGATAATTTTTGGACCCGATGTATTTAGACATCAGCCAGTGCTTTAAACCCCTCAATTTTGTTTTTTTTTATTTGTTGTTATGCTGTAACTGAGTTACAGCTCGGCGTAAAATTCAAACGTAGAATTTCATCCAATAAAAAATGGCTAAAGCCAACAAAAAGTGGACGCTGCAGCCAAACATCTGTATGCTTTTGAATGCACAAAAGTGATATATCATATACCATGCCATTTTTTAATTGAGCTATCAAAAGATGTATATCAAGGCAAATGTATACAAATCTAATAATATAGGCTATCAACACAGCAAACTGCATCACAAGAAACAGTTTCACCAAACTTTTGCATGGCAGTGTGAGCTGTGTCAAAGTGCTGCAAACATTTAAGATACGAAAAGCTCACGCTGCCATGCAAAAGTTTGGTGAAACTGTTTCTTGTGATGCAGTTTGCTGTGTTGATAGCCTATATTATTAGATTTGTATACATTTGCCTTGATATACATCTTTTGATAGCTCAATTAAAAAATGGCATGGTATATGATATATCACTTTTGTGCATTCAAAAGCATACAGATGTTTGGCTGCAGCGTCCACTTTTTGTTGGCTTTAGCCATTTTTTATTGGATGTACTTCTTTTCGGGGGCCACAGGCACAAAAAAATTATAAGTTATTGCAAATCAAGCAAATGCCAAATTTGGCACTGAGAAAGACAATCTATAGTCAAGAAGAAGCCAAATAGTAATATTCAAAATATTTTCAACTTGAATGTCACAAATTTCTCGTTTGTATTAATATAATTACTTGATTTTTATCTGAAATTGTTCACCTGAAAGTTGCCACTTGACATTTGAACTGACATTAAGAACTTGACATTTAGAACCTATAGTTATCACTTGACATTTCTGACTTGACATTACCCACTTGACAGTGACTTGACATGAACCACGTGCCATATTTTCACCTGATAGTTTTCACTTGACATTTATGACTTAAAAAATTATCAGTTGACACCAAAAATTTGACATTTGAATTGAACTATCACTTGACACCAAAAATGACTTTTACTTGTCATTTGACTGGAATTTCACTTAAATGTTGGTATCTCCACTTCATCTCCACTATCACTATCTCCCTGTTAATCGTGCTTTTTTATGCTGTTTTTATCGAGTGGCACCATGGAGTCCAATATGGCACCATTTTTATGGAGTGGTGCCATAGACTCCAAAGTGGCGCCATCTTATGTATATTTTTATTTTTTATTTCAAAATAGTTTTTCAAATTTTTTTCTTCAAATGTTTCATTCAAATTTATTCAAAGTTTTTTTTATAAATAATTTATAATTTTTTTAAACTTTTTTCATTAATTAAAAAAAAGTAAAAATAAAAAAAAATTAAAAAATATAAAAATAAAAAAAACTTTAAAAAAACTTAAAAAATGTTTGTTTAATTAAAAAAATTTAAAAAAAATTTGAAAAAATAAATAAATAATAAATAAATAAAAATTTAATAAATTTTTTGAAAAAATTGAACAAATTTGAAAAAATAGATGCTAGAATTAGATGCCTCAATTCAGAACTAGGTGCCTCAATTGCCTCAATTTTCTTAATCTAAAAAAAAATTTTATCACTTTTTTTTATTTTTTAAAATAAAAAAAATAAATAAAAAATTTATAAAAAAAACTTTTAAAAAACTTTTAAAAAAATTTTAATTTAAAAAATGTAATTTTTTTTGAAAAAATTAAAAAATTTTTTTTAAATTTAATAAAAAATTAAAAAAAATTGAACAAATTTGAAAAAATAGATGCTAGAACTAGATGCCTCAATTCGGAAGGAAATAGGTGCCTCAATCGCCATTTCTGACTTTGTATGACTGCTTGTCATTTATGAGTTGACAGACAACTTGACATTTGACTTGATTTTTCACTTGACATTTGACTTGACATTAACCACTACAACTTTATGACTGAAAGTAATCAGCATGCAAGGTCACATGCTCAGTATCACATCAAGCAGTAGTTCAGGCATGTTTGCGCATTTTACACAAAATAAGCAAACTTGAATAACTTTTGTAAATCTGTACCAAAATTGCCAAAAATTGGCTCATTTGAAAGCTCTAGTCATGGCACACATCAACAAATTTTTTTTATTGCCCCATTTGTATTCAAATTTTAAATTTATTGAGGTTTGAAAACTTCAAACAGATACCGTACCAAAGTGGGCGGAGCCTGTGAAAAAAATTCCCGAAAATAAGAAATGGCATCATATGCTCTTTCATATGAGCCATCAACCATGAAAATCGGTCGTGTTTCAAGGAAGTTATTGCAGTTTGAAGATTGTCGGGAGAACAAGAAGAACAAGAACAACGACAACAACACTGTCTAGAAAAGAAAATGTGCAATAACTTCCTCCCAACTCGACCATTTGATCTGAAAATTTGCATGGGGGTACTTTTCGACACGGGCTATTCAATGGTATAATTTGTTTTGCCGTAGCTTGTCGCTTTCCGAAGTTATTGCGATTTCAATTTTGCGATTTCCGCATTTTGGTGTGTCGGACCATATTATGGGTGGGTCGCTTGCGCCCTCCCTCGGCAGCGAGGGATGGCGCTGGCGCGCCCACCCGATAGCATCCAATGAGATTGCATAAAATTGATTTTTCTTCACCTAGCACAAAACTATTATTATGTAAAATTGTAATTTTTAGATATTTACGTAATCAATTTTATGGTGAAATGTTACGTTTGAATTTTACACCGAGCTGTAATCGCGGCATGCAAAAGGCAGGCGCCAAGCGAAAAATCAACGATCACACGCGGAAATGTCAAGTGCTGATCAAAAGCCCGGCGGCCCGGCCACACCGACACCGGAAAGTTATGTTGATGTTGGTTATGTAGACCAAGTTGGTAGACATGTTGGATAGTACTAGTGAGACCCTGCCACCCACCGGTAAAAAACCGGGTCTACTGAAACGAGTCGACACAGGGTACCGGCTCTGATGTGCTGACGTATTCCACCATGTGATCTCCAAGTCATTTTATTGATAAAAATTCTTCTACAGTATTTCCTCGAGGTTATTCTATTCTTAGTTTGTTTATTCAGCTCGACGTATAAGCTAAGCTGTAATCGACACCTTAGATGTAGGTAGGCAATTAATTCCCCCCTGATTTACCATCGCTAAATACTTCGCGCGACAAGTGTAATTAAGAACCCCGTGTTTCAGGGGTGTTGGAAGTTTTTTATTCTCAGGTTCAGAAAAATAGATATCAGGTAATTGCCCCCCCCCCATTAATTGGGATAGATAGCCCAGAGTTGCGATCGTCACACGGGCAAGTGCTTTGCACGGAGAGGGTATCTTAAGTCTAACAATGGCGCCACGTTTCCATGGTTCCAATTTGAAAACTCGATCGAAATCTTATCGATCTCCTCAAACAGTAGTTCACGGACTGATCATTTCTGTAAACTAATTAGTGCACCCTTATAATTGCTAAGTCTAAGTGGTCAGTTTCGGATGTTGGAAGCGGCAATAAGTGTTCGCGTCACCATTCAGTTTTTGAATGAGTTTCCAAATTGGAACCAAAAAAATAGCTTGTGTGGCCACAATATCAGATAGCTGAGCCGGGTCTTGGATAAATACCTAGATAGATGTCCGAAGCGCCTCCCCTATTAGTGTTCGCCCGTGCAGCTGGAGCGGCCGTGTTCGCCACAGGGAAATGGAGCACTGCGCCACGTGATATCAACGTGACCATACTGAACAAACAGCATACCGCACCAAGTGATGGAATGGCGCCATTTACCAAGTGATGGAATGGCGCCATTTGACCGGCGCCTTATTTCTGTGGCGCTCCTGGCGCCTGTTCTTATAGGGCGCCAAAATAGCGACGACAGTGTTTTTAAGTCTAGGTACATAAACTATGCATAGGTAAATAAAAATAAAGTGTGAAATTACATAGTGATTGAACCGGGATAACGCATTGGGCTTTTTTTCCTGTGGTTCCCAGCGCCATTCGCTTGGCGCCCTGTTTCTGTAGCGCCATTTTCTCTTGCACTTTTCCATCACTACCAAATGTCAACAGTTTTTTGATGGATAAGCCAGGCTACCGACAGCTAAAAATGTATAAATATTGCGTGTGTCAAACTAAACCATCCAAGCCAATGTCGGCACCTAGTTTTTCTATCGGTGCCGAACACCATAGCTCCGGACGTGAGGAGGGAGGTAATGTACACTAAATTCCCCACTTTTAATAGGTATACACAGGACGGAAGGGGCCTGCGACCCACCTGACCAAGGTCCTCTCTATAGTGTATTTATTAATGTCACTCTCCACACGAGGTTCGGCACCCAGCGTTCTTTTTTATAAAATGGCTGCCGAACCCTAGCTGTTTACGGGGGATGTTTACGAAATTTTAAAGGGGTGGTTCAAGGGGTTTTATTTCCCCTGCTTGCTCAGAGCTGGTAAGAGGGACGATGACCCAAATACCTGAGCGTGGGTCACTGCACATTTATCTTACACCTACCTAGGGTTCAAACGGGATCCCGATCCCGGATCCCGTGAAATTCCGGGATTTAGCAGTCCCGATCCCGATCCCGAAACTTTTCAAATCCCGATCCCGATCCCGAGAAACTCCAAAGTCCGGGATCCCGATCCCGGAAAAATTAGTGGAAATAATCAAAAGTGAAAAAACGACGTTTTTGCATGCAAAACTGTGAACGCAAACCACCAGCGTTCATTTTATGCCACGTTTCTGGCATCGAACAGTGTTTTTAGACCTTTATGAACAACTGTGGATGCCAAAACATTGGCCAAAATCTCTATCCCAAGACCTCAATCCCGATCCCGAAAAAATGCCAATCCCGATCCCGATCCCGTGACCCCAATCCCGGCCAATCCCGATCCCGAAATCTCAAAAAACCAATCCCGATCCCGAAAGGTCAATCCCGTTTGAACCCTAACCCCCCCTACATCGGGAGTTGTGGTGTTAGGCACCGATGAAATATAGGTGCCGAACTTGGCTGGATTACTAATGTTTATAACTAATGAAACCAATGGCGAATCAAAAAGTGCTAAATGGCAGATTCCATATGTTCAGTCCCGGCAAAAAGTCGGGGGGGGGGGGGTTATGCCAATGACATGGCGATGGCACCAAAAACAGCTGAGCATCTGGCGCTCACAATTTCCTGTAAAAAAATTGCAGCTTCCGAAGTAAGCAACACCCCATGAAGATGCCTAAATGAACTACATTTCTATATTTTTTAATAGAACATTTACATTTATGAAATACGTTTCCATATTTTTTATATCCCAACCAAGAGGTCGAATTTATTGCACAAATCACAGGCAGAAATGTTCTTGCGCATAAGAATGACAGCGATTTCAGTAATGGTTTCGCATTTAGAATGCAATTGAATACACAAAATGAATCACAATACTGTTTTTAAGAATAAATAAATGGGACAGAAACCAGTAAAAGTACAAATTTGAAAGGGAAATACTTAAGCTGTATTTATAAATAACCAACAAAAATGATTCATTTGTAAAGTCACATGAACGAGAGCGACAAGCCCCATTGGCCCTGCGCACACTAGTTTTCACACGAAATTTCGAAAACTCATAAATGAGCTCTGAACATGTTTGAGTTTTCCAAAACGAGTCATTTTTAATCTAAGTCAACTGAAGTTCACGGCCACTTCATTGTAGAAAACTCAAATGCGTTCTAAGCTGATTTGTTAGTTTTCGAAATTCCGTGTGAAAACTAGTGTGCACAGGCACATTCAACATTCCGCAGCAATTAAAATAGAGTGCAGAAACACAGCCCAAGATCAGACAAAAGCTCACACTCTCGTTCTGCGGGATAAAAACAAACTCGTTCCGCGCTATTGCAGTTGAATTCATCGAGTAGATGGAATGCCGAATATAGAAAGCTAAGTGAACACGGTGAATAAAAAAGCATAATCCCGCATATGAACATGGGGAGGCACCTTAGAAAAATTAATGGGCAGAAATTGGACACACAATTTTCAAATGAGAGTACAGGGCCGTTGCAAAGCCGCGCGGCTGGAAGCGCAGAAAGGTGTCGATTCGACTGCATCTGCGTGGATAACGAGCGCTACGCGATACGGTGAGTAGCTGTGCTAGAAGTAAGTATCAAATTGCCGCTTGTGAAAAGTGAAATATCCGGGAAAACTGATATTTCTGTGTCAACCATGTGTTAATTGGTGAATTTGCAGTGTACACAAGAGTAAAAATCCTGATTTGTCGACAAATGGGAGCTAGGTGCAAGACAGGGCTCCAGTGGATCATGCTCTAGCCGTGTAAATACTCCACAATATAAGACGCACATCTGAAAACAAACCGGCAACGAGAATGGTGCTGCAAGGCGGTTCCGTGGCACTTCGAGCAGCCACATTCGCTTCCTGCGCAAAATCAATGCGAAATTCTACGCGAAATCGCGGCAAACCCCGTGATCACAATAAACATTGAAAAAATTTCTGCGAGATTTATATTTAAAAAATCTCAGAAAATATAAGATTTTCTGAGATTTATGTTTTTCCACGCTTTACCAGAGAGATTTAATTATACATATTTTCTTTTTGAGAGATTTTCTGAGATTTTAAACAATATCAGAAAATCTCTTAAATTCTGATATTTATATTTTTTCCAGGGTTTTTTTTGAGAGAGATGTAATTATATTTTATTCTTGAAAGATTTTCTGAGATTATTTTTAATTCTATTTTCCAAAAATTGATGATATTTTTTCAATGCTAATCACTATTCATCGTTAATTACCTTGGTGATATGATCATCGCCGGATAGCAACTGGGGCTGCACGCTGTGTCTGTGCTTGCTATAGTGGCGCATCGCGAACCGCTCGTCCGAAGCGCTGAACTTCTGCGGCAGTCGGTGCCGACACAGCTCCGCGCCCGGTTCATTGTCTCGGATTGGCGACGTGCCAACGTCAACTCTGCGCATTGAAAAATCAAATTCAGGCGATATCCAACACATACGATAATTTCAACGGTGAGCGTGGAAACGTACGTGTCGCGCATGGGGTTCGCGGCGCGCACTCTGGCCCGCCGACCGGTCAAATGCGACACGGCGGGCGGCAGGGAGCTGGTGCTGGCGGCGTCGTCGCAGCCAGAGTCTGCGTCGCTGCCGCCCGAGCTGGCGGATTGCGTCCGCCCGGCTGCCATGCGATCACCGGCAGACATGCACCACTTGCTGAGAACGATCTTGCGCCCGTCGCGGTACTTGGCCACGCTCAGGAACGGATTGGCTTGGCGCGGCTGGGCGCGGCGCGTATTTATAAATATTAACATGGGCAAAGTTGCGCAAAGGTTGAAAAACAGCAGCTCACCTCATAGAATGGGTCATCTTGGGCTACGGATGTTGCGAGCAGCACGCTGGCGGATGGACTGTGCGAGGCCATTCCGCCGGGACTGCCGGTGACACAGCGGGTCAGCTGCATAATACAAACAGGTATACCTAAGTATACTTAGGTTCGCCTTCTCCGAGGGTCATATTTACGTTGCAACTTATTGGATGAAAAAAAACGTTTTTAACGGCGCCTTTTCAAATATCCCAGATAAATATTATTATTATTAACGAGTCAAAATACTTTTACAGCAGACAAGTTGCAGTACTTTCTGACGTTGCCTATGGTCATACAATGGCTGTGGACCCATCGGATGTTAACTGATAGTCACATTTGGGCACTCTCCTCAAGCGACCTCAACTCACATGAGTTTCCGACGTATACGCATTGGCTAGCAAATGTTCGTCGCTGACGCTGCGCACGGGGCGGCACTCGCGCGGGCACATGGACTGGCGCAGCGAGCGCAGCACGTTGATCAGCGCGCGCACCGCCGCCGTGAACGTCGGCCGTCGCTGCGGGTCCATCAGGCAGCACTGGGGGCAGTCCCGGACCCTGTAAAATGTCAAATGTCACGCAAAGTGTCAAAAGTCATGTAAAATGCCCTGCAAAATGGCAAACGTACGTTTGCCATTTTGCAAGGCAGTTTACGTGACTTTTGACACTTTGCGTGAGATTTGACATTGGACAGGGTCCGGGATTGGCACCTGGAAGGCGAGCCGCAGCAGCGGCGCGGGAGAGGAGGGCGGGCAGCGGCGACTGAATTCCACGTAGTCCAAACCGAAGACGGGAGTACGCGGCAGGCCGCATTCTGTGTGTATAAAGTCATCGTGCGGTGACAAAACGAGCTGCGAACAATGAAATTGAGGCGTCCAATTCTAAGTGGACAATTTCAAAATATACAAATTTAAGAGTTATGCCCGAAAAACCGGAAATCTGGGGTTACTACCGCACATTTTTCATTATTTTCCATTTTCCGCAAATTTTCCTCCTTCCGCGGCTTCTTTTGTTGAAAAAAACAAGTAATGTGATAAGTCCACTGTGACAAAATTCTAAAACTCGACAAGTCCATAAATTTTCCATAAGGCAGCCTTGGCGTCGCCGGGAACAAAAATGTGTCGCGTGCAAAAAGTCGACAAGTCCATGTCCCTCACCAAAACAACTGTTTTGCTCTGTCCAAATGGGATTTTATGGACACCCCAGTTCTCACATATTTATACGTTGAGAGCAGGGGCTAAAAATTTGACACTTAATTGTCAACATATGGAACTTAATGGTAGAGAGAGCCAAATTGGACACGCACCACAGATATCTGAAACTTAAAATGCGATTTACTCAAAATCGCATTTTGTGGACTTGTCGACTTTTAGAATTAGACGCCTCAATTATATCAGAAAATAGTTCAGGCCGGCTATGTGCGGAACGGCACTTTGATCTTCTGGATCAGTACCGAAATACAGGGCTATTACCCATTGTGGGCAATCCTGGACAGTTTTGCAGGATAGCTGGAAACCCCCTGATTGAATAGACAGCTGAAAAAGTAGAACAATGAACAGAGCTTAAAACAAACCGGGGTCAGCATCCATGCGCCCAACGCACTGGCACATGATCATGCCAAACGAGAACACATCGGCTGGCGGGCCGTAGTACCGCTCTCTGAGGCACTCGGGCGCCATCCAGTAGGGCGTGCCCACCTGCGGCAGGTTCGCCTCGTTCGCCTTCGGTATGCGGCACGCCAGGCCGAAATCGGCCACTAAGGCGCGCAGAAGGTAGCCATTTTGCTTCAGCAGAATATTCTGGAAACGGGTGGGTATTAGTGATCGAGAAAATGATTTTATTAAATCTATCTACTACCATATTTCACCAACGCACTGTGATTTTTTGAACGTAAAGTGCAAGGACGTATCCAGGGGGGGGCGGGGGGGGATGCAGCCCCCCCCCCCTTCCCGGGGTGAGACCTAAAAAGTCCCGGAAAATGCAACTTTTCATGTATATTTTTCTATGTTTCTCAAAAATTTTGCGCGTAAGCGCGCAATGTCTCCCGGTGCATTGTATTTTCAGCGGATTGGTCCCTGTAAACAAAGATCCTCGGAAATGAGCATATTTTTGCGACTTTCGCAGTATATATATATGCATATTCACATACATATAAAGCGGTTCCTGGCGCTGGCGCCAACGCCAATAACGCCATGGTGTGGCGCCTTTGTATGGCGCTAGCGCCAAAACGCCTTTCCGTCCCTATATAGGGAAAATTTTTAGGGGGTGGGGGCTGAGCCCCCCCCCCCCCGTTCGCCGGGCTCCGTAAACAAGCAGCCCCCCCCGCTCAAAAATCCTGGATTAAGTCCCTGGTAAAGTGCTAACTAGGGCTAAAAAAAACGTTTTTTCAACAACCTGGGGTTTTTAAACGGTATTGTAAAATTGAAAAAACCTGGGTGCTTAGTACTAAAAATTTAGGCTCGGGTTTTAAAAAAACGGTTGGGTTGAAAAAAATTTGAAAAAACCTTTGAAAAAACTCCAGCCATCCCTAGTGCCAACCAACCATGCTGGTGAGATCGCGGTGCATGTATCCGTTTTGATGGACGTAGCACATGCCAGTGGCCACATCCAAGGCCAAGTTAGCCCAGCTGAGCCAGGACACGCTTCGCAGGCGGTCGAGTATTAGCGACTGCAAGCTGCCGCCGTTGCAGTGCTCTGTGAGCGCGTGCACTTGCCACGCCCCCGCTACAGACCGATCGATGCAAATACCTGTGAGACTACATAGCAGCGCACTGTACATCTAAATACAGTCTTCACCGAGTTATCTAAACTACTGAATTCATTCAAGCAAATAGACATCTCCTTTAAAATACTGTTCAACTAAAAATAGAATATCCACTGTCACTCACACAACCAAACTGTCAATATCATCAACGGCAATACCTACCAATGAAATTGAGCACATTCGGATGACGCAATTTATTGATGAGCTCCACCTCACGTAAGATGCGCTGATGCCTGTATCTCGAGCTATTTATGTTTGGACGAACGTAATTTGTTCTCAGCTGCCCTCCACATTTACTCTGAACCTGTGCAAGGAAGTTATACGCAACGATTTTAAACAATATACAATCCGATGGTAATTTGCTCTCACCGGTGAGATGTTGTTGTTGTAGCCGAACGCTTCCTGTCGACACATTTTTAGCACCATCGTTGCACCAGTCGATTTGTGGGTAACCTGCGAATGAAGAGACATCTCGGTCGTGGAAACCAAAAAAAAAGAAAAAAGCGCCCAGAGATGCGGGCCGCTAAAAACAGGCGAGTCCACAAAACTATCACAGGAACCCTTGGGGAACCTTCTGCGCAACTTTGCTCATGTATAAATATACGCGCCGCGTCACAAAACGAGCACTCAACAGCCAAAAGCCCACCTTAAAAACAGTAGCGAAGAATCCCTCTCCGAGAAACTGGTCGATGTTGAAGTCGTCCAGAGTGTACAACGAGCACACGGCATGCCGCAGCGCCTGGCACGACGTGCTGGGCGCGCACAAAGTCGGCCCGCCCGAGCCGCACAGTTCATCCGTCGCGGCAGTCATTTCAAGCACGCGTCAAACATTTTTTCTTTTTTACGCGTTGCCCTACTTCTTGCATAAGGAATGCCGTAAGTTGCAAAGGTTTGCACGACATTGCATAGGAAGGAATCACGCGGCGTGCAAACGCACGAGCATCGGGGCACGTTTGCGAAGTTGGCCCACGTCCAAGTTTGTATTTGGATACATTTACGTATGTATGAACGAGAGTAGAAGACGCTATTTCCGTCCGAGTCACCCATAACGGCCGAGCAAGTGACAGGAAATAGCGATCCACACACTGGCGTGTCGCGCCGGTTCGCCATAGTCAACGGCGGTATGCAAACAATAGTATTCAAAAATCGTTTTGGCCAGCTGCCAACTTCACATAAGGTATACTCGAACGAAAAATATGCAAACTCCACTGAGCCAACTAGTGCTTGTGAGACCATTCGGTCCTCTCGAAGCGCGACCGCCCCACCGTGTAACTTCGAAACAAAGCAAACGTGCGGCCTATCGAAACGGCTGATTGTGCCTACACACACTAGTTTTCACCGTGACTTCGTGTGAAAACTGAATTTTTCCAAATGCAAATTAACGAACACGGTTGAATGATTTAATTTATTTAAATTTGAATTTAAATTAATGAAAGCTAAAATTTGAAAATTTGAAAATTAAAACACATAGCATACAATAAGAGTAGGCTGGATGTCGCCATGTCGCCATTTCAGTTTTCACCAATGTCACGGTGAAAACTAGTGTGTGTAGGGCCATTGTCGCAAGGACGCGGGGTTGGTTACGCCCTCCGGCAACACATAAAACACATTTTTTCACATCTGTAAACTAAATCTAAAGGGAAAGGAATGCAAACACGTCAAATTGCAAACAAACAGCAGCGAAGCTTTGCACTTACAGACGAACCGAAAACAAGCCTGACATAGTGACATGGCATAGTAGTGAAATTATTTTCCGGTAACATTTTGCCGTCAAATATTCTGCAGAGGAACAAGAGATTAAAAGGAGTCTGCACTGTATAAGCCACCTCCAATTTGCACGATTAACATCTTCACGCCTAGGTTAGGTAAAATATTATAAATACCTCCTCTATTTCTCGCTGTGCATTTCAAACAAAAACATCTTTTTCAGCTTATGTAGCATCACGACCCCGTGTTTTTTCCATCACTAGCTGAATTGATCCGGTGAATTGCACGGAATGCTATGCTTACGTAAATATTTCCCAACATTGAATTTCAAACAGAACCTCAAATGGTGAAAGCAATCCAGTCTATAGGACCTCAAGCCTCAGGGGATTGGCCCTCCACACGCTAGTTGACGCCAAAATTAGCGTCAACTCAGAGTCAACTGGTCAAAAATTCAATTGACTCTGAGCCATTTACAATATGTATCCAAAAAATCCCCTTCTTTCATTCTACATCAATCGACTTCTCAATATTTCTTAATCAACACAGGTAAAAAATTAAAAATAGTTATACTTAAAACAGTTGACTCTGAGTTGACTCAATCGACTTCTAAAAAGTAGCGTCAACCACCGTGTGGAGCGCCATTGTTCGAAACGCACAATTATAAAATTTCGCCAAAAATTAAAATTAAATAAAAGTGACTGGAAAATGCGGAACGAGCCCTTTATAGTTTCACACATTTTCACTCATTTGATTTACTTACTTGCACTTCCGCTAATAATTTTCTGTAATGTTTGCAGCAAAGTGTCGAATGCCACGCAAAATGTCAATTAAAATAAAAAAGAAAAGACTCTTAGAAATGAGATTACTGTACGTTCAACTTCTATTCAGTATACTTGCAGAGTGAAAATTGTTTATGTATTCTTAAGGTTTCTTTAGGCTATGTTTCTTAATGTACCTTTGAAAAAGCAAGTACTGTACTTTTAACAAGTCTATTGATTTGTTTCTATTATCACGATATCAAAATGACTCAAAATTCATGAGACTAAAATGGAGGGCCTAGGATCAAGCACACTGCAGTACAATTACAAGCTTTACATCAGAAGCGGTGCAAAAAGGCAATAAATAGAAGGCAGAAACACTGACACAACACGGTAGTAGTGCTTCCCAACGATACAGTACATAATTACAAATTGTACACAGAAAAGGTACATAGGTAAATAGAATATCTGCTTAGGCTAAATAGCAAACAATTTAAAACCCTATAAAATAAAATGCCGTGAAAGGTAATTAATGGTTAGATACTGACAAAGTATTATCCACATAGGAAACTTCAAGATACAAACATTTCTTGATTATTTATTTCAACAAAACTACGCTACCAAATGAAGCCTAACAAAGAACAGGCCCAAAAGTTCAAAAAATTCACTTTTGTCTATGAAGCCCAGTAATGACCATAAAATGTGAGTGCCCATGTATGCATGTACTATTTGGGATGATCAATTGTATATATATCTTTCAATCTGACTGAGGCACAGTTGTCTTAAATGGATAATTGATATGGACACCTGTTGACATTGCAGGATCACAACTGGACATACCGTATATCCTTGAATACCCCAATGGCGCCCGAGTGAGGAAAAAATACCCCCCTGAATAACTCCCATCCCACCTCTGTGATAGGTGGAAAAGATGTTAGGTCAATCCAAAAAAAATCTATGAAGTTAGACAGACAAAATAAAGCTACGCCTGGGCTGAAACTGCAGTGCAGTGTGTGAAATGAACCACACAAAAGAATATTACCCTACATCAGTGATCAGATACATAATGTAATTCTGAGGAAAAAAATAACTCCCCCTTGAATAACGGCCCCCTCAAAAACTCCGATGAAAAATCACTCCCCGGGGGTCTTATTCGAGGATATACGGTATTTCTACCACCCACTTCACCACATCAAACAGCTATACATAATTATTTAAGAAACAAAAAAAAACGATGAGATATGATACAAATTGAAAACATCTTTGAGAGTAAAATAGACAGATCAAAATAACACCTAAAATACTATTGTTTCTTATACAGCAAATTAAGAATGCCGATGCTTTCCAAACCGGGCCATAAATATAAGTGCTAATTTTGAATGAAGCAAGTGTAAATGTAATATAAGCAGTTCTGAATAACAAGGGTTGCAATGATATGATTTCTCACTTCGATATCCAATACATAATAATCCAATTATCTATATTCCCCAATTCTTTCTACGGTTATACACAGGCAGGATATCGTGATTCGTGTCAATGAGATATACAGATCAATGCAACACAGCCTTAGTACATGATAGAAGTCACGCAAAACGGGAAGCTAAGCTATGTGAAGCAAATTGCAACATTCTTCCAATCTTAACTAATATGAACATTAAGTCAAGCTGACCGCTAGGGTTGAAGTATTTTTTTCGCTGCTGTTAAGAAAATGAAATAGACTCTGCATTTATGGGGTGTTTTCTATTGAATATTTTTCAATCTTAACAGCTGCCAACTCTAGCGAGTGCTGCACTAGGTGATCGCAAATATGGCAAAAGTAAAAGCACGGTGGCCAAAAAATGTCTTGAAAAACAACTGGAAAAGTCAAATAAGTGTTGGAAAAAATTGGCTTTTTGGATCATCGATTAAAAAAATTTATTTTTCAAATTAGGTGTACTTTGTTCAAAATTATGAAATGATAGTTATGTCTTCAGTTGTCGTATAATTACAGTAGACGTAGAGCATTGGAATTTATGAAAGCGAGTATTTTGAATTTTTGAAGTAATTCGTAACTCGTCATATTTGTTGTGCGAATAGTTCATCGAATAATTGCAACTATTAGGAAATTGCATGTTCTTGCGTAGAACACCGGTTAAATCATTTTGGACATGAACGCGAATATATTATTATTTTGATTAACGTTGATATTAAAACGCATCTGCGGAAATAAGTTCCCAATTGTTCACAGCTTACTATACATGCTAAAAAGAGTACGGAAACAGATGCCACACCTCTAAATTTGCTGCAAAAGCCACAAATTTTCGAATTTATAAATTACAAAAACACCAAAATTCAAAAAAAAATCGCTTGCCAACCCTAGGTCAAAACCTATGTCTACAGTTTGAAAGTACATTCAGTTGCACTGAACATTCTTGGCCACAGCACAGAGCGTATGCCAGACTGGCAGTGGAAATTCAAAATCTTGTACGAAACTGGCCTTTACTAAATACTTATGGTGTACATATGCAACCAACGTTAGTAATTGAGGAGTCTTTATAAAATCTGCATGATATTTATCAGGGGGCAGTCCCAGACCCCACAAAGTGCCAAATGTCAATCAGAACAAAAAAGAAAAGATTTCATCACTGAACTTTGCATGACAATTGCCACTTTACATTTGTCATGGAAATTGGCATTTTGGATGACATTTGACACTTTACTTCACACTTTACAGGTCCGGGATTGGCACCAGTCCACTTTAGCTGCTGCTCCTCCATCACTATCGGTGGACAGTGTTAGGTAGATAATTATCTGACCAGAATCACTTTCGTGCCAATTATGTTAATACTTCATATTAGGCAAACACAGACATATTGATCATAAATATATCTAAGTAACTTTAATGAATACAAACAATGAGGATCGAGCACAGATACCACTTAAAAATCACATGCAACGATATTGTGCCAGTTTTGCAGCATATGGAAACGCACAGACTTTCTGGACATAAAATGAAATGACAGCTTTATAACAAAAAATAGACTTGAAGCTTTGCACCTTTCAACAATTGATCGCAGCATCAATTGATTGGATACAAATGCAGACTGGTAAGGGAAAGATAGCTGAAAAATAGTCTGGGGTGTTGGAGGGGTGGGGAGAGGTTCGCGGGGGTTCAATATATAGGCTTTTCAAGGTGTACAAGGAAGAAAAATCTTTAAAAAATAGTTGAAAAATGAGTAAAAACGAGCACTTATAGCAAATAGCTGAAAATAGGCAATAAGGCATATGAACAATAGTGATTTTAAATGTGAAAAATCAGGATAGTGATTTTTAAGGTGAAAATTGGTAAAAATACATGTACAGCGTGTAATTCCTTTTTTTATCAGATTCAATATCGTTATTTAGCATCTGTACTCGACCATGGATAAAACTCCTAATATGGAAGCTAAAATCGAATGAATGTAACATATGAATCGATCGGCTTTTAAATTATGGATACATTTGCGATTTGAATGAACATAAAAACACTCATACGTAAACGACAGCAGCAAACGACTGAACGTGGCAAGAACCAGGCCAGTCAAATTTTACCATACTTCACATTTTACAGATACTGTCTGCCAGACATTAAATAGGAAGCCTCAACTTATCCTTGTGTCAAGTATGAACTGCAATGTAAAACTTTCAGAAATGATGTGTGCGCTAGCTCTGCAGTGTACACTTCATAACTTAGAGCTCCAATAACAAGCGTTCTAACACTTTAACTTTGATGACTATCGATAAAAAGTCGTGCAACAGCTGGCAAAAAAAATTGTGACTCGACCATGGCTCTATCTCTAAACCAACGAAAAGCATAAATACCGGACTGTACAGTTGAGCATGTGCCACTGCTAAATTGTATTTAACTGATGCCAATTCTGCACCCCGTCATGTGAGAAGTAACTGAAAACTTATCGATTGAATTGCTGTAACACATAAATTTGCATGAAAATAATTATATCGTAACGTTTACTTTCTCTACTAATCACTTTCATTGTCACTGAAAATTCTCATTTACTTCTCCCTTTACTCAAATTAGCTCCAAATCACCACAATCAGAAACATCCTAAAAATACAGTTACAACACACCTAAAAACAGTTCAACGATACAGTCGGGTACCCATAAACCTCACAGCTACTGTAATTGACAGCGCGACTTGCGCCGGCGGCCTGTACTAGCAGCGGTGTCATTATGCAAAGGGTCTGCCCGCTCGGCGGCTATAAATTTGCGTATAATGCGCACTAGATCGTGGAAAGCCTGGTCCACGTTCAGTCTGTACTTGGCGCTGCACTCCACGTAGGGCAGGTTCAGCTGCGACGCCAGGTCGGCGCCCTCCTCGCGCGAAACCTTTGAGATGGTAGGGCTAATTAAACAACGGCTAAATTAGATAGTGAACGGAAAGGCGCGAGTGTGCTCAAAACCCGCGACCTAATCAAACCCTGTGCTAACAATGTGTTAGCGTCTACAGCGTAACACTCAAGTTTTTTAACAAAACTTTCAGCTACTTACCAATCGCTGAGTCTCTAAGTCAGCTTTGTTAGCCACTAACACCATCGGGAATTCATCCCTGTCTTTAATTCGCATTATTTGTCTGTATATTCGCAACACTTCATCGAAACTGCAATTAATTATCAGCGTAATCACATTAAGATGAAATCATTCACAAACCGAAACACACCTGTTTCTATCAGTGACTGAATATACTATCAAAAAGCCTTCACCAGTTCGCAAATATTGCTCGCGCATTGTGCTGAATTCCTCCTGACCAGCAGTATCCAAAACTGCACAGGCAATAGAAATGGATGAACATGAGCAATGCGCACGAAAACTGGACAAAAGTAAAGCCGACCTTCTAATTTGCAAACGTCACCATCGATGATGCATCGTTTGGTGTACGAGTCCTCTATAGTTGGATCGTAATCGGTCACGAAGTATTGCTGAAATCAGGATCGACCGTAAAAACCCTTTGGAACAGTGCCAAAAATCCACGCTATAGGAACCAAACAACGAAAAGCTTACATTGTGTTACATTATGTCATTGATGTGTAGTCACTTGGACAAAATAAACAAAAACCACCTTAAAAAAAGCACTCACCTGCACGAACTGTATGGTAAGGGCAGATTTGCCTACGCCGCCCATACCGACTACCACCAGCCGATACTGATTCTGATTACTACCATCCATCCAAAATGTTCATGCAGCTACAGGTGTAACTAAAATTGAAAAGGGACCGCGGCGGCGGCATGCGCCACCACAGAGTGGAAACGCGGCAGCGCTGTGCAATATAGTTGATTCAAGTAACTATTCCTGCACCAGTCCGGCCATACATTCAGCCATCGCGGCACGACACCTGTTATTTTCCTTTTTTGTTTATTTTCATTGGAAAGGTGCCAATCGGAAATCTATACGAACCGAGGCGACTGTCTTCTCCGTGGCGCCGGCGGCCAACACCTTCCTTAAACCACCTTACGGTAACAACTGGGCAATCAAGAAATGTAACAGAAAAGCCATTGACTAGCACATCAAGTGCCGGTGGCATTGAAAATGAATATTAAGCAAGTGCATTGAAAGATGCCATGCGACACGTGAAGCTGAAATCCGAGTTGACACAGACCAGTTGACACACATCTGTCAACTTGTGCGCGGGTCGCCATTACAGCGTGTTAGAAGTGAAGTTCAAGGGATTACAAGGATTCTCGCGAAGTTTGAATGGAGCTCAAAGAAGCTTTCTGATGATGACCTGATGGCAACGAAAGTGAAAAGGTGTGTCCAAACCAAAGTTTCTCATTGTGATTTGCATACAGATAAATAAACACAGGCAGTGCTCAAATCAGTTTGTCTTATTTGATGAGTTAATTACCATAGTAGTCAATCACAATGCAGACAATCAAAATAAAATAAAAACGACATAAAATATCTTGCGAGCGAATACGAACAACACGCAAATCAACTGTAAGACGGGATACAAGTATTTATACACAAAAACCACCATTTTGCGGAAACTATGAGCAACGTATTCATTCAATCTAAAATGATAGAAGTCATGATAAAAGCTTCTGTGGTGTTTGGGAAAATGTTTGGTAGTAAAATTCCTACCATACATTTCGCGCAGAAACGCGTCAAGGATGGAGAAGCTCGAAAAAGTGGCGCCAAACGGTAAAAAAATGACAGAAAACTCGCACCAGGCGCCACTCCCGGACCCTGTAAAGTGCCCTGTAAAATGTAAAATGTCATCCAAAGCGTCAAAAGTGATGGAAAATGCCCTGCAAAATGGCAACTCGGTTGCCATTATGCAGGGCATTTTCCATTACTTTTGACACTTTGCATGACATTTTACATTTTACAGGGCACTTTACGGAGTCTGGGACTGCCCCCAGGTTTGTTAAGCGCCACTGGAGCTATTCCATCACTGAATGTGGTGCAACAAATTCCCAAACAGCCGAAAAATTACGGTGCACCGCAAATGGGCATCTTCACCTGACAAGAATACTGGTACAAAAATAACAGAAATCAATGTCCGTTAACAGCGATTCTGGCGTGTAATCATAAATTCAGCGTTCCATGCACCAGTGTTAGGTGAAAAGTCTGCCCAATTGCATATTCACTTGGGTTTCCATTACATCAGCCTAAATTACAACAGAGAAGTTTGTTAAAACAACAACATGGAAAAAATCGTGTGCAATTTTATGTGCAACATTTGGAATCTAGGTATCTGTAAATATTTACATGGCTTTACATGCTGACTGTATCTCCGGCTAATTGTAATGGAAACCGGCACGGGCAAAAACCGTACTAATTCTACATGGTAATTAAAATAAATCTTTTTACCGCGGAAAAAATGACACGAGAAATTAGAACGGTCATTGCCATACCTTCGCACAGATCCACCACTGAAAGAACGTGATAAAATGATGAACAAAGAGAACGACAAAATGAACAAAAAGGGGACCTGCATGTGATAGGCCTGCTTCACTCGGTACTGACTCTCTAAGCAAATCTCTTTTGGCGATTACGAGTAAAACGTGAAAATTCGTTATCGCACAACAGTGGTGAAATTTTAAGAGCCCGACAAGTTTTTCATGCACCCAGTTCCATTGCACCAGGGATCCTTCAAGGACGTAGCAAGGATTTTTTTTCGGCTGGCGGACGATTGTATAAAGAGGCCAAAGGCAGATGTATTTACAAAGCAAATTTATTTATTTATTTGAATTCATGATTAGGAGAAATTGTGGGTGGGTAAATGCCGCAAATTTTTCCAAACTGCCTACAAAATCGGTGTATAAAATTCTTGGCATTTTTATGACTGGTCCGGAAGGTGGGGGCGCCCCCACCCGCCCCTTGCTACGTCCTTGGACCCTTTCTTTCACTTTTTCGCGTATTTAAAATGCAAACGATCGGGCTGCCGGAATAATCACTTGCCGTACTTTCAACTCCATCGCTGGACAAGTTATGACAGTTTCCATCTATTCGATGCACTGGTGCGGCATGCGAGGTGCGCGACCCACCAGAAATGCGCGCAGTTCACCACAAAATCCAAAATCGGTGAGCATGACATCTAAGATTTTTTAGATTTTGTGGCAAATTCTTTGCAAATTTCCCAATAAAACACACAAGAGTGGCTGGCGGTGACAAAAACACGTAACCTGTATGGAGCAACACCATAAAGCAAACCGTGCGAAACCTGAATATAGAATTTGTGCTCAACGACCGATCAATTGGCACTGGGATAATGGCGCCACACACACTGGATGTCAACTGAATTTGTGTCAACTTAATTTTAGCGAATTATGTTACATCAACTGTACTATATGATAGAGCATAGTCAATTTTACACCAGGACATATATTTGTTATTGTTCCGGTTAGACGCGATGCTTAAAAAATTTGTTCTGTGTTATTCAGTTGACATTGAGTTGACACGAATTTGCAATGTCAACTAGCGTGTGTGGGCCCAAACGGACGCGTGTGAGCGCGACGCGCGCGGGGGGAAACGCGCCGGCGCGAGTGCTCGCGGCTGCGCGACGAATCATGACTGCAAATGCGGCTTCATGGACATGTGCTGCGGCGGCGCGTGCTGCTGATCGCCGGCGGCCGTGGCGAACACCACGTTCGGCCTGACCACCGTCGCGCCCATCACCAGCCGCCCGTGCACCATGTCCGACCCGTACAAGTCGGCCTGCGAGCGGACGAACTGTGACTAACGGTGGTGCGCTCGGGGCGAAATGGGTCGAGTCTTTTTTCTCCACGGTTTAAAAACACGGTTACAAACTCAAGCATCGTAACGAACTTGAAACCCAAAGATAAATACTTGAACGGTCAAATTCGGCCAATGTACGAACGAATGGGACATGCCAACCACTGCAGACCCACTAAAATGCTAAAACTGCACTGCCAGAGGCCAGGCACACCGTACATTAATTAGATTGAAAATAACGGTGCCGGTTCAGACAATTTTCATCGTTTACCGGTAACTACCAAAGCGATTTCCCAGCCTACCCCAACCGAAAAACCAGCCAGTCGATCAACTCACGTGGGTTCTCTGGTGCTGCTGCACACCCACCGGCCCGTGCCCGTAAACGACGTTGCGCTGGGCCGCGTGCATCTGCGCCGCGTGGCCCGGACTCAGACTGCACTGGCCAGAGTGCAGCGCGTGCTGCGGCTGAGCGGCCGCGGGCGCGGCGGCCGCCTGGTGGTGCTGCTGCTGCATCAGCTGGGTAGCTGCCATCTTGCTGACGAACACGTTGCGGCCCACGGCCGGGCCGACCACGGCTCCGGGCGACAGCATCGCGTCGCCGCCGCTCTGTGAAGTCACACTGATGTTTATGGCAATTGAGGAGTTTGATTCCGAAACCCGTTATCTGCACGTTTTTGGGTTTTTTGAAAATAGCATTTGAAACTTTGATATTGGCCCACGCGGGCATGCTTCAAGTGACAACGCTTGCCCGAAACTTTTTGACAAGTTCATGAATTTCTCTACATTTTCCATATTTACAACCCTCTGGCCGGCATATATACCTAGAGTTATGATGATTTGTTTGACGTCACATCAGCATAAATGCATGCAGATAACGAGTTTCGGGTGCAAAGTCACCTGCAGATAACGAGTTTCGGGTGCAAAGTCACATGCAGATAACGAGTTTCGGGTGCAAATTCATAAAAACCAGATCAGATTTCCTTAACGAGTTTCGGATGCAAACTCCATTTTTGTATGGTGATTTTGACACCTCCACACTAAATCCTTAACGAGTTTCGGATGCAAACTTTTTTCTCTGCAGATAACGAGTTTCGGGTGCAAAAAATGATAGTTTTTTTGTAGATAACGGGTTTCGAGTGCAAACTCACCTATTTTGGGCTGCAGATAACGGGTTTCGGATGCAAAATTGCATTTTTTTCAAAAACGATATCTCTGTATCTCGGGAACGGTATGAGATATTGAGGTAATTTTTTTTTATCACGAAGAAATGTATATATACGTCAGATCCGCACTTAACTCATTTTTTTCTCACTTTTCTCACTGCGAGGCACCGGCTCTACAGTACATTTACATTTTTGGAGGTCTGCCAAACCACAACTGAGTAGCCGCAGGGGGCAAAGGTCCCCCACCCTTCACTGAATACTCGTTTTACACATTTTTGTTGTGTTAATACTTTTTTAAATTTGCACTTAACGGGTTACGGAATCAAACGCCTCAATTATCAAACAATATTTCAGAACGGAAGCGGGAACTTACATTCTGTACGCCGATGCCGTGCTGCGGCCAATATTGGTGCGCTTGTTGTGGCGCGAGGCCGGCCGGTCGCTGCAGTTCGTTGCTACCCGCTTTGTACTTGTTCCAACTGCGAGAGCAATGCGAATACATTATGATGGGACGCACACTAGTCAACTGAGGGAAATATCAATAATAAAACCAGCTTTGTACGCTTTCCAGTGTAAGGGATGTCATTTCCTGTCCACTCCGGAATGTCCAGTCATTTTCGGTATCACCGGTCGACAGAGACACAAAAAATTATTAGCAATTGCAGAAATTTTTCAGTTGACCGGTGGCTCGAGTTAACAGGCACCGATAGTAAACTATTGTGCGTATGCATTATAGCACAATAAATTTGACTGAAACTTTCTAAAAACAATAAAAACACGATAAATAATGCATAAACACAAACGTACGTATTATATTGGTCATAATTGAGCGAGACGTGTCTGCCGTGGTGCAGCGGCGCCGTGGTGATGGTGTGCTGCGCGGCGGCCACGTGTCTCTGCTGCCGCATCGACTGCGCACTGTCGTAGGGCGGCGGGCGGTGGGTAACCCGCGCGCGTCTCGCCGGTCCCGCCGACGCGTGCGGCGGCGTGTGGTGCGACGGAACGCGCTTGCCGCCGGACGACAGGTGCTGGTCGGTGCGCGCCGGCGCGAACGACACCGGCGTCAGCGTGAACACTGAACGGCCGCTGGTTTCGGCGCCCTGGAAGACACGGTGCGTGGAATGGAAAGATGAATGCACACTAGAGTCATGCCTGTGAGCTCACTGGATGCTGCTGCATGAGTACCATGGGCGGCGTGGGTGTTTGTGCCAGTCTGTCGCCGCCATGCGACGAGCTCGCGTCGTACCAGTTCGCCTGCACTCCGCACCACGCCTGCGACACGATAAACACGATAAACTATTTTCGTCGACAAGTTCGACCATATAAACGAAATGCCAACGGAACCTTTGTTAAAATTCATTAGTCCCCCTTTTGAGCAACTCCCCGGGTAACTTAGGCATGACATGAGTATGGCGTGCACAAGGCATAAAAATATGCATAAAAATTGGCAAAAGAATGATCCGCACGGCTGAATAAAAAAACCGTTGACTAGTTAACCTGCTGGCTTTGCGTGTGACGCGGCACTTCGATGTACGGTTGCTGTTGACGCTGCTGCTGCTGCTTGCCGGACTCGAACTGCAGCGACAGACCCGACGCATTGGAGACCTGCATTTTTATTAGCATATTATTTATAGCTGCTTCAGAATGTGAAGATTTGCAAGATTGTGAAATTGCAGTTGAACATCACCGACTACGGTTATAAAAAATCGTTTTTTCAGTGACTTTATTTGAACTTTTTTCTATAAATTCACCTCATTTGAGGCAAAATCAGGGTAGTCAGGATTTTGACCTTCGCTGGGGGGTGATCTAGATCTAGTAAAAGGAAGCCACTTCACGAAGTAGTAGCAAAACCTATATGAGCTGGGTAACTACCCCACTGGAAACCTGGTAACTACCTCACTGGAAAGGAAAGTGTTACTATCCCAGTCCGGTTTAACCCTCATTCAGTACCAAGGGTTAAGAAAATCGCGACTTTCCAGTCCCGATCCTGGCAAATTAAATGCCCAAGTCCCGATCCCTCAAAACCAGCGCCCTCAACCCCAAAAGTAACCATATCCGAGTGGGTGGTCATGGGCGGGGTGGGCGCGCCGGCCGGGTCCTCCTCGCCGCTGGTGATGGGCGACAGGGGGATGATGCGCGCCGTGTGCAACGCCCTGCCGCCGCCCGTCGACAGCGAGTCGCCGCCCGACCGCTCGCCGTCGTCGGGCGAGATGCTCATGATCGACACGTCTGTCGGTTTTGACGTGGTTTAGAAATGTGTGTGTGTGTGGGCAATTTGATGACATGTTTGTGGTCAATGATACAGATGGGGTGTTGGCACAGATATCTATACTTGGCCTTTCTGTGCGAAGCAAATTTACTCACAAATAATTGTAAAAATTGTTTGAACGTAGACGGTTATGTTGACACCGGTACATAAAAATTGAGGTTAAATTTTTTTTCATGAATACATCGTTCAAGGTACCATATGTAATTGCTGTACAATAACGTAATTATATACATTCATTCACTATGCTATTTTAAGCGTATTGGGCACGGGTGAATTTAGCAAATATCTATGTGAACTACCACAAAGGTTTAAATTTCCCTTCCTACTGTGAAAGCACCTTGGTGCGAGTTTTGCACTGGCGACAGCGGGATGATGGGCGGCTGGGCGTTGAGGCCTATGACATTCAGCCCGAGCATGCCCATCGGCGGCGTGCACGTGTCGTCGTCGCACCCCTTCCAGTCGCACTCTGCGAGACAGTACTTTCCAATGTGGGTAAAATAGACGCGCGCACAGATTGGAACACGGACCATTGAGGGCAGGCGACGAGACGGGCGACAATGGAGGTAGGTTGCAGTGCGCGTTGGCCGACCCGCTGTCCGACGTGAAGTTGGCCACCGCCTCGAGCACCGGCGGCGAATCGTCATCTAGCGCCGGCACGATGGGCGTGCAGGCCGGCACGATGGGCGCCGGCTAAAATAATAACCATAGATGGTTTGCTGAGGGGATTAAAAGTGATGGCATAATAGACCAGGTATAGCCGGGTTTTTTAAAAGTGTTATTTTGTGTTTTTTTACATTAAAAAACGCAAGAATCGAAACCGCTTTATTTAAGTCGAGATTTTTAGCACCTTTTCACTTGGTATTTTGCAATTTCTTCGGCTCGCAATCTCAAATATTGACCCCGCTCAAAAATCCTGCCAACGCCACAGCAGTCAACCATGTATTTATAACGTAAATAAACTGGACAGACAGACCGCCATACAATGAATTATACCATATTTTGATGAATAAGGTCACGTGAAAAACTGCACCAAATTCACCCACAGTGAAAGCAATGTGATAAATATTACGAGACAAAATAAATGTTTGTTCTTTTATTCAGATGTGATATGGTAGTAACTTATCTACCTACTTACGTATTCCCAATTATCCACATCCATTCAACCACGCCACCCAACTCACACTGGAAGTGGTTTTTCGCGGCGCCAGCACGACCGGCTGTGAAGGCAAAGCGCTGGTGACGCGCGCGCGCGACGCTCCCGCACGCCGCAACTGGTAGATGTTCAACAGCAGGGGTGCGCTGCCGTTGCGGCCGCCCAGCCACGCGAACGAGCCAGGCGTCCATTGAGCCTCCTGCGTGATCGAGACGATTGTGCGAAATGGACTCGCGATCCCAAATTGTGCCGGTTAGCCCCCCCCCCCCTCGGAATTTAGCTGTGTCGTTTTTGATTTGATAAATGGAAATGTCAATGCTGAGACTAGATTTCTAGACACTGAGACTGGCATATAAGCTAGGGTTCAAACGGAATCACGATCCCGAATACCGATAATTATCGGGATTTTGCGACCCAGATCCCGAAAATTAGAAAGGCTAATCCCGATCCTAAATATTTTTTTTAAATCCCTATCTCGATCCCGATAAAATTTCCCTAATTCCGATCCCGATTCCGGAAAAAATTTGCCAAACTTGTAAACTGACTTTTTTGCACTGAGAAATGTAAACGGATACCTCCAGTGTGCATCTTAATTGGCAACTTCTACATTTTTGGCATCAAGTGTTTTAGACATTTTATATGAAAATTTAGAGACAAACCCTTTACATCAGAATTTTGCCCGAAAATAAAAAACCAATCCCGATCCCGTTTGAACCCTAAAATTATCCCTTCAAAAAATTTCTTTACAGCAATGTAGGAATAATCAATGAAATTTCCATCCAGGAAAGTTACTCCCGACTAGTGATGTAAAAAGCGCCATGGCGCTTTTGGCATGCGAGCGCCAAGCGCCAATGGCGCCACAGCAAAATAGCGCCAAGCGCCAAAAGCGCCATGGCGCTTTTTTAGACCATGGCGCCAAGCGCCAATGGCGCCAGGGGATGATGGCGCCAAGCGCCAATAGCGCCAGCGCCAACAAATTTTGTTGCATAAAGAGCAGCGATGCAAATGCAGTGCTATCTATTTGTTTGTCAACTGGTTCCCATCCCAATTCAAAGCTTGCTGACAAGAAACACTATCCAGTGCTGTATACACATATACCATATTTCCTAGAAATACCCCCTTCAATTAACCCCCCCCCCCCTCCTCGAAATACACCCCGTCTGGAATATGGTAGATCATGTATCCAATGAACATGATACATTTTGTTAGCTGTGAATTTACATCGTAGCTATACATGGCCTTGTTTATGGAACGATCTATGATAATATGGCCAAAATATATCCTATTTTGGTCAATTGATTACGTTTTGGGTACAAAAAAACGATACTTTAATACGATCCTTCATAAATATTCCCCCCGGATAAGCCCCCCTCGAAACTCCCCCAAAATTTGCACCCTGAAAAAATAAACCCCCCGGGTGTATTTCGAGGAAATACGGTAGGTGCTTCATGCCGGTACTTCATACCACAGCAACGATACAACTTCAATTGCAATATAATGCAACACTGTGCATTTGAACGCTGTTCGTCGGCTCGTCATCAAACCTTGAATTGGGATGAAAACCAGTTGACATAAAATGTCATTGAAAACTAGGTCGTGTAGTCCCATTTGTTGGTAAAAGTTTTGAATATCGTTGCAATTGCATGGACATGGTTTACAAAATAAGCAAGTAGAGGGTTTGTTCTTCCTGTAACACACTTACAGTAACACATTTACTTATGTAACTCATGCAGGCAAGGTCTTTTTACATTAGAAAAATGATTTTTTTGTACTACTTGGCGCTTTTTTGGCGATTTATAAAACACCAGCGCCAAGCGCCAATGGCGCCACGACATCATAGCGCCAAGCGCCAAAAGCGCCATGGCGCTTTTCCGTAGCACAGCGCCAAGCGCCAATGGCGCCACAGCAAAAGGCGCCAAGCGCCAAAAGCGCAATGGCGCTTTTCGCTTTGGCGCTAGCGCCAAGCGCCATGGCGCTTTTACATCACTACTCCCGACACAAAAAAATCCATGATACAAGTACCCGTTGCTGATCCACGAAATAAAATCCAAATACATTTTGAACCCAGATCGAGGCTGAAGTATAAAAATGTTTACACCGTCTCATTCTTATATTTGACAATGTAACATGATTGCGCACCATGGCTGGCTTTGGTGAAATACTTTTCCGTCGCACTGTTCTCGCAGGTTTCTGCTCTCCACGAACTACAGCACGTGGCGCACACGCAGCCGGCATCTGAAATTGAATAGTTTCATTGGGCAAATGATTCCAATACATAAATCACAAACCTGAAATTTACAAATTTTCGACCCGAAAACCCGGCCCGAAATCCCCTCAATAACCAGTCACGATGCCCGACCCGCCATTTTTTTGGCAAAACGATACCCAAAACCAGACCGAAATTTTCTGGACGAGAAACCCGATACCAGGATCCGAGCATTTTTGAAATTTGCGGCCCTAAACTAATGTCTTTAAAAAATACAATGCAATTATTGTGCTCAGATTTGGTGCTGTGGGACAACACCAAACTTTTAAATGGGGTTTGAAAAATAATACTTAAGGACACATGAACTTTTAGGATGAAACACTTCAAAGCTACATATTTAGAGAATCCAAGTATTGAAGTTTCAAAAACTCAATACCGCTTACCACTTTTGCCGCTGACCTGATGAAACCATTGGCCATAGTCACCTGTGCTCCCGTAGTTGGGCACTTTATAGGTAAAGGAAGCAGGCGCCTGTAATGTGGGATAAGTTTACGTCTCTCCATTCGATAGTATACGCGGCGGACAGCACACCTAGTCTGAAAACCTACCATAATTCAATGAATAAAATCT
Organism: Sphaerolaimus hirsutus; assembly: GCA_964036195.1. Classification (NCBI taxonomy): domain Eukaryota; kingdom Metazoa; phylum Nematoda; class Chromadorea; order Monhysterida; family Sphaerolaimidae; genus Sphaerolaimus; species Sphaerolaimus hirsutus. The sequence continues at coordinate 10,070,734 of OZ038457.1, forward strand.
TGTGATAAATTTCGTAATTAATTATTCCATAGTAAAAACAAAAATATTATGATGAAAAAACTATAATTTTTGGTTCATTATTCAGATGGGTTATGGTAGGTTTTCATACTATATGTGTTGTCCGCCGCGTATACCCTCAAACAGCCACAGATCCCATTAATCCCCCAAAAAACAACCTAGGCTTTTGTTGCTGCGGCTGGAGCTTGGGCGCGGCGGGCGCCGGCTGCTTGGCGGCCACGCGCGTCCCGCTGGGCATGAGCAGCGCGGGCAGCACGGGCCGCGACGTGGACAGCTTGCTGTTGGGGGGTCGAGCGGCTAGTGACGGGGTGGTGCACACCACGGGCGGGGGTGTTGCTGAAGCCGCCTTCGGCTCCGCCTCCGTCGAACCGGAAGCCTTCTTCTGGCGGAGGATCGCCGCCACGGTGCGGATGCGCTCGCTGCGCGCAGAGATGCAGTTTCAGAGGGGGACAAAACAAAGTTTTAAAGTAGCCAAAAGCAGGGCTTTAGTGGATTTTTGGCTGTAAAAAAATTTTGGGGTTGGGGGATTTGGGGGGGGTCGTGGGAGTTCAATATAAAGTTTGTTCAAGGTTCAGAAGTTTAATATTGATAAAATCGCTAAAAATAGGTATTAAGCTCATAATATATAGCCAAAAATATTTGAAAATATTTCACAGGCGGTATTTCACGTGACCGATAATGATTTCTGAAAATGATAGTCTGAAAAATCACAGGTGCAACATTTCTAACCCCCCATACTGAACCCCTGGTGCCAATACCAGACCCTGTAAAATGCCCTGTAAAATATCAAACGTCATGCAAAGCGTAAAAAGTCACGTAAAATGCCCTAAAAATTTGACGCTTTGCATGACATTTAACGTTTTACAGAGCATCTCACAGGGCCTGGAACTGCCCCCCTGACCCAAAGTTACAATCAGATAAAAACAAACCGCGTGTCGCCCTGCTTGGCGCCGAGCGCAGTGAACGTATTGTCATAAGGTCTGCTGAGCGGGTCGAGCGCCGCGCTGGTGGACGGTTTCACGGAGCAGCTGGCGGTGGCGCCGGCGCCGGCGGGCGACACGCACGTGAGCATGTCGTTGTCGGACTCGTAGGACACGCTGAGGCGCTGCTTGCGCCGCCCGCTGCCGCGCGTCTCCTCGCCCGCGCTCGTGGACGCTTTCGGACGAGGCACCTCAAGCACTAGCTGCGGCACAATGTGGTCGTGAAGGTAGGGTTCAAATGGGATTGACTTTTCGGGATTGGGATTGAGGTCACGGTATCGGGATTTTAGCCAAAGTTGTGGTTTAGAGGGTTTTATCATATTTTAAACAAAAAAAGGTCAAAAAACACACTTGAATTCCAGAGAATAAAAGGCACACTGGATATTTCCGTTCACATTTGTCAGTGCAAAAAGACATTTCTTTCACTTTTCGCCCCTTTGCTCTAAATTGTTCGGGATCAGGAACCCGATAGGATAATTTTTTCGGGATCAGGATAGGCATTTGAAAATTTTACAGGTCCGGAACGGGATTTCAAATGTCGAAATCGGGACCGCTGAATCCCGGAAATTATCGGGATCCCGTTTGATGAACCCTACGTAAAGTGTTGCACAAACCATCCCACAACTCACATTGGAAGCCTGCGCAGTCGCCTCGTTCGGCACGTTGGGTGGCTCAACGGGCGTCGGGCTGCGGGTGGTTTGAGATGACGCCTTGGTGATTTTCAAACGCAGCCGAGTCGCGCCGGCACTGGCCACCACGTATGCATTTGATGATGTCTCCTGCGCGGACACAACCATTCAACTTGATGTCACAAAATAAGTATGACAAACAAACACCCCAAGGGGCAGTCCCGCATCCAGTGAAGTGTCATGCAGCGTCCAAATGTCATACAAAATGTAATAATTACAAATTTCATTCAAAATGTCAAAAGTTCAGTAATAAAATATCTTCTTTTTTGATTCACACTTTGCATGACATTTATTTGACACTTGACATTCCATGGAAGTGGGTCTCTAATCACGTGCAACCTACAACAAAGTCTTATATAAATCAAACACGCTCGTCAACCAACGGGCGGCGTGGCCGGGGCCAGGGGCGCCGTCTCTCGCTGGGGCTGCCTTTGCTGCTCTAGTTCCCGTTTGGACGGCGCGGGCGGCACCACAGATTTGCGTGCGCGCACAGACTTGCCGCCGGCAGCCTTCACCGTGCCGATCACGACCACGTCGGGGTTGGCCGCTCGCGACGACGGCCGCTCATCTGGTTTTGAAACTAGAATGAATAGTATGCAGTGGGCAATGAACGCGCCGCGGCACAATGGTGCAACACATACCGGATGTCAATTGGTTTCGGTGGCAACTCGATTGTATGACACTGTAGGTGGTAGGACAATTTTCCAGCGCACAGCCGGCAATGGCCCCGCACACACGCTAGTTGACATCGACACCAAATGTCAACTGGTTCCCAGCCCAACTCAAAGGTTGCATTTGAACGTCGTTCGTCGGCTCGTCAGCAAGCTTTGTATTGGGATGGGAACCAGTTGACATTTGGTGTCAATGTCAACTAGCGTGTGGGGGGCCAATATCGAAGAGGAATTAATTTTGCCATGTTCAATTGAACATGCTTTCGCAACCCAACAACTAAAATCATTATGAAAAACAGTCGGCCCAGATGACACCCGGACACCCTCAATTGAACTATAATCGAGTTGACACCGAAACAGTTGAGATCCAGTGTGTGTGGAACCATAAGGCGCCCATTAAGAGATACACTCACCATCTGCTGCGTTTGCAGTGCTTTTGGCGGCACCCTGCGCCAGTCGACCGAGCGCGTTCACCGGCGGGCTGCCCGGCTGCGTGCAGCTGTGCTCCGGCGACAGCAACGCGCGCACAAATTCATCCGCGCACGACTCCGACCCGTCGTCCCGCCCACTCGCTGCATTTGCATACGAAATTGTAAGACAATTTTGTCACAATGGTAAAGCAACGAAACGAACATTGTCGGGCGTATTGCGAAGCGGTGGCCCGCGACACGCTGTCCAACTTGTTCACAACCACTCTGGCATTTGGTAATTGACTAGATGCTAGTGCCCGTTCATTGTGCTTGGCTGCGAAATGAAGAGAAAGTTTTGACATCTGAAAACAACAATAACGACACAATGTGTCAACGCAGAAAAGTCAACACATACACAGGTGGTGCGCATAGGCGACCGGCAGCAGAAGCGTGTCGCACTTGACACATCGCACCGTGACGAACTCGTCCCACGCCGGTGCATCACCAAAAACGGACGCAGCTGCGGTAGTGACGGTTGAATGAAAACAACGCAGTCGAAATCAGGTAACGAAACAGATAAACGGAACCCACTTGCGTGCGGTAAAACAGTGGCACAGCTAGTCTCCGAATCGATTATGTCTGAAATGCGAAAACGGCATTATAAACACAATTCAGAAACAGAAACCGACACAACTCAAGAACGCCCAATTACAAAAAAAATATTTGCAGGGTCCTTACTCTAACGCTGAGAGGCTCTTACTCTGGTGACCTGGCAAACGTCCAAAATGGGCGGCACCGGAGAAGGAACCCAAAACCACGAGCACTGGCACGCTGCCAAATGCAACAAGAGCAGCAAAACTCACCTTGCGCGATCTGCCCAATGGTGCTCTTGCCCGGCGACGCTTCCCGTTGCCGCGGGGGACACAGCTGCGGCAGGGCCTTGTCCCAGGATAGGGCCACCAGGTCGGGCCGCGCGAGATGGCGCACGCCGGACGGCCCGTCGCTAGCCGACATGGCGCCGCATGTCATCCTAATGATGCAGCAGCGCGGCCGCACTCGTTGCACATGCCTGTCTGCTGCCGGTGCGCTGGGCCTGCGATCCCGTGCGTTTGCAGTTTGGGTGAAGAAGGGGGAAAGGAATTACGAGTGCAATGAACCCGCCATATGCACATGCGGAAATTTTATTTTATAAAAATTTAAATGTCGTTTGGATATGCAACTTTTAGATTTAACAGTTATTTATCATTTTGGGGTCAATGGCAATTAGTGATGGAAAAGCGCCAGAAAAAATGGCGCCAGGCGCCAAGGGCGCCATGGCGCAATTCAGAAAGTGGGCGCCAAGCGCCAAGGGCGCCACAGAAAAAGGGCGCCAGGCGCCAAGGGCGCCATGGCGCCATTCAGAAAGCGGGCGCCAGGCGCCGATGGCGCCACGGAAAGAGGGCGCCAAGCGCCAAGGGCGCCATGACGCCATTTGAAAAAATAGGGCGCCAGGCGCCAAGGGCGCCAGGATAAATAAGTGCATAGAACGCCCTGCGTGTGCTAAAACAGTTTCTACAGCACCCTAGTACACACATTCACTACTTAATTCGCGTTCTCCAGGATGTAATGAACAAAAACAACACTAAAACGAAAAATTTTAAATAAAAATGACGAATTCAAACACAATGGATATTGTCATTTGACAACAATCCATTCACTCCAAATAGACTTTCCCAATCAATGTTTCCTTGAATTGAACAAAAAATGGAATTGCAACAATTTGAATCCGTTGATTTAAGATTTTGCAAGTTCAACGGTTCATCATTCTCGTCTTCTGATCTGTCAGACACATCTGATGAACCGTTGCACAAAAGATTTTCACTCGCTCACACCACTTCGTCAATTTTTCTGGCAAATTTAGATCATCCACAGATGCGTTTTTCATCTTTTTTTTCATTTACACAGCACTCACCTTGAAACCCTGCTGGCGCCTTTTTGGCGCCCTTTTAAAGCAGGGCGCCAGGCGCCAAGGGCGCCACGGAAAAAGGGCGCCAAGCGCCAAGGGCGCCATGGCGCCTTTCAGAATGTGGGCGCCAGGCGCCAATGGCGCCACAGAAAAAGGGCGCCATGGCGCGGCGCGCTTTGGCGCCCTCAATTGGCGCCAGCGCCATGGCGCCATTCCATCACTAATGGCAATTTCCAGGAGGTGGAAACCGAAGCCGCTTTAGAAGTGCTGGATTCGCTGTACACTATTTAAAGAAAGTTATCATATTATAATGAATTGAGTCACACAACAAATTGTGCTCCAAATTCACTGATACTGAAACTAATGCAATGTGATTAAACAAATACCATTTTTGATTTTTATTCAGATATACTTAGCGGACATCACACTAAGTATGGACACCTACCATAACCCATCTGAATAATGAACCAAAAATTATACACTTGTTTCATCATAATATTTGTTTTTACTATGGTATTATTAATTACGAAATTTATCACAAGATTATACTCATTAAGTATGTTAAGATTGTGTGCATACTTTGCGGTCCGCTGAGTATACTCTGTCTTACCACACACAGGAGTGTTGCATTTGAACATTTCTTAGATGTGGGAGGAGAATACGACATTCTTGAAAAAAATTGATTTTTGAATGAAAACAGGCCCACCAAAATTTTATTGAAACTCCTTTGGATTTTTGAATTCCTGGTCCTTCAGGCAATTCTCATTTAGGCTAAACTTTTACCTTATTCAGTTTTCTGTACAGTATTAAGTCCTTATTTCTCTTTTTTAGGCGAATGCATAACTAAAAATTTCCAGTGTGTGGTGCATCAGTATAGTAGATTTCATTGCAAAATGTGCAGTCAGTGGGCAGTGTACTATTATTTGTCACTTCAATACACAAAAGCTGCATTCATATTCGATTGTTTGAAGGAGAAATGTAAGCAATTTGTATCTGCGAAATGTTTCCTCGAAATGACGGTCACAATTTTATTGCACGCGATATCCATGCGGGAATCCTTTTATACATTCGATCAGTGGTTGATTTCCCAACGGGTGCGCCTCGCGATTTTTATTTCGGACGGACAAATGGTCAAAAATTACTCTCATGTGCATAAGACAGAATTTTACTTCAGAACGCAAACTCTCAAAAGCAAATATATAATTCTCGATTGCCATCATAATTGTTTGCCGAGTACAGAATTCAACACGGAACAATTTTACGAATTGAATAAACCTGAAAAATACGAACGGGTCAAATGAGCAGGTCAACTTATGCAAAATACTAGGCAGTTGCAAAACCAATCTGAAATCTATACGAACGTTTCAACAATGAGAAACACAACAACAAAACGCCCAGTACACACTAAAAATGATCACCTACGTCCTCCCACCCTCAACAAAAGTCCGACATATCCGATCACATGTACAACAATGATAAAACCAATCATATACGCAAACTGGATCCACAAACTATCACCCAGAAAGCTGAGACTGGCGAGCACCTCCTCGCCGGTCTGCAGGCAGCTGTATGTGCCAGCCTCGCAGGTGATGTTCGTGATGGGCGCCCACTGGTTGATTGTGAACGCTTCGAAGCCGTAGCTAGAATGGAGTATTTGGGTGAATATGGTAGAATGGTCCGAGGGGCACTATTTCAGGAACAACGTGCTATAAATCCTTGAATAATTCCCACCCATCAGCCAACTGAGGAAACAATGATTTCAACCCCTTCACCCCCCATGTCATGGGCGGGAAAGGCCCGCATGTATTGAGAACGATCAATGAAGTCAGAACAAAAACGGAACTACGTGAATACAGATGCAGTGCGTCTTCGTGTGCGACAAGAAAATGTGTAGACTAGTTGATTGCAATTTCATCGTTATGTTCAATTACCGTACTTCCTCGAAATACCCCCCCCCCTCAAAATGGGCACTATGAATTTGTGGTCCGGGAAATGCATAATAGACGTTCAAAACACTTACTGTGTTACGTTAGAACATCGTTTATACCATCTGCATCCTTATATAAGGCTGTAAAAACTTATAAATGGTGGTTATTGTTGCATTTTTTACGTTTTTCTCCCAAAATTTTCACTCTGAAAAAATAAACCCCCCCTGGGGGTAATTCGAGGAAATACGGTAACTACTACTCAAACGAATATTGTATTCTACCTACAGCGACAGCACACAGGTACAACAAACTACCAGAATTTCTTCTCTGCGTAACATTTCTCATATTTACTCAATTAACAAAAATCTTGTTCAAAATTATGATGAAAGATCGATTCCTCGTTGAATACTTTCCCATCAAAAAAACGTGACGAAAAAATCATTCGTTGTTTTGCACTAACAGGTAGAACGAAATGTATCTGGCCCATGAAATCCACGGTGGCAGCGAACCAACATTGGCGCTCAAACCACCCACCATGCTGATCACTGTGAGTATCGGACCAGAAATGACTATAGCCACTGGAAAGTTCGGGGACACTGCCGAAAGTGATGTCCCTGTGCACAGAGAAACAAATTTTGTAGCTAGCGTAGAAATAAGATATAATACCTATTTGAAGCTGGTTATAATCCCGAAATACCGTATTTCCTCGCAATTCCCCCTCAAAATTTCAACTATGAAAAATAAACCCCCTGGTGGTATTTCGAGTAAATACGGTATTTAGTATTGCACAAACCAAATGCTGCGGCGGTTTGTTCCAGCATCACAGCGATTAGCAATGCAATAAGAAACGCTGTGAAGGCAGATCGTAATCCAATGATGTAGTAGGAAACTATCATAAAAACAAGACCATCAGTTGAATACACTGGGATCATTGAAAACACCTTGCCTAAATACCTGCACATGAAGAACCATTTCGAGTCGTGGTCAAACTGGAAATTCACTTCATGGGTATTGGTGGCCCACACACTAGTTGACACGTGTGTGTCAACTCAGATTTCGGCTTCACGTGTCGCAGAGCTATCGAATTTGTTATCGAACATGAATTTTGAATAAAAAACTTGAAAACATTGAAATCATGAATTTTTAGGTGACATTTTATTTGTCGTATCACCTTTTATTTATCGGTGTGCTGTAAATCCCCCTTTCTATTTATTTTACAACATTGTCGCATGTGCATTTGGAGATCGCTCCGCGACACACGAAGCCGACATCTTATCTGAGTTGACACAGACGAGTTGACACACATGTGTCAACTAGTGTGTGTGCAGCCATTAAATTGTATATCAAACTGGAAATATTCAAATCGCACCAACCAAGACCAGACGGTGTACATATTATCATAATGTTCCCGGCACAATATCGGATACTCCAGTGGCAAATGTGCGAGCACACCAAATACGGCAGGATAAATCAGTTGTTGGCACATATAATACAGACCGCCATTTATATTCTGTATGCCCTTTTGGTTCAGCGGCGTCTGTAAGTACAGCAGAGCCACCAAGAGACCCATGACGAATTTTTGCACCAGCCGCGAGTACAACACCATGGGGTTGCGGAAGTTATACAACAGTGAGCGGTAGGTCATTAGGACCAGTTGCATTAATCGGTTACATTGATAGGTTTCCACTGGTCTTGATTCGACGAATGAAGAGTCTGTGAGCGAGTTGTTAGATGCAGCTTGTAGGAGACAGGGTATGTGTAAAGTACTTCGTGATGGTTACCAAAAATATGTATCACTGAAATATGTCTTCCATTAACCAGTGGTTGGCTGTCACCTTCACTATATATCGTTTTTCCTCGAATTACCCCCGGGGGTTTATTTTTTCCGATTCAAATTTTTGAGGGGAGTTAAATGAGGAAGGTGAGTATTTTGAGGGGGTTTATTTATTCATAGTGCCCATTTTCAGGGTGCTGATTCAAGGGGGGTGGGTATTTCGATTAAATACGGTGAATACATGACAGTGCATGCGCGTGGTTGGTGTTCCAAAAAAATGATCGATTTTGGAAAAAAATATAATAAAATCAAATCTAAAAAAATCTCTTTAAGAAAAAATATGTAAAAATCGCTCATGTCATGTGGAAAATGTAATTACCGTATTTGCTTGAATAATTCCCCCTCCACTAATCGCTCCTCTTGAATAATTCCCCCTTTTAGACATGTGAATGTCAGGAAAAAATTATTCCCCCTCCAATTTGTCAGAGGCACAATGGAAACCAACCGCTGTGTGCCACATCAATCGCCTCCTCGATCTGCGTTAGCATCTGTTTCTTGTAAACGCTGCCATCATATTCACGGCATATTTGAATCACCCTGGCCCTGTCATCGATCGTAGTGGCCCGACGAATCGACAGCAGTTCAATGATAAAATCAGACGGGTTGTAATTTGCCGGGCACCCGTGGCCCGACTGCGTGGGTGCAGGGTGTGGTATTGTAAATTGATGCTCACTGTTAATTACGTGTGACGGTCGAGTGTGAATGTTGAAAATCAGTCTCAAGAGTGACCTAGTGGACAAAGAATATCCAAAAAAAATTAAACTCATTTTTTATGTGTGAGATTTGTGACACTTAAAGTTCCAGTAATCGTAGCTAGGATTGTAGGTAATGAGAGAACCGATATAGCGAAACTAGCCCGACTGAAGAATTCCAACGCATCGCCCGCATCACCGGAGAATGCCACGCGGCCATCAGCAAGATACAGAACCCTAAAAATGTTGACAATACCGTATTTCTTCTGATAGAAGGGCGCCGTCCTATTTTTTCGTCACCTTTTGTACCTGCCGTTCAATTGGAGGCTGCCGTTCTATTGTTTTCGTGAGCGCAAAAACATGCCAAAACATGCCGTTCTATTGGAGGCATGCTATTCTATTAGAAGAAATACTAAATAAATATAGGTATGCATAATTTTTGAACACTCGCATACCATACGCGATCCTGCAAAAAACACTTTATCAGCAAGCTTTTACCTCTCAAACAGAGCATAAATTTCAGACGCAGGCTGATGTATAGTACACAATATGGTCTTTCCCAGCAGCGTCAGCGACCGCATGCAGTTCACAACGCTCTCGGCCGTGTAAGAGTCCAAGCCTGAAGAATATCGACGCTTGAATGATTGTGATCCAGTCAACCGGGGTAAATTGAGTGTATTGGGGACCGGTGGTAGGCTCATCGCAGAACAACAATGATGGGTTGTTGAGCACCGCCGATGCGAACGCCAATCGTTTGCGTTCGCCGCCAGAAATTCCCTGCAAACGAAGTTTGTCGATGGAAAAAGGATCACCGTTACAGGCATCTAAATACCGTATTTCTTTTATTTAATAGAAGAGCGCCGTTCTATTTTTTGTCAACTTTTCTACCTGCCGTTCTATTGAAGGTGTCGTTCTATTGGAGGCTGCCGTTCTATTGTTTTCATGAGCGCTAAAACGTGGCAACACCTGCCGTTCTATTGGAGGTGCCGTTCTATTGGAGGTATGCCGTTCTATTAGAAGAAACACGGTAACTCAATATTCCGGCACACAAAGTGCGTAATTCGTATAAAAAAATACCTACCCACCTGTATAATGCCAGGTATTCCAATCTTCGTGTGCGAGCACTTCCTCAAGCCGAGCTCAACTAGCACCTCATCGGCGCGGTCGATCTTGGCCGCGTGCGACAGCCGGCCGGGTATGCGCAGCAGCGCGTGGAACACTAGCTGCTCGCGCACGGTGAGCGCGCCGATGAACAGGTCGTCCTGCTGCACGTAGGCGGACACGGCGGACAGGTGCCGCGACGACATGCCGCGCCCGTTGATCATTATCGAGCCCGTGGTGGTCAGCGAGGACACGTTGCGCCGCGTCAACGCGTTCATCAACGTCGTCTTGCCCGACCCGCTGTCCACCGACATTTGAGGTTACCGGTGTTCAACTACAATTAAATCAAATGACGTTCGCACCTGGCACCCAATATTGCCACCATTTGACCCGGCTGCACGATGCCGCTGACATCGAACAGGATCTGCTTTTTCTCGGCGGCGCCTTTGATTTTGGCGTGCACATTGACATCTTGCCAGGAGAATGTGAGAGGTGTCGAAGCGATGCTAGATTCCCTTCGTCTTGTTATAGAGCCGGCGGCGACCGGCTGTAATTGGATGGTGTGAGGACCCTGTGCCGACAGCCATGTAATGACATTTCTTATCATATTTGACTGTACTTCAACATGTTCAGCACTTTTTAACGTGAAAAGTCACAAAAACGTCAAAAATAGACGTTTTTTGACGCTTTTTTGTCACTTGTCACTAGATAAAGTAAAGATATTCCTTCAATAAAGTCAAAATATGATGAGTGAGGACATTTCTCATCATGTTTTGACTTTATTCAAGGAATATCTTCACTTTATCAAGTGACAAAAACGTCAACAAAGAAGCGCCGCTACATGGCCAGCGGGTAGAATTACATGGCAATGGAGTCTACATGGCCAGCGGGTAGAATTACATGGCAATGGAGTCTACATGGCCAGCGGGTAGAATTACATGGCAATGGAGTCTACATGGCCAGCGGGTAGAATTACATGGCAATCGAGTCTACATGGCCAGCGGGTAGAATTACATGGCAATCGAGTCTACATGGCCAGCGGGTAGAATTACATGGCAATCGAGTCTACATGGCCAGCGGGTAGAATTACATGGCAATCGAGTCTACATGGCCAGCGGGTAGAATTACATGGCAATCGAGTCTACATGGCCGGCGGGTTCAGATTGCCAGGGAGCCTACGTCGGTGTGAGCGCATAGGACCACCTGATACATTACATATGCAAAAGTTTTATGAAGGAAAGCTACTTTCCGCAGTGCAACATGTTTAGGTTCTCTTGAAATGCTATCAAAGTTGCGCACGAACATTCGAGCTCGCTTAAGCAAATGTAGTGGGATCTACATAGCACGCGAACAGACACAAAACAGCAACCCAAACCCAACACAAATCCAGCCACACAACTCACAACTTCCCCCTGTACCAGTTTCTCATAATAAGTCCCAATGCTGCTGACAGAACTGGGCGCTTCAGAACCGGACCGCAGGGACGCCTCCAAATCCACAGCGGACGACCGCCGCCACGAAACGTACTCGTTGCTGCCGTTTTTTTCAAGGGCCTCATTGGCTGGTTTCATGGCGGCTTCTGGGGGCAATACCAGACCCTGTCAAATGCCCTGTAGAATATCAAATGTCATGCAAGGTGTCAAAAGTCATGGAAAATGACCTGCAAAATGGCAACCGAGTTAGCATCCAAAATGGCTTTTGACACTTTGCATGACATTTGACATTTTATAGGGAATTTTACAGGGTATGGGACTGGCACCAAATCAATATGTAGTAGTTGATCAAGTTCAATCAACTACCACAAATTTGGATGACGGCAGGAACGTCTCCGGTTTGAGACGTAGTGATAAGTTTGTGGGACGCGTGTATTTGCTTATTTGCATTGTTTTCGCTACGTATCACATTGTCAATTAGCGAGCCTTATCATTGATTTTTGCGAGCCAATGAAATTCGTAAGGCTTTCTTGACGTGAATTCCGTTTCCATAAATTCTCAGTGCATTTTGAATGAAACATAAATAGATGAACAAATGAAAACGTCGAGTAACAGTATTTATTAATAAACCGCAGTGCAAAATGGGCGCACAGCAATTGACGGGGTAATACACTATCAGTACTAAACTCATCCAGTTTAATGTGAAATAAGTACAAGTAACAACCTAACCTTCTCAATCATCACTGAATGGATAAAGCTGCTGAGTGCACATGTCAGGCCTTAGGAATACTCGCCAATTAAAAATCTCCTCACTTTTTAACAGATTGACAGGTTCAAGTGTTCAAAGCGATTGACAAGTGTTCATAGTATAGAGTATGCCAACTGCCTGACCATTGTGCAATTTCGGGTTTGTAGGTCAAATAACACATTGAAAACCTTATGATTTTAAAGTGGGACACGATGAAACATTTTCCCGACGGAAGCGCGGCATCAATAAAATAAGTAAAAATGTTAATTGGGCAGCCAACCTAAAAAACAGCCATGTTTTCGAACATGAATACCGGAATAACGGAATGGTGCAAAAACCAATACTTTCTGCATGGACCGTAACCATTGGTCATTAACCACAAAATTCAAAGCACTTCAAAACAAGTCCCACAAACTGCAACGTTGCTGTGATATTTACATACGGCTGACGTTTAAAAGGAAGTTGATAAATTGTGCTGTTGTAAAAAAGGAGAACAACCCAGCCAGAAAATACGGAAAATAAAGCAAAACTGTGGAGAGAAATCAGGGCAACATTTGAGGTGAAAATAGATAAAATAGCCACACTTGATTCAGCTGTATTAGGGCTATACGAATACGATAGGACTGTGTCATGGGAAATGATATGAACTCCTGCAGGAGACACCAACACAGACACGGGGCACCGCGGACTAGAGTTGGGAACACTCTACTACTCGAAACCCCACACCCATACCCGAATGTACCCAAGACAAAACGTTTCTCTGTTCAACTTTTGAAGGAATACAGAGTCCAGACTCACACATTTTGCGAGTATAAATGTTGTGCAGTTGCAATTACCAGCAACCTTCCTCAAACAGATGATATTCATAACTTTACCAGACTATTTTCACTCATTTGGTTTGGAAAAATTGCTATTGAGAAACATGTTGTCAGGGGAAACACCAGCACTTCAAGGAAACATGTTGTAAGTCAGTGGGCAGCAAACTGTTTTTTTTTATCAGGCTTGAGTTTCACACCTTATCAAATTGGCTGCCAGATGTCTTAGGCTGCCCGATAGTTAAATCAAAAACACGACCTCAATACCGCAACCTGCAAATTTGTTGGAACCGACATACGGACCGGAATTCTTTTCAAGCAGGAAACCGGATACCCGAACCCGGAAATTTTGTAATTCCCAACCCTGTCGCACACATCTTCGCACGCGTAATGACTCCCATCCATGCCCAGACAGGAAGTTTTAAATAGTAACCACTCACCGAGTATTGAAATAAAACAAAGAGATAAAGTAGAACGAATGCTAGGTAATGCTGAGAAAGTGAAATCAGTTTTCAGCGAATCCTAAGAAATGAGTGTTGCAAAACAGCAAAAAGGGGCATTAAAAAATTGCGACACCACTGTTGAAAGAAATAATCACACAAATGTGGAACAACGAAAGTACTCAAATATATACAGTATGCACAACTAGGTACTCGTGGCACTACAAGTGCAGATTGCACAAATCTTTTAAGAAGCTGGATAAAACATCGAACTGAGCACAATGGAAGCTACCCAATGGATCAAAACGAGTGGAAGTAATCGACAAAAATAAAATCAATGGCATAAACATAATGCACTACTGTGAAGAACCGCTCAAACACATTGCACACCTACTCAATTCAGCATATCAGCCTGCAGCCTGTTATATCTAGGCGCCCAAACGCCCACCGACGCGTCGCTGCTCGCCGTGAACAGCATGCTGTCTGACACGCTGATCTGGTTGATGGAGTCGCCGTGGGCGCGCAGCGAGCCGACGCGCGGCAACACGCTGCTGTCGACCGACGTGCGGGCGCCCCAGAAGCGCAGGGTGCCGTCGCGGCCGCCCGTGGCCACGGCCTTGGGCGGCTGGGCGGCGCGGCAGATGGGCAGCAGCGACAGCGCCGTCACCCAGCCGGGCACGTTGGTCGACGTGTCGTGCGCCTTCTGGATGCTGTAGCGCAGCGGCACTGGTGATAGCGACCACTTGGATAGTTGCTGCGGTCGGTTCAAGTATATTGTTATTGGTCAGGTATTCCATCCAGGAAGCAATCGTACTTGGGTGGCAAACGGTACGTTACATTCTGCCACCGCACATCGTACACTGGCACCCACAGTACAAATTTAGAATCTTGGCGTACTGCCAATCAAACTCAAATTTTTATTCAGTGCTGGGCTAAAAGTTCCCCAATCGGATTTTTCAAAAATTGTATCAACTTGCAATTTGAATTGGGATAAATATAACCTTGTAAATAAATATTGAATTGAGTATTGTTGTGTGAAACGGTTTTATAATTTACCGAGTGCCAATTACTGATCATATGTACAAAATTGAAAATCCTTTAAATTTGCCTTTAAAATGCTTAATCCTTAAATCCTGCAAAGGGCACAGTACTGGCCTCAGCGCATAGTATTCTATTTAATAGACCCGACAAACCATATCTCTGCTGCCAGCAAAAAGCGTATGCTCTCCATCCAGCTGCATATAGGTCAAACATTGGACGCCGTCGTAATGCGGCGGCTCAAGTCTGGTAGGCTCTAAAACGGAGCATTCGCCAGATGAAGCGCGATTGGGACCGTAGCTACAAAGTGATCACAAATCGGTTTTGATTGCCTTCGGCCGCGTTAAAATATACCGAGTGGAGCGCATACTTTGCACAGAATCCTACCATAATTTTATGAATAAAATCTTCTGATAAATTTCGTAATCAATTATTCCATAGTAAAAACTAAATATTTTGATTAAAAACTGTGTAATTTTTGGTTCATTATTCAGATGGGTTATGGTAGGTTTCCATGCAAAGTGTATACATATGTGCAACGTACGCGTAGCATCTGATGTAGTGGTCCCTGCTGCCGGTGAGCACGTAGTCGTCGGCCCAGTGCACGCAGGTGACGTCGGCGCGCTGAACGCCGGCGCCGGGCACCAGCTTGCAGAAGGACGAGTACCTGCGCAGGTCCCACACGCGCACTTGCGCCCCCGCGGCGGTGAGCATGTAGCCGGGCGCGTCGGGCCGCAGCGCCACAGCGTTGATGGCTGCCTCGCTGGGCGGGCACACGTGCTGCCGCGACGGCGTGTCGGGCATGTCCTCGCCGTCCACCGTCATGCCCGACGAGCTGCTCGTGGAAGACACTTGTATTAAAACCATGTGTGACACAGCACAAGACATCCGTATACTCCGCTGACCGCATGCTATGCATCTTTATGAAGGAAATACTCCACCAAGACGTCATCGTTGATAAAAATCAAAATTGTTACAAAAAGAAAAATCAATTCAGGAAAAAACATTCGCCGTTTGTACGCAACTCCGCCCTTTTTCTTTCTGTCTTTAAATTTTCTTTTCTTGTTGTGAAAGTGCGGCCATAAGTATTCCGCTTACCTATCAAACCATAAGTAATTTTGGACGCTCACTTTGCGGTCCACTGAGTATAGTACACAACATAATAAGCGACTGACTTGAGCGTTTTGATACAACTCTTCACGCGCATGTCCCACAGCCGGACTTGATTGAGCGACACGGTGAGCAACATCCGGCCGCCCGGGTCGGTGGGCATGATCCGCACGCAGCACACGTTGCTCGGGTGCAGCGGCAGCTTGTAAGGCTCGGCGCCGCATGCGCCCAGATCCCAAACTCTCGCCGTTCGGTCTGCGCAGAGCGAGGTCTTTCAACATATAGCACGTCAATGGGTAGGGTTCAAACGATATATCGTATCGAATATCGGATATCGACCATTTTTGATATCGAATATCGATATCGAAAATTTTGAAAAAATATCGAATATCGATATCGAATATCGACCATTTTTTTCTATATATCGAACGTGTATTGTGTCCCTAAATTAAGTTATTATTTCCCATTTGAGATATTTGTGATTGATCTGATGTGCTTATAGCTAGGGTGTCAACTTTCCGTTTTCCGTAGGCAAATTTTTTTCCGTTTCCGTTTTCCGGCTGCCAAATTTTTTTTCCGTTTCAGTTTTTCGGCTCATTTTCCGTTTTCCGGCAAATTTTTTCCGTTTTTCCGCCTTTTTCCGTTTTCCGGTTCAATTGTCTGTTTTTCCAACTTTTTTCCACTTTCCCGCTCAATTTTCTGTTTTCTGTTTCAGCCAAACTGGTAAAAATGCATGCAGGTTCTCAATGAAGTGAATTTTTCCTATTTCTAGTGAGATTTCTGCAAATTTTTTCAATTCAGGATAAAATTCTGCAAATTTTTTTCCGTTTCTGGCAAAGTTTTAGCAAATTTTTTCTGTTTGCGGCATAAATTCAGCAAATTTTTTCCATTTCCAGCATAATTTCAGCAAATTATTCCGTTTCCGTTTCCGGCCTTCCATTTTTCCGTTTTCCGGCAAGTGCAAAAAAATTCCGTTTCCGTTTTCCGCCAAAAAGTTTTTGTTGACACCCTACTTAAAGCATATGATAGTATTTTATTTGATGATTAAAAGTACAATATTTATAATGTCATTTGTGTTGGAGTGCTAAATTTGAAGCCAGAAAATGCTGATATGGTATTTTTTGCAACATCCCCTTAAGCAATTGCGTTATGAGTATGAACTGTAATATCTACCAATTGTTGTTTGTCTGATACACTTTGATTCATCACGTTCTTCTTCCATTTTCTACTTTTGACTGATGTAAACCTTGTTAAAATCACTTGTACCATTCACATTTCAGTAAAGAGATGATGAACCATGTGCGCAACCACATGAAAATACAATATGCCACTTGAATTATGCCTTGCTATACCAAAAGCCAAGGACGTATCCAGGGGGGGGGCGGGGGGGGGGGGGGCTGCAGCCCCCCCCCCCCTTCCCGGGGTGAGACCTAAAAAGTCCCGCAAAATGCCACTTTTCCTATATATTTTTCGATGTTTCTCAAAAATTTTGCGCGCAAGCGCGCAATTTTTTCCCCATGGGTTGTATTTTCAGCGGATCAGCCCCTGGAAACCAATATCCTTTGAAATGAACAGATTTTTTGTAAATTTCGCTTTATATGTATGCATATTTACATACATATAAAGTGGTTCCTGGCGCTGGCGCCAACGCCAATAGCGCCATGGCATGGCGCCTTTGTATGGCGCTAGCGCCAAAACGTCTTTCAGACCCTATATAGGGAAATTTTAGGGGGGGGGGGCTGAGCCCCCCCCGTTCGCCGACCCCCGTAAACAAGCAGCCCCCCCCCGCTCAAAAATCCTGGATACGTCCCTGCCAAAAGCAAATCGCAATATCGAATAGCGAAAATATAGAAATATCGAATATCGACCATTTTTTTTATATCGAATATCGATATAGAGGTTCCATATCGTATAGATATAGATAGGGTTGGCCGATGTTTTTTAAACGTTTTTTTATTTAAAAAAACGTTGTTTTTTTTAAAACATGACGTCCGAAATGTTTTTTTTTTTGAAAAAAACATCGACCGAAATTTTTAGTACTAAGCACTAGGTATTTTGCAAAATTTTTGCGCGCAAGCGCGCAATTTCACACACAAATCGACATTGGTGGTTGTTTTCATTGGTTTTGTGGCATTTTTAGTATCAAAGTATCCATTTATATATGCTACCATGGGTTAATAAGCCGTCATGTGTTGCTGTAGTATATAATATTGAGGTAATGTCAGGGACGTATCCAGGATTTTTGAGCGGGGGGGGGCTGCTTGTTTACGGAGGCCGGCGAGGGGGGGGGCTCAGCCCCCCCCCCCCCTAAAATTTTAGCTACATAATGGCGGAATGGCGCCATTAGTAGGCGCCACGCCATGGCGCCATTGGCGTTGGCATCAGCGCCATGGAATGCTGTATATGTATGTAAATATACCTACAAAACAGCAAAAACACAACATTGAGTGTACTTTAGAACGATTTGCGGCCACATGGAGCAAATCGAATGATAATACCGTATTTCTGGGGAAGAATGCGCGCTTGCGCGCAAAATTTTTTACGCTGACATTGAAAAATTCGAATTTTCCGGTCACTTTCTGGTCTCGCCCCGGGAGGGGGGGGGCTGCAGCCCCCCCCCCCCGCCCCCCTGGATACGGCCCTGGGTAATGTGCTTCCATGTACCTCCACTAGGGTTGGCCGATGTTTTTTTTTAAACGTTTTTTTTAAAAAAAAAACGTTTTTTTTTAAAAAAAACATGACGTCCGTAATGTTTTTTTTTTAAAAAAAACATCGGCCAAAATTTTTAGTACTAAGCACTAGGTATTTTGCAACATTTTTGCGCGCAAGCGCGCAATTTCACACACAAATTGACATTGGTGGTTGTTTTCATTGGTTTTGTTGCATTTTTAGTATCAAAACATCCATTTCTATGTGCTACCATGGGTGAATAAGCCGACATATGTTGCTGTAATATAGAATATTGAGGTAATGTGCTTCCATGTACCTCCACAGTGTGTATCTTCACTCCCAAAGTAACAACCTCCTTTTATAACCTTGTTTGATCACCATTCTGTGCCAAACTTTACCTGAAGTCACGAACATTCGACTATAAGGCAATATACGAACGATATGTCGACAAAAAATGGATATTTTTAACACAAATCACCACTTATAATGCTATCCCATGGCTCCACAGCCATTATATGGTCATATTTAACATCACAGAGTATTGCCAGTGTCTGATATACCTATATATGTTGACACTAGGTCATATCTGGGAGCTTTAAAAAAAACACGTTTTTTTTAAAAAAACATTGAGTTCACTCATTCAGTTACCTATATATGTTGACACAAGGTTATATCTGGGAGCTTTTAAAAAAAACGTTTTTTATTTTAAAAAAACGTTTTTTTATTTAAAAAACGTTTTTTTTAAATAAAAAAACATCGAGTTAAAAAAAACGTTTTTTTTCCAACCCTAGATATAGATATCGAATATCGAGTTTCAGAAAAAAATATCGAACATCGATATCGAAAAGTCATATCGATCGAACTCTATCCATGATCACAGCAAATGAATATTTATATTTCCACGAAGGACAGCTCACCCTTTGAACCGGTGAACATGATTTGGTCATTGGCATCAACCGACAGCACGGCGGCTACGTGGCCCTCGGCGATGTAGACGCAGTCAAACGGAATCGAACTGGTCGATTTGCTGCCGTCGAAACGACGCAGACCGCCCTTCCTGCATGTGACTCGTTATTTATAAATACTTCATTTTTCCAACGATCGGGTAGTTTCATTAAATGTTTAGAGACTAATAAATAATTGTAAATAGTGTGCGAATTTGAAAGAAATTAAGGACGCAAAAAGCACATTGTGTTTTAGTAAAGCATTCGGCAGAAGCGTTTTGTATTGTATACTGTGCCGCAATGCAAAATTTTGAGGACATTGACATTAACTACATAAAAGCATGAATTTGACATTTCTAGCACCGTCACAATATTTAGCAGCAAAATAGGAAAGTTCTGCGTTAAAAACTTGGTTCTACTGAGCAATTTTACCAAAAAGCGATGACTTATACGCGTCGTTCATGTAACCAAAGAATGAACCATTTCAGGGAATGGAACAATAAATTTTAAGGCGGGTAGGTTTTACTAGACTTAAAGAGCTCCGGGCCAGTCACGTACCCTGTAAAATCCGTGACAAATTATTACATGTATCAGGTAAACTATAAAATGTGTGCGTAATAAGTTAAAAATAGGTGCGGGACCGGCCCCTGGACCAAAGTAGCTGTGCCTAGGGTTGGCCGATGTTTTTGTTAAACGTTTTTTTTTAAACGTTGTTTTTTTTAAAAACATGACGTCCGAAATGTTTTTAAAAAAACAAACAAACATCGGCCGAAATTTTTAGTACTAAGCACTAGGTATTTTGCAAAATTTTTGCGCGCAAGAGCGCAATTTCACACACAAATTGACATTGGTGGTTGTTTTCATTGGTTTTGTGGCATTTTTAGTATCAAAGCATCCATTTCTATGTGCTACCATGGATAAAAAAGCCGTCATATGTTGCTGTAGTATATAATATTCAGGTAATGTGCTTCCAATGTACCTCCACAGTGTGTAACTTCACTCCCAAAGTAACAACCTCCTTTTATAACCTTGTTTGATCACTATTCCGTGCCAAACTTCACCTGAAGTCACGAACATTCGATTATAAGGCGATATACGAACATGTCGACATGGATATTTTTGACACAAATCACCACTTATAATGCTATCCCATGGCTCCACAGCCATTATATGGTCATATATAACATCACAGAGTATTGCCACTGTCTGATATACCTATATATGTTGACACTAGGTCATATCTGGAGCTTTTTAAAAAACCGTTTTTTATAAACAAAAAAAACCCGTTTTTTTTTAATAAAAAAACATCGAGTTAAAAAAAACGTTTTTTTCCAACCCTAACTGTGCCAGTGCGCAACTTCACCGACAGTGGCCAAAAATTATCGAAAAGCTAGTTGAAGCAAAAAAATTGACTTCAGTGAAACATTTCATATTCCGAAAATAAAAATGATAAGCCTGCGAAGCACAAAAGACCGGTGCAGTGCAACTAAAAACGCACAGTAGCTGGACAGAATTGACATCGGCCACGCTGTGGTGCGCGTGCGTGAGCCTGTTGAAGACCCCCTTGGCGCTGCTGTTGTACCTGGCCGAGCGGCACGTGCCGGGCGACCACGACTGGTCTGCGCGCTGCTGCGACGTTTCCACGCACGGCGCTGTGTGAATCGTCGGCGAGAACACCGCCGGCGGGGAAGTCGGCCATTCACTGAACCGCGAACGGAAAAAAGTGAGTTCACGGCTGGACTAAGTGTGGTGTCGAACAGTTTCGTTTAATGAGTCGACATTGAACAATGTATTATTTTTTCTTAGAAAGCGGTGTTAAGGTTAGAATGTTGAAATCATGCCAGAGAACAATTGAAAAATCGAAATCGAAACCCAAACCATCAATTGAGAAAAAAACGAAGAGAAAAAGGGCAAAATCGGGACCAGTTCTCGCACAGAAAACAACTCATTCTCAAAAAGACCTCCAAGCTCACAGCAGCGCACTCAAGCACACCGATATTTAGGATCAATAAAAACCGACCTCTGCTGAGCGGTGGGCAAATTAGCCGAGCTCGTAGCGGCGCGTCTGAGCGCCCGTGATCGACCCGCAGGCGCCGTCCGCCTCCCAGACGTGTTCCGCTCGAACGAGTGCTGCTGCGCGGTGCTGCCGTTGGCGCCGCTCTGCGACGAGGTGCTCGCGGCCAACGCGACCGCCGACGCCGGCTGCCGACGCAGCGACATCCGATCGGAATCGCTAAAGAGGATGGAAGGTAGGTGGTGAATTAGACAGACTCCATTTCATCACTCGAAAAGGTCATCGTCCAAGATTCGACGTATGCTCTCTAGACAGGTAAACCCGCTCGACATGAAAACCCGTTGTAGGGGTCTCCAACGGAGGGGGGTGGCTGTCCCAAAAATCGGCCAGTTATCTGGTTGATTACCTGAAAGCCAGTTACCAGGCAAATTTTTGGCTACTTTCCTCTGACCCCCTCTCCCAAATCGCTAAGCTATCTATCTATTCCCAAATTTTAACACAAAATTGATATTTTTTGTCCCATTTTGTCAATTTGCAGCTTAAAATCGTTATTTTGGGATATAAAATTATACACCTTCCTCCTATTTCTAGCTATATTTGACCTAGATGTCAAGCGGGTTTGCATGTCTACGGGCACAGGGCCAAAGATTCACCAATTGGTTAGAGGAAAGGTCACACCCCATCAGTGGATATCACGCATCGCGCGGGCAAAACTCATATTGCAGCATACTAAACATCAGCCACAAAATATAAATTGATAGCAATACGTAGCTTCTATCAAGAATCATGATACTCAAACTCAAAAGATGAGATGGCACTAAAAAGAAACGACTATTTTGCTAATCACCGCCGGGCAAAGAATAATTTCTACCAGTGATAAGTGCCAAAACGAACCGAGTGAAAGACTGGGCGCTAATCATCTCTGGCGTGGGTTCGGAGGCGACCATTTTGCGCCGCAGCATGTCGACGGTGCGTACGCGCGGCTTGGGCGAGGGGGGTGGGCCAGCGCTGCCGGACTGGGACATTTCGCTCTCGCCGCACACTGCACAGTAAGAAGATATTCTATCGAAAAGATATTTTAGGGGACATAAAAACAGTAAGTTACATAAAATTGATAATCCGACAAAAAATAATACATATCCTGTAGCGGGGGTTGAATGTCACTTTTGTACCATTGAAATGCTTTCCACAAATAAAAAATCAACATGACACGCCTCCTCCCACCCGACGCTAGCAATATGACAGCCAAAATTTTATCGAATATTCAGAAAAGTTAGTTAAAATGGAGGGAGAAAAAGAAGTCTAAACTTTGGAAACTTTCAAAAAATTAGAAAAAAAGTAATTTGAATAAAAATTCCAAAAAATAATAATTTAAATATAACGTTAGACAAACCACTAGAAGGGGAACAAGGCCTAGTGTTGGCCTGCTCGGGCGACGGCTGGCGCACGCGGCCGCTACCGCCCGACTGATCCGCCGCGCCGTCGGCCTCGTGCAGCGTGGGCAGCGCGTTCGCACTGGCCGAAGGGAACATTAGCTCGTCCGTGGTGGCGGTGCGTCTGCGCGCTTTGCCGCTCGACGACTCCCTGGCCGCCGACTGCGGCGGCTCTTTGATTGGGTCGGCGCGCGCCAACGAGCTGGTGGATGATTGGCGTTGCATGCGTGCAGTGGCGCCGGCCGGTGCGGCCACGCCGAACTGCTCCGGACTAGAGCCGATAATTTCTTGCAGCAGGGCTTCGCGCACGGAATAATCCAAGTGCAGCTCTTGATAGCGAGCCTTTATTGCCTGTTAAGTTGGTTGAAAGATGGCATTTTTCAAGTCGGGGGACGGAAACACATCTAGGACAGCAGAATCGACCTTAGCTTCGTGTTGGTTGGCGGCAGCATCGCAGGCCCGGTCGATGCACAGATTCATCAACCTCTTGATCAGATACTTTGCATCGCGTAAAGTGTGACAATTCGCCAGGGCGCTGTCGATCAATTCTGACGGGTCACCGCAGCCAGCGTCAGACTGCAAAGTCCCATTTATTGATAAATATGGAAAATACAACAATATTCAACTTGAATAAGTGTCAATACCTTAAAATTATCATCGATCGCAACCAGCTGGCTCTGGTAGTCGGCAATCTTTGACTGAATATAATCCATGTTCTCCCGCAAACTGTCCAAGTCCTCAGCAATGGTTTGATCTAGTAGCGAAGCGTTCTGCCCTTCGACAGATACATTCTTCTCTAGATCCTCAGTGTCTTTTATTTTGCGACACAGCTCATTGCGCTGTTTAATGAGAGTCTCCAACTGGTTCTCCACGTGTTGGCACATGACTCTGTTCGACGCGACTCGATTCATCTGAAAAAACACATGCAACTTCCGTCAATAACGTCAATCACTCAGTCAAGTACCAGTCTTAAAACACAACAAAAACGCAAAACAGGGTTGCAAAAAAAACACGTTTTTTTCAAACGCATTCATTTTTCATATAAATAAATTTATTTTTTAATATAAAAATCCGATTTTTCAAAAATCACCCAAAAACCAACGTGATTTATAAAAAAATCCGATTATTTAAATTAAAAATCAGTTAAAAAACAACGCATTGACTTTTCATAAAAAATTTATTTTTTAATATTAAAATCCGATTTTTCAAAAATCGTCCAAAAACCAACGTGATTTTTTAAAAAACCCACGATTTTTAAAATAAAAATCAGTTAAAAAAACAAGTGCCACCCCCAGCACCAACACTGCTCTGTATCACGCTCCACTTAGCCTTGATGTTGCGCGGGGTGACCGGCTTGCCCGGCCGCACCACGGAGTGACTCAGGTTGGTCGCGGCAGCAGACATGCTCATGGTGGAGTCGGCGGCGGCGCGCTGCGAGTGGAAACTGGTCGCGGAGCTCTGACGCGACATCTGCCGCATCGCTTTCTCCTGGTTTTTCGTCTGTTGCCGCAACTGAAATGGAAAATAACTTTATAATGGACGTCCTTCTTACGCATCAAACGGGGGGGGGGGGTTCGAGCGGAGTTATTTTTTTCCACACTCTGTTAATATGGGGGAGTTGTTCGAAGGGGGAGTTGTTCGAGGGGAATTTATTCGAAAGGGGGGAATTGTTCGAGGGAAATTTATTCGAGGAAATACGGTAAGCACATAGTACATAAGCAGAATCGCGAATACTTTGAGCGAGAAACAGTTTGATATTTCAAAATAAAAACTATACAGCGAGCAATTTTGAATTACTCGCAATGATGCACGACGGCTATCAGAGAATAAATACCCACCCGTGATCTTGCATCTGAACTGAGCCACCCACCTGCGTCAACTCATCATTCTTCCTCTGCAGCTGCAAGTCGCGCTGTTTCATCGCCGCCTCTAGTTTCCGGGCGCGCGACTCCTCGCGCCGCTTCTCCTTCTGCGCCTTGGTCAACTCGGCGCGCTGGTCGCGCATGGCGCTCGCCGCTCGCTTGGCCTCGTCGCGCAGCTTGCTCATGAGCGTCACCTGCAAGAGTTCGCGCCGGCAATTGACGTCGAGTTCGCGTGGTTCACAATTAGGGTTCAAACGGGATCCCGATCCTGAAAGTTGGGGATTTGGCAGTCCAGATCCCGAACCCTAAAAAAACTAATTCCTATCCCGAATATTTTCACATTTCCGACCCCAATCCCGAAAAAAATAGTGGAAATGACAAAAACGTTAAAAACTTTTGACTTTTTGCACTAAGAATGGTATGCACTATGGAATTTATCCCACTTTTATGGCATCCAGGTGTATTTTTAAACCATTTTTGTGGCAAATCAGAAAAAAAGCTTTAATACAAAAATAATGTACAAAAACCCGATATGAAATCCCAAAAAACGAATACAGATCCCGAAGCCCCAATCTCGAAAACTCAAAAAAAACAATGCCTATACAAAAAGTCAATCCCGTTTGAACCCTATTCACAATGAAGATCGAGAATGAGAATTTAAAAAGCAGCATTTCTAGTTGACATGTGATAATGGTATTGTGATATTGTGACATGCATTATTAAAGAATGAGCATATAGGTCTGGTTGCAAAGAAGCATTAAAATGTAAATATCAGCACTATAAATACACAACAAAAAGCACGAGCATTTGGATAGCACTGCCCACGGATAGTCGATGACAAACGCGAACTGACCTCAGAACTGTCAAAACGAGGGCACGATTTAATTGTGAACATCTGCACGAAAAGTCGATAAAAACCATGACAAAAACCCAGTCCAAAAACCTTTGCTTTTTTCATGTCGTCCAGCTCGCGCTGCAGGCGGTCGATGCGCTCCTTGTCGCGCTGCTGCCTGGTCATGAGCACCTGGTGCTCGCGCTCGGCCGCCCGCATCACGCCCAACTGCTTGTGCAGCTGCTTCAACTTGCCCTCGTACTGCGTTCGGATTGGAGGTGTGTTATGTGTTGATAGTTAACAGAGTGTGGCAAATATTCATGACAAAGTCTTTGGAAGTACTGTGTATAATGAAATCCCGATATGTCGAATTAAATTTCAATTAATTGTTGGATGGGGGCACGCGAAAATTTCAATCGGTAAATAATTTGTTCGCGCACGGGGATATCAACGAAATATTTACTTGATAAAAATGACCACACTTTTCTACAAATGTTAAAAATTGAAAGATTACCAAATTTGTCAATTTTTAAGGAAAAATTCAAGTGAAACGCAGACCTGATCTCTAATCCTTCGTTCCTCGTCTTTCTGCCTCCTCTCCTCCTCCTCAAAGCGCTTTTTATCAGCACCGACTTTTGCGTTGGCCTCATTGGCCTGACGGTTTTTTGCCTGCATGTCCGCTATGACCCTGTCCCGTTCCGCTTCCATGTCCCGGATGCGTGCGCTGGGGGCAGTCCCAGACCCTGTAAAATGCTCTGTAAAATGTCAAATGTCATGCAAAGTGTCAAAAGTCACGTCAACGTACGTTTGCCATTTTACCGGACATTTCACACGAATTTTGACACATTGCATGACATTTTACATTTTAGAGGGTATTTGACAGGGTCCGGGACTGGCACCTGAACTGGGCCATTTGGGCCTCATATTGCGCCTGCAGACGGGCGCACTCGGCGCGCGACCGCTCCAGTTCCATGATCAGCTGCTCCTTGATCTCGATGTCGGACGAGAGCTGCTCGAACTCCTCGTTGGACGCAGCAGCCGCCTCCGCTGGGAATATTGTAGGAAGATGTGACCAGTGTCATGCAGATATATCCCGAAATGGACGAAATGAACGTTTCACTATTACAATACATTACTTTTCTTTCAAAATTTTACTTTGAATTTCACTTCTCATTTCCAAATTCTAATTTCTAAATTGAGTTTTCTTTTAAATTTTCACTTCTCACATCTAAATTGTTTTTTTAGTCCTTAACTTAAATTGGCGAAACCATCAACAAGGCGACTAGCTACTCAAAATGCACTGAACCTCCATAAGGTTTTTGTAATATGATTGTCGACAAACAAATGATATGATAAATGATCGAAATATGTTTACAGTTCAAAATGTCAACTGAAAAACGATACCCCCCAAAAAAAAACCCCAGCAGACCACAAAACGTAGCATCGTTCTCAACGTAAACACAACACACCAGTGCGCACAACGCCGTCATCGCACTCAGTCTCATCGTCGTCATCGTCATCACCCTCATCATCGTCGGCCTCGTCGTCGGCGCCGGAAACGTCGTCGCGGGTGTTCGCGCCGCAATCTTCGGTCGCGTAGTCGGACGTGGCCAGCTGGCCGCCGCCGCCCGCACCCGCAGCGCCGGTGTCTGCGTTTGGGGGATTTACAGCAGTTTTGAATGGTTTTTAGACGGTTGATTCGATCACACTATTTAGATGTGTTACAACGGCATCGGGGTAGGAGCAAGGGATCAGTTCAGACGTACGTAGGGATGGCCGAGAAAAGGTCTTTTTTCAAACGTGTTTTTTATCAAAAAAAAGTTTTTTTTTAAATAAAACCGTTTTTTCAAAAGCTCCCAGATATAGATATGGTTGAGTTACGGCTTCGATGCTTGGGTTTATTTTAAATAGAACGTTTAAAAAAACCCTTTAAAAAACTCCTAAAAGCCATCCCTAGACGTAGGTTCACAAAAACACATTTGGAACGCATTTTGCGCCTAAACACTCACATAAGAGAAGCTATCTTAAGATAAGGAATGACATTTGCATCCATTCATGCTTCAAAAATAGCGTAACCGTGACTGGCACTGGAGAATTCCAGCAGAGGCGAATTACATTATGATCATAATATTGCAGCAATGAGTTTTGCTTCGCGATTACAGTACGCCCATTATCACGTATTTTTCCCAGATAAACACGCACCAGTCACATCGTCGCTGCAGCTAATATTTCTCTGGCTGTCCTCGTTCAGCCGGCGCTTTTGCTGCTTCATTCTGGCCAGTTCAGCTTTCGCTTCCACCAGAATGTCTGGCCGGGAGCTTTTGGGGGTTCCCGGCGGCCCAGTGTCTGAAAAAGAAACAGTAAAATCATTACGACGCTGGCATTTCGAACAATAATGTGATAACAAAGTGATAATTACACACGGGTGCCAAAAGCATTTTCATCATATTCAATGTCATCGTCCACTTCGTGGCTGATGGCAAAGGGATCTGTGACGGGATTGGCAGCGCGAGCGATGGCGGCCGCCTGCAGCCGCTCCACGGTGCGTTGCAGGTGCTCCGCGGTTGAACGCCACTCGTTTGATTGATTTCTGCAAATAATTCAGACCATGAAAGCGACAAATTGTATTCTTTCGAATTATTCCACCCTTGAATAAACCCTCCCATTGAAATACATCCAGGTTTTTCCTACCCTAATCATGTACTTTCATAAAATTGCCGATGAATAAAACCCCCTCGAAATACCCCCAAGGCTGACTGGGCTAGAGAAAAAATAAACCCCTCGGGGTATTCCGAGCAAATACGGTAAACGTCCAACCAACCTCAAATTTTCAATCTCATTCACATAATTCTTGATAATCTCAGCCATGGCATCAGCGCCAGCGGCGTCGTCGTCGACGCTGTCCGCTCGCATGATCTGCTTGGCGAGGGCGGCGTCCTTGGCCGACTGCAGGGCGACGTTGCGTTCGCGCAGCTCGGCGCCGGCCTCCTCGAGGGCTTTGACCCGCAAGCGCAGACGCTCAACCTCTTTCTGCGTGTGCATATTTATAGCGAGTGGAGCGCGTGCTTTGGGCAGAGTCCTAGCATAATTTAATGACATTTTCTTATAAAATTGATTATTCCATAGTAGAAACGTGATGTTATGATAAAAAAACTGTATAATTGTTATTTCATTATTCAGATGGGTTATGGTTTGTTTCCAAAGGTGTAAAGTGTGATGTTCACCGAATATACTGCATTAGTCTGTAGCGTGGATACCTGAAAGAGCTTGGCTTCGTTGTCCTGGTCCTGCACGATCTCCTTGCCCGCCTCGTCTACCGTTCTCCGGCCCTGTGAATGCGCATCAGTTCAACATCTTACAATTAAATATTTTCATCCATTATTCACTCGAAATGGGGTTGGAAAAAATCCATTTTTCAAACACCTTAATTTTTAAGTCGATTTTAAAAATTTATTTTTAAATCAGTTTTTTTTTCTTTCAAAATGGGTTATGGCGCGTGTTATATTAAGTGTCACACATTGTACTTCAATTTTTTAAAAAAAGAAACAGACCATCAAGGCGACAAGACAAAACCACCCACCGTTCTAAATTCATCGAGCTGCGTCTCCAACTGGGCGACGCGTCCCCGCAGCTCGGCTATCATGCGGCTGGACGAGTCCTGGTTCACCTGCAATCTGTTCTTGATGTTGCGCGCTCGGTTGGCGTATTTTAGAGAGTTGAGCGTCTCAGCAAAGTCGGCATCGGACGGCGATATGCACGCCAACATCAGCGTGCGACTGTTGCCGCCCAGCGAGTCGCACAGCAGACGCGTCAGCTTGGAATCTCTGCCGGGGTGGGGAACCGTTGAATTGAATTTTTTTGGCAGACAATGCAAATGAAATACCGTATATCCTTGAATGAATAAGACCCCCTTGAATAACTCCCCCTGTTAGCCAAGTAAGGAAAAAATTACACCCCCCCCCCTTGAATAACTGTGACATGTGACTTGAATGGTTATTTAATCTATCTGTGATAGGTGGAAAACACGTTGCGTCAACATAAAAACAATAAATGAGGACCACTGTGGGGAATTAAAATAGAAAGGAATGTTGTCCTACGGCAGCGACATCACATACAACTCTGTGGGAAAAACACCCCTTAAAAACCCTGACGAAAAAATAACCCTCCTGGGCTCTTGTTCAAGGATATACGGTAGCAACGAATTTTCCAGCGGACTGCACCTGTAGGGCACATGAGATCCTTTCTTCGCGGGATCGCCCAGCGCAGATATCACGTTGCCCAATGCTAAAAGGCCTCCATTGATGCTGATGCCCTCCTTGGCTCGATCACCAGTGGCACCCGTTCTCTTTAACCGTTCAGAACCGGCCAAATCGACAAAGTTGAACTTGGCGCGAAGCGAAATTACGTCCGCCGATCCGTCAGTCTGCGAATGTAAAAAAATACATTTAGAACAAAAAGGTACTTTAAAAATGGTGAGATATAGATAACAATGATTTTCAAACAAACTGGGAAACAAGATATACATCCAGATATAGGTCCGGTTGAAAAGTCCCCGGGCAGTGCTCGCCATTCGCGCTAGGGGTGAGCTACGGTCATACAATTTTGACTGGTTAAGATATCAGGTTTTTTGAGTTTTCACCCAAAATTTCACCCCTCTAGCTCCACCCACTGCGTAACTGTGGGGGTTACAATTTCGGTCATTTTGTACTGATGTACAAATGGTGCTCTAGCTCAATGCTGCTCTAAGTTGTGATCATAAAACTTTGGCTAGTGTAAGCCACCAGTGTTGGCAATGTGCTGATAGTATTCAACACTTTAATCGACATCATTGCTATTAAGGTAAAATTAATATGCAGATCAGGGTGATGTGCAAGAAACGTGGGAACTGATGGATGTTTTTGGTGATCATCTGATATCATGTTGTATTGCAGTGATTTTAATGTTGTTTTATAATGTGCAGTAAATACATAATGTGGATAAAATTTCCCATGTTTCATTACTAATGTGTAGTGGACACATTACCTGTGTTTAACAGCAGCGAGTAGACTCCAAGGGGACTATTTTGAGAAGGAGAGGCAGAATGATGTATTTGGTAGTAGAGTAGTGACAGTAATGAAGATATGGACTAGGCTTATGATATCATAGATAATGTTTGTTAGTCAAGGACGTATCCAGGGGGGGGGGGCGGGGGGGGCTGCAGCCCCCCCCCCCTTCCCGGGGTGAGACCTAAAAAGTCCCGGAAAATGCAACTTTTCCTAATATTTTTCGATGTTTCTTAAAAATTTTGCGCGCAAGCGCGCAATTTCTTCCCCATGCATGGTATTTTCAGCGGATCGGTCCCTGTAAACCAATATACTTGGAAATGCACACATATTTGCGACTTTCGCTGTATATGTATGCATATTTACATACATTTAAAGCGGTTCCTGGCGCTGGCGCCAACGCCAATAGCGCCATGGCGTGGCGCCTTTGTATGGCGCCAGCGCCAAAACACCTTTCCGCCCCTATATAGGGAAAAATTTTAGGGGGGGGGGCTGAGCCCCCCCCGTTCGCCGGCCCCCGTAAACAAGCAGCCCCCCCCCCGCTCAAAAATCCTGGATACGTCCCTGTTGTTAGTGCTGGCACATTGTCAACACTGGTGGCTTACACTAGCCAAAGTTTCATGATCACAACTTAAAGCAGCATTGAGCTACAGCACCATTTGTACATCAGTACAAAATGACAGAAATTGTAACCCCCACAGTTCCGCAGTGGGTGGAGCTAGAGGGGTTAAATTTTGGGTGAAAACTCAAAACACCTGATATCTTAACCTGTCAAAATTTTATGACTGTAGCTTACCCCTAGCGCGAATGGCGAGCACTGCCCGGGGACTTTTCAACCGGACCATGTACAAAAAAAGACAAACGTAAACAGCAAAATGCAAATCGACTCTGCTGTCATTGTCATGCTTTACGAGTACGCACGTCCAGCATTTCGAGTTCAAACGGGATTGACTTTTCGGGATCAGGATTGGCTTTTTGAAATTTCGGGATCGGGATAGGGGTCACGGGATCGGGATTGGCTTTTTTTCGGGATCGGGAATGGAGCAAATTTTTGAGCAAAAATTGGGGAAGAATCGCACAAAATTTGCTAGAAAAAGATAAACAGCTGTAGATAGATAGAAGTAGATAGCTGGCCCATCGGGGGAGCAACCCCCCCCCCTGACCCCACTCATTAGCGACCATTACCGGTCACTTAGCATCAGGGCCGTATCCAGGGGGGGGGGGCGGGGGGGGCTGCAGCCCCCCCCCCCCTCCCGGGGCGAGACCAAAAAGTGACCGGAGAATGCGACTTGTTCAACGTCAGCGTAAAAAATTTTGCGCGCAAGCGCGCATTCTTCACCAGATATAAGGTATTATCATCGGATTTGCTTCATGTCGCCACAAATCATTATAAATACACTCAATGTTGTGTTTTTTTTCTGTTTTGTATGTATATTTACATACATTTACAGCATTCCATGGTGCTGACGCCAACGCCGCCATGGCGTGGCGCCTACTAATGGCGCCAGCGCCATGGCGCCATTCCGCCACTATGTAGCTAAAATTTTAGGGGGGGGGGCTGAGCCCCCCCCCTCGCCGGCCTCCGTAAACAAGCAGCCCCCCCCCGCTCAAAAATCCTGGATACGTCCCTGCTTAGCATTAATTGCTTAATTGCATGGTGATAAAAAAGTCCACCAAAGCAAAAGGTCGGGGGTTGGGGGGGGGGGGTTGGGGGGGGGGGGTTCGCGGGGGTTCAATATATAGGCTATTTTGCGGTGTAGAAGGGAAAAAAAGGGAGAAAAATGGCTCAAAACAGGTCACAAATCGCTAAAGATAGGTGAAAAATCGCATAATAAAAGTGAAAAATTGTTTAAAATAGGTAAATAAGCACGTATAGTTGAATAGTAGTGTAGGGAGGAGTCACAAAACCCGCGATACTCATGTCTCAAAATAAGCTGGCCATTTGAAGATCATGATTCATGCTCATTGAGATATTCATTCATCTAGTTCTTTGAGTTAACGTAACTGACATCGGAACAACGCAGCACTTGTTACATCTGCTTTATAATAAACCACTCACAAAATCCGGGACGGATTGCCTTCGAGATAGTTAGATAGCTGGAGCGTTTTTGGGGGAAACCCCCCCCCCCCACCCGACCCCCTACAAAACACAATACCCACATACCAGCGCCTGTTCACTGGGCACATTGGCGGGCGGGGCGATGCCCGAATCGGGCGACGAGTGCCCGCCCGCCTGCGTCACGGGCGACTGGTCGCGCGGCGATATGCGGCCGGGCGCGTTCGGCTCGTGGTCGGCCAGCCGGCGCTGTTTGATCATCACGGTGAAGATGGCGTGAGAACGAGACGACTGGGCGTTCATCTTGGTCGCGCCGGTGGAGCGGCACAGCGCGCCGTTGTGCAGCACGGACACAGTCTGCGCGGCAAAGTAGGTGTGTTTGATGATGAGCAGAAAACTTTTTGTCAAATATTGTGCGAACCTCGTCTACGGAGCGGACGGACACCGTGCTCGCACCAGTGATAACAATTTCGCCATCCACTTCTTGCAATTTCAATTTTTTCCGCGGCTATAATAGGAAACGAACGTGTAAAACTGTGAGCATGGCAGTGACGTTGAATTTATAATTTACAGACACACGATCACTCACCAATCCAGCAGCTAAATTAGGATCCAATAAATCTATCAACTCCTCATTGTACAGTTCGACAAACTGGACGGCGACTTCAAACGAAGGGGGCACCTTGGCGGCACTGAGTGCGGCCGCGCGGCGCTTTCTGATGCCGTCGAAAATGTGGTTGAGTGCGCGCGGCACGATGCCCAGCTCCTCCTCTGCGGGCGCCGCGTCGAACGCGGTGCCCATGGTGTACGTCTTGCCGCTGCCCGTCTGAGTGCGCAAACACGAGTGCGTAATGCGATGTTTAACCAAAACGGAATACCGTAATTGATGTTGATATGTATGTCATACAAACATGGCAAAATTAACATCGCAAATTTGATATCAGAGATGCAATTGTCAGGTCTTCTTGGCAATTTGAAGCATCAAATGATGACAATCGGTTGAGAAATTGCTGAGATTTTTAAATCAAAATCGGATTGTCAACCCTACGACGATTCTAAATCAGTGTACTCATTTTTAAATTTTATAACTCCTCACTAAATTCACTTACATTCACGCACAATAATTATGAAAGTCCAAAAACTCCAATTCAAAATAAATAATCAAATCTACAGTGTATCATTACAAAGGCACGGCGCCCCTTGCACCCTCAAACGGTGCCAGCGCCAAGCGTAAAACTATCACAAATGTCACATCATTTTTCATGAAAAAAAACGAGAATGGACCACCGTGCAACCAGGAGTATTTACTACAGGCTCGCCCACTCACAACCCAACCCACCTGTCCATAAGCTAGCACAGTCGCGTTATACCCATCCATAGCCGCCTCGACCATATCAGCCACGCACCGGTCGTACACCTGCTCCTGCATCGCGTCCGTGTCGAGCACCTGGTCGAAGGTGAACGCGCGCGACTCGCGCATCACCACCTGCGGCTCGCCCGGCGTCACCGACGTGCACCGCCGGCACATTTCTAGTGACTCGCGCGAGGAGAGGGGTCGGATTCTGAGGGGTGGGGAGATTTGAGTTTTGGGGTGGGGGGGGGTGGATTTGTGTGTGTGCATTCGTGATGTTTTTTGTGTACACTGACGAAATTCGTTGAAACTATGGCGGTCCGAACACTGGTTGACACATGTGTGTCAACTGGTCTGTGTCAACTCAAATTTCCGCTTCCCGTGTCGCACAGCGAACTTCAAATGCACAGGCTGCAATGTTGAAACATAAATATGTCGGCAAGTGCATTGGAAGATCGCTCTGTGACACGTGAAGCCGAAATCTGAGTTGACACAAACCAGTAGACACACGAGTGTC
This sequence comes from Sphaerolaimus hirsutus, assembly GCA_964036195.1. Lineage (NCBI taxonomy): Eukaryota > Metazoa > Nematoda > Chromadorea > Monhysterida > Sphaerolaimidae > Sphaerolaimus > Sphaerolaimus hirsutus. The sequence continues at coordinate 10,105,307 of OZ038457.1, forward strand.
AAGTAGTGTGGTCCGTTAGATCGTGATCATCATGGTTATTTTCACATGAATTACCGGTCTTCCAGTGTCTATGCTCGACGTTCAATTCAAACCCTTACGTGCAATATTGCGTCCCCATTACACTCAGCCCACTTCAGAAATGTTCACTTCCCTCTCTATGCTCTCAGGTAAATACTCCAGCAGTTTTTTTATGTGACCAAATAAAAAGAGAACACTTTGAGTGGGAAAATTGTCAGTATATTTGCCCTATTGCGCACTGGGAAATTTGTTGTCACGCTCGGACAGTTATTTTATGAGAAACAAAAATTCGATGGAAATAAAAATACATGTAAACACCTTCCCGGACAAGTTCACCACCCATTTTTTTATTTCACTTCGAATGCAATATCTCCGTCCATGGTGGTGTTATAAGGCTGAAACTTTGTATATATTAAGTTGTAAGACCCCCTTACTCCCCAACAATGGGGGGAGGTGTGGCGACTCACTACAGGGTGGGTCGCCCTATATGCAAAAAAATTTTGTGGCGTTTTTGGTGTCCCAAGCAAGTTCACCACCCACTTGATTAGCTACACTTTGAAGGCTATATCTCCAGCTGTGAGGGCGGTAGAAAGCTGAAATTTGGGGGATGTCTTGCCAACAACCCCCTCACAATACACCAGTGGGGCGGCTGCCGACGACCCACTAAAGCATGGGTCACTGCATATAAATTTGATAATTTTTTTAAGAACAACCCAAGTGTCCCAAACGAGTTCGCCACCCAAATGCATCATAAAAAAATGTTGTGAGAACATACCTGATATAAAATTGAATCAGATATGAACCCTAGTTCTGCTCATTAAAATTTTTTCAGTAGTGCACCCACCCTGTCCCATAAACAGCAGATTGAAAATTTCACTTTAAACCAATTTTTTGTATCACACTTAAAAATTTGGTTTACAAAGTTCACTAGGGGAGAGTCTAAGGTTCAAAGTTATGTAAACAACATAACCTCTCAAATGCTTCCATAAGGAAATTTATTTGGGGTGAATGAAAAAGTGAAAATTTTGTCAAATTTTCTTCCTGAAATGACTTCATTTTGACATCATAGAATTCACCCTGAGTAAATTTCCTTATGGAAGCATTTGAGAGGTTATGTTGTTTACATAACTAATCGACGTGATTACATAACTAATACATGATTACGTAGCTAATCAAGTGGGTGGTGAACTTGTTTGGGACACCAAAAACGCCAAAAAAATTGTTGCATATAGGGTGACCCACCCTGTAGTGAGTCGCCGCACCTCCCCTATTGTTGGTGAGTAGAGGGGTCTTACAACTTTATATATACAAAGTTTCAGCTTTATAACACCCCCATGGACGGAGATATTGCATTCGAAGTGAAATAAAAAAAATGGGTGGTGAACTTGTCCGGGAAGGTGTTTATGATGCATCTATAAGAATTAACTCACACCTTCCTACACGACCAACTCATCTAACCTTACAATCACAAAATATAGTTACAATCCTTAACCAGTAAAAAATGACTACCGAAGTGTAATGAAGACATTTATCCCTATATTTACTGTGTTGTGTCCGCGTGTTTACTTTAGAATAGCTACCGAGTTAGTCAGTTTTTAATTTTTTCAATTGTACCTACGCATACTAGTTTTGTACCAAAATTTCGAAATTTTAGTAAACTCATAAATCATCATTGAGTTTAACGCATTTGGGTTTACAGGAATGAGTTAATTTTAATATCGTCAACTGCAGTTGATGAAAGCCTAATACGGTAAACTCAAATGGCGTTCAAAGCTTATTTATGAGTTTACCAGATTTTTAGTTTACCAGTCGTAAACTAGTGTGTGTAGGGCCATTGCGGTGTGAGCACTTAATGGTAAATAAAGAGAATAAACAGCGACTTTTTAACCATGTTTGTGTATCGGCTGACTTAAAAGACAGTAATGTAACGATATCCAGAAATAGAGACTGGAATTTGGTGTCAACTTTCCGTTTTCCGATGGCAAAATTTATACTTTTCCGTTTTCCGGCAGTGAATTTTTAACTTCTCTTTTCCGTAAACTCATTTTTGACAACCCCATCGGAACACAAGAAGCTCAATATCCCCTGGCTCAAACAAACACACGAAAAACAAAGACAATGAACACAGCCAAACAGCACTAGAATCCAGTCTTTATCACCCATCAGAGGTCGCCCCGGGAACTTCGCTCCCATAACAGCGACGCTGCTTTATCACCGCCCGCCATCGCTGTAAACGAGCGATCGCAAACTAGACTATGGGAATGTCGCCACAAGTGTGACGTTGGGAATTTGATAGAATGCGGAATTTAGAGGTTTTGGAAAACTACCTAATTTAGTTCCGTTAATCCAATACGCACTGGCTGGGCAGCCACGTTGTTTTGTATAAATGATCATGGTCACAGATATTTTTGGAGACCAACATACAGTTCAAAATTACATACATTGAATATCCCCACCCCCACATTGCAAAATTACACACATTTCAAATGTAAAAGACTACTCCAGCGCGCAAAATCGTACACTTTTCCACGGTCGACGGTTTTTTTATGTTCAAGTTGACACACAAATGATGGCGGTAAGTGCATATGCATCGCCAGGATGAATGCGTTTTCGCTGGGAAACTGCCCCCGCTGGAGCCCAATGTCATCCAGTCAGCAATGGAATGATGGGCAATCCTTCCTGTAACCTGAATCCCAAACACATCAAAATGGGTCCTGCACGTAAACAGTGGATAGGCATGTCATGCAAAGCGTGACAGCATTCGCAAGCCTCCGCGCATGGTCACAATGAATCATTTCAGTCCAAATTTATGCGTGATTTATCACCCAGCATGCATGATGTGTAGCAATTGCTAGAATCCAGCTCTAAACGGTTGGAAATTTGAGAGCATTATCTCTCCTGCTGCAGGCAATAAGCTGAACCACCGTGTAAAGCGTAGTTGCAAAAATTGCACAAACTTCACATCGAATACCCAGCGGGCTTGTCGACACATGTCAATGTTCACTTTATGACTCATTTCACTACGCAGCCCAGAGAAATGTGGCGGTGAAATGGCTGACTGCAGCTGAAATGCGTTCTGACAAAACACGCGGCAGCTTACGTGTTTTCACAAGTTTTTTTATGATACTTTGAATAGAGAACGCATGAAAAGTGAATACCGCTTTTCCAGAGATACGTTTTGATAAAAATGTAGAAAAACAGCCTTCTTAACAATGTTGAGATGAGAAAATCATGATTGAAGCGGACATAATTCCATTTCAAATTAGCCCATACTTTCCCAACCCTTGGTTTCCACAAGAGACGCCAACCATGCGAGGGCGCACACACAACCTCAAAATGGCAACCTTCGCAATAATATACGGGGAGCGCACTAAAAGCACACTAATCTAAATCCACATCGCTCAAATTCGGATCGGACCCAAATCTTCAAATCCGGACAATCCCCACACTTCCTAACCGACTGCAGGCAGCCATCTGACCGGCAGCTGGGGCATTGTCGCCGCGGCGTGCGCTGCGCAAACAGCGCGTCCACTGGCCAAACATAATGCACTTGATCGTGAGCAGGGCACGCGAAGGGCCCTTTCAATGGTTGGAATAGCGCCGGTGATGTGCGGATACTGGGTTTGAGTAGCGCCACAAAAACTATTTTTGAGATACTTAGCCTGCCGCTTGCGCGGCAACTACATATTTACCTTAATACAGCACTAAATAAATACGTACTAACTTTTCAGTGAAACGTTTCTGGTAATCGCGGAAAAAAATCATGGCGTATTAAAAATAATGGGATAGTTAACAGTAATAACTTGCGCAATGCAGCATTTCAGCAAATGTACAAATCGCGCAGGCATTGAGGCGGGAAAACGTTCCTTTTGAAGCTGTTACAAAATTACGATGAAAGTTGTTGGAAAATGCCACACAAGAATTTACGTGTGAATACGAAGGATGGTAAAAAAAGTAAAAATGGTACCACGGAATTTTACGAAAACTGATTTACCACAAAAATGCATTTGGAGTAATTATCGTATATTATTTACATGAATACATTTGACGCTTGTCACCTTGCAGAACGAAGTGAACGTGTATGAACAGCCATGTCAAAAATTTCAGGATAACCGGGCACAGTAGCACCACCGTCATATCAGTATATTATGACATTTTACTACTCTACAAAGCTAAAATAAAAAATCTTAAGAGTCCCGGAGTCACTAAGTTATGGCATGAGTTGAGCTTGTGTACATACCCAGACAATAAACACAGCCCAATGAACAGCTCCGACATAACTCGAGGACATTTTTCTCTGCCTGGACATTACTGTTCTTATCTGCCAGCTAAATAGCTCCCAAGCACCAAAACAACAAAACCTACCCAGAAAGATTGTCCACAACAGCTCACAACACAGACGACACCAATCACACACAGTCACACCAAAAAAGTACAAAAACAACCCAAACAACACCACCAACCTCACAGCAACTCTCACAGAAGTGTGTGCATCCTTCTCGGCGCCGCCGCCGACGTGCACAGTCATTTTGAGCCTTCACACCGGAACGGAGGTAATTAACAATTGCGGCGGGAACGCGGCCACTTTGATAATTCAGCTATCCCATTCTGGCTGCCGCTGTACTAGTAATCATATTGGATATTTTACTTGTGGACAATTTAGTTGAAATCTGGAGGCGGGTCCTGCGAGAGTAAACCGGAATCACTGCAAGCCAAAATGAGGCAGGGTGCCAAGAAATTATAATCTCGCCAAAATCAGGTCACAGGGTTACGGCTACACTCGTTCCGGCTACAAACCTGCGCGAACTGTACGGAGTACGTCAAGTTCAGAAACCAAATCGCTCAATGGAAAATCATATATGCGGCCAGCGAAATTGAAACACCTGCAAACGGACGGCTGAGAAATCTATGGAATCGCGCTTCACTTTCGAGAAACGCGGCGCGGAACGAGTGTGTACCTCAACGCGTGATTCCAAATTTGGACACCTGCCAAAAAAGAAACACGCAGAACTTGCAAAAAGAGCGAAATTTTCGAAGAACGCGAAGACGTTTTCATTGCACCTTCACTTCATTCATTCATTGAGAACGACCGCGCCAGTGAAAGCGCATACGAGAGCGGCGACAAGAAGCGCCCGTGAATTACTTTGACCCGGAATACTGCCGCAGGGCATCTTGCAAGCTTAACGATTCGTTTTAATGACACAAGAATTGAATTGAAGCGAGGTTATTTTACTTTTTTACGACGAGCAACGTTGAAAAAATATCAAATTTATTTCGTAACAGACCTGCGATTTCGAATTAGGCATTTTACCTAATCGAATACGGGTGAAGAAGCTCATTGCAAAAGCAGCTAAGCGGCAGCGCCAAACCCATGAAAAATCGAGTTAAGTATGGATTTGACATCCACATAACTTTTAAGCACATTTTAGACGCAAAATTAGTGTAATAGTCCATGTCGGCTCTGGACCTGGAGATAAATATGTTCGTATAATACCGATTTTCCGGAAAAACGTGAATTTATTTCAGGAGTACATATCACACCATGAAAAACAGGATTTTTCACGTCAAACGTACATGTGAAAAGTTTCATTCTAAAAGTGCCCAATTCCACAAATTTTGAATTCTTAAAATCGCATTTTAAAGTCTGATGCTGGCATGACAGCACTAGGCATGAGAGACAAAGCTTGCCCAATACATGCCCAGATATTTACCTACTTAAGACTTTTATATCTACATATACGTATAGAAAGTACTTTATTTATATGTAGGTAAATATCTGCGATGGAATTTGGCAGCAAATAATATTTACATCATGTACATTGCATCCATTATGTACATTATTCCAGACGAAGGGCTATTTCGAGGGGGCTTATTTTTACATCAGCTCGTCCCTGTGGGTACTTCGAGAGGGGGGGGGGGTATGCGTCGGTATTAACGGTAGGAAATACGGTATGTGTCAGATTACTCAAAGGACTGAATGCTATCTGAAGATTGAAAAGACAGTGCCGTCTCCATAGCACCAGTTTCTGTGGCGCCATTTGTAGGGTTCAAACGGAATCCCGATCCCGAATCCCGAGAATTTTTGGGATTTTGTGGTCCCGATCCCGAAAGCTCAATCCCGATCCCGAAAGTTTTCAAAACACAATCCCGATCCCGTAAAAATAAGTGGAAAAAATAAAAAGTTAAAAACGACGTTTTGGCACTAAAAAAATGCTAATGGAAACTATCTATTTTATGCAACTTTTCTGGCATTCCAGTGTTTTTAGACTTTGTGAACAACTCTGAATGCCAGAATTATGGCCAAAATCTCGACCCTGAAACCCTAATCGCGAAAAAATTCCAATCCCGGTTCCGATCCCGTGGCCCCAATCCGGAGCCCGAAATCTGAAAAAAACAATCCCGATCTCGTGACTCCAATCCGATGCCGAAATCTCAAAAGCTAATCTCGATCCCGAAATGTCAATCCTGTTTGAATCCTGACCATGTGCACAACTTTTTTCAGGCAAAGCACTTGAAAAATATCTGGCGACCGCCATTTGCCCGAACCATGGTGGTGCCATATTGGCATTTTCCGGGTTGTCTTATTTACAGATTAGCGCCGTGTAACATTCAAAGTACCTAACGGCCTCCCTGACACTAAGTTGCACCATTAAATTTATTTATATTTATATTTACTTCATTTATACTAAAATATCCTCATTTAAAAATTGGAAGAAAAGCCAAAACCTGAGGCGAGTGACGCACTTTTTATAAGTACCACAGTGCGAAAAAGAGGAAATATTTTACGAATTTACGAAATATTTTGTTCACACCATCGCGAAGTGGCACTAAGCACCATGCGGAATGCAAAAAGCAGCGGGAGTGTCAACACAAAATTTAAAGCAGAGCTCGAAGTTAGAATGAATATAAGAATCAAATGGCAAAATGAGAATAAAAAGCGAGCGATCGAATCAAAGACAAAAGAAAGATCCAATCACCAAAAGTGGCAACATCACAAGTATAAAAGGTCGCTACAACTGCACAGATGGGTAGATCGACTGCAACGTAACCGGTGCCAAATTCGACGGCTGCACGGCGGGCGGCGCGCGCGGCTGCAACGTCACAACACGGTGAAAAAGTTCACAGCCAATAATATTTACACCAAAAATAACCTTCATGCGTTTCATCTCCATATAATCGCACATCTGCTTGGGCACCTCAGCTAACACTTCCTTTGCCAACGCCGCCCGTTGTTTAGCGTGGTCGCCTTGATGAGCGTCCACGAACTTTTTGAACGGCACAAACTGGACAATGTCGCGCGCGGCCGCCTTGCCGTCGGCGGTGGACAGCGGCGCGCCGTCGCCGTCGAGCACGTGCATCGCGTCGAAGTCCTCGGAGCCGACGCCCACGATGATGATCGACATGGGGTAGTTGGATGCTGCGGGGGGTTTTACAGGCATTTAGCACTGTGGAAGCTGATGGAAGATAATGCCTCAAAGCGAGGGTCTAGCAGGGGGTAGGGAGGGGGCAACTGCATATCCAGGGGTCTGGTGCAGCCCCCGTAAACAAACAGCCCCCCCCCCCGCTCAAGTATTCTGGATACGCCCGTGGTTGGGAGGAAACTATAAGTCCTCTGTGCCAAGGCGTTTTTTTAATACAATTGCTTTGCCAGGACATGTGATCTAAATACACATTAGCTCGGAGGAGCGTGTAACCGATGTAAACCCATTTGACAGATCCATGAACGCACCCTGCACTATAGCCTGCTTGGTCTGCTCCACATCCGAGATGCAGCCGTCGGTCATGATGAGCAGCACGAAGTAGTGCTGGTTGTCGCTGGAGGCGGCCGACGCGAACTTGGCCACGTGGTAGATCACCGGGGCGAAATTGGTCGGCCCGTACAACTGCACCTGCAGCAGCGACTTCCGGTAAGCCGTCAGCACGCCGTCCACGCCTTTGCAGTGCGGATCCGTTGGGTGGAAGTTCTGCAAGGGTTGAAATATTTCTAGTTCTGAAAAGTAGTAAAAGATGGCTAGGGTTCAAACGGGATTGACGTTTCGGGATCGGGATTGGGATTGTTTTTTTTGGGGGATTTCGGGATCGGGCTTTAGGTTTCGGGATCGCGATCAGAATAATGGATCCCGTTTGGACCCTACAGATCGCAAAGTCGATCGGCTCACCAAGAAAAACTCATGTGAAATCTCCCCATTTGGCAAGCGGGCGCCGAAACCCAGCGCGGGAAACATTTGATCTCTGCAACAAGAAATTGGCAATATAACAAGAAACATAACAAAAAACACTCAAATTAACACAGTGAAATAGGTCTCACAAACACATTAGTTGACATCGGGAATAAATGTCAACGTAAAGCACCAAAAAAATTTTTTAAGCATCACACTGAACAGCAACAATGCAAATTAAGTGTCACGGGCACGATATCACTATGCTCTGTCACATAGGAAAGTTGAAATCACATAATTAACCCAAATTTAGTTGACACGAATTTTGCTGTCAACTAGTGTGTGTGGGCACATCGAAACGAACGAGTCATAATCGCAGCAGACGTCGGCGATGGAGCGCAGGGCGACCATGTACTGGTTGGGCTGGTGCGGGTGCACGTAGTGCAGCGACTCGGCCGACGCGGGGTTCCCGTTGCTCGCCGTGAAGTCCACCGCCACGGTGAAGTGGATTTGAGTTCTGCGATATTCATGGGCTTAGTGATTGCACTTATCGTGATTTTTCATAAAATATTTCAAATTTTTATTGTTTATGTGAATGTTGCCTATTTTCAACTATTTGTGCCTATATACTTATGCGCCCTATAAAACTAATTCAGTCATTTTCACCCATTTTCGCGATTTTTCTTCCCTTTTTCCTTCTACGCCTGAAAAGAACCCCTGCGGTTCCCCCCCCCTTCCCCAACCCCTCAATTTTTAGCTACCTATCTATCCCCCCGGAGGAGAAATTGAATATTTCAATGAATCGCCCTTGGGTTAAAGTTCACAAAACCCTGGCGAGAATGTCTTCCAGTGCAGTCGCATATAAGACCCAAAAAAGAAGGGACGCTCAAGCTTTTTTAACGTGTACAAAGGGCCTACAAAAGTAAACCCCAACAAACCCTCCTCTCACGTAATCCAGGAAGGTGTGCTTCACGGACGACTCCATCTGCGCGAAGAGCACGCCGCTGTCCTTGTAGCCCTTCTTGGTCTTCTTCTTGTCGTTAATCAACGGCACGCCGGTGGCGCCGCGGTCGCGCAGCTCGGCCACGCTCAGCGTGCACGTGCCGATGAGGTCGTGCCTGCTGACCGCGATAGCGGTGAGGGGAATCGACTTTGACTGGGGTTAGAAGCACGCAGGGGGGGTTATTTGAGTGGTGCATGCGGTTTTTAGGTCGGGTTTAGGGACACGCTTAAAACCAATCACTTTGAAAGTAATTTTTTAGAAGCTGACATTCCGAACAGTCGCATGCGGTTGAAAGAAAACGAAAAAAGCAAGCTTTTACTAACCCGCCGTCACCGTCAAAGTCGTAGCATTCGATTTCAATAGGCCTGTAGATTGTTGTTGAGCATAAATTACAAAATTCTAAAAAATACCGAATGTTTTATAACCAACACTCGAGCAACACCGCGCAAATTATGTGAGAAAAAACACTTTTGAGCCATCTGTAACTTCGTCAACAGAACAAAGGAATGTTTTTAAATGAAAAAATGTTTATTTAAATAAACCCCTGTTCACCTCAGTAGGCACCCCAACAACATTTTCAAAAAAGATTAATGATTTCCCGAAATCGGATTGAATATCTTTTTCTAAAAATGTTGGGGTGCCTACTGAGGTGAACGGGGGTCTAGGTCGAGTGATTATTTCCAATTTCTGAATTTTGCAAAACTTAGATAAAAAGGCCCACATTAAATGCGCTTGCGTCAAAATTGTCAAACGAAAAAAGCCTTTCAGTTCTTCAAGTTGACTTATCCAAGAACAAGCGGTGACCACAACAGAAGGAGAAAGCTTACCGTGAATGATCACCATAACAGAGGAACTGCGTTGGCACACTGAATTTTTTCCACGTGGGCTCCAGGGTTTTCTTTATCCATTCGGTGCGGTGCGCTAAAGTGCGCCTGTAGTTGGCACACGAAATGATATTGATTGAGCTAAATACATATCAAACGGAAAATGTCATCATAATCAATAACAACTCACGTGCCATCCTCATTTTTCCTGTACAACATCAAGAAGGGATCCGACTTTCCAAGGAAATCTTTCTTGTCCAATTTGGAAGCACGGAAAGCGAAAGTCAACACTTCCTGCAATGAAAAAAGCATTCCAATGGCAACGGAAAAAAATACAAGAGTTAACATACACAAACTAGTTTTACCCTTGATTTACCAGATTACGAATATTCATCCCAATTCCCAACATTTATAACCAAACCCATCTAATATCCAGTTTCAGTTCTGAATGTAAAGCCATGAAATGCACACGGCACCCGATCCACACACCTTGTTGGACACCTCCTCCGCACGCAATATAATGGTGCCTTGCTTGGTGTCGCTCAGGTTCAGGTGCATCACCGAGCCGGGCGCGCTCATCAACTGGCCTAGTGTCAATTCGACCCGGCCCAAAAAGTCCTGCTAAGTCAGGGGGCTTTAGTTTTATGGTACACAGACAATTGTGTAGGATGATAGGACACTAACATGTTTCTTCAGATCCTGGGCTTTTGAATCAATGTCGTACCTGTAATCGGGATGAATAAATGTTTAAAAAATAAAATGTAAGGATTTTCCATCATCCAGAAAAACACCTGTCAAGGCAACCAACACTTCAAAGCGGAGTCTTTGACTTTCCTCAAAATAAAACTGAATGGAGAACCGATCGGCGAACTCAGGATGGTCGCAATTGACGATCTGCTCAGTTCGTCCATGCTGCAAAATCAAACGAATTTTTCAACCAATGGCGCAGCGCACACCAGTACACTATCAAAATTTGGGAAACTAATAAATAAGTTTACCACAATGAGGTACCTGTCAACTAGTTGACGGCGACCAAAATGATTCACCCCGGTAAACTCAAATGCGTTTAAAACAGATTTAATAGTCTCCCCAATTTTCGATGGTGTACATGGCCGCAATCGGGAAAACGCCAACATCAAAAAACTGAATAAAATGTATAAAAAACGAACCTCCCTGAAGTGATCCGTTCCAGAGTCACGCACGAACAGCACACATTGTGGATCAGACTTTGAAGTCAGATCACGATTGCGAAGGTTCCTGCGAAGCAGACAAAACGGTAGACATTATCTCCTAAAATAGGTACCTATTTATTGTCCACTGACTGAACTCTTGACAATAAATACGATCCACCATATCACATCTTAAAGGACAACAATTTTTCCCAATCACATTACAGTGATCTCACCAAGGACGAATTTTGTGCTAATTCATATGCCTACCGTATTTCCTCGAAATACCCCCCCCTCGTTTGACCCCCCCCCTCGAGACCACTATGAAACAATCACCCCTCCTCGAAATACCCCCCCCCCCAGATTGAGTGTAAAGAGAACGTACATGCCAAATACTGCAGTTTGTGTTCTGCGTAGTGCAGAACACACGTTAAAACAATGTCGGCATCACGTTAGAACAGTGTTTTTACCATCTACGTACTAATATTAGTCTACAGAACCTTATAAATGGCGGTTTTTGTTGCATTTTTCGATGTCTGCGTACGTTTCAGACGACAATTTCGTACTTGGTTTTCAAAAATTTTCTTGTGAAATATTAACCCCCCCTCGTTTAACCCCCCCCCCCCCTCGGGACCACTATGAAACAATCACCCCCGGGGGGTATTTCGAGGAAATACGGTAGTCACTATTCATCAGAATACGGTAGCATTTTCCGAGAGGTATGCAGTCTGATCAATATAAATAGGTACGTATTTGCTTGAATAATTCCTCTGGGGATTTTTTCGTCAGCCTTTTTTGTGGGGTGGGGGGATAACTAGGTACCTATTCGAGGGGGAATTCTTATTTCGTCAAAATTTTCAATTTCAAGTTTCTTTCAATTTCAAGTCAAGTTTCTATCAACTCATTCACAAAATATGGTTTATAAACACTATAACACGCCATTTTTCGACAAATTGGACATAAATAACAAGTTAACTATATGCATTAAGGGTGAATTATTCAAGGCGAATTATTTTTTCCTCACTCGTCTTACCGGAGGGAACTTTTCAAGCAAATACGGTAGCCTAGAAACTAGATAAATGGATTCTTTTCAGGACATACTTGCAGGCTACTGATATCTCCACCAATGTCTTCGGTCTAGCATATTCTTCAATTTCCATCCTCAAATTGTTTGAATAACGGAAATGTTAATTTTTAGCGGTTAGCAGGAATGTATGTATTCAATATTTAGAATTTAACGTTCCAGCAGTTTCTGTCGGATTGAAAATTTAAAAGTGAGCAAATTACGTGGCGACAAAATATTTTTATACAAAACGGGATGAAAAGGTTGCGGTCATTGACAGTCATTGAAGCGAGACATAGATATTTACGTGGTTTGTTTGCACTGCGCACAAATAAACCAACTTTGCGTGTATTGGCTGCGCAATACAAAACGGGTCTGTATTTGTAAGCAACGAAACTGAGCTATTTCCAGCTGCATCCAGAAAAAATAGGTAGTCTTCATTGTAAATACAGAAGCTAGAATTGTGCGGCTGCAATAAAAACGAAATGAAACAGATGCATGAATCACCATTTTGTAGCATTTCAAGTCGGGCGTGCGTGGTAGCGAAATCATCAATGTCGAAATAAGTTGTATTACTCACACAGAAAAGTGAATGTGCCCTACCGCATTTACGTCACACATTACTCATCGGTACAATTTCTCAGGGTCATTTGCGATGTCGAATTACAAGTCAGCGTGGATTTGCATGTATAACGTGAAACAACAGTGTGAAATGTTCTCACGCTCGAACTCATGACTAGTGATGTGAAAAGCGCCAGAGTTTTGGCGCCAAGCGCCAAACGATTTTAGCGCCAAGCGCCAAAAGCCCCATGGCGCTTTTTGGTTTGGCGCTAGCGCCAGGCGCCAGCGCCATGGCGCTTTTACATCACTACTCATGTCAAGGCCAATGGGTGCCAAAGAGGAACAGTGATAATTCGGGGGCTGTGACTCAAACTAGAGCCTGAAAAATGCAGTTTCGAGCCGTATTCTTACGCATGAGTGCATAGTTGTTAAAACGTATATACTTTTACTCGATAAATACGTATACTCGAGTACACTGTAAATACGTTTACGTTTCCTCCGAAAAAAGTTTCGGTACGCGCTTTTACGTATACTTTTTGAAAGTACTCGAGTACAGAAAACGTATTTCGGATCATCTTTTGTAATGAGAACCGGATAGAAAATCACCCCGGAAAGGCGCTGGGGCTCTGAAAAGGTTGGAGGTTTGAAGTTCGGTTAGGATGTGTCCAAAATGTTGTGAATTGAGTAGCCAATTGAGTATTCCGTTAATCGCTGATAGGTACTCCGAGGTACCTCCTATAAACACTAATTTAACAATTTATTTGGATTTTTGCCAAGTCCCACCAAACAGTTGTGAGAGGGTGTAAAAGTCACCCAGCGGAAAAAATGTTTATTGGACACGTGTGAAATTTAAATAGATTTTTAAAAGCATAGAATAAAAAAAAGGGAGAAAATATGCTCAAAATATAGGAAACTAGTCGAAAATGGGTATAAAAGCAAATATATAGTCTAAAATTGCGTTAACTAAACAAAAAATTACGAAAATGAGTGATTTTGAGCGATAATTTTGGCGACATTTCTCAATAGTATGCACGTTTACGTTTTCTGGGGGGAAAATTACGTTTACTCACGTTTACTCATGAGTAAAAAGTAAAAAAAATTCACTTAAATTTTCTGTACTCAGGGGGTGAGTAAAAAATAAATACTTAACGTTTACGTATACTTTGAAAAAAGTTCGGTACTTTTAACAACTCTGCGTGAGTGACGAGACGAACGCAGAGAAAAGAACAAGGATCGGTTTCCGCTTTTAATTGCCACTTTTTGTTGAAAAACCCTAGCATTTCCGTGCTTATGTAACCCATGCAAAGCAAGGAAGAATCACTTTTTTTGTAATTTTGTTTTAAAAAAACTGCGCATTCTGTGCTTGTGTAATTCATGCAAAAGCACAAAAGAATCACATCTGTGTCATGTTTTTGTAAACGAGTTTTGATCGGCAGCTGACCACATTGTAATAAAATATCTTTACAATATTTCTGTGTATCCCTCGTAATGAACAAATAAGTTAAAGACCCTTCAAATTTCTCACACCCAGAGGTCAATGGGGTCAATGGTCGGGTCATATGAAAACTTTTATGCTATTTATTTATCGCTAGAGATAGGTAGATAGATAGCTGGCAGATTTGGGGGCTCAGCCAGCCCCCCCCCCTACATGACGAGCGGGCTTACATGTCTAGGGAGCCTACGTCTTGCACTTCCCCCAATGACTCTCAGCTTAACTCACACGCGTAATAAAGGTGTACTTAAAGGAATGGTACACCACCAAATTTGCTGTAAAAGCCATGAAAACAAGCAACATAGTTATTCCACATGTGAAACTGTGAAAAAAAATTTGCATTTTACTTAGTGCATAAGTACCATTTTGGCAACGATTTAAATAAAAATCGCGTGCTAACTCGGTTCAAACAAGGGGGTTGCGCTTTTTAACATGGAAGAGATTGCATAGCTACAAAAAGAGGAACAAACACTACAAACCCGACAAGCGATCCAGTATCCGCGTACGAATAAAAACATCGTTCCAACCATTTACTGAAAATATGTTGAAAGTGAGCAAAAAGTGCGCAGGCACGACACAACCCGCTGTAAATATAAACTCAAACCAAACATCACAACATCATGGCCACATCCTCCAAGAACTGCTTATAAACAGCCATAAACTGCGCCACAAACGCCTCCAAATGGTAGATGGGTTTCGAGCCCATGTGCATGCGGTGCTCGTACTCGGCCGCCAGCGACACCAACTGCGGCCGGATGGACGCGTCCGACGCGGTCGCCAGCTCGCGCACCAGACGCTGCGTGAGGCGACGCGAGTGGGGTTACGGTAGGGGTACAACGCGAAGTTGGTGGCAGGGGTTTTCAATGGGGGTTGGGGGAACCTTCCCCCCCCCCCCCGCTAAACCGCCCAGATATCTAAACCTGTCGATCCCGGAGGCCACTCAGCTTGTCAGGCCACTGAGGCGTCGCAAGTGGAATTACTGTGGGACAGGGATCCAAAGGGGATTGACTTTTCGGAATCGGGATTGGTTTTTTAGTTTTCGGAATCGGGATTGGGCTTTCGGGATTGGGATCGGTTTTTTCGGGATCGGGATGGCGATCAAGAATTTGGGCATTGTTCTGATATCAAAGGTTTTTCGCTGATTTACTACAAAAATGGTCTAAAAATACACCTGGATACCATAAAAGTGGCATAGATTGGACACCGGAGGTTTCTGTTCACACAGTTCACTTAGTGGAAAAAGTCATTTTTTTATCATTTCCACTTATTTTTCGGGATCGGGGTCACGGAATCGGGATTTGAAAATTTTCGGGACGGGATCAGGATTCGTTTTTTGAGATTTCGGGATCGGGATTGAGGTTTCACTATCGGGACTGCCAAATCCCGAACTTTCCTCGGATTCGGGATAGGGATACCGTTTGAACCCTAAGTGGGACTACAACGTGAAGTTGATGTGCACCTGGAAGATCATCGTCGGCGGTATGCATCGCGTCAGCAGCTCGTAGAATCTTTCTCGCACTTTCAGGATCCTACGGTGAAACACAGGGTTTTTTATACTAAAAAAATTTCGACAAAAAACTAAACGTGCCCGATGAAAACAGATGATGGTAAGCAACAAGTGTTGACTTTGAAAATTGTTGACTTCACAACAGATTACCAACATTTGAGGCGTTTGCTCTTGACAAATGAGCAGCGCAGTGCTTTTCAGATATCTTTCCCAGTCTGGTTCGAGCACTTCTGCTGACGTTGAATTGCCCCTAGATCTGAGTGTGTGCAAACATAATTGTGTTCGGGTTTTATTTGTATACGTAAAATATAAAATTCAGTCTTCAATGAAAAAACGTTTGTCTGAAAAAACCCGGGTCGTTAAAGAAACTTTTTTTATTCCTACCTTTTTATTGGTACTACCTAACTTGTCCCTCGATGTTTAATTCTACACATCCTCTATTTATTCTTTAAAAATGGTTAAAGTCAGAGATAAAAGTGGACAACACTAAATCTACATTGATAGTTTGAAAGATATTGCACTGGTGTGATTACATGGAGCCACAATAATGTAATGAAGATTTCAAATCAACATGTTTGAAAAAAACCATGGGTACAAACTTCTGCGGACGAAATCGGTTTGTAAGTTATAAACATAATGCGTGTATAGGGTCCAAAAAGTGCACTGAAGATTTCAAAGCAGAATGCATGAAAAGAACCCATGGGTAGGGTTCAAACGGGATCCCGATCCCTGATCCCGTGAAATTCCGGGATTTAGCAGTCCCGATCCCGATCCCGAAACCCCAATCCCGATCCCGAAATCCAAAAATACCAATCCCGATCCCGAAAACTTTCAAATCCCGATCCCGAGAATCTCCCAAGTCCGGGATCCAGATTCCGGAAAAACTAGTGAAAATTATAAAAAGTGAAAAAATGACATTTTTGCGTGCAAAAATGTGAACGCAAACCCCCAGCGTCCATTTTATGTCACTTTTCTGGCATCCAACAGTGTTTTGAAACCTTTATGAACAACTGTGAATGCCAGAACAGTGACGAAAATCTCTATCCCTAGACCCCAATCCCGATCCCGATCCCGTGACCCCAATCCCGATCCCGAAATCTCAAAATACCAATCCCGATCCTGAAACCCCAATCCCGATCCCGAAATCTCAAAAAGTGAATCCCGATCCTGATCCCGAAAAGTCAATCCCGTTTGAACCCTACCCATGGGTACAAGTTTCATTACAAAAACTTGCGGCAAATATATTGGCAAATTGCAACGGAATGATGGGCCATATGAAAAAATTTCAGCAACACTAACTGCACATTGGCCGTCTCGAGCATGAGCAGCGCCTTGCGCAGGTTGCCCTCGGCCTTGCGCGCCACCTCGCCGAACAGTTTCTCGGCGGCCGGATCGGCGCGGCACTGCAGCTCCTTCTCGTGCACGTCGCGCAGTATGCGCGCCACCATCGAATTGCCGGGGGCGGACACGCGCACGGCCAGGCAGCGCGAGCGCAGCGGCGAGATGATCTTGCTGATGCTCTTGGTGACCAGGATGAGTCTGCACTGCGACATGTACTGCTCCATGGTGCGCCGCAGCGCGTGCTGGGCGTCGCGCGTCAGCTGGTCCGCCTCGCTGAGGATCACAACTGTGAAGTGGCGGGTACTGAACGCGTTTGTTAACTACCAAAAAATGTACACTAATTATTTTATAGCCCCTCACCTTTGAACTCTTTCTGAGTACTGGCATCCAGTTGAGCAGTTTGGGCAATCGTCTTTATCACCTCCTGCACGACGACTCTATCGTAAATTCCCACCTCGCTGGGGAGAAAAATGATGAGTTTTCTCATCTGACATAGTAAATATACTCCCATGTTAAGTGTGCGATGAAGCAACAAACCTCGGGTTGATTTCAATATGATAATTAGACGCTACAGACACAATTTCAAGTTTCTTTCCACTGGGCGCCAAGAACTGCTTGCGCTCTATTCGCTGCCGCTCCACCCCGGCGCCGTACAACTCGCGCAGGATGCACTGCACCCGGGTGCGCTTGCCCGCGCCCGACGGACCGAACACCAGAAGGTGCGGAAAGTCGTCGCTTGACACCTGCGAAGATTGCAACCGCGTTGGCTCTGTGCCAGGATTTCGTCAACAATGTTATTGTTGGATTTGTGGCCAGACAAGAATAACAGACCAGCACCGACAGCTGACGGTTCTGATCATTGTGATAATCAAGGTCAGCTAGCTTGTGAGGCCGATGTTTGTCCACCCATAGTGCCATATTGACAATCTCTATTCTTTCTGTACGAGGCCTTCAAATCTGACTTTTTCCTTTTTGTTAAGAACACGGATTTCGAAAAGGATCGGATCACGTATGGGAACTTCGCCCACCGCCAGGTTTGTATTTGGATAGAGTTACGCATTGTACGAACGAGAGTAAAAGACACATGTAACCGATAATGGCCGCGGAATGCAGTTAAGCGACCGGAAATTGTCGCTGATGACGGCCTATACACTGGCATGCTGCGCCGGTTCACCTTCGTCAACGGCGGGATAGAAACAGGTGTATCCAAAAACTGATTTGGTTAGCTGCCAAGTTCCCGTACGGATTCTCTTCCTCGGGTCCTTTATGGCAAGTTGGCCTACGTCCAAATCACCAGTTGCGTAATGTACATGTACGGAGTTTTCAACAATTTTGCTCAAAATCGGTAAAAATTTGCTCAATTTGCTCAAGTTTCGAACTCAAGAAATCGAACACTAACAATATTTCTGAGAAGGACCGATATGTTGCTTCCATGACTTTTTTTACAAAAGTATATGTGGATCTTGACACGTATGATAAGTTGGCCCCTGCCCAAGTGACCAGTTGCGTATCATCCGAACTCAAATAATCGAGAGTGAAATCTCAAAATCGCTTAAACGTGCCCCATTTTGACAATTTCCACCTTCATAATCGCTATTTTCGTCTACCGTATTTCCTCGAAATACCCCCCCCCTCGAAATACCCCCCCCCCCCTCGAAATACCCCCCCCCCCTCGAAATACCCCCCCTCGTTTGACCCCCCCCCTCTCGGGACCACTATGAAACAATCACCCCCCCTCGAAATACCCCCCCCCCCCAAATTGAGTGTAAAGGGAACGTACATGACAATAACTGTAGTTTGTGTTCTGTGTACTGCAGAACACACGTTAAAACAATGTCGGTGTCACGTTAGAACAGTGTACATACCACCTACATACTAATATTAGTCTACAGAACCTTATCAATGGCGGTTTTTGTTGCATTTTTCGACGTCTGCGTACGTTTCAGACGACAATTTCGTACTTGGTTTTCAAAAATTGTCTTGTGAAATAATAACCCCCCCCCTCGAAATACCCCCCCCCTCGTTTAACCCCCCCCCCCCCCTCTCGGGACCACTATGAAACAATCACCCCCCGGGGGGTATTTCGAGGAAATACGGTATATACATGGCTTTATACCTATTTTTGCTTTTTTTATTGCGTGTTTCTCAGAGTTATTGATAATCATTTTGCCAATTTCTACCTTCATAATCGCTATTTTCGTCTACTGTATTTTGTCGAAAGATTGCCCCCCGGGGGGTGATTGCTCCCGAGAGGGGGGGGGGGGGTTAAACGAGGGGGGGTATTCCGAGGGGGGGGGGGGGTATTTTTTCGCCAGAAATTTTTTGAAATGGTAGTACAGAATCGTTGTTTGTGATGTGCGCTGGGGTAGAAAAATGCATCAATAACTGACATGTATAGACTCCTGTATACTAATATTAGTACGTAGATTGTATAAACACTGCTCTCACGTGATTCCGACATTGGTTTAACGTGTGTTCTTCACTACGCAGAACACAAACTGCAGCATTTGTCATGTACGTTCTCTTTACACTCAATCTGGGGGGGGGGGTATTTCGAGTGGGGGTGATTGTTTCTTAGTAGTCTCGAGAGGGGGGGGTTTAACGAGGGGGGTATTTCGAGGGAGGGGGTGATTGTCTCATAAAGGTCTCGAGAGGGGGGGGGGGGGTTAACGAGGGGGGGGGGGGTATTTCGAGGGGGGGGGTATTTCGAGGAAATACGGTATATACATGGCTATATACCTATTTTTTGCTTTTTTAATTTATTGCGTGTTTCTCAGAGTTTTATGGCAGGTTCAGGTGCTATATTGAATTTTCGTCATTTTATTTTGGGTCACATGCTGAAGTTATATATTTATTTATTGTTCTCAATAGAATCTGCAGTGGAAGAGTCACGGACATCACGAAGAAAAATTTGGTGAAAAAATATGTACCCCCGCCAAAAAACAAACAACGAAACCTTTATTGTATCGCATCTGCCCAAATCCCCAATTTGACGAACACCAATATTATGCAGCATGTATTTATTATATTTGTAACGATGACAAAAAAGGATTAGAATATATGAAAACAATTCGAATTTTTATTTCACCCCTGGAAAAAACACTTAAAAATCTATTTTTTTCAAAAAATTAGAAAATTCGTTAATTCGAAAATACTTTTCAAATTTTTCAGGGAATTCATGGACATACCTAAAACACATTCTTAAGTTAAACACGATAAATTAATTGATACGCGATATGTGCTGCATCTGAAAAAGCATAAATAATGATACAAAAAGGTCAAAAACGTTGAAATGATTTCCGTGGCGTCAGAGGCGTCCATTTAGGAATTCACCGAGCAACCCAAACTATTGCAATCAGCTCTATTGCTCTATTTACTTCTGCTGAAACAGACGCCACTCGGTGAAAAAAATAGATTGTGGGTTATTGTTGCAAGTTTTTGAACAAGTTCTGACAATACAACATGTGCCACTTCCTAAGGTTGAAAAGCGATCCAAACATAAAAACTGTCCAAATAGTGCTTTAAAGCTTCAAATTCAATATTTTTCCAAAAAAATTCGAAAATTACCCAAAAAGATTTGAAAATTCGAAATTATTTAAATGAAAATTCTTTTGGGGTAAAATTCGAAAATTCGGATATTCATTCGAGAAAAAACACTTAAAAATTTAAATACTTTTTTCTGGAGGTTTTGCCATCGTTACATATTTGACATTTTAAAATGTTATCCTCATGTATGTATGTTTATTTGTGTTTGTCCCAAGCTGGAACTGAAACCCGCCCCATAAGCCTCAGCGTATCAAAAATATCTTAGGTAGACAGCGCGCTGGTCCGTTAGAAATGCATTAGGTAAAATACTGGCAAAGGATTGGGAAAAAGCTTAAAATGCAATTTTTTCGAAATCAACTTTTTGGACTTAACGACTTGTAAAGGTAGAAGTCTCAAATGGTCAAACAAAAGAAGAAAATAAAAAATTACTATCGGATAAAACCCCCTGCCTATCTCTGCGAGCATCTACAGTCTAAGTCTACACCCCAAAATCACTAATCCCAGTTGTGGTACTCCTCGAACACCATGTTGGTAGGGTCAGTGTCATCGATTTGGATCACATTTGGGTTAGAGCAATGCACAGCTGCCAGGACGCACTGCTGAGTTGTCTCGCTGTAGGTCACGCAGTGACAGAACGCCTCGTCCTGGCATTTCCTGGGACGAATTGAGATGTGACAGATTGAGAATTTGTGTGACCAGTTTATTTTTGTGTGACCGGTCTCCATGAGGGGTCTACATGATTTGGACGCTCGCGGGGGCCGGATGTTGATACCTAGATACAAAATCGCTTCTCTGCAGGGGTAGATAGCTGAAGAATGTTTGTGATTTTTTCCCTTTTGTTCCTTCTACACCTGAGAAAGCGTGAAAAATTGTTTGCCAGGATTTGGCCAGCCAATGTGTTTCCAAATGCTTCTAAAGTATGAAACGTTACTCTCAATGTAAATTATAACTTTTATCTCTAGGTAGGCTCATTTGAGCATGGTCCATGTCCAGCTTTACTTGAAATCACAATTGCAGCTGAAAGGCCATCGATTTGGCTGGTCGATGAAAGGCAATTACCTAGGTGGCATAAATATAGGTTTTACCTGATTTTATTTTGCATATGTTACCATCTAAAATGTTATCCGGTGGCTCCACAGCTATTATATGCCTATATGATACAAAAAAGTGACTCGTCTTATCTTTATCTTACTTGTCTTTTTATGGCTGTATACGTTGGCTCAACCATATTTAAGTTACATACCTCTATTTAAAAAAACTATATTAAAACACGTTTATAATTAAAATAACGTGTTTAAAAGACGTTCTATGTTTCTACCTCTATACCTACCTGATACAATCCATTACATTCACCTCTGTGGAGGTAGATACTGTTAGACTAGAATCTGTGCGATTTCCCACATGAATCCTCCTGTGAAATATGTAAATATTTGTTGTAATGTGTGTAGATTTTACAACAAAAAATGTTTAGGTGTGTTTTATTTACCTGAAGTATCTGGTCGCATAGAACACCTTTGGGTCTGGAATGGTTACTTGCCTTTAGGGTTGGCAGCAAATTTGAAGGAAACAAAATTATGGAGTATTTTTATGTGCACATTGCACACACAAAAAGTAAGAATCAAACTAGAGATGGCTGCATTGCACAAATTTGTGGTGAACATTTGGGTTCATTTCCAGCGAAACTGTCCAGGATTTGTGCATTGGGAAATTTGGGTTACTACTACCCACTTATTTGTAATTTGGGTTTTGGGTAAATTCCTTCATTTGAATTAGGTAGACACTAAAATATTAAAAAAATCAGCAAACCATTTTTATCTTTGGGTTGTCTGTATTCACACACGGCATATCTGGCACCACTAGCGGGATAATCAGCCATATCACCCCAGTTCATGTCTGCTCGGAGCGTGGTGTGATTCAGTTGATGTGATGTAAACACGGTGAATTAGTGATGACACTTGAGTTTTCCAACTGATTTTTGAAAATCTGATTTTGTTTAAAAAATCATAGGGTGGAAGCTGATTTTTTAAATCAAAAGACAAAATTCATGGTAGACATGCACCAGGCACTTCATTTTTTTGTACACAAGCGCGCAATGTCACTTATGCTGCGATTACAGCTCGGGCATAAAATTGACCAGGCGTAAAATCACGATACGACATTGTTATTTCAGTCAAAGAAAGCTTAGATGGAGACGTTTCTTGTGTCCAAAGCTCATGAGTTTATTTCAATTGTACTGTGAGTTATGAATTTTAGCACAATTTTTCCAATTATGCGCTTAAGTTGCATAAAATTAGGGTGTGAAATTACAAAAATTTGCACCAAAATTCATAACTTCTAGTACAATTAAAATAAACTGATGAGCTTTGGACACAAGCAACATCTGCATGTGCGCTTTCTTTGACTGAAATTACAACGCCATATTTATCCATTCACCTGTAATTTATTTTACGCCCAAAAGTCAATTTTACGCCTGGCAATTTCACGCCCGAGCTGTAATCACAGCTCGGACGTAAAATTCCAGCGTAAAATTCCATCACAAAATTGATTACATGAAAGTGGATGATGATACAGGTCTGCAATTTTTCATGGAGAATATGTTTATCAATACCTTCATTGTGTCCAAGAGTCACCATCCACAGTCACTGCCATTTGATTGTGAAAATTCAAAAATTTATATTTTACGTTATAATTTTACATCAGCTGAAGAAAAATCAATTCTACACTATGTCATTGCATGCAATCACCTGGCATAGCTGATTTATCGATGGTTTTTTCTTCAGCTGGCGTAAAATTTCAACGTAAAATCGAAATTTTTGAATTTTCACAATCAAATAGAAGTGACCGTGGACGATGACCCCTGGTCATAATGAAGGTATGGATAAACATATTGTCCATGAAAAATTGCAGACCTGTATCATCATCCTCTTTCATGTAATCAATATTGCGATGGAATTTTACGTTGGAATTTTACGAATTTAAGCTGTAATCGCAGCATGAGGGTTGTTTTCATTGGTTTGATTGACTTTTTAGTGTCAAACCTTGCATTTCTATACGCTACCGAGAATTTTATGCCGTTATATGTTAGTGTAGGTTACAAAATTCATCAAATGTCATTCCACGCACTTTAAAGTTGGAAACATCACACTTAATACGTTCACCTTCTCTTGTTTGCATGATTCCGTGCACAATTCCCATTCCAATTTATGTCAAAGGCAGTTGTGAAAGCCAGTATAAATACATCACAAGACAAGTTGACAAAAAATTATTTACCGTATTACCTCGAAATACCCCCATGGGGGTTTATTATTTCGCCAGCAAAATTTGAGGGGGGGGGTTAATTCGAGGGGGGGTTTATTCGAGGGGGGGGTTAATTCGAGGGTTTTTTTTTATTATTTCGTCAGAAATTTTCGTAAGGATTGTAGTAAATAGTAGGCATTTGCGTACCCAAAATAGGTAATAAATGTGTCCAAACAGGATATATTTGGACATAAAAACGTAGATAGCTACACAAACTACTCTATGTGTAGCTGCAATGCAAATTAACAGTAATATACATCATGTACATTGCGTACATGACGCATTTATTATGTACATGACGTATTTACATCATTCCGAAGGGGGGGTATTTCGAGGGGGGGTTTATTATTTCCCCAGCCCATTTTGAGGGGGGGGATAATTTGAGGGGGGGGTTAATTCAAGGGGGGATAATTCGAGGTAATACGGTATGTAGAAATCACGGCTTATAATGCTATTCCATGACTCCACAGTCATAGACATAACAATAGGTATGCATTATTTGACACTTCGCACATATTTTTATTCTAAAGTCTATAGCGTAAACTTGTGGAAAATATAAATGGGAAAATCACTTAATTGTATTTTACAAATCCCACATGCAAGCTGTTAGGCTTTCATCTTGTGTGAGGGTGCCCCCAAGTATTTACTATATATACCCTAAGGGACACACCCCTCAGGCCACCCTTGATGCAGTAAAAAAATTTTTCATGTTTTTTTCTGGCAAATATAAATGGGACTTCCATACAAATTTTTGTTCCTGATGAAACAAAAATTATTGATAAATTTTTTTCTGGACATTTGAGACCAAAAAGTTTTTTTGACATTGGTAGATTGTAATTATGTGCATCTTTTCTACCCACTCAGAACCCCCGGAAGACCCACACAATGGTGGCGTTGTTGATCAAACATGAAATTTTTTTTGGAGAAAAACGTAGGTTTGAAGAAGTGAACAATCCATTATCCCAAGCTATTCATGGAGCACATGGGGGCCAGAATTGGCTTGTTTGGTGTCAGGGGCAACATATGGCTGCTCCTGGGCTCCATTTTTGCATTCAAGTATTTTTATAGCCAATGATAAAAATGGCCCTGCGTAGAGGGGGCACTCGCCTGACAGCGTGTCTGGCGCCTGCAGTGTCTTGACGCAAATGACAAAATACTTGTGCCCATCCAATGTGGACACTAATTATTTGATAAAAACCTATAGGGGCCAATGGGCAATGTGCCCTGTATCTAGTGTGACTGGGATAAACAAATGAAGAGGTCATGCCCAGAAAATTGAAAATCACAGTTTTTCAATCACAACTACAATTTTGATAATCACAAAGTTTAAAATCATTGTTGTCATGTTTTTGTGGTCCATGCCTGCTTGCTGGGGGCAAGTTTTGTGGGTGTGAGTCGACCAGGGGCCAAATTATACTCCCAACTTACCAGCAGTCAAAATATGGCTGTGGGAAAGCCATAAGTAATTTTTATTTTATTTGAAAAGGACCCAACACAAGTGCATTCATTGCTTGTGTTGGCAGCACACAAAAAAATTGGCTGTGCACTTTGCTGCAGCTGTATTTTGTGTGTTTTTTGAAAATTCCCATTTATATTTGCCAGGAAAAAAATTGGAAAAAACATTCATCAATCTGTAGCAGCAGAACAGGGGGGTGCCAGGGGGTGCCACTTGGCCTATATGTAGGCAAATATTGTGGGCAGCCCCACATCAAATGGCAGCCATATTGGGCCGCACGTTTCCCTGTGAGATGGTTATAAAAAATGAGGTACCTGATTTCCCATTTATATTTGCCACCAGTTTAGGTTGTCAACTTCCCATTTTCTGTTTCCATTTTCCGCAAGCAAAATTTTTCCTTTTCTGTTTCCGTTTTCCGGCTGCAAAATTTTTTCCGTTTCCGTTATCTGGCTACTAAATTTTTTCATGTCTCATTTTCCGTTTTCCAGCTCAATTACCTGTTTCTCTGCTTTTTTCCATTTTCCAGCTCAATTTCCATGCTTTTTTCCATTTTCTGGCTCAAAGTTCTGTTTTCTGTTTCAGCCAATGTGGTAAAAATACATGCAGGTTTTTCAATTTTCCCATTTCTGGATAAAATTCCTGCAAATTTTGCCATTTCTAGCAAAATTGCTGCAATTTTATCTGTTTTCAGCAAAAATTTTGCAAAATTTACCATTTCCATTCAAATTATACTTTGTATTTTTCCGTTTTCCAGCATTTCATTTTCCATTCTCTGTTTTCCAGCAGATGCATTTTTTCAACTTCCATTTCGGTTTTCCGGCAAGCACAATTTTTTCCCGTTTCCGTTTTCCCGCTAGTGCAAATTGTTTTCCGTTTCCCACAAATGATTTTGACACTATAGCTCCATTTTCGATGATTTTGAAAAAATCTGATTTTAATTTCAAAAATAGATTTTTTTATCAAGGCATTTAAAAATTGATTTACATTACTAACTCTGGGGTAAATCAGTTTATACCAGTTGTTTCATTTACACAAAACCCAGTATTTGGTATATGATTCTTTGAAATGTCCCCAAAAATTATGTTAATAACCGCACATCTTTCTACAGTTTGTAATGGAAGGTGGATTTTTTTATAGCGCCAGAACACATTTTAACGCAATATTTACTTTTAGTATGATTGATTGATACAAAGTAGCCACAGATTGATAAAAGTAGTCATTTGAGGGTGAATCATATAGCAGCTCCTATTTGCATATTCACCCATAAAGAAAGAATAAGTACACTCACAGATAATGGTGGCTGGGTATGAACCTCTATTGCCAAATGTTGGTCTCCTGTGTAATGGCAGAACGTTTTATATATAGATCTGATAGGTGAATAGTGAATTAGTATAAATAGCTAGGGGGCGGATGCTCACCAGAAAGTATAGGTATTTTGACAAAAATTTTGATGAGTAAGTTCAGGGTGTAAAAAATCTACATGGCGTTTTACATGTACACCGTATTTCCTCGAAATACCCCCCGGGGGTGATTGTTCCAGAGTGAGAATTTTAAGGGGGGGGGGGGGGGGTTAAACGAGGGGGTATTTCGAGGGGGGGGGGGGGGGCTTATTATTTCACCAGAAATTTTTTTTATCTCACAGTACTAATTTATTGTTTGTAACTTACGCAGACGTTGAAAAATGAAACAATAGCCACCATATATAAGAGTCTATAGACTTATTAAAGTGTGTGGATCGTAGATGGTACAAAACCTGTTCTAACGTACCACAGTCATTGTTTCTGACGTGTGTTCTGCATTACCCAGATACCAAACCGCAGCTTTAGTCGTATGTTCCCTTTACATACAATTTGGGGGGTATTTCGAGTGGTTGGGTAATTATTTCATAGTGTCCAGTTTGAGAAGGGTATTTCGAGACGGGGGGTATTTCGAGGGGGGTATTTCGAGGAAATACGGTAAATACATTTAGTGTTAAGGAACACCACAAAAATATCTTATGTGAATGGCCTATGTGAATGAATTGACAAGCTCTCACCAGGTAAAAAATTTCCAGTCCAGGGGCCAGTTCCACAATTATCAAAATGATAAGTGAGAAGTGAAATGGCAAAAGCGAAGTGAAATGGTAATTGCATTGAGAAGGAAATTGGCAAAAGTGAAGGGAAATTACTTTTTCTTTTTTTACTTCGCTTTTGCCAATTGATCTGCCATTTCACTTCGCCTTTGCGCTTTTACTTCGCCTTTGCCATTTCATTTGTCACTTATCATTTTGCGGAACTGGCACCAGGTCTAAATCAATCCATTTGGTGGTTGTATTGTAGTAGTATGCATACACTGTTGTCACAGCAGGGTTGGGCTAAAAGTGTTCTCATTGCATGTAAAATGTGAAATACATGTAAAGTAAAACATTTAAAGTTGGACTGTTTTTGAGACCCACCTTTGATAAGCATGTCCAACAGTGTCCATTAGAAGGAAGTATTGTGGCATATAGTAGATCATACAAGTCATCCCTGAATGGGCACACCACATGACCCCAGTATTTTTCACCTAGCCACTGCACAAATTTAAATGCAATATGTTAATAACAGACACATTTGTGAATGTGCTTTTGAGAGAATATTTTTCTTTAAATAAGCCCTGCCTGGACAACCCCCCAATATCACTGCGATAATGAAAAAGCGAATACCCCAGGAGTGAAACTTTCATCAATGCTGTGTGTGCATTTGTGTGATTCCGAATCAAATGCCACAGTCAACATGCATAATTGCATTGAATTGCACTGCACTTGTCGACGGTGTCTGTTTGCATCAAGAAAATGATCAGTTTCTTTACATCATTGCTTTGACAAAGCAAAATTTTTTGAAAAATACTGAATGCTCAGTAAAATTTGGATGCAAAGGATATTTATTTACATATGTACTTACCATAACATTTTCAAGGAAAAATATGACAAATCCAAAAAATGACCTAAACCTTCTCTGGCAGTCGTATTTGATGAAAAATAGTAACTCAAGGCTTAGTATAGCACAGTGTTTGGTACATATATTTTCTCAATTCTACACACATGATTTTGACATGTTTGATCCTTATGTGTTGCGTGATTAGCTGCAATCCACATTGTCACATAACATGAACCCATGTAGAAAATTGAACTCTCAGATGTCTGTTTACACATGTTTTGCAGTTCTGCAGTCATTGCTTGCTGTTGCTCAAAAGAGACCATCAGTAAAAGTAGTCTCAGAAATGTTTCACCCTGCATCATTATCAATTGGTATCCAGCAGGTGTCCTGTAGATTGTAACCATCACCAGTGTTCAGACAAATCAAATAATCACTCATGCAGAGGAAAGAATAGAATCCAATATATTTACAGGTTTATTCCAATCTGTAGAATGTGAAAAATTACAATTGCTGAAAACAGGTGTAAATTGGCCAAAATAGGCATAAATAACTTGGAGATATCCATATGGCTTAAAGTATTGAAAATTGGCAATTTGTGAGAATTAGCGTTTTGAAGAAGAAGAAGGGGAGGGAGGGTTCCAGGAGTTAGTAGCCAGAAATTTTGACCCAGGATGTGAATGTGGTGTGGGGTAGACAGAAAAATTTGTTAAACTGTTTGGCAGAAAATCTGCAACCTCCTCCTCCCACTCAATCCCCACTCAATCCTGATCTATTTTTGGGAACAATTTTGTTGTAAAAATTTTTTCTTGAAAACGGAATTTTTCTTCCCAAATTGGAGGTGTTCCAAACCAAGGGAGGGATGTGAACGTCAGTGATGTTTTAAAATAACAAAAAATTGTTACTGACACAAATGTGAGTTTATTGAAAATACTACTACCGTATTTCCTCGAAATACCCCCTTGAATAACCCCCCCTCGAAATACCCTCGTCTGGAATAAGGCAGATCATGTATGCAAGGTACATGATATATAAATTAATGCCAATATGCATCGCAGCTACACATAAGAGCACCGTATTTCCTTGAAATACCCCCTTGAATTCACCAGCTCCTCCCTCGAAATACCCGCAGGTGTTTTCGAGCTGAGGAAAAATACCCACCCCCCTCCCCCTCGAAATACCCGCAGGTGTTTTCGAGCTGAGGAAAAATACCCCCCCCCCTCCCCCTCGAAATACCCCCCGAAATGTACAACATGTAAGAGTTTTTAAAGCAAACACCAATAATCGTCGCTTTATGATCACCTTTCTTTACAACCAATTATGCAGCGTCTGCCAATTTCCTTATCGGCAAGGGCGATTAGGTAGTAGCATGTGTGAAAAAAGCGAGAAAAAAACCCAGAAAAAAAACTATACTGATCCCCCTATCCTGATCCCGCTATCCTGGTCCCAAAAAGTCGATCCCATTTGAAACCTATCACGAGGTGGTGGTAAAGTGACAATTATGCGTTTGCATGAATAAGTTGTGACAAGTGGACCTATCGCTAGGGTTCAGAAGATATATCGTATCGAAAATCGAATATCGATACTGAAAATTTTGAGAAAATATCGAATATCGACCGTTTTTGAATATCGATATCGAATATCGAACATTTTTCTGATATATCAAACTTGTATTGTGTCCCCAAATCAAACTTTGATTTTCATTTTGAGATATCTGTGATTGATGTGATGTGTTTATAAGTTGGCAGTCTTTTCCAAGGGAATGTTATTGATTTTACTTGGGTGACTGGGGTGAGGAGCTAGGTGATATCGGACCAAATCAACAGACCCAGCAACTGGGGAGGAAATGTGTTCACTTTGGTTGCAGTTAATTCCGAGTTCAAACATAGCTCTTAGATCACTGCAAGATGTAGGGTTAAATTCGTTAACATTTTCCATTTATAACAATATAACCCCCCGGGTACTACGTTCTCATCATTATGGGCCAAATAGCAACACCTCGGGCAATGTCCATATTCGTCAGAACTCTCAACGATGCGCTCATGCAGCCCATCCTGCCTAATGACGCCAAATTTACAGCACCTAATGGGGGACTTGGTTACCTTTTGCACGTGTGGAACGACAAACGATGGCAGCACGCCAACCAAATAATCGCACAATTCCGATAATTCAACGAGCGACATGGTGTCCACCGGACGATCAACAATTGCCCTACAAGCCCTACACTTGCCGCGTGCGCGAGAACCCTGCCTGCCAAACTTCACCAGCTTGGTGCCTTTCGACCTAGCTATTCCGAAGGACGTAGGCTTCGGAACTTTTCGGTCTACAGCTAACAAAGTCCGGTCGCGCAAATTGCAAAAGCTTGCGGCGGATAACGTGCGGCTGTAATTTCCCTCTCTTACCCACCAAATACCAAAGGTTTCTAGGCTGCACAACTTTCTTCAGCCTTTCAGCAGTCTTCTCAGAAACACCACAAATTCCGGGCTCAATAAAAGCTGGCTCCATGATCAAGTGATCAAGCAACCACTGCTGAGAAGCATCACAAATCACTTCGCCATTGGGCAAAACAGAATCAATAACAAGATCACCAGCGCCCTGAACCTTTTCCGCATACGTGGCCCTTCGCTGAATTTGAAACAATTCCGACACGGGTTCAAAACTATCAAAAACAGGGCCCACTTCCAAATCATCAACCTCCCAGAAACCTTCAGAACTTGGCGCACTTTCAGAAACAGAAACAAGATTAGCCCACGCTTCGAAAACCGACAACTGAACATCACTCGAATGCAAGCAAATAAAAGCAACTTCCATCATGATTCACAAATTAGAATAGAAATAAGTAGATCCACTAGCTGGAATGAGCCAATAGATTAAGTAGAGAATTAGTCGCACCAGAGTAAGCTTGAATTACACTAATTGGGTTTCTCGAATCACGTTGCAAATAAAGTTCCAAAGTATTTAAATATTTCCAATTTACCTTTCCACTTTCCAAATCAAAACATTAACACAAAAAAATGACTAAATAACACTCAGGGTCATATAAGCTAAACCAGACAGGTGAGGATAGCAGTACAATGCACTGGTAAGAGACCACACAAGACCAGGTACTTAAGTCCTAGCTTGGCACAGCACCACTATCAAAAGTAATTCTACGACGACGTAGCACAACTGTTTGGGCCCTTACGAAAGCCTAGAGCGAGTCAATAGGTGTACAGCCTACTCCAGCTTATACTACGCCTAAAACAAGTCCACAGAGGTCCAGACGTACAGTAAGCATCACAGATGGTGGGTTCTCCCCATACAACACCCTATCTTAGCTATACCGGCAGCTCCGTGTGGCCACTCCTGCCCCTGTGAACCTAAATGTCACCGTGCAGAGGGAAGAGAAGGCCTATGCCAGAGTTAGCAGAGAATGAATAACCAAGGGTAGGCTCATTTCAGCTGGTAAATCACTGACTTAGTAATTAGAATTGGGTTGGATAGACTGATGAGGATCACAAGATTGGGGCTCTATTTTATAGGTTTGAAATGCCCAAAACCGGTTTGCAGCTGGGCGGAGCCAACCAATCACCAGAGTACATTCGAAAGTGTAACCAAAATAAGTGACCTCAGCTGAACCAAGCCATGTACCACAAGGGTTACTTTTTAATGGAACAGAGGGAATGGTGACTTGACATTTAGGAACACCTTTCTTCTGGCACTCAGCCATTTAATAAACCAAACTTGGAACTGTGCCAAACTAGAAAGTACAATACCTACAGTAACCTACCAAATGTAACTACGCAAACCAACAGCTTAAAGTGCCTAAACCGAGTGAGACTCTCAAAACTAAACGTGATGCAATTAAAACATGCCAAGTAAATCCACAGCTACTCGAACACTGCAAACAAGTGCAAAAGGACCAAAAACACAAAAACAACCGTGTTTGCTCAAACGTGAGCTCGTCCAGCCAGCGTACCAATCGGCCAACGCGGAATCAAACACAAAGTGCAGAAATGCAAAACACAGAATTAAGTGCGAAACACAGAAATAAGTGCAAAACACAGAAATAATGGCAAACGTAAAAGTACAATCACAAACACATGCAATTATCACAAACTAAGGGGGTTAGGTGGGTAATTAAGTGCAAATAAACACAAATACATACGCAATAAATCACATGCCGCGGCACCTACCGCGAACCTATTTCCTAACCCTACTCCTACAGCCTACAACATCACAAAACTCCTCCCTGTGGCAGCAGTGGCTACGGGATATGTGCCAAATTACAAACAAAAACAGCCTTTTTGGCACTCTTCCAATTTCCTTTGGATTGGCCCGTCTCTACTCCGAAGGACGTAGACTTCAGGAGCTATCGGGCCGCTCCCTATTTTACTATTTTACCAAAGGCACATACCCCTCCAGAAGGGGTGACCCGTCTCTACTCCGAAGGACGTAGGCTTCAGGAGCTATCGGGACCATCCCTTCCGGTGGCCACTCCCACCAAAAAACTCTCTGAGCGGCCAAAACTCTGTCGCTCCGCGGACGTTTCCGGCGATCGCTGTCGCCGCTCGCGGGGACTGGGTAGGGGGTAGATTTACAAGTTTGAGTAATAAACTGTCGCCAAAATACGGCGGCAGCGCTTAACCCCCCTTCAAAAACACGCTCGGTGCCATTTTTCAGAAGTTGGCACTCGGCCAAGAGTGGCCGATTCGACGCTCTACAAAAATCCCCAAAGTCACCCAAAATCCCCCTCTCCCGGGTTCCGGCGGTCGGCGGCCGTCAAATGGCGGTGGCGCAGCGCTGTCGCGGCCGTCGGAGTCGTTCGCCGGCGCTCGTTCGGTCGCCATACCCAGGGTAATCAATTTTCGACCGGCGCTTGCTTTTCTTTTTAGTGAAAGCGCCGTAAGTCTCACAAAAGTTGGGTTCCGTACCCGGTGGCGTCGAATGACGTCACTCGGGCTTTTCATGAGTAAATACGGCTAATCAGGCCGTTTTGCTAATTAAGGCCGGCGACATAGCGCCATCGATCTACCGTTCTATGGTAATTCGCGCTTAATCACCGTCCCAGAGGCGTAGGTCTGGCACTTTGGTGATCTGGCGCCAATTACCATAGCTGGCGTCCGCTGCGCCGTAAGTCTCCTATAAGTTAGGTTTCATATAAGGCGGCGTCGTGATGACGTCACTTGGCCCAAAAGGGGTCAATATGGCGTCCCCGGCGGCTAAAGCGCCATACTTAGGGTTTAGTAAGCGTTAATTGACGCTGGGTCACCGTCCCAGAGGCATAGGTCTGGCACTTTGGTGGCCCGCCGTCGATTCTCGCATTACACATTGCATATGCACCCTTCGGGCATGGAAATGAGAAGGTGACAGAAAATCAACTGAACCAATTGCATATTCCGAGTAGGCACTTATAAAGGTTGGTTGAAACATGAAGTTTAGGGGTACAGAACAATCACACAAAACCTACTGGAGTGTGGGTATGCATGTAAATGAATATAACTACTACAATTTAATGTGTAACAAATGCAGTGAAACTGCAACAATGCCCATAGGCACTTGTGTTATAGGTACAAGCTGTAATGTCTACAATTATTGTTTTCCTGATACAATGTTATTCATCATGTTTTTCTTCCATTTCCTAATGTTGACTGTTGTGAACCTTGTTAAAATCACCATTCACATTTCAGTAAAGAGATGAACAACCATATTTGCAACCACATGAAAATACAATATGCCACTTGAAATATGCCTTGCTGTACCAGAAGCAAAATATTGAAATATCGAAAATATCGAAATATCGATATCGAGTATCGAGCATTTTTTCTATCGAATATTGAATATCAATATCGAGGTCCATATCATATCGATATTGAATATCGAGTTTCAGAAAAAATATCCAATATAAAATATCGATATCGAGTTTCAGAAAAAAGTATCAAATATCGATATCGAAAAGTCATATCATCCGAACCCTACCTATAGCAGCCATTTTTTGTGGAAACAGTTCCTATTTACCTACCTAGTTGTCAATGTTCACCTCAAATTTGACTTTCATCCAACCACCCAGTGTCAAGTTATTCAAAATTTTATGTGTCGGTCCAAATTGCTGCACCACTGTATTTATTGCGGTCAATTTTCATCGTAGCTACACATAGACTAGTTTGAGTAGTTAGTTATGAACGTTGATATGTTCACATATATCCTGTTTTATCGCTTTTATTTCCAGTTGTGGGTATGTAAAGGGGTATCGTCACTACGATCTTTCATGAAAATTTCTAACGAAATAATACCCCCCTTGAACAAGCCTCCCCTCCCCCCGAAATACCCCCCTCAAAAGTTCCACTCTGAAAAAATAAACCCCCATTTCCACTCTGAAAAAAAAATGAAAATACGGAAGTTTGTGTAGCCGTCTACGTTGATATGTCGAAATATATTCTGTTTTACCATGTTCATTGCCAGTTTTGGGTATGCAAAAGCCCATCTTTACTATGACTCATCTCGAAAAGTTCTGAAGAAAAAATACCCCCGAAATACCCCCCTCAAAATTTTCACTCTGAAAACATAAAAACCCTTGGGGTTATTTTGACGAAATTCGGTATACCGTATTTCCTCGAAATACCCCCCCCCCCTCGAAATACCCCCCCCCTCGAAATACCCCCCCTCAAAATGGACACTATGAACTTATAAACCCCCCCCCCCTCGAAATACCCCCCCCCCCAAATTTAGTGTATAGAGAACGTAAATGACAAAGGCTGCGGTTTGTCATCTGGGTAATGCAAAACACACGTTAAAAACGATTACTCTGTTATGTGAGAACAGTGATTATACGTCTACACACTTATACAAGTCTTTAGAGTCTTATAAATGGCGATTTTTGTTGCATTTTCGACGTCTGCGTACGTTTCAGACGACAATTTAGTACTTGGTTTTCAAAAAATTTCTGGCGAAATAATAAACCCCCCCCCTCGAAATACCCCCCCCCCCTCGTTTAACCCCCCCTCAAAATTCTCACTATGAAACAATAAACCCCCCGGGGGTATTTCGAGGAAATACGGTATGTACCCTAAAAGCTATTGGAAACACCATGTGCCACACATTAAAATAATAAAATGTTAAAATATTTACGATTACTGGACGGACAGAACACTCTACAATGAATAATACCATATTTTTATGAATAAGGTCACGTGAAAAAATACTCCAAAACACACCCAAAGTAGAAGGAACATGATTAATATGAGAAAAAATTCATGTTTGTTCAGATGGGATATGGTACATTTCATTGTAAGGTGCAATGTCGCGTGAGTATACGATGTTTTTCGCCCAAATATATAAAACAATGATATATAAAACGATTGCTAAGACGTGTCGAGCAACATATCTTGTGGTCCATGTGCGTGCATTTCTGCCGGCTTTTTGAACGGTATCGTGTTCGTATCACAAGTTGTGATTCACAACTCGGAGAAATATGTATTTCTTGCACTTTTTGAAGCTATCAGTAATTTGGCAATGTTTAAGTTGAAATTACAACTAAAATTGTCACTAAGAGAACATTCATTTTGTATTGTGAATGTGATGTAATGGCGCCATGCCGCTTGTGCCATTGGCGCGTGGCGCCCCTGTTCCGTGGCGCCTGGCGCCAACTTTCTGAAAGGTGCCATGGCGCCCTTGGCGCCTGGTGCCCTTCTCTGAAAGGGCGCCAAAATGGCGCCAGCAGGGTTTCAAGATGAATGTTGTGTAAATGAAGAAAAAATGGAGAAAAAAGTGCCTGAAAAAAAATGTAAAAAAATTGTATTTGGAAATTTGTATTGGAAAATAAATTTGTTGCTAGTCCCATTTATGTTGAATTAATCCTTGGGAAACGAATAAATATTTAAGCGATAGGGTGTAAATATTACATTTACAGTGTTGGAGAAACGTTTTTAGTACACACAGGGTTATTGTATGCACTTCTTTTTCCGGGCGCCGGGCGCCCTTATTTTTCAAATGGCGCTATGGTGCCCTCTTTGCGTGGCGCGGTTGGCGCCTGGCGCCCTTTTTCTGTGGCGCCCTTGGTGCTTGGCGCCCAGTTTCCAAATGGCGCCAGGCACCCTTTTTTCTGGCGCTTTTCCATCACTATTGCGATTACCAATTGCGATTACCAAATTTTCAGAACAAGCATTTTGTCATAAAATTTTACAACACAAATTGACTGCAATTTAAACTTTATCATCGCCGAATTTTTTGTAGCTTCAGAAATTTTTGCACCTATTTACTGGTATCCCAGTGGAAACACTCACACACAGACCACAAGATTTGTTGCTCAGCAAGTCTTAGCAACCGTATAGGTATCCAAAAACATTATTCTATAGATTTGGGCGATAAGAATCGTACCGATCATGTTTTATTATATTAATGATTTGTCACTTGACAATGCAGAAATTGATCCAATGCTTTTGCCAGGGAAGCAGATAGAACCAATGCGTCAAATACAGTATATATGCATTAAATTCTCGTTAACACTAACACCCTGTCTGTCAAGATGTGTAGTAGGAAACAATCAGTTAAGAATGCATAGAAGGTGAGGTAAAGTACTTTTTTTGTGAGAATGTAAAAGTGAGTATTTTTCTCACAGCAAATGTAAATCTGTGTATTTTTCTCACAGAAAACGTAAAAGTGAGTATTGTTTCAATCTTTACTCCACATCAAATGTTTTTTATTTTTTTCCCCACTAACTTTTTAGAAATATGTGGATCACTTTCTATGTGTAGTAGTTGATTGAATTACTACGTCAATCAACTACTACAAATGTAACCCGTTGATTTTTCTGTAGCCCAAGTTACCTCACAATGGAAAAAATAGTGCTGAAATGTAAAATTGAACTTTGCAGTAAAATTTATTACATTAGGACAAATAAAGACATCGCCCTGAAATTTTACACTGCAAGTGGTTACCATTATCTTCACCATGTCCAAAAATCAGCATAAATGGTCCATACTTCGCGGAGATGAAGATAATGGTTACAACTTGTTTCATGACAAATTTCATTGTCATAACTTTATTTGTCCTAATATAATCAATTTTATGGTGGAGTTAAATTGTTCATTGCAGCGCTTTTTTTCGTTATGCTGTAAATGTCTTTTAAAATACGTTTTCTGTACTCATGCACTTTCAAATAGTACGCGTAAAGGTGAGCACCGGTATTGTTTCCAGAGGAAACATACCGTATTTCCTCGAAATACCCCCGGGGGGTTTATTTTTTCAGAGTGAGAATTTTGAGGGGGGGTTAAACGAGGGGGGGGGGTATTTCGAGGGGGGGTTTATTATTTCGCCAGAAATTTTTTGAAAACCAAGTACTAAAGTGTCGTCTGAAACGTACGCAGACGTCGAAAATGCAACAAAAATCGCCATTTATAAGACTCTAAAGACTTGTATAAGTGTGTAGACGTATAATCACTGTTCTCACGTAACAGAGTCATCGTTTTTCACGTGTGTTTTGCATTAATCAGATGACAAACCGCAGCCTTTGTCATTTACGTTCTCTATACACTTAATTTGGGGGGGGGTATTTCGAGGGGGGGGTTTATAAGTTCATAGAGTCCATTTTGAGGGGGGGTATTTCGAGGGGGGGGTATTTCGAGGGGGGGGGGTATTTCGAGGAAATACGGTAAATACGTTTTAACAACAATGCAAGTTAGCAATGAAAGTAGGTGGGCTATAATACATCTATTTCATGATAAGTTTATCAGTTGCCGCGGCACCTTTGGGGCTCGGCGCTATCCACACCGCCTATTGCTGATGAGATAATAAGTTATTTACACTATCAGAGTTGACAAGTGTGGGATAAATGTGAGTTTGTCAGGGTTTTGTGACAGTTGCAACCGTTTTTCTACAGAATACCCCCAGTGGGTTTATTGTTTTGACAACAATATCTGAGGGGGTTTTATTTGATGGGCAGGGGCTTATTTGAGCGGGGTTATTATTTCATCAGAATTTTCCGTGAAGGATCATATTTACATACCTAGTAGAGAATATGCTGATAATAAGTGTAGCCGAATGGGACATATTTGGACATACATATCAATGTTGATAATTTTAGCTATACTCGGCGGACCGCATGCTATGCATTTTTCTGAAGGAAACACTCCATCATGACGTCATCAATAATAAAATAAAAATAATTCCAGCAAAAAAAGAAAACACATTCCAGGAAAAAGCATTCCTCATTTGTGCGCAACTGTAATGATGCGCATTCAGAATTATTTTTAGTTACTTATGCATTAGGTATACTCGGCGGACTGCAAGCTATGCATTTTTCCAAAGGAAACACTCCATCATGGCGTCATCATTCATAAAATAAAAATTGTTCCAGCAAAAAAAGTCTCAGGTAAAACAATCACCACTTGTATGCACATCGCCACTTATGAAGGCACATAACACATAAACTAGTGAATTTGAAGGTTAAAATGGTCAAAGAGGTATGAAAATTAGTGATTTTGAGTGAAAATTGGGACAGAAGTCCTTAAAAAA
This sequence comes from Sphaerolaimus hirsutus, assembly GCA_964036195.1. NCBI lineage: Eukaryota > Metazoa > Nematoda > Chromadorea > Monhysterida > Sphaerolaimidae > Sphaerolaimus > Sphaerolaimus hirsutus. The sequence goes on from OZ038457.1 coordinate 10,144,128, forward strand.
TACTCACGCTGCCCTCACGGTGCTGGCGTCGCGTACCAGCAGGGTGTAGTAGCTTTACCCAACAGTCCGTGGCTGCGCACCAGAAAAGGTACAAAATGTTTTCACTCTGACCAAGACTCGAACCCGGGACCTTTTACTAAGCATGTGAATGTTCTAACCGACTGAGCTACCAGAGGCCACATTTTCCACCGCTCTAACTATAAGCTTGCAAATTAGCAATGGTAACCATTCACTTTCGAACAGCATCAAATTTCTGCGAAATACGTGCGTAGGACGGACTGAAAAAGGACATTTTTCTAATCTGTGAAACAAACGGTACGAGTGTCACATTATTTTGAAAAAGGAAATTATTTGGATATCTTGTTACAAAATGAATCAAAGTTGGCCACGCTTCTTGGCTTTGCGTGAGCTTGGTGCGTGCAGCGCGGACTTGGTAAAGAATGTGGAACACGTTCGCATGCAGTCCATGCAACTGAGCACTTCAAAGAAGCTCGAACGCTCGCACAAATTCACTGGCAGCTCATTTTCGATGGATGTTGAGCAACAAAATCAAAGATAGTTCGTTCGTTTGTTGAGTTACGTTGGTGTTGACCCCCCTAACAAGAATTCAAACAGCCGTATAAACTGTCAATTTTACAGTATGCTATGTGGTTCAACTGACGGCAGCGTGTGCATTTTCGATCTGGATCGACCGGTTGCAGAAGAAATCGGAGTTGTCAAGCATCCGGACGAACCGAAGCGACGCCGCTATGGGATGATTTCGGTGGCGAAACGCGCGAAGGACGCGAGTAGAAGTTCAAAACTGTCTCACCATTCCTCTCTGGTTGTTCGTATATCCTGGTATCCGCACGACACTGGTCAGTAAATGGTTACAGGTTACACGGGTTTTGTAGATTTGCCCTATCGCCGGTGTAAATCACTCCACCGGAGATACATAGCCTAGCGGCGCCTAGGGCGGATAGGTAGCTGCCGCATTGAAGGGTGAACCCTCGACACCTGTCTAAACGCCTGTATCAGTATTGTGTTTTTTTTGGTATGGTTTTTGGCACACAACCAAAAATTACTTGCGATGGGGCTCTGTTTTTTAAACCATTTATTGTCAATTAACAGTGGCTCTGTTAAGTGTTGATTTGATTCGGTGTCACAGCGCACGTTATCGTGTGAGGTGCACAGCGTGTGAAGTGCATCTTTGCACTCTAATGGCCTCTGTCCAATTCGATATATGCAGACGGAAATTCAATGGTGGTGTGCGACTTGTATAATGTGATTTGAAAACTTGATTTTGTTTAAGATGGTCTATGGTAGATTGTAAAGCATGTGCTCAGTGATCTATAAGTGGAATCCTAACTAAATCTAATCATACAGGCATGTTCGCATCAAGCAGCACCGACTGTCGACTTTTATTGTGGGACACCAATCGCATGAAACCCGTGGAAACGTACCAATTGGTCGAGGGATGGACCGCGCAGGGCACTTCCCGCGGCGCGCGCCCTTTGAATTGTCATGATTGGGCACCCCTCACTGGGTCCTCACCTCGGCTCGCCGTTGCTGGCGAACTCCCCGAGGTTTGTCTAGGGTTGGCACTTGATTTTTTAAACTGGTTTAAAAAAATCAAAGACCGCATAACACCACCTAGACCCGGGGCTCTTCAGTTTGGGGCCGGGTGGGGCCAAAATTTGAGAATATGGTAGAATTTGGTGAATATCATCTTTATGGGCAGAGTGATACTTTGGAAAAGTATCAACATCGAAATGTGATATTGTTTCAGGTATATTTCAGGTGATTCTGGTCGATCTGCGCAGCGGGTCTTCCCTGTACCGCCTACGATCGTCCGCCAGCCGCGGTATAGCAAACTCGGTCAGGTGGTCGCCTGTCAGGGAGCACATTTTGTGTGTCGGTACGGCGCACGGCGCCATAGATCTGTGGGACGTGAGACACTCGAGAAAACCGCTCGTGCAAGTTGCACCGCCGCACAGGTTTGCCTTAAATATCTCGTCTTTTTTTGGGCAGGGGTTTTGTACGTTTGGACCCCCGCGGGGGTTAACAAAATTTCAGGCGGGGGTTCAATATATAGGCTTTTCAGGGGGGGGGGGGTTCAGGGGATAGTAGCCAAAAAAATTCCCCCTGGTAGATAGCTGAGCGGCCTCCAGGATAGAAAGCTGGCGTATTTCGGAGGGCGTAAGCCCCCCAAACCCCCTACAATACCCCCGTCATATTGGCATCTTGGTGCAGTGGGTCACTGGGCGTGGCGTGCGTACGCTGGTCCCCCGACGGACTTCGGGTGCTGGCGATGTTATCCGACACAAACATTCGCACGTGGATTGTTCACAAAAACGTCGCCGAAGAAGTTACCACACCAGCTATACAGGTGTGGGTGAGAAACAGTTTTAACGACCGCACTTTTTTAAACGCTTTTTAAAAACATCAAACCCAAAATTCACTAAACCCCTTTGAGTGCGATTTGTGAGACTTTCCGTTTGTTGTATATTTTTTCACCTATGTACCTGCGCCTATATTTCCAGCTGCGCCCGTCAGTCGGCATGACACTGCCAATCAAGTTATCGCAATTTGACGTTCATTTCGCGGCGGGTGGAAAGTTTCGCGACACCGCACTTTTTGTGCCTAGTTATGATGACGTTCACGTGCTGCGCGGCGACGGCAGTTCGAGTGGCGGTAGTATCTCTGTCCTCAGTGGACATTTCAGGTTACTTTTTGTCTGATGATCTGATGCTATCACGTTTGTTAATGGCAATGCTTGCTATTTAAAAAGGTTCCCGATTCTGTATCGTTCAGATAGCCATCTTTTTCTCCGACCAAAATGCAGAAATTACTGGCAAGGAAGCAAATATTGGTTTTTCCGTTTCCTTCCTGGTTTCATTTCACTTACCGTAAGATGCTCCGTTTTTGGATATATTTAGTTTCTTCGCATTGGGCAATCTGCGCCGGTACTGCACGCCTAAATACACATGTAATTTCACCACAATTTCACATGTACATGTCCACCAACTGCAGGTGGGTGAACGCGTGCGCCTACCGCTCGTGGCACCAGGAGCTGTACACGTCGGGCAGCGACAAGCAGATTCTCTGCTGGCTGCCCAAAATGGACGATGACGCCTACTTGCAGTCGCTGGGATCGAGCCTAGCTGAAGCTACCAGAAACTTGGAGTGTGATGAGTGGTCGGATTAATTGATGTATTCTTGGTGACCTTGTTGCCTTCGGTATAAGTGCTTTACGTTTTCTAGTCGAAATTGTGATTTGATTTCATGGTGCCTGAGTACCTGTTACTGGCAAATACATTCCACCCTTCTTCCAGTTGTTTATTTTTACAGTATTTTTGGTTGACTCCTTGCATTACCCCCCCTGAAAAGTCCCAGGAAAGTTTTTTATAAAGGTTCTCCTACCGTTGCAAGTAGATTTAATTGGCCAGATCTTCTGGGTAGTAATTCAAGGAAAACTCGGTGCTTTAGTGCTAGGAGCCAATTTCTTGAGATGAGTTTCCTCTGTTATCACAAATATGTCATTACGCAGAACACATGCATAAATATTTTTCACTGAATGATTTTTAAAACTTGCAATTTTCGCTCCGTGTGCTACCGTCTAAAAGTATCTGTATTCCCATTTCGCTAATGAAAGAAATTAAAAGTAATGAAAGAGCTTTCTATTATCGAATTACTTCTCCGTTCATGTCGGTTCATATACAAATGAGTGCTACTATCGGAAAAATTGTCAGCTGCAAAAATGTGTGAAAATCCGTTACTCGCGTTAGCAGTGCGATGGGGCGACTGAAGTTCGCCACAGTTTGCTCCAGCAACATGAATAGGAGTATGGAGGCACACAGCTTTCTTGCGTGAGTATTCTGGAGGTGCTTTTTTAGGCCTGAGCTCTCTGCAAGCGAGCTCGCTCTGCATGTACTAGCGGCCTGCGAGTAATATGCCGCTCTGCAAGTGCGTTCACCCTACAAGTAAATGTGCACCTCAGCTAGCATTGAAAAAATAAAAAATCTATCTGAAGCATAGCAGGGTTAGCATTGAATAATTGAGGCTTTTTAAATATCAGAAAATATAAAAAAATCTTATAAACACCTTCCCGGACAAGTTCACCACCCATTTTTTAATTTCACTTCGAATGCAATGTCTCCGTCCATGGGGGTGTTATAAAGCTGAAACTTTGTATATATAAAGTTGTAAGACCCCTCTACTCTCCAACAATCGGGGAGGTGCGGCGACTCACTACAGGGTGGGTCGTCCTATATGCAACAATTTTTTTGGCGTTTTTGGTGTCCCAAACAAGTTCACCACCCACTTGATTGGCTACACTATGAGAGCCGTATCTCCAGCTGTGATGGCGGTATAAAGCTGAAATTTGGGGGATGTCTTGCCAACAACCCCCTCACAATACACCAGTGGGGCGGCTGCCGACGACCCACTGAAGCATGGGTCACTGCATATAAAGTTGACCATTTTATAAAAACAGCCCAAGTGTCCCAAAACAAGTTCATCACCCAACTGCATTAAAAAAATGTTGCAACGACATACCTAATATAAAACTGAATCAGGTTGGAACCCTAGTATGGCCAAAATAAATTTTCAGTAGAGCTCCCACCCTATCCCATAAATGGTAGACCGAATATTTCACTTTAAACCAATTTTTTGTTTCACACTTAAAAAGTTGGTTTACAAAGTTCACTAGAGAATGGTCTAAGGTTCAAAGTTATGTAAACAACATAACCTCTAAAATGCATCCATAAGGAAATTTACTTGGGGTGAACTCTATGATGTCAAAATGATGTCATTGCAGGAACAAAATCTGATGAAATTTTCACTTTTTCATTCACCCCAAATAAATTTCCTTATGGAAGCATTGTAGAGGTTATGTGGTCTACATGATTTTGAACCTTAGACCCTTCCCTAGCGAACTTTGTAAACCTTACTTTTTGAGTGTGAAACAAAAAATTGGTTTAAATTGAAATATTTGGTCTGCTGTTTATGGGATGGGGTGGGTGCCCTACTGAAAAAATTATTTTAATCAGCAGAACTAGGGTTCAAACACGATTCAGTTTTATATTAGGTATGTTGTTGCAACATTTTAATAGTGCAGTTGGGTGGTGAACTTGTTTGGGACACTTGGGCTGTTCTTAAAAAAAAGATAAATTTTGTAAGCAGTGACCCATGCTTTAGTGGGTCGTCGGCAGCCGCCCCACTGGTGTATTGTGAGGGGGTTGTTGGCAAGACATCCCCCAAATTTCAGTTTTCTACCGCCCTCACAGCTGGAGATATAGGCTTCGAAGTGTAGCTAATCAAGTGGGTGGTGAACTTGTTTGGGACATCAAAAACGTCAAAAAAATGTGTTGCATATATGGCGACCCACCCTGTAGTGAGTCGCCGCACCTCCCCCCATTGGTGGGGAGTAAGGGGGTCTTACAACTCTTGATATACAAAGTTTCAGCCTTATAACACCCCCGTGGATGGAGATATTACATCCGGACTGAAAAAAATGGGTGGTGAACTTGTCCGAGAAGGTGTTTATTTATTTACATTTTCTCCATTTTTTCCACTGAGATTTTTCATGGTTCCTGGATTTTTTAATTTAAGATAGATTTAATTTTATTTTCATTTTGAGATATTTACTGGGGTTACATTTAATAAAATTTTCTCAATATCACCCATTTTTTATGCTAGCTGGGTGCATACTTTTCCGGGCATCCGCACTTGAAGAGCAGTCATCATTACTTGCAGCAGCCCAGCCACTACATGCAGAGATGTACAGGGTCCTTTTAATGGCCCCTGCATCAGTGTTACTAGTGAGCAGGTATTCAACACAGGTTTATGGCACAAGGGGTGACAACTTGTCCAGTGCAAATGCCAAATAATTAATTTCCGTGTAGAAGGCATTGCTGCAGTTCGATTAACGTTACCCTCTGCCTCAAATCATTGAGCCAGATGGATAAATTAAGCTTTCGATAAATGCATTAGAAGGAAAGCTAAGAAGTGAAAAAATGAGTTGCCCTGAGAATGTGAACTGAAACTCCCCAGTGTATTTTGTGCCACTTCTCTGGGATCCAAGTGTGTTTGAGATCTTAGAGGAAGGCTTAGAAGACTTAAAGAATACCCTGATATAAATACCTGATATAAATACCTGATATTCTTTGTCCGAAATACCAATCCCGAAAATTCAAAATTCCGATACCGTGACCCCATTCCGATCCCGGAAATAATAACAAACAAACAATCCTGATCCCGAAAAAGTGAATCCAGTTTCAACCCTTTCACACTCACACATTCTGCACCCATCACAGCAAGAAGGGCTTCACAGTGGAGTCGTTCGGCAGCGGGCAGCACGTGAAGTTGCCCGGCGTCACGCTCGACCGGCCCAACATCTACGAATTCGGCACCAGCTACGCGGACATCATCGACGACTTGAAGCGCAAGGACAAGAACTTTTACACGCAGAACGGCCTCTTGCACATGCTCGAGCGGAATAGACGGATCAAAATCGCTCCGCAGAGGTTCCAAGATGCTCCGCAGATTTATGACGTGGTCGTGTGCTTGGAGGAGAGAGTATACGATCAGGTGATTGACACAAAGGCAATGGGCGCCTACGCGCTGTGGTGGCGCTGTGTTAAACAGAGCATCTAAGTTCTCAGTTCTATGGTGCAGCAGCACAATCAAAGATATTTGCCGCGCTTAGCTTTTCTAACCTTTAGCGTCAAGCGTCAATGGCGCCACAGAAAAATGGACCCAAGCGCCATGGCGCTGTTTAAATTGGCGATAGCACCAACCGCCAGCGCCTGGCACTTTGATTCCTGGCACCACCAAGAAATAACGCCGAAAGCGCCATGGCGCTTTTCTTGGGCATGGCGCCAAGCGCCAATAGCGCCAGAGTAAAATGGCGCCAAGCGCCACGGCGCTTTTACATAACTACTACAAAGACAGCACTTCACAATTGAAAAACTCCTGTGCCTAAAGATGCTCACCGGTCGCAGGTCGTAGAGGAGCTGAGCTCGCGGCAGCAGTCGACGGGCGCGTCGGTGCACGTGATCAACATCGACATCGCCGACAACCACGAAGAGGCCACCATCGGCGCTTTCCTCGTGTGCGAGCTGTGCGCTTTGGTTGGTTTGAGTGAGAGTTTTTTGGTGGGTTTTTTAAATGTAGATTGGATCTTTATGTAGCTGAGAATGTCGCAGTTGGAGTCGTGCGACGATTTGGACAATGAAATCGACGAGGTGTTGAACGATTTTGAGAACAAATGTGCCAGAACGATTTTGCACACGCTGCTGTTTTTGTGATTCTTTTGTTGTTGTTCTACAGTCTGTGATTGTTTACAATACATTTGATTGATGTAAATACAATAATTTATTGCAAAATGAACTTTTATTTTCCCACCATCATCGTTCTCTATTAATCTATTGAGAAGGCGATAAGATTTTATCATGCATACTCAATGCGCACCGAAGAATGCGTTCTGTGCACGCTATTAATATCTAATCTGGTGCGCGAACTTTTTGCACTTTTTATTTAGATGTCACTAGCACACGCTATTGACATCATCAGAATCAGCTGACTTATCACGCGGCGATGTCAGTCAACAACTTTTCGAAGAAGGGTGCCGTTCACTGATCGTTTTTTGTTATCCTCCCGCGTTGATTTATTGCATTCACGTGTAGTTTCTCGCTTTTCTGGCAATCTGTGCTGATTGTAAACAGCGCATAAATTATATTGTGCCAGTACTTGCCGTGTGATAACGCTGTTGCCCAGAGCAGTCGTTAGCCCGTTTCGCTCACGGGTGCGCGCCGCCCTTGTGACTACCTATAAAAGTTTATGGAACTTTTGTCTTTTTTGGGAAAATTCCGTGCCGGGTTTATGAAAACTGCTTTTCGTATATACTGTACCCCGGTGGCATTGATGCGCGGTTTACATTGGCAGTGAGCCAACAATTACTAGGGCATATAACTATCGTAAAAAAATGTTTGCCTCTAAAAGGTTCTTTGTTTGCGTTTGACCGACAACGAATTTTATCATAAAAATACTTGTTGATAGTCGCTGTGTTGGCTATGCTGGCACAGTTCCAACGCGAGACATAGATCAGTGCGCGCGTGAACTGTGCGGTCCGCACACAGGGCGCACCGTCAAATTTTACTATTAAAAATGATCTATCCATGCTCCTAATCTGACACATTTAAATATGTACATGTATTTTACATTCGGGTCTGGGATCAGCAGGAATGTTTTGCTGTTTTTCATTTGGGGTAAGTACACTACCCAAAAAATTTATGAACACAGCGCTGATTAATTATGGTTGTTGCTCATATTGATTTCTGCGATTTACCGAATTGGTTGAAATCAGAGTTGTTAAAAGTGCTGAACTTTTTCGAAAGTAAACGTAGACGTAAAGTATTTATTTTGTACTCACAGGTGATTACAGAAAACGTAAAGTATTTATGTTTTACTTTTACTCATGAGTAAACGTGAGTAAGTTACTTTTGTCACCGGAAAACGTAAAAGTGGGTATTTTTGAGAAATTTTGCTCCAATCTTCACTTAAAATCATTAATTTTCAAACTTTTCACCATCAAATTCACTAGTAAATGTGTTCTTGCTTATTTTTATGCTATTTTGGATATTTTGCCCCTATTTTTAGCTTTTCTGTTAGTTTGTTTCTTTTATGCCTTGAAAAAGCCTTTAAAAACGTCTGTTTGAAATACGTTTTCTGTAGTCATGTGCTTTCAAAAAGTAAGTACCGGTATTTTTTTCGCGAGGAAACGTCAATGTATTTACGCAGTACTCAAGTACCGTATTTATCGAGTAAACGTAAATACGTTTTAACAACTATGGTTGAAATACTGCATTATCTTTTCTTTGTCTTTGTCAAGATAAGTCACGGGGTATCAGAGTTGTGAAAAACACTTTTCCAAAGTAGACGTACTTTCATGCTACTTCATGCGCATAAAAGACTTATTTATATTTATGTAAAATACGTTTTTACCTAATGTGCCTACACACACTAGTTTTCACCGTGACTTCGTGTGAAAACTGAAATTTTTTTCAAATGCTTACTCAAATTCAATTTCTTATTGGCGCTTCACACACAGCAGAAAAAGTTGGAAGTTGGAATGCAAAGTCGAAAGTCATAACTAGTGATGTAGAAGCGCCATGGCGCTGGCGCTTGGCGCCTAGCGCCAAAGCAAAAAGCGCCATGGCGCTTCTGACGCTTGGCGCTGGGGTAAGACAAGCGCCATGGCGCTTTTGGCGCTTGGCGCCAAGGTCCTGGCGCTTTTTATATCACTAGTCACAACTAGGGTGTTTTCCGTTTTCCGCAGGCAAATTTTTTCCGTTTTCCATTCCGTTTTCTGGCTGCTGAAATTTTTTTTCCATTTTCCGGCAACTTTTTTTCCGTTTCCGTTTTTCCAGCTCATTTCCCGTTTTCTGGCTAAATTTTCAGTTTTTCCGCCTTTTTTCCATTTTCTGCCTCAATTTCCAGTTTTTCCACCTTGTTTCCATTTTCTGCCTCAATTTTCCATTTTTCCACCTCATTTTAACTTTTTCTGGCTCAACTTTCTGTTTTCCAGAGTTGTTAGAATTACTGAACTTTTTTAAAAGTATATGTAAACGTAAAGTATTTTTTTTTTACTCACCACAAAGTATAGAAAACGTAAAATACTTTTTTTTTACTCGTACGTACGCGTAAATGTCGGCACTTTTTTGTGAGTGTAGAAACGACTACTTTTCTTCATAGAATGTGTAAAAGTGGGCATTTTTTCATACGTGTACAGCACAACGTATGTTTTTCTATAAGCAAATGACAGATTATATAGTTTTCAAGGTCTCGTTTTTATAGGAGATAAAAATCATCGTTCTCCCGACTCGTTTACCACATCCATTGTCTCCACAACCATTTCGATTTGGTTGCGAATTTTGAAATTTTTAAAGGCACTACCCCCGCATATCTAAAATATTCAATGGAACCACTTCTGTAAATACATAGCAGTGTAGTTACTTTATAAATATGTCCCACATTGAATTTTCATAAATACATTTTCTGTACGCGTACGCTTTGAAAGTGTACGCGTACAAGTGCATACGGTATTTTTTTTAAAAGTATATGTAAATGTATTTACCGCGTACTCGCGTACGCGTATTTTTCGAGTAAACGTACGTACCTTTTAACAACTCTGCTGTTTTCTGATCAGCCAAACTGGTAAAAATTCATGCAGATTGTCAAAGATGTAAAAAAATTTCATTTCCAGCAAAATTACTGCAAATTTTTTCCACTTCCAGCAAAATTTCAGCAAGTTTTTCCATTTCCGTGCAAATTTGATTTTTCCGTTTCCGTTTTTCCGGCCTCTTTTTCCGTTGTCCGGCCGCTGAAATTTTTTTTCCGTTTCCGTTTCCGTTTTTTGCCAAGTGCAAATTTTTTCCCGTTTTCCGGCCGCTGAAAAATTTTTTCCGTTTCCGTTTTCCGTAAAAAAATTTTTTTGACACCCTAGTCACAACCCATAACCAAAAAAGAAATCGGAACTCAAATCGTTCGAATAGTTCAAAGATCTGTATGGTGATGGTGACCTCTTTTTCATAACTAAAACGTTTGAACGCACTTCTAGTTATGACTGTCAACTTCTAGTTATGACTTTTATCAAGTGCTGTGTGTGATGCGCCATTGATGTCTATAAAAGCATCCATTATTATGTGTGAGCGTGAAGAATACTGCAACACCTGACCGAAGGTCGGCGAGAATTCTGCTAGTATTTGCATATCATTGTTGCACGGCACACTTAAAATTTCAGTTGCGGTTCGAACACTTTTTCAAGGGCGGAATTCAAAAGGGTGGAATTCAAAATGGGGGCGTAATCCAAAAACGTCCGAACCGCCCTCAATTTCAATTCCGCACATGAAAAGTTCGGACACTTAGCACGATGGTGGAATTGCCTGGATTGTGCACAGGTGGAATTATTTCTGACATGTTGGAAATGTGACGAATGAGGTGATAGGTCAATTTGCAAATGATTTTTTTGTGATCTTGTACACATATAATCTTGTGAATCCCATTCTGTAGTACTTTGGCTGATTTTGATGCCATTCGAGTCTGTTGGGATTTGGGGTCTGGGCTATGACTAGGGTTCAAATGGGATTGACTTTTTGGGATCGGGATCAGGATTGGTTGTTGAGATTTCGGGATTGGGATCGGGATTAACCTTTTGGGATCAGGATTGACCTTTCGGGATCGAGATCGGGATTGGTTTTTAAGATTTATGGATGGGGATCGGGATTGACCTTTTGGGATCGGGATTGGCATTTTTTCGGCATCGGGATTGGCATTATTGAAAAGTTCTTTTTATGCAGTCTAAGAGTAAAAATAACATACTTTACATTTTCTATACTCATGGGCAGGGTTGGCAAAATCTCAGAATAAGATAAAAATAAAAATAAAATGGAAAATTTTAAAATTAAAATAAAAATTGTATAAAAATTCAAATTTTTGTAAAATTGTATAAAATTCATATTTTTGTAAAAATGATCTTGTTGCTTGGGTTTCTACCCGTCTATTTATAGAACTGATGGCAGTTCCAAGCTCTATAAAGTGTCAAATGTGATGTAAAATGTCATGCAAAGTGCCATTTGTCATGAAAAATGTAAAGTATAGTGTCAGTTGTCAAGCAAATTGTATCCAAATCTTATGTTTTTTATCCAAATCCAATGTGGACACCAGATTTTGATACAAAAATCATTTGGATACAAAAACATAAGATTTGGATTCAAACACAAGATTTGGATACAAAAATGTAAGGTTTGGATACAAAACACAAGCTTTGGATACAAAAACATAAGATTTGGATACAAAATTGACACTTTGCATCACATTTGTCATGGCATTGACACTTTGCTTGACATTTGACATGACATTTGATACTGCATTACAATTGACACTCTACTTAACATTTGTCATGACAACTGAAACTTTGCATAACATGCTCAGCACACTCCAGTAGTCCTTGTACTGAAAATGCAAACAAATGTTATCAATAATTGTAACTCTACACTTCTAGCTAGCTAACAATACCTACTGCATGTATGTAACTTTTGCAAAGCAATTAAAAAATGTGTCACTTTTTATGTTTAGGTCTAATGAAAACTTTTTTCTGGCTTCCATACAAGATTCTGATTTTTTGTAAAAATTTGTACAATTTTTGTAAAATGGTTTTTAAAATTTTATTTTATTAATGACATTTTGGAATGAAACACGAATAAATAAAAAATACAATTTTTATACAATTTGTATACAATTTTAATAAAATGAATTTTTATAAAACCAACCCTGCTCATGGGTGAGTAAATAAGAAATTACGTTTAGCATTCCAAAAATCTCTGGGAGATTTAGATTTAAAAAATTCAATTAAATATAAAAAAATCTCTCATTTTATTCTATTTTCTCCAGTATTTATGAGAAAAAATATATAATTGAAACTCTGTCATTTATATTTTTTTATGTTTTCTCAGCGTTTTTTCAGAGATAAAATTTTTTTTTTGCGAGATTTTCTGAGATTATATTTTATTTTATTTTTTTTTGAAAATCACCCATTTTTTGGAACACTAATTACGTTTACATTTACTTTTGTAGAGTTCAGTACTTTGAACAACTCTGGTATACTTCATGGACATTACACTTAATATGGAAACCTACCATTACACAACTGAATAATGAACCACAAATTATACAGTTTTTTTCACAATATTTCATTTTCTATGAAATAATTTATTACAAAATTTATCACAAGATTTTATTTATTCAATTATGGCAGGATTCTGCACATACGGTATTTCCTCGAAATATCCCCAGGGGCTTTATTATTTCGCCAGCAAAATGTGAAAGGGGGGGGGTAATTCGAGGGGGCTTATTTGAGGGGGGTCTATTATTTCGCCAGAAATTTTGGGAAATTCCCCATACTCAGACGTAGAAAAATACAACTTTGTCAGAGACCTATAAGTGTTTTTAGGCAAAAAATAACTGTATACCGTATTTCCTCGAAATACCCCCCGGGGGGTGATTGTTTCATAGTGGTCCCGAGAGGGGGGGGGGGTAAACGAGGGGGGTTATTTCGAGGGGGGGGGGGTTATTATTTCACAAGAAAATTTTTGAAAACCAAGTACGAAATTGTCGTCTGAAACGAACGCAGACGTCGAAAAATGCAACAATAACCGCCATTTATAAGGTTCTGTAGACTAATATTAGTATGTAGATGGTATGTACACTGTTCTAACGTGACACCGACATTGTTTTAACGTGTGTTCTGCAGTACACAGAACACAAACTACAGTTATTGTCATGTACGTTCCCTTTACACTCAATTTGGGGGGGGGGTATTTCGAGGGGGGGGGGTGATTGTTTCATAGTGGTTCCGAGAGGGGGGGTAGAACGAGGGGAGGTATTTCGAGGAAATATGGTACATACACAAACCCTTCCCTACCGTCACTCAGTTATGGGTTTCAATGTGTGTTCTGCATTATACAGATCACACACTGCGGTATTTGTCATGTACGATCTCTTTACATTCAATTTGGGTGAGGGTTTATTCGAGGGGAGGGGGGGTTTATTATTTCCCCAGCGAAATTTTAGGGGGGTATTTTGAGGGGGGTTAATTCAAGGGAGGGTTTATTCAAGGAAATATGGCACTTTGCAGTCCACTGAGTATATGGGACCACAGTCCGGGAACCCTACTTGAGACCCATCCGTTAACATCACTAGGCCTGATTTCAATCTTTACATTTCAACCAAAAACATCTGGACACTTTCTAACAGGTCTGTATTCAGACTCTGTTTGCACAAATATGCACCACGTAAAATACAATTATCTTTGAAACGAGTGGGTTTCACAAAAATTATCCTCTCTTGGTTTTTGAAGATAATGCTTAGATGTACTCATAAATCAATTTTCACAAAAATATTTTGCAAGATACGTAAGATGTGTATCTCACAACAACCTTCTCTAATGGGCAGAATTGAAAAGTCAAGGGCGGAATTGAAAGTGTCCCTATCATTTTGAAACTTACTGGGTGGAAATGTAATGACACCCAAATGGACAAAAAGTGTACGAATTCAGGTGAATTCGTCCGGACTCCATTCGAATTTCGTTTGAATGTCCAAAAAATGCCCCAAAATTCCTTTTTAAAAACGTTCGAACCGCACTTGGAGTTCCGCCTTGGCGGAACTCAAAAACGTTCGAACCGCCCTTGAAAATTTTGAGTGTGCGGTGCGCCAATTACACTGGAAATTTTTCTGGGGCAAACAACACAAATCCGGATTTAGCTGGTAAGTGGCCTCTAAAAACAATTTTTTTTCAAAACCGTGCTCATTCAAATCTATTACACATGCCCGGTACGATGCCAACTGTTCTGAAACCGCAGACCACAATCAATGCCATTTCGAAACCGTTACTTGGATGGAATTGATTTACCTAATCACCCAAGATCTCACAATCGACATACTGCCGCATTTCTTACCCCTTAAGATGAATCTGGTTGCCTGAAGAAAGAAGTTTGTCATCAAATCGAATCTCGTTCCCGGACGGAGTGACGCATCCTGTACTCATCTTTTTACAGAACGGCTTTCAATGAAAGGTCTCCAGCGTGTTTACTGTTTTCGCAGCCCAGCGCTCTTTGCATTGCGCGCATGGCGCATTGCGCGACGGCTCAATCCATACGTAAATACGCGTGTGCATACATTCATACATTCACAATCTGTCCGCATTGCAGCGCAGCGCATTCCCATGATGGGCACACACTGGATGTCAACTGTTTGTGTCAACTCGATTTTAGTTCAGTTTAGGTCGCAGGGCAATTTTCAAGTGCACGTGCGTGCGGCAAAGTCGAAGAGGAATTTATATTGCCATGTGCATTTGGACATGGTTTTGCAGCCCAGAAAATTTATGAAAAACCATCGGCCCAGTTGACAGTTGACAGTTGTTATCCGGATGTCAACTGGGCCGATGGTTTTTCATAAAATTTTCAGTTTATGGCCTGCGAAAGTATGTTCAAATGCACATGGCAATATAATTCCCTCTTGGACTCTGCCGCACATGCACTTGAAAATTGTGCTGCGACCTAAATTGAACTAAAATCGAGTTGATACCCAAACAGTTGACATCCAGTGTGTGCTGTGTCGACTTGGCAATCATAAATTCACTCGCCATTGTGACGCTTTGTGGCGCTTTTCGAAGTTAGTCGCACGTGTTATACACGTGGCCGTGTAGTCTGTTTACTTCTGGAAATCCAGTGCGTAGCGGTGTTTTGAGCTAGCCCAGACGGATTAGTAGGCTAAAAGCGGATCGGTTTCATTGACAAGCGTTTTGCGTGGCACTACTGTCCACTTTACTTGTGTCGAGTATATTTAGTATTTAGCTTTCTGCGTTTGAAGGCTTTTCATTGAAATGAAACCGTGGTGCTATACGCTTTAGATGTGTGTTTGTCGATATGTCACATGCGGCCTTTTTATCTGCCGTAAATAAATTTTATCATCAGTTTTTTACACTCACTTTTCATTTGGTCTAAATTTATACTCACATTTTACAAAAAAGACAAACTAAGGTACGTTTTTAGACTTGTTTCATGTCCTTTATCATATCTGCTTCATTTCCATTCTATCGATTTTCCAGTAAATACCGACCAGTGTCCGCGCGCGCGCATAGTTGTAAATACATTCCTGGTCAGGTCCGGCACCCTATTTTTTATTTTACTTTGGGTGCTCAAACTCCCGCTACAGGGGGAGCAGACAGCTGAAAATGCAGGGGTATGTGGTTGTAACCCTCCTCTACACTGCTACAATGGGGGAGGTAACAGCGACTCACTATAGGTTGCGTTGCCATATATGCAAAAAAATTGCTTTTTTAGTGTCCTGCACAAGTCCAGCACCAACTTGATTTTTTGACACTGCGGATGCCGCACCTCCATCTGGGCGATTTGGAGATCCATGGAGCTTACCAAATTATCCTTCAAAAAATTCGCTCATGGGTGTTGTTTGAACTTTTTTTAAACATAAATGGGTGTCAGACCTGAATGGGACATTTGATGTTTTGTAAACAAAATTAACCGGTACTGTAGTGAGTCGCCAGAGGCCGTCACACTGGGGTATAGCTCACTACCATCCCCACAGCTGGAGGTGTGGCATCCGCAGTGTCAAAAATAAAGCAGGTGCTGGACCTGTGTGGGACATTGAAAAAGACTACAAAAAACTTTGCATATACAGCGACCCACCCTGTAGTGAGTCGCCGTTGTAGCCTCCCCCATTGCTGCGGCGTAGATAGGGGTTGCAGGTATATACACCCCCATTTTCAGCTTCCTACACCACCGCAGTGTAAGTTATGGCAGCCAAAGTGCCCTCAAAAATAGGGCGCCACCGGATCTGACCGGGAAGGTGTTTACAAAGCTTGTATACAAGGTATGTATCCCTCCCTTTCATGCTTTACTCTGCCAGCGCTGACATTTCTGGAACATTCCGGTGCGATCTAGTTCTTGCGTGCTAAAAAATTGGTATAAAGAACTGTCCCAGTCCTTTCATCATCGATTTGCTTGCGCATGTGTTTCATTCGGTTAGCTGTGAAGTAACATAAAATATGAATGCTTCCCAAACAAATGTTTACCTATACTAGGAGTAAATAAGGCAGATTCCTGATGGGAATCTGTGCATAGGGAATCTGTACAGTAGGGAACCCAATTAGGATTCCCATCTGTACATGAGAGATTCCTTACAGGTAAAGTATCAAGTACTGTTAAAAAGCTTGCAGCGTTAGGTATCCCGGAACACACACCCAACACTTGATTGATTGATTGATTGATCTCTATTTAGTTACACACGCGTGCATGTAAGTAAATAGATATCAATTACATGTCTATTTCACTATGTCATTGCGTCTGTTATACTGCACCAAAAAAATGTCCATCAATGGCAAAATACTAGTGCACAAATGGAATGCACACATAACAGGTGCTGGATTATAGCATACACTGTGATCAAAGCCATAGTTTTGTCAAAGGTGAGCATCGGTCACTTTAGGCAATTGATTATTTTATGATGTGTGTTTTACAAGTAAAAAATACGTTTTTTTAATCCAAATGTTCATGTAAGATTTGGATACAAAAACGACAACAAGATTTGGATACAAAACATAAGATTTGGATATACTTTGCTTGACAGTTGTCACTTTATATTTGTCATGACAATTGACTGAAAATGACTGAATGAATGAAATTTGACACTTAACAGTGCTTGGGACTACCCCTGCTCCGCGAAGAAACAGGTTGAACCAGAAACAACAAGATAAAGATTTTACCAACCCTAGTTCTGACATCTGGAATATTTAATTGGCTAGCATAGATTACGCCTAAACAGCTGCGTGAACTTTAACTCCCTATAATTTGATCTATTTACCTAACCTGCGTGCAAGCTCCTAAATATTACTGGTTGTTTACACATTGGGGTAGGATACCCACCCGTACATTGAAGATTCCCATAGGTACATTGAAAGTTTTGGGTATCCTGCATAGTGGGATGCCCATAGGTACATAGATAAGGATGTCCATTGGTACATAGATGAGGATGCCCATTGCGGGGATACCCAACAGTATCCTCCCGTAAATAAGTGGGCCTGCGAAAGCAGTGACCTGGGGCCATTTCCGCAATAAGCAATTTTTAACTTTTAACGTCACTTTTTGCTTAACTTTAGCCTTAACTGTTACTCTTAACTTTCCATTTAACTTTACTCTTAATCTTAACACCTCACTTTGCTCTTAACTTCACCTTTTGCGTGAACAGCACCTGGTGCCAATTCTTGCAAGTGGAGAAGTAAGAAACCATTCGAGAAGTGAGAAGTGACTTGAGATTGAGAAATGAAATGGCAAGTAAAATGAGAAGTGAGAAATAAAAAGTGAAAACCGAAGTAAAATGAGAAATGGTAAGTGAAAAGTCAAAAATTTTCACTTCTCATTTCTCTTCTCACTTCTCATTTTACGTGTCAGTTGACTTCTAACAGCTCATTTTACTGCTCACATTTTAAATGTTTTTTTTTTCTGTACTTGCGGTACTGGCCCTGGTTCCAGACCCTGTAAAATGCCCTGTAAAGTTTCAAAGTAATTTTACACGACATTTTACATTACTTTTGACACTTTGCATGATGCTTGACATTTTACAAGGTCTGGGAGTGGCCCCTGCTGTTTCAAGGCTGATTATTAGTGTATTGACATTTTGCACCTGTCCGGCGCACTCATGTGATGTAACGCAGCACTGTACGAATAGGTATGGATAAAAGCAATGTGTAGCTTTCAGGTGTGTTGTTCCATCTAGATAAGACCCAAGGCACAGAGAAATTGAATGCATCACTCAATTTATGTTAGTGGGAGGAACATTCAGCCTGCAGTTTTCGTAAATTTATTTTTTCAGTGAATGAGGTTGCTAATCCATTTCTGATTGCGGGTGCGTCTGGTTTCGAAAAGAAAAATTTAGTGAGAGACCTTTTCATTATTCGGATTATCATTTCATCACATCTATTAATACTTCATATTTAATCAATTGCCACCTAAATATTGAAAGTACATTACACCCCACTTTAGATCTATATCTGATGTGTATATGAAAAAAGTCTGACGCTATCGTCGTATTTATAGGTGCCGTCGTCACTTTTATCAAGGATTCTCGCGGACCCATAGGGATGGCACACGAGTTTTTTAAACCGATTTTTTTTTAATCTGATTTTTTAAAATCACATGTGGAAACTGATTTTTATTCAAGCAAAGGGCAAAATTTCTTGTACATGTGCACTAAGTATTTTACATTTTTTTGTGCAAAGGTGCATTTTCAACACATTGACGGTGAGGGTTGTTATCATTGCTTTTATTGTCTTTTTAGTGGCACTTCCATTTCTACATGCTATGATATGTTAGTGTAGTATACAAAATCCATCAAATGTTCTTCTACACACTTCTATAGTAGGAAACATCATAATTAATCTTTACATTTGTAGCATACTTTGACACAATTTTTATGTACAATTCCTTTTGTTGAAGTCAAGCAGTTGTGAAAGCTGGTATACATTACAGGTCAAAAATAATTTTTAGGTAAAAATCACTGTTATTTTTACCTAAATCTTATTATGCTATCCCATGACTAGGTAAACCCAAAGTCATAAATAACAATACATTAGTGGCACTTACCATACACATATTTTTCCCTATACCCCCATTTTGTATGATTTAAAAAAATCATGTTTAAAAAAATCTGTTTTTAGTAAAAAGATCTATAAAAAATTGATTTTTTTCCAACCCTTGTCACCCATCATTCGAAGTGAACTTTGCTCTATGTCGCCGCGCGGACTACGGATTACCGCGCGGATATTTATATTCTGATTAATGTCGAAATACCGTGAAATAGTGTCGTTTACTGTTTACGGTCCGGTGCAAAGTCCGTAAACGTTTACTTATAGGAGCAAAATCCGGCCGTAAGTTGTTGTTTGTTCGGGAATCGGTTTGAAGTTGCGACCACCTCGCTCGCGACCGTTTTCTTTCGATTACCGGGTGGTTCATTTGCGTGGGGAATGTGTTTATGTATGCATTTGTGTTGATAATTGTTGTATTCATGTGTATGCACGTGTATTGTCTAAGTTGATAGTTATCATAAGTGGGTGACACCTTCTTTTGTGATAAATTTTACTATTTTTGGTCGCCCCGCGCTATAAACGGACTGCCGCGGATGATTTCTGATAGCATTTTTTTCTCATCCGGTTTTCGACCGACCGCCACGCTAATTAGATAATTACATCACAGGAAGAAGCTGATAACAAGTTCACTCTTACCCCGACTATTCTTATTCACCACTAAACTCACTGAAAAATCCGATTTACGAACCGAGCGGCCGACCGCAGTTGGCACCATGAAGATCGACCATATCTCCCAGGTGCGCAGAGTTGATATTGGGTATTTACGCTTACTCTGAAGTACGCGTACAGAGTAAATACCCATAGGTACAATACTTTAATTGTACCAGTACCCATCTGTACGCGTGTTTTTCACGAGTACTGAGTACTTTCATTTCAGTACTAGAAAATTCAATTGGAGCGTTCGAAGGCAAAAAAGAGCCTGCATTCATATTTATGTACGTTTTTCTTAGAAAGCGAGCATAATTATTTAATAAAAACATGTACGTACGTCGTTCTTAAACAAAAATAGAGCTTAAACTCCCGTGAAAAAATACTCAATTTACTAAAAAAGTACTTTTGCGCAATTTTACCCAAGTACTGGGTAAAAAGTATTTTACCCACTTATTTTTTGAGCATGTGTAAAAATGAAAGTAAACTGGTGGAACATTTAAATGAGAAATCAGGTACCTCATTTTTCATAACAATCTCACAGGAAAACGTGCAGCCCAATATCGCTGCCATTTGTTGTGCCCACAACATTTGCCTACATATATGCCAAGTGGCACCCTATGGCACCCCCTGTTCTGCTGCTACAATTGATGAAGATTTTTTGCCAATTTTTTCCCGGAAAATATAAATGAGAATTTTCAAAAAACCACACAAAATATAGCTGTGGTGAAGTGTGCAGCCATTTTTTGGTGTGGTGATAACACAAGTGATGAATACACTTGTGTTGGTGCTTTTTCAAAAAATTAAAAGTCCTTGTGGCTTGCCCAAAGCCATCTTTTGACCCACTGGTAATTAGGGGGTATATTTTGACCCCCTGCCCACTCCCCCACACAAAAATCACCCCCAATATACAGACATGTGCCACGGAGCCATGTCAACAATGATTTTAACTTTGTGATTACCTAAATTGTGGTTGTGATAAAAAAACTGTGATTTTTGATTTTCTGGACATGACCTCTTTATTTGTCTGACCCACTCACACTAGATACAGGGCACATTGCCCATTGGCCCCTACAGGTTATTATCAGATAATTAGTGTCCACATTGAATGGACACAAGTATTTTGTAATTTGCATCACAACACTGCAGGTGCTGGACACGCTGTCATGCGTGTGCCCTCTACACAGGGCTGTTTTTATCGTTTGCTATAAAAAGTACTTAGGTGCAAAAACTGGGCCCAGGAGCAGCCATATCTTGCCCCTGACAGTGAGCGAGCCAATTCTGGCCCCCATGTGCTCCATGAATAGCTTGGGATAGTGGATTGTCCACTTTTTCAAACTTATGTTTTTCTCAAAAAAATTTTTTGGATTTGATCAACAACGCCATCATTGTGTAGGGCTTCTGGGGGTTCTGAGGGGGTAGAAAAGTTAAACATACTTACAATCTACCACTGTCAAAAAAACTTTTTGGTCTCAAATGTCCAGAAAAAAAGATATTAAAAATATAAATTTCTTCAGGAACAAAAATTTGTATGAATTCTCATTTATTTTTTTCCAGAAAAAATGTGGAAGAAAATTTTTTTCTGCAGCAAGGGTGGCCTGAGGGGGGTGCCCCCTAGTGTATATATAGTAAATACTTGGGGGCACCCTCACACAAGATGAGAGCCTAACAGATTGCATGTGGGATTTGTAAAATACAATAAAGTGATTTTCTCATTTATATTTTCCACCAGTTTACATATTCACCAGTACGTCTACTTTTGAATAACCTCACCACTCCCAACAACTCCTCAGGTGCGACCGCACTCGCCCGTGCTGCCGGCGGCAGTCACAGGCAAGGCGGCACCGTTTTCCCGCCGCGCCAAGCTCGACACGTTCGTCGACGCCACCGAGCGACTGCAGACGGAGCTGACGGCCGTGCTGGCGGCGCTGGAGCAGCGAGTCGACCCCGACGCGTACGACTACGTGCAGCTGGCGACCGACGTGCTCGCGCAGAGGTGGAAGTTGAAGGATGACAAGTCGGAGACTGCGTTCACGGTTGGTCGAGGCATATGCGCTTGCTATGTATTTAGTGGTCAATTGTATTCTGATAATGTACACTAGCATGTACACCGGAGATGTTAAAAGTACTGAATTGTTTCAAAGTGAACGTTAAGTATTTTATTTTACTCCCAGCTGAAATAGAAAACGTAAAGTAATTATTTTACCTTTACACTGCGTAACAGATGAGTATTTTACTTTTCTTTCACGGAAAACCTAAAAACTAGTATTATTTTACAGAAAATGTAAAGCTGAGTATTTTTCAATTTTTACACTGGAAGATTCAAAATTCAAAATTCAATTTACACTCAAAAATTCTGGCGAAATAATAAACCCATCTCGAAATACCCCGTCCCTCGATTAACCCCCCTCAAAATTTGCACTCTGAGAAAATAAAGCCTCTGGGTTATTTCGAAGAAATACGGTAGCCATAATGGCGTCCACTCTTAGGGTCTGCTGCTGGTGCTGGAGCACTGCCTGTCGCACGAGCTGGAGAACGAGCCCGCCTTCGAGCACTTCGTCAAGGCGCTCGGCTTCCACACGGTGTTCTTCTGGAAGAAGTCCGTGCCTGTGATCTACGACTCGGACATGTCCTACGGGACGCACTACCGCGACGCTCTGCTCTTTTCATTGTCGCTGTTTGATGTGAACATGGGGCAGAATAGGCTCAGGTGCGGCAGTATTTGGTGGTCATTGTTGACTTTCCACCTGGATCGTGTAATTTGTAAGCTGAATGACTGGTTCGCTCTACTTGCGTGATGTTTGTGAATTGACGAACCATTTCCACATCTCGTCAACTTTCGGACAGCTTCAATAATATCTTTGTTGTCACATGACATTCATTTCAATTTGACAAGGCATTTGAAATATTATTACAACTGTACGCTGATTAATGAACTACAAAGTGCCTGAAACTGGTCACTGAAAGGTATAGAGAGAGTAAACAATCGAAAACACTTACCTAGTACGTAGTTAGGTATTTGTAGTCCTTAGGGTTGGAAAAAAATAGATTTTTTTAAACGCCTTGATTTAAATAAAACAATTTTTTATTGATATTTTTAAATTAAAATCTGTGTCTTTAAAAAAAAATTCAGTTCATGTTCCATCCCTAGTTATCCTAGCTCATATTTCCATCCATCGCGCAGAGAGTTGTACGCCGCGGTCCCCGGCGTGCGCAACAGCCTGCTGGGCAAGCACGCCAAGCGCTTCGAGGAGCGCTTCAACCACGTGGTCCGCCGACGCAACAGCCAGACGTTCTCGGCCAGCCACACGGGCAGCGCGGCCGACCACGACGACCTGGCGCCCCATCACGACCTGGATGAGGATCTCAAGGCGGCGCAGGCCAATGGACACTGCCCGGACAGCCAGAATATCACTGATAATTGTGAGTTTGGGGGGGGGGGTGTCGGATTTTGAAGGGAGTGAAAAATTGTATTTGGAAATTTCATTTTTACTTCATAGCAAAGTAAAATGATGTGAAATTGGTGTTTGGATGGTCTGCGGTGATTACAGAAAGCATGTAGGTACAATATGTAACACATAGTGTTTTATGCAGCCTTTCCCAAATGATTTGAAAAAAGTTTATTAATTTTTTAAATAAATATTTAGAGTCGAGCGGCTTAAAATACCTGGGGTTTCCCACCTCTATTCGTTTGTTGACACTAGCTATGTCGCATGCGCCAGCATTCATCATTAATGTCAATGTACATTCGCAGTGCTGGAAGCTCTAGTGGAGGAGGGCGGTCCGATGGACGACTCGATGCCGCCCGCGCGGGCGCAATTCGACGTGCCCGGCTCGGATTTACGTCCGCGCACCGATTCGATGAGCACGCCCAGCTCGGATCAGGGCCGCCACGCCGTGCCCGAATCCGTCACTTCTGGTGGCCTGGCCGTCACGCACACGAAGGTGCCAAATGCACCCCATGTGCAAGTCCCAAGCCCTGTAAAGCGTAAAGTCAAGTGTCAAATGTCATACAACTTTGTCAATTGTCATTCACAGTTCAGCAAAATATTTTCTTTGTTTTGTTTGACATTTTAAATGATATTTGACACTTGACTTAACACTTTACAAATCTCGGGACTGCCCCCATGTCTGAGTTCTTGCACTTAAATAACACTAGGTACGTTAAACGCAGGAGCGCGTCATTAACGTGTCGAACGCTCCGCCCGTATCGATCAAGAAAGGCACCGAGGGCTGGTCGATCAGCCAGGGCAGCGGCGGGCTGGTGTCGTGCGTGAATCCGGTCATGACCAAGGACAAGGACAACGTGTGGCTGGCCAACTTGGGGCCCGACTTAAATAGCGAGCTGCCCCTGTCGCCGACGCACTCCAATCACGACGTGCCGCCGGCGCCGTCTCCAGACAACAGACCCAGTATGGACAGACAGGCGTGTTCTTGTATTTACACTCGGTGGACCGCGATGCATGCGTTCAAAATTACTTATCTCTTGGCCGATAACGCAACAGCTGGGTACTTTTTCAGGTTTACAAAAAAATATATTTCAGAAAGATAAAGGCGGAGTCGCATCCAAGCGACAAATGGTTTTCCCTAAACTTTTTAATATTAATGGAACAACTTTGATTTTATTAACTTATGACGTCATTAATCAGTGTTTCTTAGAAAAAAGCATAAAATGCGGTTCGCAGAGTTTATTTATTTTTTTACGCCGCGCGTGTGACAATCGCTTCACTGCACGATGCACCGCGCGCAGATGAGCAACATGAGCCAGTCGCAAGCGCCGCTGTCGGGGCTGACCAACACGTTGGGCCTGCCCATCATCCGCAAGGCGCACGCCAAGGGCGACATCCGCTTGCAGGTGCTCAAGGCGCCCGCAGAGGAGGACGAGACCGCGTCGCAGATCAGGTCCGGTTGCTTTTAGTTTTAGGAAAAATAGTTGTCAAATTGAGTCTGTTCGACTTTTTCGTTCGGCATTTTTGTCAAACCTCAAGAATGTGTCCGTTTAATAAAGTCCCCACTCCAGACGTTCTAACCAGTATTGTTGTATCACAGCACTGCAGAACGTGGTCCGTTTGGTTATTTTTCTTTAGCAACATCTTCCGCTGAATTTACAAACAAACAAAATTGTCGTGTGGGTCATTTTGGCATTGTTTTTCAACTCGTGGTATTTAAATACATCCAGGTGGCGTTTAGTTGGTGCTTGATATCGCTGTGCATTAGTCACTAAAAAAGCCTGACATTGGGTGTCAATAATGTCGCAAACGTTTTTTATTAGTGCACGTTTAAATGCTCACGATACAATCTCGTTTCGCGAAGAGGCCAGCGGCATCAAAACACCATTTGCTGTGACATAGACATAAGTGCGTTTTAATCATGACACTGAACGGATGTCGTCAGAAGAGGCTGACTTTGTTCGAACGGGACCTTTATAGCACGTGCTTGCTTTTTTCATTTTACCCATCTATCGTTGCAGGATCGGATGCCTACAGATCAATTTTTTTTAAACATAAATAAAAATACGACATTTCGATTTCGACATTCCCGATGAAAAAATGCTTGTTAGCAGTTTCTGGCTTATATTTGAATAACGATTTCGAAAGAAACTTTTCACTTTGCTTTTCACTTTATCATTGGCACGCTTCCAACGTGAGACATAAGTGACAGCGCGTGCAAAGTGTTACGTCACTGGAGTATATCTCTGCAGTATTTCAATGCCCATCACATGCATTATACCAATGCGACAACAATCGCTCGCACCGAATGCAGGGAGAACATGTCGCTGGTGGGCGTGCTGCGCGACTACAACCGGGATAACTACAAGCTCAACCCGGTCGTGGTGGGCGAGGACGACTACAATGTCTATTACGGCGGCATCAGGTTGGCCACTATGGATAATATATCGCTCTAATGTGCTATTTGACTTATCGTAGTTCTTCTAAATACCCCTAGGCGGTTTATTATTTCGCCAAAAAGTTCTGGGGGGGGGGGTAATTCGAAGTGGGGTATATTTGAGGGGGGAGTTCATGGACGTATCCAGGATTTTTGAACATTTGGGTCATTACAAGGGGTGTCAATTCGAGGAAATACGGTATGTCGCAATGGGAAGGAGCGCTTTATGTCTCGTATATCGCAGCAACGGGCTGCTGTGGCCGGCGCTGCACAACCTGCCCGAGTACATCGTGGCCGACTACGACCAGCCGAACCTGTTGCGCGAGCACTGGCACGCCTACGTGCGCGTCAACTACCAGTTCGCCATCAACGCGGTACGCAACTCGCGTCCCCAAGACTTCATTTGGATACACGACTACCACATGCTGCTGACCGGCATGATCATGCAGTCGTTTGACCCGAATTTGGAGGTCGGTTTTTATTTGTTTTTGTCATGCTCACCGATACTTTTTCAAGCTCATTTCTCTTACAGGCTGGCTTATTCTTGCACATTCCGTTTCAACCGCCAGAGATATTTTTCACAAAGTATGATTTCGTGGCGCTGGCATGCCTGCGCGGCATGCTTCGATTCAATAAAGTGCGTTGGTCGAACGTTTCAGACTTTTACATTTTTATTTCAAATTTCATCGCTTTTTATGCAGGTTGGATTCCAAACGCATTTGGATCGACAGACGTTTGTTGATTTGGTCCGCAAACACATACGCGGTGCCAAAGTCCAATTTTTGAAAGAGACTGATACATATCAGATTGCGCATGAAGGTACATTTACATTTTATCACATTTTCACGTATTTTCTAATTCAACATTTCAGTTTTTAATACTAGCTGGACTCAACAACTTACTTCAATGTTCACTTTCAGGTTACACGGCGTCATTGGGAGTATTCCCAGTCAGTATTAAGAATGAAGAGTTCCTGGACTTTGTGAACAGTGAAGAAATACAGAAGCAAGCCGTTGACATCAGGCAGAACGTCAGTTTGAATTTATTCAACATTTTTAGTGGGTATCCAAACCGAATACCAATTTAATTCCAACGTCAGGCGATGAAACCCAGCTTGGATGGCGGCAAATTGTTTTTCTCGGTTGAACGATTCGACTACACAAAGGGCATCAAGGAAAAGTTGCAGGCTTATAAACGGTATCTGGAAAAATACCCTGATCGACATGGGAAGGATGTGCTGCTGCAGGTTTGTTCTCTTTTTTATTTCTATTATTAGTTCAGAAGTGTTCTTAATTGAGCCTAATATTCCAAAAATGGATGTTTTTCAGAAAATATGACTAAATATACCCTCAGAAAACCTCTCAAAAAAAATAATCAATCTCTCTGAAAAAAACAATGAAAATATAAATAAATATTTAAAAATATAAATGAGTGATTTTCTCTTCATAAACCAAATACAATTAAATCTCTCCCGAAAAAAAACTGAAATAAAAATATCAATAAATAAAAATATTTTTATTATTTATTTAAAAAATATATACAAGAATAATACAAATATAAATAAATAAAAGATTTTTTTATTCTCTTATATTTAAAAATACATGAAACTCCGGAGATTTTTTGGATAAACACTGTTTCCACCACCAGGTCGCGGTGATCAACCGACGCTCGGTGGACACCTACAGAGAGTACCAGGACGTGTGCCTGGCGCTCGCCAAAGAGATCAATGAAGGGTTCCGCTGCGCCGACGCGCCTGAATGGAAGCCGCTGGTGTTCCGCACGGATGGACTGCCGCGCAGCTCGCTCGTGGCTCACTACATGGCCATGGATGTTGGCCTGGTCGCGCCGCGTCGCGACGGCATGAACCTGGTCGCCAAAGAAATGATCATCTGCAATCCTAAAGTGAGTCACTGGGCCCTTAGTGTGCTGTAATTGCGGTGGTGAAATTACTGTAACGTTAAAAAGCCTTGATGCTTTGGCCGTTTGGCCATTCGCGGCACTCGAAGCCATCAATAAAACCAAGTCTGTTGTTAGAAAATGTATGTAAATTGAATTGTCTAAGAATGATCGACAAAATAATAGACAAATAAAACCATAATAGACATCGGAGATAATTTTAAACATTGTCCTTTGAAGCTGCACAATATTCGATCGCAGGCGGCGCTCATGATCACCACGGGCGCGGGCACCGAGCAGCAACTGCACGACGCGGGCTTCTACTCCGACGAGCGGCACTACTACCACCGCATCGCCGACATGTACGACGCGGACGCCTACGCCGACGTGTTTTACGAGGCCGCCACCACGGATGGGCAGCAGGTCGAACAGCGGTCGACGGCCATCAACAAGTTTCTGATGGCTAACGATATTGAAAAGTGGTCGGCCGCGTTTTTGGATCCAAACTGGACGCACGAGGTCGTCAGAAAATGCAATGTGAGTTGACCCGGTTTTGGGGTTTCGTTGTAAATATAAGTCACATTCTAGTTGTCATTAATCACCCATTAAATAGTCATTCGTTAATCACGCACGACAGTCAGTTTTGGCTTGACCATTTCTGCGCCCGTTACGCAGATCCGCACGCTGAACGACTTCTACCACATAATGTTGCACACGGTGGGCACGCGGCGGCAGATCGTGCAACGGGTGCTCAAAGGCACGCCGATCAAAGCCCACTTCCGAGTGTCGCTGACCAACGCGCTGCAGTCGCTGGTGGACTCGTGCGCGCCGGCCGACGCCGACGGCAACACGACTCTGCTCGTGCTCGCCGTGGCCGACGACGCCCGGCAGACGGCCAAGCTGGACGTGTCCGACGAGATCAGCGAGCTGCGCAAGGACCTGGCCTTTTTGGACCACGTCGAAAGCGAGACCGTCGACAACGTCGAGCAGTTTGTGGACACACTCAGAGGCTACCACCCGGTGTCGCCTGAAATGTTTCACGAAGAGGTGCGTGCGAATTGTTGAATATTTGTCGCATTCAATGTAACTCAACCACTTAGGCGCTCCACACGGTAGTTGACATTAGAATGTCAACTGGTTGCTGTCAACTCATATTTTAGTTCACGTGTCACAGAGCGATCTTCAATTGCCAGACAATAAATCTAGCGACATGTACAATTGAAGATCGCTCTGTGACACGTGAACTAAAAAATGAGTTGACATCAATCAGTTGACATTCGAATGTCAACTACCGTGTGGAGCGCCTTACTCCGTAGGTTCCCAATTACGGCCCTATAATTTTAGGCTGCAGTTTAGGCCCCACCAATACATTTCACACCACACAAAACCACTCGCAGGTCCTGCGAGCCATGCAACTGATGGCGCACGACCATTTCGACTGTTTCTTCACGGACCGCGACGGCACGCTGAAATCTTACTCGTGCTCGTACCCGTCGTCGGTGCAGCCCGCCTACGCGGCGGTGATCCAGTCGACGTTCGCGCGCCGCTGCGCCACCGTGTGCGCCATTCTGACGTCGGCGCCGCTCAAGCACATCGGCATTTTGGATGTGCACACCATGCCGGAGGGCTACTACTTTTATGGCGCCAGCGCCGGCAGAGAATGGTATTTGAAGAGTTCTAACAAGTGGAAGGTGAGTTCGGGTTACATCGGCGCTGCTCGCACTAGTTAGCAGCGTGACTTTGGTGAAAACTTAAATTTAATTCAAATTCAAATGAATCAACTCGGTTGAATGATTTTATTTAATTTTTATTTATGAAAGTTTACATTCTAAAATTTGAAAACTAAAACACATAGCATACAATAATCGTACACTGGATGGTGACGTGTCGCCATTTCAGTGTTCACCGAAGTCACGCTGCAAACTATTGTGCGTAGGCACATTGCATCTATATTTACCCTGCATTTTTTGGCATTTTACAGGACGACACGTTGAGCGCCAAGGACCTGGAGCTGTTGGACAAGGTGTTCGAGCGCATCCAAGAACTGCTGGAGGAGCCGCAGTACAGGGCGTTCACGTGGCTCGGCAGCGGGCTGCAGAAGCACTACGGGCACATCACCGTGGCCCGGCAGGACTGCTACGGCAGCGTGGACGAGTCGGTCAGTGCGCTGTGGTACAACACCATCTGCGACGTGGTGCACGACATCGACCCCTCCGCCAACGTGCTGCACGTGCACGAGACCGAACTGGACATCAAGATTTACATTAAGGTGCGCCTGTTCATTTTGCATTAAGCTGTGCATCATCGTCGCGTGCTACATAGCCGGAAACGTTTGATGTTTGCCGCCAACAGGCCAAGCTGTCGGGCCGCATCTTCAACAAAGGCCACGGCATCCACGTGCTCACCAGCCGGCTGAACATGACGCTCAACGACAAGACGGTTCTCGTTTGCGGCGACACCGAGGGCGATCTGCCCATGCTGGAGGAGTGCCTGCGCGGCCACCCGAAGAAAATCTGCACCGTTTGGGTGACCAAGAGTGACGAACTCAAGGTGAATTAGTTTGGCAGTTGATCCGATTGTAACACGTACATTTTTGTTTGCTGCTTTGGTACGAAGGCCATTAACTGGGGTACACATGGAGACTATGTGTCTGTAGTCATGTAAACCCGTTAGTCTTGTAGACCACGAGTAATGTAGACCACGAGTAATGTATTTTAGGGGATTAGCGGCAGCGGCTTTACATGATTAGTAGAGCACATAGAACAGGCCGCAGTACGTGTGCACTTGCACTGCTTTTGTCACTCTTTGATGACACTGTTTTAAAATTGACAAACGCATAAAAAAGTAAGAGCAAAAAAACAATGCTAAGCGCACACGCACTGTAGTCTGCACTATGTAACTCTACCAATCCGTTGCCATACCGTGCTACCACCCCCCCCCCAGAAAATACATGAGTGGCGGGTCTACATATCTAGCGGGTTTTAATGACTAATAGGTCTACCTCCTCACGAACGTATTCACACTGTAAACATGACCAACTGTCCACCCAACCGCACAGAAAAAGGTGCGCGCGCTGATGGAAACGTACGGGCACGACCAGAGCTCGTACGCGTTCGTGTCGTGCCCCGAGGTGCTGCTCGGCGCCATGGCGCAGGCCACCATCAGGGAGATCCGCCTGCGCGAACCCGACAAGCCCGACAGCGACGACGAAGATGAACAGTAACGGCTTGATTCCGGCGCGGCCCCATTTTGGTACTGTATTGGCTGGTTTTGAAAGGATGTCAAATTGTCTAAACGTGCCTAGTGGCGCTATACTTTTGCAACCATGTCGCCCTATTCGCTCACTGCAATCAAAACCAGCCACTACGGTACCCTTGTACCAAAATTCGTGTATACATTTGTGAATGTAATTGCGGTCGTGTTATTATGGAACGGACATTGTGTTAATTTTATTCGCAGCCTTTTTATTTTTTCAATTTCTTTGCATTTCAATGCCACACTTTTTGTGGGGTTGCGCGCTGTTCCCCAGCTGATTCTTTATGTCCATAAAGCTGAAGTTACCGCAAAATTTTTTATTTACATATAGGATAATGATACAGGTCTCCAATTTGTCATGGATATAGGTAGGATAGTATTAGGCAAAACCTTAATCGTGTCGAAGACTGGGCGGTTGACCGTTTCTAGAGATAGATTTTTCAACGATTTCACCCAATTTTACGTCATAAATTTCGTAAAATTGGCTCGAGTAAATGCAAAATGTATTGCAAAGTAATACAAGTAAATGTATTGCAATGTAGTGCAAGTAAGTGTAATGCAAAATTACGGTAGTGGTCAGTGCTTAGTCAAATTGGAGACCTTTATTATGTAATAAATTTTGCTATGAAATTTTACGTTTTCGTCACACTGCATTTTCCGTTGAGCTGTAGTCGACCCTTGGTAGGCTTTTTTGCCGAAAACGCTCCTACGAATTCAGAATTTTTGGATATTCTTATTTACGGTTGAACGCGTTTATTAGCATACGTCATGATCCCAGGCCATTTACAGTTATCCCTATGGTACTGCGAATTGCGATTGCAAACAAATATTATGGGTACGTAATTACTATTGACCTTGTACTCTCGGTATTACATTTGCACGATTTGTGACTTACACGATTGTGACGCCTACGGTGATTTCAGTGAGAACGATTTGCCGTTCCCCAGCACAATTCTATCATAAAATCATAAATAAAATGTACACGGGATTTTTTAAATAAATTTCTGGCAGAGAGGATTAAAAAAATGTCCTTTAAATCGTTGCACCCCAAATCACAATGCCTTACATTTTCATCTCACTCCGGAATTGGGGGGGGGGGCTGTACGTCCTTGCATACCGTTGGCGTCATTTTGCTTCTTATTGATTTTAATAACCCACGTCATCTCGCTTATTGACAATATGATCAATTTTATGATGCTGATGCTCGTCCGTCTCGCATATTACGCCGTGGCGGAAAAATGTGTTTCCACACGCGCTGTCAGAATTTTTTATGTGGTAGCGTGACCAGGACTATTATCCCGAGCGAGATCTTCTATTTGATCGGTAGTAAATTGAATAGCGATTTTCTGGCATTTTTTATATTACAATCCGAACACATTTACTTCAGACAGTTCATATTCATAAACATGAAAACCCACAACGTCATGACATTGTATACGCATACTAGTGATGGAAAAGCGCCAGAAAAAATGGCGCCAGGCGCCATTCGGAAAGTGGGCGCCACAGAAAAAGGGCGCCATTTGGAAAATAAGTGCCAGGCGCCAGGATAAATAAGTGCCTACAACACCATGCATGTGCTAAATGTTGCTACAGCACCGTGGTACACGTATTCACGTCTTAATTCGCGTTCTTCACGATGTAATGAACAAAAACACATCTAGCAACAAAAAAATGTTCAATAAAATCCACGAATTCAAACACAATGGAAATTGATTACAATCCATTCACGTCAAATAGGCTTTTCCAATCAATCAAACGGAATTACGGCGATTTGAATCCTTTTTTTTATAAGTTCGACGGTCCATCATTCTTGTCTTCTGATCCGTCAGACACATCTGATGAAACGTTGGACGAAAGATTTCCACCGACTCACACCACTTCGTTCATTTTTCTGGCAAATTTAGATCATCCACGGATGCGTTTTTCATAATTTTTTCATTTACACAGTACTTACCTTGAAACCCTGCTGGCACCAGTGCGCCACGGAAAAAGGGCGCCAATGGCGCCATGGCGCGGCGCCCTTTGGCGCCATTCCATCACTAACGCATACCACATAAATACATAACGAGTAAAATAGACAAACAGACGTGAATAGCGTAAAGCACACGAACCTACCACAAAAGAGCGGCACGGACTATATTCGGAAAAAACGCGCATGCGGAAACATCATATCAACTGGCATTCAGTGGGCGGCGGGCGCGTGGCTCTTGTGGCGCGGCTTGCCCGTCGTGAACGGGATGTAGCGGTACTTGATCATGTGCTGCGGGCGACGGTTCACATTTCTAGCGCAAAATCGAATGAAAAAAGGGGACCGGGGGCCAATTTCGATTCGTGGATAAATGCAATGAAGCGTCCAAGTGGGTCAAGTCAAACCACAGATTGTGCGTGATATTCAAATCAAGTCAAGTTATATTCAAGTGATGGGCGAAATTATAAAAAAAGTGAAAACTATCGCTATACGATTGACTTGCCGCTTACATCCTTGTGTTACTTGTCACCAGATTTATTTCACCACCTACATTTTTTGGCACTGACTCACTCGCGGAATCGGCACCGGGTTTTCAATGGTTCTATCGCGCAATACATGGAGAGAAAAAACTACACGTTTCAAAAGATCGACTCACCTTGATCTGCCGTTTCATCGTCAGCAGGAATAGCACGATGAAATACATGACTAGGATGGGCCAAAAAACTGGGATATCGAACACGTCGAAAAACGTCGCCAGGAACGCCAACAGTACTCCTTTGGTCGCAGAGTGCCTGTGGAGGGGCACTTGCGCTTGTCTACTATACGCAAATAAGGCACGTAAAATAGTAGGGGTGTAGGCACGGATGAAATGAGAATATTTTGAGGTTGAATCTGTCTAGTGATTCTTTTTTTAAATATTTTACTCACGCCCTGAGTACAGAAAACGTAAAGTAATTTTTTTACTTTTACTCATAAGTAAACGTGAGTAAACGTACTTTTCCCCCAAAAAACGTTAATGAGAGTATTTTTGTGAAATTGCGCCCCGATTTTTGCTCAAAATCAATAACTTTTTGCCCATATTCAGCACTTTTTGGCTAATTGTGCTTACATACATATTTTAGATTATTCCTCCTTATTTTTACCCTATTTGCTCCCATTGTTCCCTTCTATGCCTCTGAAAAGTCCATATAAAAGACTTTCTTTAATACGTTTACTGTACTCGAGTACTTTCAAAAAGTATAAGTGAAAGCGAGTACTGGAACGCTTTTCAGAGGAAACGTAAACGTATTTACGCAGTACTCGAGTATACGTATTTTGTGAGTAAAAGTAAATACGTTTTAACAACTATGGTACAGGTGGCAGTCCCAAACCCTGTAAAGTGTAAAGTAAAGTGTCAAATGTAAAGTCAAATGCGAAGCACTTTACTTTGCATTTGACTTTACATTTGACACTTTACTTTACACTTCGCAGGGCTTGGAACTGCCCCCAGGGTTATGGGTTCGATCATAAATCTGACACAAAAAAACTGACCAAAACTTGAACTCTGGCAGTCTGCGCATGAACGGCCGGAACTCGTCACTCTGCCGCGTCGGCAAACTGGGCCCGTGCGTTTCCTCGTCGTCTACAAGCAAATCGGCTTGACGTCACTACCGTAATCGTCCTGAATATAAATAACCAACCGCTGTCCAGCTCTAGCCCAGGGTCGATCTTTGGCGTGAGAAACGCAATGAATAGATTCAAGTGGTAGATGCCTAGAGCGTACGTGACGATGTAGAAACCCTGGGAAAATAGAGAAATTGACAAAAAAGCGTCGCAACGAACAACAACAACGAAAATTCTAACACACCTGCAAATAAACGATCCGCATTACGTAAAAAAAGCTGAAAACAACCGTGGAGATCCATCTGACGGACGCATAAGGAGTCAGTTTATCCAGTAGCAGCTGGTAGCGCTGCGAACGTGAACAGACGGCGATTAGAAACCGCGAAATGTCAGAGACAAATATTCGTTATATTCCAAAGGTGACGTCTTTTTGTGAACGATAAAAATTCAAGCCTTCACTATTTTAAGCGGAAGTGTACATAGGGCATCCAGTCAAAAATTTATAGCTGTAAAATTCGTCAGCTCGCTACTCTAGTCGTCAAGTGGATGGAAACAAAACAGCAAGCAGGTATCTACCGCATGTGCTTGAAAAAATCTCCCTGGTAAATTATCAATCTTTCTGAGGGGGAATTATTCAAGGGAGAATAATTATGCCGTCAAATTTTTTTAGCATGTTTTTATGAACCCATTTCATGAAATAGGATTTATTTATAACAAAACATGTCATTTTTATTCAAATTACACTAACAAATTTAGCGTACGCCCAGAGGGTATTATTCAAAAGGAGACTACTCCTTCCATACTCACCCGACAGGTGGTATTATTCAAGCAAATACGGTAACAACTACGGTAACAACAGGAAAGCAACTGCAGAAGTTGGCACGCACCTGGCCAATGGTTGTGATCAAACGAGCGGCGAAACTCTGCGTCGGTTTCAACTCCTCCCCCTCGTCCATGCTGATGGATCTTGAATGACAGCTAGTTAAAGCCAAAGCTCATCAAGGTACGGTTCAAACGATATATCGTATCGTATATCGGATATCGACCATTTTTTAATATCGAATATCGATATCGAAAGGTCATATCGTCCGAACCCTACATCAAAGTGATCAATGCAAACTAATTGATGATAGCTACCGAAGGGCGGTGCGGTGCAATTAAATAGTCACACCATCTAAACTTTCTAATGCAATTCATGCGTCATTAACAAAATCGGGTTCCACTGACTTTATTGCGTTTCCAATAAAATACACAACCGTTGTGTCGTATCGAAAACTTGTACAGCAAATGGTATCAATAGACCGTGACAAAAGATTGAGCTGTCATACATTTATTTTGTTTAGGCTATTCACAGTTGGATAGAAAATATATTCGGTCAAGACCAATCGGAGTGCCAATTCTGAAACATAACTTTTAAATCTTTACAGGAATTCCGTTTTGAGATTTGCTAGAAAAAGACGCGAGGCCCGAGGTGGAACGTGTCAAAATACAGAATATTATTTGCGATAGTAAAAAACTAAGGGATGTTAGATTTTTGTGGCATAATACACCAGTTGGATTTCTCGAGACCACATACAATAAATAACTGCATTGGGTAGTCTAGACGGCGACAAGGCAAAAACTAAAATATCTAAAAATAAAAATATCCAGTGTTATCGTATGTTCGAAAAATGTGCAAAATGTCATCACAGTATTATGACTTAAATAATTGCATGTGACAAACTGTTTCCTAGAAATTAATAATCGCGCACTGAAAGCTAATTACAAAAGCAAGAAGGGCTAAACGTGCGTGCATGCGCACTGGGGGCAGTCCCAGACCCTGCGAAGTGCCCTGTAAATGTCATGCAAAGTGTCAAAAGTCACGTACAAATGCCCCGCAAAATGGCATTTGACTTGCGTTTTGCGAAATGCGATGCATGACTTTTGACACTTTGCATGACATTTTACATTTTACAGCGCATGCGCATTTTACACAGTCCGTTATTGGCAACAGATCAGGCCTGCGCCGACGCCTGCACGAGTTCCTTGGTGGTCGCGTGCTTGGGCCGGTGCATCTTGTCGACGGTGGCGCCGCGGATGACCAGGTCGGGCGAATTGTGGTACACGTCGCACAGGGTCGCCGCCGCGTCCACTATGGGGTCGGTGCGCGCCGCCGACATCGCCTCGGTGACTTTGGTGCGCACGCGCTTGTCGATCTCCTGCAAGTGGACAGTTTGGGTTATAGGTAGGTATGTAAGTGGCCCTGTGCCGGTGCTCAAGTAGCCATTTCCGGTGACTCTGTAGATCCAGCGCCAAGTACGACGACCGTACTTGAGCACTGGGTCTACATGGGCACTGCAGTGGTACCTATCTGTCTATCTACCTATCTGCCTATCTACCTATTATCTATCTAGCGAGGTTTCTTTTCTTCTTCAAAAGGTTGAAAAACGAAAAAGACTGAATCCCCGTGAACCCCCCTCCAAACTTTTTTTGCTATCCATCCCTCTGGAGGAGCGATTTACTATCTACCTATATGAAACCCCAGAGGGGTCAACCCTGGGCATCTTTGCTACTTGAGCACCGGTCCGTTGTCTTTAAAGCGGGGGGGGGGAAACAGCGGTGGTTTACTTTGACTTCCGCATCGGTCACCAAATTGGCAGTGAGGATTTTGTCCTTGAATCCGGTGATGGGATCGCGAGTCTTTCGAACATCTTGGATCTCGTCGCGAGTGCGGTAGCTGCGCGGAACGCAATTTAAGGCGAAATGGCTCCAGCTGTAAGATATGACAATAGAAGTCAAAAAGTGGTGCCCACCTGGTGCCCGGGTCGCTCATCGAGTGTCCGTGGTAGCGGTAGGTGGCCATGTCCAAAATTATCGGTCCATGGTTCAAAACATAATCTCGAGCAAAGCGCGTCGCTTCGCGCACTGCCAGAATGTCCATGGCGTCCACCTGAAAATTGCAAAAAAGTGTCAAACAATACGAGATGTGTAAAACGAGCAAACTTCGAACCGACCCAAACGCCTGGAATATAGTCTCCCCTCGTATAATAGTCGACGCTGGCGCTGGCGCGCTCCACGGCCGTGCCCATGCCGTAGCCGTTGTTCTCGCACACGAAGATCACCGGCACCTGCCACAGCTTGGCCATGTTGAACGCCTCGAACACCTGGCCCTGGTTGGCCGCCCCGTCGCCGTACAGCGCGGTGCACACGTTTTTCTCGCCGCGGTACTTGCTAGCGAACGCGATGCCGACACCCAGCGGTACCTGGAAATGCGATGGGCCTATTTTAATGAAATTATTTATAATGCACCAAAACGCTATACGAATGGTTGAAGGCATTAACGCCATAGCAATCTTCACCCACACAAAAAAATCCGAAATGTACCCGCACTGTATTGTAAGTATAAAATGTATTTACCCATAGTTGCACGGCACACTCAAATTTTCAGTTGCAGTTCGAACACTTTTTCAAGGGTGGAATTCAAAAGGGCGGAATTAAAAACGGGGGCGGAATCCAAAAACGTTCGAACTGCCCTCGATTTCAATTCCGCACATGAAACGTTCGAACACTTTGCATGATGGCGGAATTGCCCTGGATTGTGCATGGGTGGAATTATTTCAGACAGGTAGGAAAGTGCAAAATGTCTGAACCGCCCTTGAATTCCACCTTGGCAGAACTCAAAAACGTCCGAACTGCCCTTGACAATTTTGAGTGTGCAGTGCGCCATCTAGGCAAGAAAAGATTGGGACACTTTCTAGAGGGTGAAATTCAGTTTCGGTTTACACAAATATGCCACACGGTGAACTTCAATATCTTTTAAACAAGTGGATATTACTAAAACATTTCTCTATTCATTTTTGAAGACAAAGCCTACATCTACCTAAGATGTGCTTCTCATAACAACCTTCTCTAAAGAGCGTATCTCTTAAGTCAAGGGTGGAATTGAAAGTGTCCCAATGTTTTTGAAACTTTTTGTTATGATATGCAAATGGACAAAAACTGTGCGAATTCATCCGGATTTGTGTGAATTTCATCCGAATGTCCTAAAAATGCCACATTTTTCCTAAATAAAAATGTTCGAATCGCCCTTGGAGTTCTGCCTTGGTGGAACTCAAAAACGTTCAAACCGCCCTTGAAAATTTTGAGTGTGCGGTGCGCCTATGGGTTGTTATCATTGCTTTTATTGTCTTCTTAGTGGCACTTCCATTTCTACATGCTATTAGGAAAGTGCAAAATGTCTGAACCGCCCTTGGAATTCCACCTTGGCAGAACTCAAAAACGTCCAAACTGCCCTTGACAATTTTGAGTGTGCAGTGCGCCATCTAGGCAAGAAAAGATTGGGACACTTTCTAGAGGGTGGAATTCAGTTTCGGTTTACACAAATATGCCACACGGTGAACTTCAATATCTTTTAAACAACTGGATATTACTAAAACATTTCTCTATTCATTTTTGAAGACAAAGCATACATCTACCTATAAAATTTTTTTCACAAATATATTTGGTAAGATAAATAAGATGTGCTTCTCATAACAACCTTCTCTAAAGGGCGTATCTCTTAAGTCAAGGGTGGAATTGAAAGTGTCCCAATGTTTTTGAAACGTTTTGTTATGATATGCAAATGGAGAAAAACTGTGCGAATTCATCCGGATTCGTGTGAATTTCATCCGAATGTCCTAAAAATGCCACATTTTTCCTAAATAAAAATGTTCGAACCGCCCTTGGAGTTCTGCCTTGGCGGAACTCAAAAACGTTCGAACCGCCCTTGAAAATTTTGAGTGTGCGGTGCGCCATAAAATCAATCAAAATAGGTAGTCCATAAAAACAGCAAAGTTGTCAACCTGGGCGCCGACGATGCCGTTGCCGCCGTAGAAGTGCTTCGTGTACATGTGCATCGAGCCGCCCTTGCCGTACACGTTGCCGGTGACGCGGCCGGTCAGCTCGGACAGGATCTCGCGCACGGTGAGCCCCATCACGAACGACCAGCCGTGGCAGCGGTACGCAGTGATCACGTCGTCTTTGGGAGCCATGGAGGCGCGCATGCCCACTGCAACTGCTTCCTGGAAGCGTGGCACTGATTTGTATATGTATTGTCATCGTATAAATATTGTCACGTAAAATTTTATGTAACCAAATATGTATTTTACAACCACAACTTATCAAAACATTGGCAACTTTCAGTTAATTACTTTCAGGAAATTACGTTGAGTCGCATTTTAACCATCCAAGGGGGTCATTACCGATCGACCGGAGCAGGGGTAGGAAAATTGGGGGTACCCCCCCCCCTCAAAATCGGTCAGCTATCTATCCCGGAGGTAATTATTTTGACTACTATTCGCCTGAACCAGATTTTTTTTTTTTGGGGGGGGGGGGGGGGGTAACTTACAAACCCATAATGGGCCCACACACGCTAGTTGACATCGACACCAAATGTCAACTGGTTCCGATCTCAATTCAAAGCTTGCGTTTGAACGTCATTCGTCGGCTCGTCAGCAAGCTTTGAATCGGGATCAGAACCAGTTGACACTTGGAGTCGATGTCAACTAGCGTGTGGAGGGCCATTGGCGGAATCTACATTGACTTTCCTTTAACAAACCAGCATGTTTTCTTAAAATATCGCCGCACGTCGAATAAAATTTCCCACCTGCCCAGAATATAGATGGCAGAAGCCACGGACGGCTTTTTCCTTGTAAAGGTTGCCGGCAGCCGTTTCCATGCGTCGTATCATCGTCATGGTCTCGTAGTAGCTGAGCGCGTCGTCGCGCTTCAACGTGACGTCCTCGGATGGTCCGTGATCCAATTTGTGCAATTTGTAAGCCTTCGTTTGGAAGCTCACTTCGCTGGCCGTCGTGCTGCAGGCGGACGTGGGCAAAATCTGCGGCCGAGATATTCAGTTATTAGATTTGACGGAGTATTTACTACGACAGTTTATCCGATGGTAAAATTGGCGAGAACTCTGTGCACATGTAGACCCGGTGATCGGGGGGCCAGGGACATTTTTGATTTTTGAGCGGGGGCTGTTTACGGAGCTCAGTTGACGGGGGTGGCACCGGGTTCACATGCGCACCGGCATAGACCCGGTAAATTTAGCTCAGTCGAGTAACCAGCGGGGCGGGTGAGTAGCACACCGAAAAACAACACAGTAAACAGCAGCGACAAACCATTGGACTGGCGCGCGGCTGCATCGACGGCTGCACGAGGCCCTTCGTCCTACTAACGACTTTCTGCGGCTGCGTGCCCACAAGGGCTAACCTGCCCGCCCAGCGGCTCGCCATGGCAGAGATTTGCGCGAACAATTGGGACACGCGATTACCAGCTCGCATGGATTCGCGGCGCTAATCGGACGCAGACTGCCGTCGCGCTGTTCAACCTGAGCGACCGTGCCACCATCCGTTAAGTGCACTTTTTCTTGGGTGATAAAATATCATGTAGACGTGTAAAATTGTCGGGTTTTTACAATTTACAGTAAATCAGTATCACGAGCGCTTTGAGACTTGTAAATAGTCTACAAATAAGATATAGACGTGAATCTTGTGGCAACTCTGCGACAGCAACGGGGATAACGAAAAATGTACAATGAATATCTAACGGCAGAATTTTTATGCCACTGCACGGTGTGCATATTTACGACAAATATCACAACGTCACATTTGCCTGTAAGGAGTAGGATACTCAACGTAAACATCCATGATCCAAAAATCTAGAAATAAATCTGTACAACCAATTGCAAAACGCCACCACCTCAAGAAAACGCGAACAAACATTTGACCAGTAAATAAATCCATAATTTTTACGAGATGTGTACCACCCGCCAGAAGGGACCATGTCAGAGCTTGCCTACGCAAACTAGTTTGCACCGCGGCTTTGGTGGAAACTGAAATTTAATTCAAATTCAAATGAATTAACTCAACGCATTTGAGTTGACCAAATGAAAGGTCCATCAATTACAGTTGATGGATAAAAAATTATTCATCATACTGAACTCAAACTCATTCAAAACGCATTTATCAGACCTAGAAATTTTAATTGACAATCAGAGTGCGTACCGCAATGATAATCAAAATACAACGGTTCCCAAAACAGTCACTAGAGGCGGGTAATAAGCAACGAGTACAACACGGAAATACTATTTTTCAAACAAATCACTGCGATTATCCATTTCGCTCCGCCAGCCGCTGCTCTTTCCACTTCATTATCTCCTCCCGAAGCTTGTCAACTGCAAAAAAATCAACACTCACATTGCGCTTCATTTTTCAAGGTTCATTCTTTTTATCAGAAAGTCTAATATGGTAATAGGAAATTATAGTAGTGATTCAGGTCTATTATGCAATTTCTAATATTCATACGCATATAATTTCATATGCAGAACAATAATTTTGGCATGTGAAAACTATTCAAAACTTAGAACCGCTGGCAGACTGCCAGTCAAAATGACGTAATGATGTAGGCCCAGTGCGGTGATATAAGTTTCCCGCTCCGAATTAGCTTCCTGTTTATTCGAAATTTTCGGTGAGAAGAAATCTATTTGAACCGTTTTGAAAATAAATCCCCATTTTTTTATCAGTCTGAAAAATCGATTTCGTTTGATTTGATACCCAGCGCCCACTGCTCGCATAGCTCGAAGTAACAAACCGGGTTTCACATCGGCAAGAGTGAGGGGCGCTCGCGTGAACGGATCGAGTGGGGTTGACAGCAGATGCCGCTCAATCGTTTTCCTGTCCAATATGTTGCCGGATGGCAACTGGACGGGGTTGCACATCAACGTGCCCATAATAGGATCTGCGCATGGGCTGGGATCAATGATTTTCGTTATCGTGCACACAGAGCTCACCACATGAGAATATTGACATCAAAAAAAGATTGACATAGGTGTCTAATTATGACAGAAAGCAACAGATGACCACAAAACAGACCCAAATACTCTGGCGGCGCGTCGTCGCCGAGACACTCGTCCTCGCGCACCCTGTCCCTGGACGCGTGCGCCGCCCTGTCGGCCATGTCGCGCAGCTGCTCCATCTGGCTGATGGCAACGATGTTGAAGCGGCACATGCGCTCCAACGCGTTGCTGAACATCGCCTCGGAGTAGGACCGCTGCGAACAGTGCGCCAATATTAACGATCCAGATAACCCGATTATACTCACCATTAGCACATCGACAAAGACAAACCTCGTCGGCCGCGATGTAATTGACAAACTCAGGCGAGTCCAGGTTCAGATACACGCCCACGAGCTGCTCCACCAATTTGCGCGGGTTCCAATTATACTGCTGCGGATTGTTCACTTTGAGTCCAGAACACTTTGGTCCGCACAGGGCGGCCAAGTTGTAGTTGAGCATGGCCGCCAGGCGCTCGCCCAGCACGGGCGACAGGAACGGCTCGGGCGCGTCGTGCGTCATGTACTGGAACATGTCCAGCGTGCGGTGCGCCAGACCCAGCCAGCTGCGCACCGAGCCCGCGTTCTGGCTCATCTGACCCGTGCGCATCTCCTGGTCGTGCTGCGTAAACAAAACGGGTGCAGAGGGTTCAGTATACCGTATATCCTAGAAATACCCCCAGGGGGTCACTTTTTCAGAGTGCAAACTTTAGGGGGTTAATCGAGGGAGGGGTTATTTTGAGGGGCGGTTATTATTTCGCCAGACTTTTTTTGAACTCGCACCACTGATACATTGTTTATAACGTAGGCAGACGTAGGAAAATGCAACAATAACGGACATGTAAAAGCGTCTATAGATAGCTGACCGATTTGGGGGGGGGGGGTGGAAACCCCCCATGACAAACCCCCCAACGGTAAAGGTTGCCTCATCCAAATTCAAGCGCCGTGCGTCAAGTGAACGAACCCTGGAGAGCTGATTCCACGTGGCCGTGTCAGCCATATCATTCTCAGTTTGTCGAATGCTTTTCAGAGACTCGACGGTTTCATCCAAGAGGAACGTGGTGTCGTTGATAAGCATATTAATGAAACGCGTAAAATGCTCGTCGCACTGTCGACTGTACTCAATCATGTGGTGCCGATACAGCGCGTTCTTTCGGAGCGTTTCGAAAATGACCTGGCAGTGTAAAAATGTACTTTTAGTTGGGGACTTTGGGTTAAAATTGCCCAAATTTTACCTGAATATGGCCGCGAATATCGAATTTATCGAAGAATTCTGTGTGCGAACCAGTAGACTCGCAATCTGCGTGGCGCATATTAGTGTTTTAGACAAAAATGCATAGAAATGTATAAATGGATGACACTTGGATGGATGGATTTTTTTCAACAGATTTTACTAAGTCAGTGGTCAATCTGATTTTTTATATCAAAAGGCCAGGTTTTTGGTAGCAATTCACTGGGTATTCTGCTATTTTAGTAACGTTTGAAAAATATTTTTTGATCAAGCAGTTGAAAAAGGTGATTTTAATAAATATAATTGAGAACCATAGCATTTTTACTGCACATTCTGATCCTCATATCCATATGATTTTTCAAAGGTAGCCTCAAAGTTCAAATTGCACCAAACTCGAAAAACGCACCAGAATAGAACTTGATCAAACTGGGGAAAAGCTTGTCATTGGCTAGTGGATGATTGAGCAACGAGTTGAACAGCGGCGCGGCTGCGGGCTGCACGATTGGCGTGAAATGGAACAGCAACTTGATGCACTTGGACGCGAGGAACGGGTTGTTGCAGTAGTCGGTGTGCACGACGAACACGAGCAGCTTCTCCAGCAGGTCGGGCGGGCAGGACGATATCAGCACGCCCGGCGTGTAGCTGAGAGATAAAACGAATGCATGTACTCGGCGGACATCGCACTTAGTATAGAGCTATCATGAGCCATCTGAATGAAATGTACCAAAAATTATACAGTTTTTTTCATTAAAATATTTCGTTTTACTATGGATTATTAATTACGTAATTTACCACACGTAATTATATTCATTACATTATGGTAGGATTCTGCGCACATATTTCTGTCCGTCGAGTATACGACAAGAAACACGAGTGAACAGAAACTGAAAAAGTGCAAAAACCAGACACCGACCTAATCAGCTGTATCAACAAATCAAGCACGTCTTCCAAGTAACACTCCGGCAGCGCGCGGAACAACAATGTCGGTTTTTCCGGTAGAGACGAGAAACTCGAACCCTCACAGGCGTCGCTGCGATGTTTAGTATTTATAAGGTGGGGAACCAGGGGTCAACAAGAAACAAGAAAATCGGTGAGCTAGCTATCTATCTGGAGTGATAATTGTGAATTTTTGCCCAATTTTCGCTGAAAATCGCTGTTTGACAGGGTGTCTATTTTTATTTAGTCATTTTTAAAGGTATTTTACACCCACTTTTTTGCGAATTTTGTCCTTTTTCCTTCTACATCTTCTAAGACTATTTACTAAACACCCGAGGACCCCCAGAAATTTGTCAGTCATCTACCCCTCCGAAGAAGCGATTTAGTATCTATACATGAACCCCCACAAGGGTCAAAATTCACAAAACAATTGCGCGGAACTTTCTTTCAAAGTCATAAAAGACCCACTTTTCAGACTGCAACGTGGAAATGA
Organism: Sphaerolaimus hirsutus; assembly: GCA_964036195.1. Classification (NCBI taxonomy): domain Eukaryota; kingdom Metazoa; phylum Nematoda; class Chromadorea; order Monhysterida; family Sphaerolaimidae; genus Sphaerolaimus; species Sphaerolaimus hirsutus. Next base: position 10,189,093 of record OZ038457.1, read on the forward strand.
GAAACGAGAGCTGCTTGACGCAGAACTGCAGCGCGCTGCTCATCAGCCCCTCGTCCTGCAGCACCGCCTCGCCGCACCACAACAAGCGGTTCAAAAAGTTGACGCGTTGTTTTAGGGAGCTGACCCGGGCTTCGCGACGTTGGCGGCGAGCGGCCGGCAGGTTTTCCTCCTTTAACTGTCGTTCCGCCTGCGGATGGAACTTTCAATAGGGGGGAAGTTTCAATCAACTTTCAATAGTGCAGTCACAGTGAAGTGAAGCACTGTTAAACTACAATTCAGCTTTACCTAATATATTTGGCAGCAGTCAAAATCTACGACAGATAATGCACCACAAAAATTCGTCTTTTAGTTTTTAAATATCAACTCGATGTTCCGACATTTTGTTAAAATAACATTTTCAGCACCGCAACTTTACATTTTGTAAAAGATTCGAGAAAAAATTCTAGTCAAAGAAAGGAATACCTAGCCCATTTACCCATCAGAGAAATCTCACCTCAGCCAGGTTCCGTTTTTCGTGGGCGATCGACCGCTGCATGTTCTCCTGCGTGTTCAGGGCGGGCACCAGCGCCGCGTGCTGCATGTGCACTGTCAGGAAGAAACACTCCGTCGGGAAGTTCGGATCGAAAGTCAGATCTGTGGTAAGTTGAATTTTTCGAATTTTTGGTAACATGTGTTATGGTTAATAAACAATAGAGTGGCGGAAAGGCATCCGCAACATTCAATATGCCATAAAAACTCGGCCAGGGGTCTCGAATGGGGGGGTTGAGGGGACCCCCCCCCCCCAAACCGCCCAGGTATCAATCTATCCCGGAGGCCGCTCAGCTATTTATCTTTCCCTGAGGCAAAATTTTAGGCTACTACCCCCTAAACCCCCCCCCCCAAAATCGCTCAGCTATCTACCTATCTGGAGCGCTTTTTGAGAAACTATACCCCAATTTTCGCTCAAAATCGCTATTTTTCATACCTTTTTATACATTTTCACCTCCAAAATACTAGTTGTTGTTCCTATTTACCTATTTTCAGCTATTTTTAGTAATATATGCTCTTGTATACCCATATTTTACACCTCTTTTAGCGATTTTTCTCCCTTATCTACACCCTGAAATGGCGTATATATCGAACCACCACAGCCCCCCCCACTTTTTGCCAGCTATCTATCCAACCACTCGGAGGGTCAAAATTCAAGGTACCCCTGAACTCGGCAAACAATCCCAGGATTAAATCAAATTGAGAATCACTTTCTGTAGGATACATAGCTATGAATTCGTGCTGACTTTCCCGGCGAATTCGTCTATTAACAACAACAAAAATATATTGAAAACCCGTGGTAACAGTGTCAAAACTCACCGAGCTTCTCAATATACTGTCTGTAGTTGGTCGAGCAGGACTTGAACCTGACCAGGTCCGTCAGATCAATCCTAGCGGCTTTGTGGAAGGGATAGCAGCGCTGCACCTTATCCATGGTGATGGGCCGCGACAGGTCGTACATGACGGCGAGCGCGTTCAACATGAACCCGTCGTTGGCCAGCTTGGAGTCGTCGGCGCGCATCTGCGTCTTCTTGATGTTGCGATTGGCGACCGCCTGCAGCCAGTCCAATGCGGCCACGCGGCTGTCCGGGTTGCCGAGAACCTCCCGCACGATCGCGTGGCAGTCCAGCTGCGGGTTTGAGTGATACTCGTCGGAAATCTTCATTGATTAACCATGTTTTTGGAGAAGCCGAAAAAAACAATTGATGACAAGTACGCCAAAAACATCACCACTTTCCACGAAATTTCTATGTCTCAGCTTGTCCAGGGCCTGAACATAAATTTCGGCTTATGATAACAGCGAATAGCCGACAAGAGTACACGCTGTACATTTTTTATAAACCGGAACCATTACCAAAACAACGTTCTATCCATCCCTAACCGTCCTTAAACTGTATTCTCACCATTTGAAGGGTGTGCTTCTAAAAGTACCGATCTACAAATTTTTCAAATTTGAGTTAGGACTAGGGTGTCAAATTTCCGTTTTCCGTTTCCGTTTTCCGCAGGCAAATTTTTTCCGTTTTCCGTTCCGTTTTCTGGCTGCTGAAATTTTTTTTCCGTTTTCCGTTCCGTTTTCCGGCCACATTTTTTTCCGTTTCCGTTTTTCCGGCTCATTTTCCGTTTTCCGGCTACATTGTAAGTTTTTCCGCCTTTTTTCTGTTATCCGGCTCAATTTCCTGTTTTTCTGCTTTTTTCCGTTTTCCACCTCAATTTTCTGTTTTTCCATCTCATTTTACCTTTTTTGGCTCAATTTTCTGTTTACTGTTCCAGCCAAACTGGGAAAAAATTCATGCAGATTGTCAATTATGTAAATTTTTTCTTTTCCCAGCAAAATTTCTGCAAATTTTTCCCTCTTCCAGCAAAATTTCAGCAAATTTTATCTGTTTTTTTGGTAAAATTTCAGCAAATTTTTCCGTTTCCATGCAAATTTCATTTTTCCGTTTCCGTTTTTCCGGCTCATTTTCCGTTTCCCGGCTACATTGTAAGTTTTTCCGCCTTTTTTCTGTTATCCGGCTCAATTTCCTGTTTTTCTGCTTTTTTTCCGTTTTCCGCCTCAATTTTCTGTTTTTCCATCTCATTTTACCTTTTTTGGCTCAATTTTCTGTTTACTGTTCCAGCCAAACTGGGAAAAAATTCATGCAGATTGTCAATTATGTAAATTTTTTCTTTTCTCAGCAAAATTTCTGCAAATTTTTCCCTCTTCCAGCAAAATTTCAGCAAATTTTATCTGTTTTTTTGGTAAAATTTCAGCAAATTTTTCCGTTTCCGTTTTTCCGGCCCCTTTTTCCGTTTTCCGGCCACTGAAATTTTTGTTCCGTTTCCGTTTTCCGCCAAGTGCAAATTTTTTTCCGTTTTCCGTTCCGTTTTCCGGCCGCTGAAATTTTTTTTCCGTTTCCGTTTTCCGTAAAAAATTTTTTTTTACACCCTAGTTAGGACCATTTTTGGGGTCCCCATAAACATGCGCTTCAAAAAAATATATAATATGTGGGGGGTGCGAAATTCAATTTTGAGATATGGGGGGTCGAAAAAAGCAAAAAAATCGAAAAATTCGGTTTTTGAAATTTTAAAAGTACCGATCTACAAGCTTTTTCAGCTTTTGTGTCTTTAAAAGTACCGATCTACACACTTTTTTCAAAATTGTTCTTTTAAATGTACCGATCTGCACATTATTTTTTGTGCTTCTAAAAGTACCGATGTCAGATCGGCGTCTGATTCAGCAAAAACTAATTTTGTGCTTTTTTATTATGGGTAAAAGTACCGATCTACAGCTGTCTGATTTTGTGCTTTAAAAAATACCGATCTACATGCTATTACCAATTTGTTCCTTTAAAATGTACTGTACTACAAAAATATAATTCACTTAATTTTATATAGCTAGTGTTATGTGTATAATCAATGATTATACCCATGCATGTGGATACCCAACAATATGGCCGAAATACTCATACCCAAAATTCCCATACCCAATACCCATGTATGGGTATTGCATACTCCAAACTTTCAATTGCGATTATCTCGAAATCGATTTTTTGTAGATCGGTACTTTTAGAAGCACACCCTTCATTTATTTCCACACGAAATAACATTTTCGATATTCCGCAGTTCGCGGGACATCGGCGCTCCCCCCCCCAAAAAAAGTATGTAACCAAACAAACCCTGATATGCCCCAGGCGTTCTCTGATTGTTTTATAAACCATTTCGCGCGTTCCGGCTTCAATATCGTCGGTGGGAAAAAATTTCTTGCCTCCATCATCCTGAAAACATTCAAAGAATATATTTGAAAACGGTAAAAGAATGATCAAGTATAAAATGCGGCAGCTAACAAAGCGCTTTTCATTCAACAAAGACAGTCCGAAAAACGGTCCCAAATAGGATAGCATGGCTAATTCGCGGCCGCCCGCAGCTGAAACTGGCGCCGGCAGCCAGTCGGCACGTCGCGCCATCTGCGCCCGGTCGGTACACGGTAAACAACAAACATTTGCATAGGTACAAAAAAACAACACGCCCAACGTTCAAATGAATAAATGCATAGTCTAGGGTAAAGTAAATATTTGAGAACAACAACGCTAGATTATGCATAGTTTTGATGAATATCACACGCATATACTTATATGACTAAAAGCTTTACAAAGAATGTTACCGTATTTTGATCACGTGAAAAATTGTGCACCGAATACACCCATAGTGAGAGTGATGAAGTGCGATGATAAAAATACAACAACGGTTTTTGATTCAGATGGTATGGTAGATTCCATCGTAAAGTATAATGTCACTGGGCTATACAATACAGATCCATCTACAAACTTCAACAGGAAATACTTTCATTCTCCGTAATCTCAACCAACCACGGAGCACACTGGCCGCCTGGGCGGTCTGGTGTTGGGCTGTCTGACGGAGCAGAGCGAGCGCAGCGCGCCCGCCACCAGCCTGTAGGGTTCGTCCACGCCGGACGCGCACTCGAAGGACATCCGCGACGCAGCACGAGCGATGCTGTCCAGCATTGGGTTGACTACCTGAAGGGGAAAGCGCGAAAGTGTGAAGGGTTTGTAGGTGGGAACGTGAAGCTGTTACTTGGATTTGGCACTGGGGCTAGTCGCTATCGTGCTTATAAACAGACGATCGTAAGCTACATTTGAATAAAGAGCCATCGAAACATTCGAGACAATTCGAAAAGTAGACACAAAAAGGTCAACATTACGTATAGAATACCCAGAACATTTTCAATATCGACTATTGCGATTAGCGTTCCAAAACATGTTTTTCTGAAAATTATAATTAAATATAATACAAGAAAATCGCTCAAAAATAAAACATAACTGTCTCTTGAAAAAAGTGCAGTGAAAATGTAGATAAAATCCTCACATAAAATAAATAAATATCACCATAAATATCTTTTTTCAAGAAAGAAAAAAAGGAGAAAACAATAGTAGAATATTTGTTTTTTTTATTTTCGCAGAAGTTAAAAAATACAAATCTCACAATGTGTTTGGAACGCTAATTACAATCAAATTTTTTTAAACAATATCGACGCATTAAATTAAAAAGTGCACAACTCAGTGCTCACACACCGATTCCAACTGGGACGCTTTCTCCGCGTGTTCAATAAGGCGATCGAGGAAACCATTTGGAAGACGATCCAGGAGTAACATTCGTACCAGCAAACTACCGATTCCCGAGCTGAGAAACGTGAACGGCGTTCAATTCAGACACAAAAACATCTGGGGCCATTTCCACAAAACGTGAAGTGAAAAGCGAAGTAAGAAGTGTACCTAGGGGAAGGTAGTGAAAAGAGAAGTGAAATGACGACATAAAAACGGAAAGAGTGAATTGTTACAACTGACTTAGAAAGCATTGTTTCTGATGACGTTTATGGTGATTAGGTGGGAAAACTGCAGATTTTTCGCTTGCATCAGGACTTTGGAATTGAAAATGTTGCACACATTCAAAAAACTTCACTGAAAAAAGTCACTTCGCTTTTTACTTCACTCTCTGCGGAATTTTCCCAGGATGTAAGAACGAACCTTGTGAGAGAGTCGCGGCTGATGGCGCCTTGCAACAGCGCAATGGCCATGTCTAGAAGCACGAATGATACCCGCTCCAGCAATTTAGTCTGTTCTTCAAACGCTGCAACCCACTGAAATTAAATTTGAACTCGATAAATCTTGAATATGATTTTCACTTTTATAAATTTATAGGTTGTGACAGAAAGCACCCGAAACGAACATTGTTGTTTTCTTCCGATCTGACTCGTTGAAAACATTGCAGTAAATAGACAAAACAACGTAGCTCAGCCGAACCAATTAACCTGTCCATCTCAGATACGTTCAGCAAAGCCGAAGCGCTGAAAATTTAAAAAAATTGTCAATATCGCACTAGGGTTGGCGCTTCATTTTTGTTAAACTGATTTTTTTATTATCAAAGGGTGGAAACTGATTTTAATTTTAAAAAATAAAAAGACAAAATTTATGGCAGACGTGCACTATGTATTTTGCATTTTATTGCACGCAAGTAGGGTTGGGGAACCGAACCGACCCGAACCGAACCGAGAACTATTTTGGAACCGAGAACCGGAACCGAGCTTGAGAACCGAACCGGAACCGAGAACCGGCACTTATACCCGGAACCGAAGTAAATACCCGAAAGAACCGAAATTTTCTAGGAATCTTAAAGTTTTTAAACAGCGTTTCTTCAACACCTACATTTAAGCCTTTAAACAGCAGCTGAACATCTTGGTGCGTGTTCAGAAATGCAAAATTCATCTGTTTGCAAAATGATTGCGCGGGAGCGTGTAATTTCACATATACTCCAGCGACATTACACCTTACAATGAAATCTACCATATCCCACCTGAATAAAAGAACAAACATAAAAAAATTTCATCATATTTATCAAATTGCTTTGATAAATATGATGAAATTTTTTGTGTATGTTCGTTTATTCAGATGGGATATGGTAGATTTCATTGTAAGGTGTAATGTCGCTGCAGTATACACATTATCACTGGTAGTAGTTTTCATTGGTTTTGTGGCAGTTTTAACTAGGGTTGGAAAAACAACGTTTTTTTTAACTTGATGTTTTTAAAAAAACAACGTTTTTTAAACGTTTTTTTAAATAAAAAAACGTTTTTTGAAAGCTCCCAGATATGACCTTGTGTCAACATATATAGGTATATCAGACAGTGGCAATACTCTGTGATGTTATATATGACCATATAATGAATGTTGAGCCATGGGATAGCATTATAAGTGGTGATTTGTGTCAAACATATCCATTTTTTTGTCGATACATTCGTATATCGCCTTATAGTCAAATGTTTGTGACTTCAGGTAAAGTTTGGCACGGAATAGTGATGAAACAAAATTATAAAAGGAGGTTGTGACTTTGGGAGTGAATTTACACACTGTGGAGGTACATGGAAGCACATTACCTCAAAATTATATACTACACCAACATATGACGGCTTATTAACCCATGGTAGCATATATAAATGGATACTTTGATACTAAAATGCCACAAAACCAATGAAAACAACCACCAATGTCAATTTGTGTGTGAAATTGCCCGCTTGCGCGCAAAAATGTTTCAAAATACCTAGTGCTTAGTACAAAAAAATTCGGTCAATGTTTTTTTTTAACATTTCAGACGTGATGTTTTTTAAATAAAAAAAATCGGCCAACCCTAGTTTACACCGTAGTTGGCAAAAGTTATTTATGTTTGTACTCAAAATAATACGCGTACTCACTCGCGTACTACATAAATACATTTACGTTTCCTCCAGAAAAAAATACAAGTACCCATTTACTCGTGTACTTTTTAAAAGTACACGAGTACAGAAAACGTATATGTTTGCTTTTACACTTTTTTTAAATACCAGTATTATTAAAACAACTCTGATTTCTGCATTCTACCATGAAATAATAAGCTGTGATATGCTCCTGTAGTATGAAATATCCAACCAATGTACCTGCACATGTAAACTTGGGTATATTGTTTTTCTGTTGTTCAGCCGATCATTACCCGATACCCGGTTATTTTATTACCTGGAACTGAAATTTTGATAATTTTAGAACCGAAAGAACCGAACCGGAACTGAGTTTAAGAACCGAACCGAGAACCGGAACCGAAAATTTTCAGGACCCGAGAACCGATACCCGAACCGAAATCTTTTGGAACCGAGAACCGGAACCGAAAATTTTGAAATTCCCAACCCTACGCGCAAGCGCGCAATTTTTCATGCATATTACCATTGGTGGTGTTTTCATGGGTTTTGGGGTATTTTTAGTGTAAAATCTTCGATTTATTCATGTTACCGTGTAATAATAAGCCTGTGATATGCTAGTGTAGTATGTAGTATCTAGCAAATGATCTCCCAAATACTTCTACAGTGAGTAACATCACTGTATTAGCCTTCTCTTACAACCTTACTTAAGCACTATTCCATGCTGAACTTCACTTGAAGTCATGGATGTTCGGCAAAAGGCGATATACGTAATAAGTCGACATAAAAATGGATATTTTTGAAAGAAATCACTGGTTATAATGCTATCCCATGACTTCACTGGTTATAATGCTATCCGTTGACTCCACAGTCATAATATGCCCACAATAGACATAATACAACATTGTCTGACACTTAACATACACATATTTTTACCATATACCCCCATTTTGGACGATTTTTAAAAAAAATCTGATTTTAATTTTTTTTTAATTGTTTTTTTAAATCAAGGCGTTTAAAAAAATTGATTTTTTTCCAGCCATGTCGCACCATTAAAAAGAATTAAACTAAAAAACAAACGAGGCAATGTCCAGCGATTCCAAGCCGGGACAGTGCTGAGCGGTGAGCAACTGGTCGACTATGTCGAACACGACCGACTGGATCGCGTCGACCGCATCGACTGCGTTTTGAATTAACGTGAATTGATTTATTGAAGACATTCAAGCAGTGTCAATCAAAGGCTTAACTATTTAGCTTTAAACGCTTTTAGTCTGTCAATTCGCAATTAATGGGGAGATCAGGTGCCAGTTCCGCAAGTGAAGAAGAGCAGTAAAACGGCGAAAGCGAAGTGAAATGGCAACAGCGAAGTGAATTGAAAAGTAAAATGGCAAACGCGAAGTGAAATTACTTAGGTATTATTTTACTTCACCTTTGCCATTTCACTTTGCCTCTGCGCTTTTACTTCACCTTTGCCATTTTACTTGCCATTTCACTTCGCCTTCGCCATTTTACTTCTCACTTATCTACTTGTAGGCTTTTCAAAGGTATAGAAGGATCACAAATTGCCAAAATTAGGTAAAAACGACTAAAATTTTATACAACTGGTATTTATACAAGTACATGTATAGCGAAGCATAGTTGAAAGTGCAATAAGGGTTCACTAAAGTTATTGTCAGTACTTTTATATTGCATACGGCAAGTGGCTTGGGTCAACTGATGTGCAACAGACGCCATTAGCACAATTCATATGTAACGTAAAATAAATATAATACGATGCAGTGATTTATTGTGATGTTACAAATGAACTTTCCAGCTGGGGAATAATCATTGATTGGCAGACTTTCGGAACTTTATTTGCAACTGGCTGTCATTCATATGCAGGTAAAACTTTGCGTAGTTTTATCAAGACGCATTGTGTGGCATGTAATCACGCACTCGATCATTTATGTGTCTATATTTCATTGATTATACGTCACGTTTATCTGCCTAAGCCGCATAACGACGTCTCTTGCGCACCCGTTGACCCAAGCCACGCGCCGTATGCAATAGAAAAGTACTGGCAATAAGTACATAACGCCGCAATAAGGCAGTGATTTGGAAATCTGCCAAATACTACCAACCGGCATCATCGAGTATCTCGGCGTCCAGAGCATCAATAGAATCGGCAGCAGGGCACTTCGCATCTTCGCTCAGTAGCAGCACACGGCGAAGCACCTGGCGCAGCCGCTGCCGCTTGAACGTGCCGCCGTCCTGAATACAACGACAGTATTGATAGCGACGCTAGCGTGTGGAATCAATGTGAGGAAAATATATGTATTTTTTTGGGTTCAAACGGACTATTGTAATTGTTGAGGATGTGGCAGGAGTCGACGTATCCATATTCATTTATCTGTTGCGAGTAAAAGTTACAGAGCGAAAAATACACCGGCAAGAATTTCCTTTTTATTTTTATTGGAACTAAACAATTGGATACCACAACCGCGTGGAAAAAGGCCGTCATCAAATCGTCATCATTTCCGCGGCTGAGTGGCGACGGTTGCGATGCGAGTGCGTTTTTTAACCGCCCGATCAGTTTTTATGGTGTACGAGCGAAAGGGGTAGTTTTTCTATGCTGAAATACTCGACAACGATCTGAAATAGAAACATATTGAACAGAAGCAGCGTTGACAAGTTGTCACATATTATATTAGTCTTCACAAGTTAATGCAATAAATTGGTCAGGTTCTTTCATTAAAACTCTGACGAACTAATAATCCCCTTGAATAACCCCCCACTCTTTAATCCCCGTTTGTTTTTGCTGGCGAAAAAAACCCTGCGGGCTTTTCGATGAAATACGGCACACACAATGCTGAAATGTTGGAAACTAAACATATATTGGTTTTAAACACAAACAAGTTTGCCAGATGAATGATTTTGCATCGCCGTCAATGGTAAAATAGTTAGGAGACCCATTCTGGTAAACTCAAATGTGTTCGAAACAGATCGCTGTGTTTTACCAAAATTCTGCGGTGTACTTCACAGTTTGTGTTGACGTGGGAATAAGTGGTGGGGGTAGTAACTCAAAGTAATGAATGGCAAGACATAATCAGCAAAGCAGCTGCCAGCTTGCTATCAATTTGTGTCAGGTGAACTTTATGTCAAATGAACCTAACCAGCCCTTTACGTTGCCCAAATCGTAAACTTGATGACTAATCCGGTGTCAATAGCACACTTAGCTGGCACACATATAACTTTTGAATGTAAATATACAGGTACCTGTCCGATAAACAAATCACAGTTTACTCGAGTAGCACAAATGCTATTTGCACCAGTCGACACCCATGGCCACAACGCATTAGCCCGGTGTAATACGATCTCAAGCGGCAAGTCATGTAAATTACACCAATACAAAATTCACTATGCAGTTGGCTATCAGCGCCGCGATCGTTTAACCAGCGCACTTATCTCCCAATTGAAACAAGTTGATTTAGGTACTTCGATTGTTGGAACAGAAAAGTTTTGTCAAGACAAGAGCAAGACCGCGCGCTGAAACGGCAGGATGGACATGGTGGCGGATAAAATGCACGGCAGAGGTCTGGTCGGCCCATGTGAGTGCACCCACTGCAAAAAATAGGTTCGTGAAGTGTGTAGAAGTGAGCTGGATGCATGTGAAGCGGCCTTTGTGAACACTTCCACACGCTTCACGAGATTTGAGGTGAAATGACTTCACCTGTCATCACATTCACGACGGCTGAAATTCACGAAGTGCACTTCACGAACCATTGCAGCATACTTTGCATGTTCCGTGAAGCGCCGTGAAGCAACTGAGGCTCAGTGAAGTGTCTTCACGTAGACACTGAGCGTCCACTTCAGGATACTTCACTGCGCATCACACAGCTATTTTTTTGCTGTGACCGAAGGTGAAGCTTTTTTTGGCTGAAGGCCATATTTTACAATCGACACGGCCTCCCAAATCGCAGCATCTCTGCGCTGCTTCCTGATGGCCGACGGCGTGTGGATGTGGCAGGAGGCACACATCCTCTACTGGGTGTTCAGCTCGCCGCACGCCATCGACCTGATATTCAGCTTGCTGCTGGCCGTCGTGTGCGTGCCCACGTTCGCCGCCGCCCTCTACGTGCACTTGAGCGGTTGGTGTATTTATCTAGTGATGTAAAAGCGTCATGGCGCCGGAGCCTGGTGCTAGCGCCAAAGCGAAAACAGCCATTACGCGTTTGGCGTCTGGCGCTATTTTGATGTGGCGCCATTGACGTTTGGCTTCATGCCCATGAAAAGCGCCATGGTGCTTGGCGTCATTTTGCTCTTGCGCATTTGGCGTTGGCGCTGGGGGTCAGAAAGCGCCATGGCGCTTGGCGCCAAAGCCCTGACGCTTTTTACATTACTAGGTTAGTGTCGCTTCAGGCCCACTGTGGCACTTTGTTGTAGGGTGCTGGTAGCCACTAAATGCCCATTTAACGGATTCGATGCATGAAGCTGTACTTATTTACATGTCCTTACAAACGCTGCTTTTTTCGGTTTGCTTTTAGAAAACCAGGGCCAGTCACGCACACCGTAAAATGGCAGGCATATTTCTCAAGTGTCCTGCGTAACGTTAAGTGCCCTATAAAAGTTATTCCGCGCCTTACTGACTATGTTACGTGTTACAACCAACGATGGAAAAAAACACAGAAATTGAACACAGAAACTCATTGAATTTCTGTGTTTTTGTTTTACACAGAAACGCGGAAACTAACAAATTTTGAAAAACTAAAAACTGAAATTTGGAGAACACAGAAACACGGAAACATAGGAAAGTTTCTTGAGTTTTTGAGTTTTTTTCAGCGAAGTGGTTGAACACATTTTCAGAATGCACATGAATTCAGTTAAACTACCGTATTTCTTTTAATAGAACGGCATACCTCCAATAGAACGGCACCTCCAATAGAACGGCAGGTTTTTGCACTTTTTTTGCACTTGCGAAATTAATAGAACGGCAGCCTCCAATAGAACGGCTCCTCCAATAGAACGGCAGGTAGAAATTACATTGGAAGAGTGCCAGAACACATAAATATTAGAAAGATGGGTGGTGAGAACATCCAAGGTGTTCAGAACTATGATTTAGGGTAATTTCACATTTGGTTTTGTTGGAATTGATGCTCTGTTAGTAATATGTTGTTCATTTTTCATTAAAAACACTATGTTCAAATGAAAAACGTCTGAAAAATACTGGTGAAAAATAGAACAGGCAGCCTCCAATAGAACGGCACCTCCAATAGAACGGCAGGTAAATCAGTTGACGAAAAAAATAGAATGGCGCTCTTCTAAACACCTTCCCGGTCACGTCCGGCACACATTTTTTTATTTTACTTCTCACATCCTATACCCAGTTCTAGGGTGCCGCAGAGGCTGAAACTTGGGGGAGATATTGGCGCAACCCCCCTCTACCTCGCATGAATTAGGGGGGTCGCCGCGACCCCCCTAGTTCATGCGAGGTAGAGGGGGGTTGTGCCAATATCTCCCCCAAGTTTCAGCTACTGGCGCGCCCTAGAACTGGAGATAGGGTGTCACAAGTACGATCAAAAATAGGGTGCCGGACGTGACTATTAGAAGTGTGTTTACTAGAAGAAATACGGTAAACAAGATAAGATATGCATGTATAGCATGTAAATATGTACATAATGTATTCATATTTTATGATGGAACAAAGAATAAATTAAAGATGGCATGCACATCTCCTGGTGGACATGTTCAAATATAGTTGTAGTTCAAATCAATTCTGTAGTCTTCCATACAGTGCACATCCATTAAAGAATTTTGGAGTACTGCGTTAGTTATCGTTTGTAAGCATTTTGTTGATGCTCGCGTTGTGATGTGGGTGGATGTCCTCATAAGGACATTTTTATGGACTTTTTCAACACTTGAATGAATACACATGTTATGTGGGGTTAAAACGTGTGCAAAACCGATATTTTATAAGAAAACCGCTGTTTCCACATCAAAATGGTGTAAATCAGAATTTTTTGGGGGAAAACTAGAGTTTTAACAAAAAACACATAAATAAAAACAGAGTTACTCAAGTTTTTTTTCGATAAAAAAGAATGGAAAAGAAAAAAAGGAAAAAAAAAGAATTCGAGAAAATTGATTTCTCGGTACATCTTAAAAACGACTGTGAAAGCTGACTGTGGGACTTACGGTACGTTTGCTGTGCATCGGCATCTGCCTAGCGGCATTACAGCTACGTTCACACTATGTGGACATCGGTCCAGTGCACAATAAGCACTCACGCCATGATTTTTCTATCTTGGCAAGGGGCCAATTTGATGGGGTTACTAGCCACACTAAGGCTACACACCGCCTAAACATTATTTGGATACAAATTCCATGGAAAGCGACTGACAATATTAGACAATATCTATATGTCAGCATCACGGTCGCAAATGAGTCCAATAATCTCATAAAAGCAACAGTAAATGCTGACATGTATGAGAACAACTACATACAATGCTGTGAAAAACTTGTGAAACGACAATATACACGTGGGCACCAAACTGCGGCTACCTGCCGTTTCTGGTCGATTAATGTACAACTGTTTCCTTGCAAAATTAAAAACAATAAAAAAAAAAAAATAAAATCGATACGTTCGATTGTCGACGTTGACGCCAGGGTCAACGACGTTCCCGGGTGGTATAAATACGGAAATTGGGTGGAAGGAAGATTTAATATGGTTAGACGAAAGAGGGATTTTCATATTGATGTAAATAAGGACTGTTGCATTTCATATTGGGGGGGGACTGAAACTGAAACTTTATTATACAATGTGATATTCTTACAATTAGAAAACATGAATATGAAATTTATACATTGGGTACAAGTATCAAACGACAATGTTTTTTTATATATCCAGGAACGTGAGGGCACCCCAATCTCTGCGTCGGGACGATCTCAGGCGCGCAAAGCGAAAGATGTTGCCTCTCTAAAATTGGTGTCTGGGAGTGCTAAAAGGGAATCTCAGAAAACAAAAAATCGACGGGCTGGGACAGTCTCTGAAAGTGCGGTTGATGGGGACTCATCTGGTTTGGGGGCGCAATTGGAACAGTTGAACTGTGACAGTTTGAAGGGGGGATTACCAAGATCTGGAACTTTGCCAAATCTACTGTGTGGTAAGTGCTACTCGGTTAATGCATACGTGAACAATATTCTGGGGGACATTTACGAAAACAATAGGGGTTTAATAATAGTCAATAGGTTGGAATGGTATATAAGTATGTACGTTGCTGAATGTATAGATATAAATCTATCAACGACGGTAACGAAATATACGAATAAATTAAATGCAGATGTGAATCTGGCGGCGGAACTAGACGAAGGTGAAGAAGACGGTTGTGCGACGCCCACAGTCCCTGGCACCGAGCCAACTCCGCTTGTTGTTGCTTGTGTCACCACCGATATGCAGACCGAGGCCGTACAGAATCCTGGCGTGGGATTCGACCCTGAGGAGGTGATTGCCACGTACGCAAGTAGCGGTGTGATTGAGATGGATACTGGTATCCAAATCAGTCCCGACACGACGAATTGTCGCACTGTACGCGACCTGGCTGATGATTTGAGTGAGTTATCGATTTTGACTGCTTGTCGACTTCTGATTTTAGACTTTTCAAAACCATACGGGATACACATGGATATAATATGGAAAATGGCAAATACTTATAATGGAAAATCTCTTTTTGATGGGATTAAAGCTGGATTTTTGATGCATACCTTTCAAAATAGGTATATCTGGCGCGGTGCCAACTTTTCTATGTTACCTCTAAAAACTTCCACATATATCACAGATGTGGTGAACGTAACGCCGATACTCAATGTGGACAGCGTCACCTGCATGGCGGGGGCGGGCAAACTTGTGGGTGACACCCATTTGCACCCATACGAGTACGCTTTGGCCATGCAGCGCAAGATGGAGGAAAATCCCACGGGCACCCCAAATGGGTATGAAGTGGGTCAGCTATGTGCGCTGGTCAAACTGATGGAGGAAAATCATCAAAAAACGTGCGAATATATGAAGCGGGTTAGTATATGCATACGGGTTGGGGGAATACTAAATGTCACATCTTGGACGTCTAAAATATCGAATACGTATAGAAAACCAAATGTAGTAAAACCATACGTATTTAATTACATTTGCCCATACACTAAACTCAAACAAATTGTTGTACAAGATACTAAATCTGTGACGGACTACAACAAATGCGTACGCCTAAAATCATTGACCATCTGTCTTACGCAGTTGGAAGTGGCCTATGCCCAATCATGTGGACATCTGGACAATCGAATCGACGATTTGATGCTAAAACTGTCCGGCCTAGAGGTCGATAAAAGCGCGCTGGAGAAAAGGGTTGATGGAGCGATTAAAGTTAGTCTTTGGGGCAAAGAACTAATGTTTGAGGGGATGGAAAAAAAATTATTAATATACCCGGTATATATTGACACGCCATCTCCTGGTGTACTGTTAATTAAGCGAACTTTAAATATTGTAATACAATTTAGCTACACAAACTATGTTTTAAATGTAAACACAAACAACTTTCAGAACATGAGCGCACAAGATACAACAGTTTCCGACTGCAAGCGCCGTCTGCTGGCGTTGGAAATGGGCCAAAAAACACCGACAGCTGGAACCCCCCCGGTATTCGATTTGGCCAGCGACGAAACCCCGAAATTGGGAGCGGTAAAGCGGCGCCTCACGGATAACACACAAAATCCCGGTAAAATGGCGAAAATGGCGGTCAAGCCGGGCCAGGTAAACCGACGGGTGGTCAATCTATCACTTTTTATGAGGAAAAACCGCTATATAGATAATTGGTCATATAAATCTACCTGTATGCAATATCTGGTTTCCATTGGTAAATATACAGGGGTTTTTAAGAGTGGTCAAAAATACAAAATCGTAAACAAAAAGTTAAATACAACTTTAGTTGGGTGCATAATTATTATGTTTTACAATGTTCAAAAAATAGGTATACGCAGTGATATATATTATTTTATTAAATATATATGGCAATTTTTGCAGTGCACGATTCCGCCCACCCCTGCACCTGGGCAAAACGTGGTGGCTACTGTGGCGCCGAAAATCGAAAGCGATATCGTCATCTCGCTGATGGATCCGTCCGATCCTTTCGGAGGATACTACCCCTGGCGGGTCAAACTCGACGGCATAAAATTTGATTGTCTGCTGACCGCCATGATTTATGTGAGTGCCTTTGAACGATTATTTATAGGGATGCCAGATAGTTACAAATATATTGATAAAGAAAAATTCCGCATTTTTTCCGAGTATATACATATAAATAATTCTACGTTTTGCTGTAACCAAAGTGTACTAGAAAACTGTAAATTTAACATTAAATACGAGCTATCGTTCATTTATGAATTCATTTGTATCAATAACAACTATCGAAATATCACTCAGGCCGAGGCGAAATCCACGGCCACACACACGCTTACCAGCATGGCGATGAATTTGCATCAACTATACTCAAAATTGGCACCCGGGAAGGATTTTGACCCCGCCTTTCATGAATTCCAACGTGGGGCCCGTCGCATCTGGGGATTGGTGCGCAAACACGTGATGGACCACTCCCTAGACATCTCTGCTAGCTGGTTCAAATCCGACAACGGCCGCGAAACCGAACCGTTTGGGCTATATGGGTCTTTGACCGAAGCAAAAGAAACGGTGGCGTACGAAACACTCAAGGCCATCATTCAAAATGCTGTCGACTGTAACACGGGTTTCCGGTGGGTTTTTATTGTTTGTAGACATTTGAGACTTGCTCTAATTCAGACTTTGAATCTTGAAATATATATAGAAGCTAGTTGGCAAAATGCCAAACATCATGAAACTATATATAAATGTTTGTGGCGTACGGCTGAGATAACAAAATATAGAGATACGTATTGGCTAAATGCCAATCGCTTACAGCTGGTACACAACTATTTGCAACACACGACACAACTGATTAAGTCTAATTCTTCAGCGTATGCAATGAACACAAGTATATTGACAATCACAACCCCTCACAGACAAATCCTGTGGTCATCTGGGCAAAGAAAAATCGACGGGTTATATGTGAGCACCGGGCGCCAGATTCGCTGTGCCGGCGAAATTCCGGCCAGCGGCTGGAGGGGAGCCTTGATGTGCGGCGCAAACAAAGGGCGCTATGAGGTAGGGTTAAACTCTTTTGACTCATCCGATTTTTTTGCTATAAACCTTAGAAAAATTTCTGCCTTGGCACACGGCCAAAAAACTTGGTGAAGCGACCACTAGGCTATTAAAGTACGCGGTGCGATACGAAAATGTATACTGCTATTTTAAAGATTACGGTGAAACCAATATACAAAAAAATAAAACTAGACATTTAGAACATCCCCCCTACACACAGTGTGCGCTACCGACCAAGGACGGAGCCTACTACATGGCCCCATTCATGAACCTGTACGGCGAGGCGCTGATGGAAGTGCGAGCCAAAATTTCAAAGGAAATGGCCTTCTCGCGCCGTGCGTCCAATGGCGAATTGGTGCCAATCGAAGACGGGGAAATGTTTCGCCAGTACGACTCAGAAGGCCACTTTGATGGAATGGACAGGAAAAAAGTATACGCGAAACTACAGCAGAAGCTGCTAGCGCCCGAATCCTACAAAGTGGAGGTGAGTAGGGGCGAATTGATCTGTATGTTACTTGTGTTACCTTTTATTGAATCCAATCGAGAAATAAGCAATTATTTGAGCATTTTTACGCTTGCTGAAAAGTTGTCTAGAAATGTTGATGATATCAAATGGGTGTTGTCTAGAGGTGTTCATACAAACAACGCAACAAACCTTGAAATATATATGGACAAAAAAAAAGTTGCGATTGGGAATACATATCATGCAATGTCACAGTTGTCTAGAGGGGCTAATGAACTGAAATGGGTGTTGTCCAGAGGTATAGTAGCAAAAATACAGAACAAGCGTGAAATTTATAGAAATTTTACTTTGCAAAACCCGTCCGATTTCAAAGACATGTTGTCTAGAGGTCATGGTTTCAGGGTAAAATATTGTTCGACGATTTTGTTGTCCAAAAATGTTCTCAATATGAAATCGGTGTTGTCTAGAGAGATTTATTTAAGTAAGATGGTATTAAAAACCAATAAATTAGAAATAATTACCAAACCTATGGATAAGTATTATCCAAATATGCCAATGAGTAGTGATGCACTTCAGATGGTTAGCTTGTTGTCTAGAGGTACTGCTGAAAATAAATTTAAGATGATATTACATCTCAAAACATACAAAAATACTGATACTTACGACTTTTTGGATAAATGTCTTTTGAATACAATGTTGTCCACATGTGTTCTTGATATGAAATTGATGTTGTCTAGAGGTACTCCCGGAAAAAAATTATTATTTTTAGCGCAAAAAGAAATGATATACGCCAGTGAAATGTATACACGAATGTATGAGCTAACTTCAATACTTTTACAGGCCCGTCGAATGGCGGCGCTTCGCAATGGCTGGCAAAATGCGGAAACGGAACCGACGGCACAACCGGAAGCCCAGCCGGCGCCACCGAATCAATCAGCACCGCGCGGACGCGGCTTTTCTGGTTTTCGAGGGCGTCAGCCGTACAATGCTCGTGGTCGCGCCCGAGGACAATTCCTGGCACAAAGGGGAAGCTTCGCAGGTAATTTAGATGTGCTTACCGCATTCTACATCCACCGAAATAAAGATGTATTTAGAATTAAGTGGATATTTGTTCAGGATAGGGTGAAAAAAGTGAAGACAATTGCTATCGATGATCGGGTAAAAGCAATAATCAAATTCTACCACGTATACAATCTTTTTATCCGATATTATATTACATCTTGTCAATCCCCTGATGCAGGCAGGGGCATTAGCTCAACGAACCAGGGGCAGCGCACGGTGTACGACCTAACGCAAAATGTCCTGCAGTTTGAACCAGAACCCTTGACGGAAGCGCGCATCGGAGTGGAATCGGCTACGGCGAGCGCCAATACACAAGGTATTTTTCCTATACTCGTTCGAAGCACTTTGGGAATGTACTGTCGGCTACTTTTACCGTCAAAGAAATACTATCAATACACTATAGATAATATCTCACTGATAAATTTTTACACTTACCACACAGCCAGTTCAAGTGACGCGCCGCGTAACGTCGGTGGCGTCAACGCGCAACAACTATCGAATATTCTGGCGCAACAGCAGACGCGCAGTGGACAACAGCTAGTGGATGAAGACATCGTGTCAGATGACGATGATTTCGACAACATGCCAAGTAGGTTTCCCGGAAAAAAACGATTTTGGATGTTTTGACAAATGATAGATAAAAAGACGCTTCCACTTAATATAAAATGTAAAGTAAATAAAAAATACATACTAGCACAAGAAGGCATATTTTGGCACATACTAGTAACGACATACCAAATGTCAGCATTCAATATTTTGAACACCCCCACACCATATAAAAATGTAGCCCTCAATATAACAAATAACTGTAATATGCATGCCATTCCAGACGCGGTGACGTCGACCATTGCCACGGCGACCCGGACCGGTGACAGCAGCTACACCGGCGTGGCACAGGTAAACTATCCTGGACGCATAGGATGCAAATTGGTGAAAGAACTCTTTTTTAAACAGGTGCGCACGCGCGGTCGCGAGTTGCCAAGATCGATACACTGCCGGCAACTACTTTTGTCTCATCTGGAAAAACAAAATTCGATAAAATGCGCAAAGTCACTGGGCAACTTTTTGCAATCGCACCTGTACTACCCAGAAGACACCATGATTAGAGACAAAGCGTTTGGCACAAAGTGCCACGCTATCAATGGCATCGTACGGCTGCTAAATACGGGCATTAATATGGGGCCTTTGTGTGGTTTTCGACCGTCGGACCACTCCCCAGTGACAACACAGAAAATTTCGTTGCCCACTGAATCTGCCTCCGATCCTTACGCGTATTTTTATACGGTCATGATTATCGGTGATTCAACTTGTGGCTCACTCTACAACATGTTGTCTACCGACTGTGCCACTGCAAAAATGCCCGTTACCGTTCACGGGAGTAAGAGCTTGTTTTCTGGGCGCCGAATGAATACTTTTTGTGCGGGTATTATTGATGTGAAATTTACTACTGTATACGACATGGTTGTTTTGCGCTCCGTACTGAATGCCTGTGACGCTGAATTATTTGAAGCGTGTGTTTTTGATGCTAAGGGTGTTGATCTGTTTTTCTTGGATGGCGTTAAAAAACACGTTGATTTTATCCAATCGAACAAATCGTTAAAATTGCAGCCGTTTGGTAAAATTGTACTGAGTATTGTTGGCCCCACAATGCCTATGAGCTTTTCGAGTAGCTGGTCAATTGCGAGGGTACAGGAAACGTATTTGTTTTTGTACACTTTAGAAACAGCCCTCCATAACATGGTTACTTGCAGTTTAGAAAACGTTGTTGTTTTGCGGCTATTCGATTATTTAGAGCATAATTTTGCGGCGCTGGGCTTTGATAGTAAGCTAGATGCATTTTTGGCGATGATGACCAAGGATGGCATGCATACATCGGAAAATGGCAACCGCTTGCTGTGCCACTTGCTTAGAAAAGAGTTGCTTTTGATGTCGGTTACTGATTGTTACTGGAACATAGAACCTATCTTTTGGCAACCATCCAACTACTTTTGCATCTCAGGCGCGAGGCGGCCAAGCGGCAGGACGAAACGCCAGCGGCACAGGACACGTGATACCCGGCCAGTCCCCGCTCACAAATCATTTCCAGCGTTTGCGCAAATAGAAAACGGGTGTATGAAATCTAGGTTTTTTGGCGAATGGCCAAGTGTTCAGATGTTTTTTTCTCTCATTGATGATGGGATTCATTTTTTTTCTGTGAAAGGTAAAGGAGAAAAACACACTTATGTTTTTTTGAATTATAAACTTAGGAAAGATAATTTGCTGGCGTCACAAGATGTGAAATCTCGAGATACATTAAAAATGCTATCTGCACATTTCGCAAATGCTGTTACAAAGAACATAATTGATGACACGTACTACAAAGACGTATGTAGAGCATACGCCATTCTTAAGACGGAAATTGATAAGAACTTTTTGAAATCTCACATCTCATGTCCGTATACTAAGGGAAAATACGAGCTATGTCTTTATACTTTGACAGAAAATGATGTTCGTCGATTTAATTGTGAACGTTTGTGGGAATCTCAATATTTTTTGATTACGTGTCACTTTCGGTTTCTTTCAATGTCGATGGACATGTTGTGCAATCTTTGCATTCTCGCGCGATCTGAGTTAAACATCGTTTGTGTGCACGGGATTTTGATAATGATTCCCTGCAGGGTTGAATTGCGAGTTTTATATTTTTTCCGATTCGACTTTTGTTGTTCACTGCACAGCGACAACAGCAATATACTCTCCTGGTTACCTACTACTACGTCACTACTAGATAAAATCGGAAATATCCTGATTATCACACGGTTACTGCTGAAAATGTACGGACATAAAATCAATTTTAAAAATCACAAAATGATGCTATTGCTGTTATCGTTGTTCTTCATGTTTACAAAAATAAATGGCGCAACGGGATTAGAACGGACTAATTGTGACAACGAGTATTTATACTCAATACCCCTACTTATTTTATATCAAAATGCAAGATACTTGAGATGGAAAAAAGATGAATTATTGGCTACAATTATAAATACCGGGTGCGATGTAATGTGTTTTGTGGAAACACATTTCAAATGCTTAACGGAAGCCATACATCTTCCTGGGTACATTGGGGTACACAAATTTAAGAAAGATATGGAAGCTGGTGGTATCTCGGTGTACGTAAAGCGTTCTATAAAATTTACAAATATCGACTATGCGAATGAAAATAACATTTTGGGCATTCTTATTCATACTGCCAAGACTAAAATTAACATTACCACATGTTACCTTTTAAACAACACTAAAGCAAAGAAATCTAAAAAAGTTCTAGAACTAAATGATAAAATACTTACAGAGATGGGGTCCAAAATGTCAAACTTGGATGAAAAGGGCTACTCATCCTTGATTCTAGGTGATTTTAATGGCCACATTGGCAACGATGAACTAGGACTGAGCGGTAACACTGAATTAGTGAATGAAAATGGTAAGTTAATTAGAGACTGGCAAGCTAAATATGGGCCCTATCTCTTAAATAAAAATTTTGATGAATTATGGACATATGAAAGAAGTAATGCAAAATCAGCCATTGACCTGTGTTTTCTAAATAGAGAACTAACAAATTTTTCAGGCTGGATTGACAGCACTGGTACTCAATGTCCCCTAGTTTCTGATCATCATGCTATATTTGTGAAAATTATTTGTAGCCATAAACTTCAAAAAAATTTAGAACATACAAAAACCAAAAAATTGATGAAATCTGAGCTAATATTAATGAATAATAAATTAAGTGAGTTAGATCCAAAATCTTATCATGAAATCCTTTCCACCATCCATGAAACCTGTAATGAGATTAAAGGTGACAATATGCCTACAGAAAACATGGAAATGCACAAATGCCAAAAAGTGAAGGCATCAATTAAAAAATTGCATAGAAATATTGCAAAGGTAAGAAGAAAAATCCAGATAAATGGGAAAACTGAAATATTAAGGAAAGAACTTAAATATTATCAGCATAAGCTAAATAAGGAAAAAAAGGAACAAAATAGGAAATATAAGGATATACAATTAGAAAAATTACATGACAACAAACCAAAGGAATTAAATGCAGTGTACAAACATATAAATAAAAACTGGCAGGGTACAAGACAAACAACAGAAATGACAGACAAAGATGGAAATATAATAGAAGGCAAAGATGATATGAATACAGAAATGACTAGAGTATGGGGGAACATCATGACAAATAATCCAGGATCACCCACATACTATGCACTCGATTCTAGGCAAATGCCTCAGGACACCATGGACGAGCTGATTGAAGACTTTACATTTGAAGAGTTGAACAAAGCACTGAAACAACTACAAAATAACAAATCACCTGGAACAACGGGTATACACCATGAGACACTCAAAATGCTACCATCAAATTTTAAAATAGCACTACTAAATATGTATAACAATTGGTTAAGTGGGTTAGACATTCCAACAGAGGCAAAAGTGTGCAAAATGGTTTTACTACATAAAAAGGGGGATAAGTCGAAGATGGATAATTATAGAACACTAGGAATTTCTTGCAATATAAAAAAAGTATACATGATAATGTTAAACAACAGATTGATTAGGTTAGCAGAAGATGAAGATATCTTTACAGAACTACAAGGCGGATTCCGCCCAAACAGACGTACATGTGATAATGTCCTGGTTCTTAATACATGTTACAATTATGCAACTGCAAATGGGAATGACTTCTTTACATGCTTTGTAGATGCTGTCAAAGCTTTTGATAGAGTAAATCGAGACAAATTATGGAGAAAACTACTAGATATAGGGATACCGACTAAATTGGTGACAGCCATTTCACAAGCCTATAAAAATATAAAAGTCAACATGACATATGGAGACTATATAAGTAAGGATCTGGGTTACCCAATAGGAGTTGCTCAAGGATGTGCTCTAAGTCCAACTCTATATGCACTTTACATGCATGACCTTGCCACTGAACTATTATCTACAGGGCAAGGTGCCAAGCTAGGGAAAGGGCAACAAAAACTGCCAGCTCTGTTTTTTGCCGATGATATCGTGCTCATGGCAAACACTGCTTCTGAACTCCAAGACTTGATGATAAAATTCACTGACTGGTCCTGGAAATGGAACATCACGATCAACCAAAATAAATCACATATTCTTCGATGGGGCAGAAATCAACTAGGAAGATCATGGTCATTAGGATATGACAAAAATAAAAGAATAGGGAAAATAGCAGAATGCACTGAAATAAAATATCTAGGAGTAACAATCTGCGAAAACAGAGATCCTTTCAAGATACATGTAAAAAACTGTGTTGCCAAAATGCTAAAACACAGCTCATTAGCTATACTTTCATCAAATAGCACAACTAAACCCATGTTGTATGCAAAAATGACATATAAATCATACATAGAGCCAGCCAGTATGTATGGATTAGAAGTCACTGGGGCTGATAAAGATAGTCTCAGAAAGATGGATAAAATTTACATGCAGACAATGAAAAGAGCTTGCCAGCTTCCTAACTCAACCAGTTCTGCTAGTTTACTAATAGACCTGGGGGGGGAACTCCCTTCAGACAAATATCATCAAATGACAATTACATTTACAAACTATGTCAATAAATTAGATGATAATAGGCTGGTTAAAAGAGCACTCTTAATAGATAGGTCACTGTGCAACAGCAGCCGGCTTATGCAGCATTACACAATTAATAATAGATACAAACACTGTGTGAAAGAAATCAATATTTCAATGGATCATGCTGCAATACTGACAAAAACCAATATTAAATTGGCAACTAGCCATAATAGACAGAAATTATCAATTACGACGATGAATGCACAAAATGTAGCATCAATTAGAACTGATGTAGGCAAGCAAGCCCACCCAATCAATTTACACTACAATCACTTAACATGGCTAGCTGCCAGGCATAATTCAATTAGACAATATGGTCGTAAAGGTAGGAAAACATGTACCCACTGCAGCTCTAATTATGTGAAAATTCCCTGTACAGTGAATCATTTGTTGTACCAATGTCCTGGTCTGGACATGAAACGCTTTGAATTACAAAAAAGAAAATGTGTATCCCAATGTAGCCAGCAAGGTGACTGGCTTATGTACAAAACATGTGCACAACACCGGAAAATGGTGAATGATATGCTACAACACGGGGTGAAACATTTTATGAGTTTAGACTAATGGCTAAAAAGTAAATAAATCCTGCACCAATCCACACGCTCATTTGCTCCATAAGTGATGGTCAATGGCCGGAAAAAATTTTTCCCTTTTTTCCCGGCTACACACTTGTGTGGGCAAGAACGATAGTGTAAATGTGAACTGGAATGGTAAACAAACCTGTGAATTGATGCTCACTTACTGGTTAGACAAAACATGAACTGTCAACGTCGCATCACTTAACCCGCAGGACAGCTCAACAGTCGCATATTGACAGATAGGATGGCTAAACAAAGGTAAATAGATGGCCGCTGCAGCCTCTGGTACGCTGAAGTTCGGCACGTGATCGATCTCCATCGGGACAGGCTGCAGATGGCCCTATAAGAAGTGCCGCGCACACTGTGGTTAGAAGGGTAAAAACGGTTGTAATGCCACTCTTCCAAACCTCTAGCGCACTGCCAATCGTGGGATGTTGAATAACATGCGCGGATAAGTACATTTCAGAAATATCGCCGGTTTTGTGTATTTGTAACAATCTGCGTAAAATTTAATAGTTAACCTTTTTCTTAAGCAAATCCTAACACCCATCAACTCATCTCTACATTGCCATACCTTCCTGGCACTGCCAAATCGAGCAACTTGAATACACCCTCACGCAGACTGCTGGACAACCCAAGTTCATGTTTGAACTTGTACTGCACGATGCGTTGAGGAACATCGAGTACGGTGGTGTCGTGCTGCATCTTTGGTGAGCCATACACCCGAACGCATACTACAGGACAGCCAACTGCCAAGGGTGATCTCATCATATTTGTGGCTCTTTTTTTCGTAACTAATTCAAACCAAATTTCCGGAAACATATTCATTTCCCAAAAATTTTTAAAAACTATTCAAAAACACATAACAAAACCCATTTTGTACACAAATTCTTCAACAAAACATAAGATTATCTATAACATTTATACATGAGAACAAACAATCAACGATTATATTAGAGGTAATTCAATACATGTAGGGCGTATCACTTGCTGTTCTCACGCATTACGGCGCGTAAATCACAACATTTATTGCTCTCAGGCGTGCGAAGATCAGCCGAAGAAGAAAAATGGGAGCGGCATGTCGACACCAGGATAGCCGAAGGCGAGGAATGTTCTGAAAAATAGAATTTTCTCGTTCGATCCCCAATAATAATTTATTTGATTTGATTTGATTTAGTTATCGTTTGTAAGCATTTTGTTGATGCTCACGTTGTGATGTGGGTGGATGTCCTCATAAGGACATTTTTATGGACTTTTTCAACACTTGAATGAATACACATGTTATGTGGGGTTAAAACGTGTGCAAAACCGATATTTTATAAGAAAACCGCTGTTTCCACATCAAAATGGTGTAAATCAGAATTTTTTGGGGGAAAACTAGAGTTTTAACAAAAAACACATAAATAAAAACAGAGTTACTCAAGTTTTTTTTCGATAAAAAACTCAAAACACATGTATTCATTTTTGAAAAACTCAAAACAATGTTTTCTTTGGTGAACTTTCCCATCGTTGGTTACAACACTATGGACTGATCCCAGGTCGCAGGAGAAGTTTCAGGGGCGTTGCGTAAAATAACAAACAGTCAATTACAATGACAAACTTCCCCAAAAGCGCTGGACCAGTGTCACAAAATAGCTACCACACCACCCGCAGGCGAGCGCCAAGTGCTGCTGTACGTGTACGCGCTGAAGAACGTGTGCATGGCGGGCTTCAGCGGCTCGCTGGTGGTCTACCTGCTCACGCTGCACATGGCGCAGGACTACTTCTCCTACACCACGGCCATGTTCGTCTGGTCGCTCGCCGTGCCCTTCTTCGCGTTCGGCGCCCTCCAGGCGGTGGTCATGGCTAGGCCGGGGGAAATTGTGTCGCTGCAGTGCGCCCAGCATACCAGGTTCTCGTAGAATGGGGGCGATTGTGCAACATGACTACAGTTTGGGCCAGACATTCATGTATGCAAGATTATTCATAATTTTGGTATTTTGGTACTATGCGATGCAAAATTTTGTATTCTAAAATTTTTTTCTTGTATGTTTGCAGACGTCAGATTTCAATGATGATCGATCACTAATTTTTTTATAATTTCTCCACCGAGCATTAAATTTATGTGATCGAATTGAATACAATGCAAATATGCGCATGTTCGATGTGAATCAGTATCCCATCAACAGCACTAAGGGGCAAGTCCCAATTTCATTTGCACGCTACACACTGAAATGCTTGCAGCGATGGTGGGAAACATGATCAGCACCGATCTTGATAGAACTATTTAGTGGCTCTTGGACCAATTACCTATATTCGGCACGTGGCTACACACCCCCACACCATCACTCACATTTATACCACATCTTTCCGAAAAATTTAATGGCGAAGGTTTTTTTATAGCAGAGGTTTATTTACATTGGCGAGGCAAAGGTAGTTTAAAGTGCAGATTTCAAATGTAGGCAAACAAAAAAAGCGATGCCTAACAATGCATGTAAATATTTATGAAGACACCACTGCACCATGCGAACTTATTCGGAAAATAAGCTTATTGAATTGACAGAAATTTTTAGAATAAATAAGCAAATGTAAAGGTAAAGCGCTGCACTGATCACCATCAGAGTCGAGAAGAAAAAAGTTTTATCAGGCACCAGACAATGTTGGTGTAAATAAATAAAATATAAAAATCACTTCATGATACGTGAGCATAAATATCGTTCCTTCAACACACTTATTCAGCCACAATGGCAGAGATAGTTGACAGAATAAACGCACTTACACCAAAGGCATGCTTAATCACGAATGTATTTATTGATTGAACTTGATGTACTCGGCGGACATCACACGTGGTATGGAAACCTACCATAAACCATAATGAACCAACAATTATACAATTTAAATTGAATTCAAATTATTCTATCAATTATGGTAGGACTCTGCACGTACTTTGCGGTCCGCCGAGTATACCAGATTTATTTTGTAAAAATTTCAATCAACTACTACACCAGGTATGAAAATTATTGCATAAAACATACTTGCAATCAAGTGGAAATGTAGAAGCTTGGAACATATACCAATACGCATATTTACAAATTTTTTGATGGGTGGCTCACCTGTAGAACACCTTGAAACATGCTAAGTAGATAATCCGAAAGGCATCTTCTGCCAGTTCATTTCGAAGGGCGTAGCTCAACGTAATTAGCCGGAAACAGACCATACTGCCCCTTGCAGCAGCCACGCCACCACCCAGCGTCAATCTGAAAACACACAGGCTATCATACTTTCTAAAAACAAAAAATAAACTCAGATCGGAACCATTTCAATGTTGGTGATCAAATCGTCCGGCTCGAAGCCAATTTCGTCCACGTCGTTCGCGTCGTAGTCGTACAGGGCGACGGCCGTGATGCCCGTGTCGGCGAATGGGTGCGCCGGCCCGCTCAGAGGGTGCGTCGCTGCGGCCTCCTGATTGGTTGAGGGTGATGATTGAGGTTTACCGTGAATGAATGGGGCACGGCAGACAGTGGAGTATTTAGTTGATAAAAGCGAGAAAAATTATTCTCGAGTCATAAGCGCATAAGAATCGATATTTAATTTCACATAGATATTGTTCTACTTATATCATTCTAGAAAAATGTTGCGATAAAACCGGTTTAACACGAAACCTGGGGCATAGTACACGTAAGTCACGTCGAACACAAAACTCACATGTAAAACCGCGCTAGTAGGCGCCGCGGTCGGCTCAGGTTCCTCTGGCACGAAATCGTAGCGGTCGGCCATTTGTGCTGGCGCCACTTCCTGCAACAAAAACAACTTAAGGTCAGTAAAGTCAAATAACAGAGTGGAGCGCATACTTTGCGCAGAATCCTACCGTAATTTAATGAATAAAATGTTGTGATAAATTTCGTAATTAATAATTCCACAGTAAAAAATAAATATTATGATGAAAAACTGTATAATTTTTGGTTCATTGGCCCACACACGCTAGTTGACATCGACACCAAATGTCAACTGGTTCAGATTCCGATTTAAAGCTTGCTGACGAGCCGACGAACGACGTAAAACGCAAGCTTTGAATTGGGATCGGAACCACTTGACATTTGGTGTCGATATCAATAAGTGTGTGTGGGCCCATTTTTCAGATGGGTTATGGTAGGCTTCCATACTAACTGATGTCCGCAGAGTAAAAACATATATAAATAAACACCCACTGGTACTACGGCAACGGGGGATGGTTCCCTTTGCGGCAGTTGTGGCGGCATTTGCGCATGCTGCTTTACTTCAGGCTGTACTTCTTCTGGCGGGGGCTCCTCGTACCTGGCCGCCATTTCGGGTGGCTGCAGAGAGTTGGAAAAGAACATAGCCTTGAAGAGAGAACACCGTTGCAGCCCCCCCCCCCTTTCCGATGATACGTGAAAAGTTCCCAGAATTGCGGAACTTTTGACGATTTCGGGGGGTGCTCTTCAAAATTTTGATACATAGAGCTGCCTGTTCAAAAAATTCACCTCGAAACCTCTGCAAATGAACATTGTGGTACCTGGCACTAAAAGTGTAAATATAAGCAGCACGAACGCTAAACGCACCATGACGCGGCGCCTACGAATGGCGCCATTCCAGCAGCATGCCGGTAAAATTTTTTTTTGGGGGGGACTGAGCACCCGCCCTCGTTCAGAAATCCTGTTTCCATGCACGGAACACACAAAAACAACATACGGGCTGCGGTGGTGAATGGGGCGCTGCAGCAGCCGCAGGTGGCGACAGCGGAGCCGCACCCGGTTGCACTGCGGGCATGATGCACACGCCGCCCACGCCGGCCAAACCTCTGCCGCGCGAAGCAGCAGACTTGGGGTCTGCGAGGGGGGGGGGGGGCAAGTAGGGTTGAAAAAAATAGATTTTAAACCCTTGATTCAAAAAGTGAATATTTAAAAAATTGATTTACAAAAATTAAAATCAAATTTTTTAAAATCGTCCAGTGTTAAGTGTCACATTATGTATTGTGGTCATATTTATAATGACCAAGGAATAATGGAATAGCATTATAATTCATAAATAGTGATTTCCAACTTTTCTTTTCTAAATATTATTTTTCAAAAATCAGTGTAACAAAATCAAATGCGATCCCATGCGCAAGAATACTAAAATACAACGAGCATGAACACAATCAACTCACTTATCTGCGACTCGGGCTCCACACTATGCGAACTCTCCCTGGACACGTCGTGCTGGGTGTCCTCCAGTTCCGGCTCGTCCACGTCGGGGCGGTCGGCCCATTCCTGGTCGATGCGCGCCTGTCGCTGCTCCTCGTCGCGGCGCTGCTGCTCGGCTAGGGCGCGGTCGGCCGCTTCGCGCTCGGCACGCATGCGCTCGCGCACTGCAGCTGATTCCTGTGCGTGGTCGGTTGGCAGTTGACATTTGGCATCTGTTAATTCGGTGTTTGAAATGGCTGAGTTGACATTTTTGCGCACCTCTGGGTCGTTGGTGCCGAGCTTTTCGAATCTGGCTCGGAGCCCCTTGGCGCGCCCGGGCGAACTGCCACTTCCGGCTGCAGCTGCGCGCAAGGAAAAGAACCTTAAACTAAAGTTTTGATGTAAAAAAAAACAGAATATTCACAAACCTGCAGCCGGCTGCGATTGAGATTCATGCTTTGCCAAAGACTCTCGTTCTTCCCAGCCGGCAGCGGACGCATCTCGTCGATCAGCTTCCACCCCGAACTTTCCCCCAAAGCCGCGCGAGTGTTCTGCATCGAAGATGGACAAAAATGTACAACGGAAAACTGTAAGTGGCAATGTGCCAGCATTCGAAAATGACCAGTTTGTGATGGATGTGGTGCAACTTTTCCGTCGTAATCCCAGCCAGCTGCACTTTTATCTTGTCTATCTTCCTGCACACCGAAAGCACCACCAAAGCCACGAGAATGATCTGTACAAGGTATAAGTATCCAGTATGATATTTAAGTATGCAGGTTATTTCACAGAGAGGAAAGTAAAACGATGCCATTGACAGACCTTTCTGTGATTCGTGCATTTCTGTTTTTCCTTGATAATCCCAACCAGCTGCAGACTTGTCCTGACGGTCGGTTTGAACACCAAATTTTCCGCCAAATCCGTGGGCGTGGTCTGGAGAAATGCATGAAATATTAAGCGTGAGCCACGATAGGATAAACACGCCAAAGCGATATCGTCCTGAAAAAACAACAGCCTACCTTTCTGAGACTCGTGCATCTCCGTTTTACCCTGGTAGTCCCATCCCGCGGCAGATTTGTCCTGGCGATCACTTTGCACTCCGAATTTGCCCCCGAATCCATGCGCGTGATCTGAAATAAAAAATTAATTTAGATAAAATACAAAAACTGTGCAAAATGGAATCCAGGACCTTTCTGAGATTCATGCAAATCAGTTTTGCCCTGGTAGTCCCAACCAGCTGCCGACTGGTCTTGTCTATCTGTTTGTACACCAAATTTTCCACCAAAGCCCTTCGAATGGTCTGCAGGGGGAATGAAACAAAAATACCAGATAGCGAAGCTTAGCACAAACCAAATATGATATATTCGGCGAACATCACACTTAGTATGCAAAACTACCATAACACATCTGAATAATGAACCAAAAAATTATACAGTTTTTATCATAATATTTCATTTTTACTGTGGAATAGTTAATTACGAAATTTAACACTAGAGTTAATTAATTCAATTATGGTAGGCTTTTGCGCAAAGTATGAGCTCCACTCGGTATAAACAACGATAAAAACAACCTTTTTGGCTGTCATGCGGTGCCACTTTTCCGTCGTAGTCCCAACCGGCAGCTGACTGGTCCTGGCGGTCGCTCTGCACTCCATACTTACCGCCGAATCCCTTGCTATAATCTGCAGAGAATTTTTTATCAGTTTACGGAATGTGATGCAGATTAGACTTTAATTCAG
Source organism: Sphaerolaimus hirsutus (assembly GCA_964036195.1). Lineage (NCBI taxonomy): Eukaryota > Metazoa > Nematoda > Chromadorea > Monhysterida > Sphaerolaimidae > Sphaerolaimus > Sphaerolaimus hirsutus. The sequence goes on from OZ038457.1 coordinate 10,221,165, forward strand.
CAGATGCCTACCAATAATCGCTCTCAATGGCTCGAGCTATAGCAAACTATTCTTCAAAATTGTCAGCTAGCCGTTCTACCTTTAAATTCCATCAAAGGCAATAGAAAATTACTTTGAATATTAAATGTATTCGAAAAATGGTTAAATTGGGCGGAATATGCGTTGGAATTTTGTAGCTGCTCAAAAACCTTCAATTGTAATTTTTTACCACAATTTCTAGGTGACGCTCTATTAGCCCCCGAGCCCCCGTTCTTCTGCTATATCTCCATAGCATGCAGCTATCCTTTCAGCCACTCAGAGGTCAAAAATCTGCTGAACCATGATATTGTTAACAGAATAGGAAAGTACCTTTCTGGCTGTCGTGCTTGGCCGCATCGGTCTTATAATCCCACCCGGCGGCAGATTTGTCCTGTCTGTCCGACTGCACGCCGTATTTGCCGCCGAAACCATGCGTGTGGTCCACTTGCGACTCGTGCAAAGGCACCGCCCCTTTGTAGTCCCAGCCTGGAAAGTAACATTGGTGGGTGGTAGGCGGGTTGGCTAGATAGACGGTTGTGATGATGAGGGACGGCACTTGATTTTTTCAACTGGTTTTTCAAATTTCAAAACGCATTTTTTAAATCACATGGTGAAAACTGATTTTTTTTAAAGGCAAAATTTCTCGTAGACATGCAATAGCAAATATTATTTTATTTTTTTGAGCATGTGCGTAATTTCTCATATAACATACACAATACCACAGAAATCGCCACTTACAATTGAAACTAAGATTGATATAATCAAAAAATTGATTTTTTCCAACCCTAGTGAAGATATTGACGGTCGATTTTTTTCAAACACTAGATGCCGTTACCGATATCAGGGTGGAAAAAAAGTTTTTTTTCAACGACTCTGTAAAAAAAAATGTTTTAAAAAACAACAATGTTTTTTTAAACCTACCATATATGGTTATTGGTCAACATATACAGGTATATTAGACAACAGGCAGTACTTTGTGATGTTATATTTTTTGATGCAATATAGTTCATAGAAATTGTGATGATCAAAATAATTTCCGACATAGATCTGAAAAAATCCACGATATCCGATTCAATTTCGTACAAAAACATAAAGTCAAGTCAAACCAGCGGCGCATTTATCGACTCTATCCGTGTCGACGCCGTGCTTGCCGCCGAAGCCCTTGGAGTAATCCTTCTGTGACTGGTGCTGCGCCATCGGAGCGTGGTAATCCCATCCCTCCGCGGAACGATCGACGCGGTCGGACTGGAACAAGGGAAAAAAGATGACAGCAGTCGTCAGGCAATCACGGATTATACTGGAAGAAAAATATAAAATTGTACCATTGGGCCACTAGTTGACGCTAGGTACACACTAGTTGACATCAAAATGATTTGTAAATTCTTTTGTCACTTCTGTGATTTCAACTATACTATGTTATAGAGCATAGTTAATTTTATATCGTGACACTTTCATTGTTTCTGTGAAGTGTGATGCTTTCGTTTTTGTTGTGATATTTAGTTGACATTCAGTTGACATTTATTCGCCATGTCATACGCCTAGTGTGTGTGGGCCCATTAAGCATACGTAGATTACGCAGCGTCTCAACCCTCACCTGCACGCCAAAGGTGCCGCCATAGCCCTTCTTCTCTGGCGCGGCCATGGCGTGTTCGTGTACCAACTCGGTGTCGTGCTTCATAACCTGCTGGCGCAGTGCGTCCATGGAAACGGTGGCCGCGTGCCCGCTGCCAGCCACCGTCTTAGCGCCCCATCGACTGTCTTCCTCGGTCACGTCGTTCTGAGCGATACGTTTAACGGTGCGTTTGAATGATGCATTTGAATGTAAATGTATACTCGGCAGACACGATACTCTACAAACAGATAGGAGTTATGTCATTGGCTGGCAGACGGCTAGCCGAGAACTTATGGAAGGCGTGATGAAGACGAAGTGATGGCGAGAAATGACGATCAGGACGAAAGTGGTGACGTCATGATGGAGTGTTTCCTCCGGATAAATGTACGGTTAATGTCATCCGAGTATACCTATTGTTGGTACTCTATAGAATGGTGGTATGCGTACCATGTATGAGCAAATGACGCCATTTACAATAAGATTGATCCCACACACGAGCAAGCAACATGAAAATGGCTGCAAATGAATATATTGGACCGCGGTTGGCGATGCGGCAAACTGTTTTAATGTCGCAAACGAAGTTGCAGGGAGGGTGATTATGGGTGATAATCTGTAGATAAACCTGCCGAGATAAATGATTGCACCGCGACCTACTGTGCTAGATTTTATTTTATTGCGTTTGTAGGATAATCTCATGTGGCAAATTGCGGCGGCGGCTCGACTGATCGTTGCCGCCCGACACCTCTAATGCGCTAACGTAATACGAGACTTACGCAGGATTCGTAGCCAACTGAGTAAACCACGTCGTTTACCGTCAATAAACCGACACCAAAGTTGAGTCAGAGCGCCTGGCACCCTGCCAAAAGTTCATGACTCACCTCAAAATCGGCCTCAGTTTCCCAGTCGTCATCGGCAGCCGGTACCGGCGGTGGGGCTGCAGTCTTCAACCCAGCTGTGGCTCTCCACATGATGCGATGAATTACTGTGAAATTTTGACAGAATTGGAACACGGCTATTTCATGCTCGTACGCTTTTTCTGTTTATTACTGCTGGGCGTTTTGCCAAAAGCGACTATTTTGCACGTTTTATCTAAAAGACAAAACGCGCAACCACTGTCGCAATCATGTGACCAAAAAATTGGACACACGACCACGGCTGGCCGCATATCTTAATACTTATAGGGGCCCATCCTATGCACGGGGGGCCACTGGTCGGGAACACCCCCTACATAAAAATACAATCCCAATATAGGAGGTAGAACCCTATATTGAGTCTAGGTGCAGATCCAAGTGGGTCTGACTTGAGCTCTGGCTGTCTAGGGAGCTGGTTTTATACTGGGTGGGTGACAGAGGTTAGAGCAGTTACACTAACACAGTGGGCGGAGCCTGCAGGCACCAGCTGGCTCTGTTTGGACATGTTTGCTGTGGTCTGGAATTGGCTCTAGCTGGCTCTGTACCTCGCTGGTTTGGCAACATGGTTTTTGCCCAACTGTATCAAGGTAACTACCATAGTGGTGATATTATTTATCACCACTGTGGTAGTTACCTTGATACAGTTGGGTAAAAACAACCTGGTAGCTGTCAAACACAGTCAAATGTGTAATGTAAAGTAAAGAGTAAAGTGTCAAATGTAAAGTCAAATGTGAAATGTTAAGTAAAGAGTAAAGTGTCAAATGTAGAGTCAAATGTGAAATGTAAAGTCAAGTGTCAAATGTGAAATGTTAAGTAAAGAGTAAAGTGTCAAATGTAAAGTCAAATGTGAAATGTAAAGTAAAGTGTCAAATGGAAGGTCAAATGCAAAGTCAAATGTGAAATGTAAAGTAAAGAGTAAAGTGTCAAATGTAAAGTCAAATGTGAAATGTAAAGAAAAGTGTCAAATGTAGAGTCAAATGCAAAGTCAAATGTCAAATGTAAAGAAAAGTGTCAAATGTAAAGTCAAATGCAAAGTCAAATGTAAAGTAAAGTGTCAAATGTAAAGTGTCAATTGTGTATCTAAATCTTATTTTTTCGTATCCAAATCATATGTTTTTGTATCCAAATCTTATTTCGAAAAGTAAGATTTGGATACAAAAACATAAGATTTGGATACGAAAAAAAGATTTGGATACACAATTGACATTTTACTTTACATTTGACACTTCACTTTACATTTGACTTTACCACTACCTATTTAAGACATTTTTAAAATGGTTCATTGCCCTAAGCTTAAAATGGTTAGTAGGGTTAAGCTTAAAATGGTTAGTAGGGCTAAGCTTAAAATGGTTAGTAGGGCTAAGCTTAAAATGGTTAGTAGGCCTAAGCTTAAAATGGTTAGTAGGCCTAAGCTTAAAATGGTTAGTAGGGCTAAGCTTAAAATGGTTGGTAGGCCTAAGCTTAAAATGGTTAGTAGGCCTAAGCCTAAAATGGTTAGTAGGCCTAAGCTTAAAATGGTTAGTAGGTCTAAGCTTAAAATGGTTAGTAGGCCTAAGCTTAATATGGTTAGTAGGGCTAAGCTTAAAATGGTTGGTAGGCCTAAGCTTAAAATGGTTAGTAGGCCTAAGCTTAAAATGGTTAGTAGGCCTAAGCTTAAAATGGTTAGTAGGCCTAAGCTTAAAATGGTTAGTTGGGCTAATTTTTTACCTAAGCCTAAGCCTAAGCTTAAGCCCAAAATAGTGAATTTTCCTAGAAAACAGTTGGTAGAATTCTTTTAAGCTTTTTACCATTTCAATATACGACGTTACAGTGCGTTGGCATCTGGCCACCTTTAAGCACGCATTGGCAACGTGCCAAAAAGAGTTTATTTTCCAACGCACGAGCATGAATAAGCCTTGGAACACAGCCGCACGACCACTTTAAAAACTTCCTTTTACGAAATAAATTATGTTGCATAAGCAAGCGGTTAACTGGATAGCGGCAAAACTGGGCGAATTTTCCGTATTTGATACGTTAGTCAATTTGATTATGCGTCCTTGTTATGCAAAATGTGCTTATTTCAAAAAGAAAAATATTGATAAGAAGTTAGGTTCGCTCCATAAATTTATCTATTATGTCGTTTTTCTCGAGCGGGCGACGAAATAAGGTGTGCGGGTAATACGAATACAGCCATGGAAAATTTGAAAACCAACATGTAGCGCTTAGAACCACTCCAAAAGCGACAGAATAATGACGCAATAAACTCATAAACAAGTAAATCCAGAAAAAGAAAATCGAAAAACAGCCGGTCAGCTGTGTGATGGTCGAGTGCAGGGGCGGCTCGATGTCACACTCGATGCGCGGCGCCGACACGAGCATGGGACAGAGACGGGCGCCGCTGCTGGCCGACGCGCCCTCCGGCTGCTCGGTGGACGAGTGCGACATCCTCGACTGGCTCGTGGGCATCAACTCGACCAGCGACGCCGAGATCGCCGCCTACCGCCACGGCAGGACCGCCATCGCTGCCACGGCCGCCCTGTTTCAGGTGGGTTGTGAGCGCGCTTTTTTCTGCTATTTAGAGAGAAGGTACTGAAAACAGCGGATAAATGTGATTAATTGGAAATTAGCCGCAAACAATTTGTCAGCATTCGTTTACTAATTGGCTTAGGTCCAAGTGACACTCGTAGCTCATTCCAGAGAATGAGCATGTCACCAAAACACTCAGACCTAAGCCTAAGCAGAGCCTAAAATATTGTGAAAATATCACAAATTTGTATGTAAAGTATGTGTATGCGAAGCACAAACCGTATTACTTCAAAAATACGAAGAGTATCAAAAGCGGATTTTTGGCACTTTATCAAAAAAATCGTTTAAAAAATGCCGATGAATTGAAACACGAAATGGGCAATGAGCTATTTTCGGGATTAAAATAGTGGCTGGTTCGGGTTTCGGGGTCTACCATCTAACCTGTAACCAGGCGGGGTGGCCGGATTCCATCATCAGAGATGAAGCTACCCCCTAAAAGTAGAAAAAGCCCCCCCATTTTTTAAACCGACTAGAAGCCATATATCAACTAGGAACTACCCCACACTCCCAATTTTGTTCCATACCTGCTGGATTATTATTTATTTATTTGCAGGATGGGGGTGCGGCCATCGAGACTCTTGGAGAAGCGATCACGCATTTGTGTGCGGCTCCCGCTAAACTGGAACAGATTCTGGCCCAGCTGCTATTGGCTTATTACAGAGGCGGTTAGCTACTGTTGAGCTTCTTTATTTTTCCAAATACTGTAGTTTCTTAGCTTTTGAAACACTTGAAGTATGAGTCTAGTTTACGTCTGAAAGTCTGTGTCGTTGTAGCCCTTTTAATTATTCAGCCCAAAAAAATTAATGTAAAATTGTCTCTTTTCGATTTTCAGGCCCCCTTCGAATATTCGCTCTGCAGTTTTTGCCGAACATTATTCTGTGCTATTTGGTTAGCGTTGTTCAAAGGCGAAGAGACACGCGCACCATTTTGGAAGCCTTCATTGCAGCCGTTTACAACGAGGAGATTCTAACTAGACCGTGCAGCAGCGATTTGTCGCCAGAAAATACAGCCGCTCAATGTGAGGATAGACTATTTACAATGTTGCATTATTTGATTTGGTGCCAGTCCCAGACCCTGTAAAATGTGAAATGTCATGCAAAGTGTCAAAAGTCATGTAAAATGCCCTGCAAAATGGCAACACAGGGCATTTTACAGGGACTGGGACTGTCCCTTGGAGATCTAATCACCCAATGTTTTTCACAGCTATGTCGGCCGCGAGTAAGCGGCGGAATATTTTTATGAACATCGGCTCAGAGAAGAATTTAGCTGAGAAGGCCGCCGCCGCCGCCGCTGAACAAAATCGAAACCCTCAGAAGCGTGTTGGTATACGTTGAAGGTTTTGTGAAGACCGAGACGATAGTACAGATGTTTTTTTTGCAATTGAGATGACGATTGAGATTATGGAGAAAAAATCTAAGTATGGTTCAAAATAAGTGACAATCTACAATTAGTTCAAAAGTATCAAAGATCTTTTTAGCCGTCTGATTTTTAGCCACCGCCTTTCATAATCTGAAAAAAACCCGGCCGCAATTCTTATGTTAGCTGCAATCGCAGGTGGATCACATCCGCGTGCCTTCCGTAGCGATGCCGTCTATTTATCACGATCCGAGCAAAATCAGCGCTTCGGTCGTTGGCGACTCGGCACTTCTGACGCGAATAACGCCGCCCAGCAGTTCTTGCGTGGATCTCAGGTTATTGTTTTTCTTCATTTTCACGGGAGTGTCCTGCGAACTAAATAGTATAATTTTGTACTCGCCTGGTGATGGTGGCCGAGTTTTGAAAATTTTAAGGGGGGTAGTGTTAAGTTGTCATGGTTTGATTATGCAATGCATTAATGCATGCGGAACGGTATGACATTCCCTTGTATATTGCTCAGTCAATTTCACACAAATCATGAAAATCGCAGCTTCAACTCTCAGTACTGATGCTAATTGACAAATCTATTAGGAAAATAATAATGTCGACTTTGCAGAGCGGCTGGTGCGATGCTGACTACAATAACTATAGGTCCTTACCCTTCCTTCGAGGCGGTCACAGCTGAGAACCGTTTCCTCGTTCTCTCCAGGCTCATACGATCGGTTGGTGGGCTTTTTTTTACATTTCAATTATCATTGTTTGAGTGTTGGGGGACTAGATTAGATTATTATTTATGTACAGCTGAAAAGAGGACTTGTTTAAGGTGATGTCAAAAACGCTACCAAAGCCACATAAATATTTCGGTGTACGTTCTAAGTGAGAAACCTACCCAACTCATTTTCATAGGAGATAAAAATTCTCATTTCACCTAGGGATGGCATGGCACGTGTTTTTTTACCGTTTTAAGCACTAGTTATTTTGCAAAATTTTTGCGCGCAAGCGCGCAATTTCACACAGAAATTGACATTGGTGGTTGTTTTCATTGGTTTTGTGTCATTTTTAGTGTGTAAGCTTTCATTTGTACACAAGGACGTATCCAGGGGGGGGGGCGGGGGGGGGGGGCTGCAGCCCCCCCCTTCCCTGGGTGAGACCTAAAAACTCCCGGAAAATGCAACTTTTACTATATATTTTTCGGTGTTTCTTAAAAATTTTGCGCGCAAGCGCGCAATTTTTTCCCCATACATAGTATTTTCAACGGATCGGTCCATGTAAACCAATATGCTTGGAAATGAATTTATTTCTGCAACTTTCGCTGCATATGTATGCATATTTACATACATATAAAGCGGTTCCTGGCGCTGGCGCCAACGCCAATAGCGCCATGGCGTGGCGCCTTTGTATGGCGCCAGCGCCAAAACGCCTTTCCATCCCTATATAGGGAAAATTATAGGGGGGGGGGGGGGGGCTGAGCCCCCCCCCGTTCGCCGGGTTCCGTAAACAAGCAGCCCCCCCCGCTCAAAAATCCTGGATACGTCCCTGTTTGTACATGCTTTTGTGTAATAATAAGCCGTGATATGTTAGTGTAGTATATAATATCCAGCAAATGTGCTCCCACATACTTCTACATTGTGAAAAACCACTGTCAATGTATTAGCCTTTTCTTATAACCTTATTTAGGCACTATTTCATGCAAAGCTTGACTTGAAGTCACGAACACTTGACAAAAGGCGATATACATAAAAAGTCGACAAAAATGGGTATTTTTGACAGAAATTACCACTTATCATGCTATTTCATGGCTCCACAGCTATTCTATGGCTATATTTAACATCACAGAGTACTGATATACCTGTATGTGTAGACCCATAACCATAACTGGAAGCTTTTTAAAAAACCGTTTTATTAAATAAAAAAAACGTTTTTGTTAAACAAAAACAGGGTCGTTAAAAAAAACTGTTTTGTGCCATCCCTAGTAACAAGTCGACAAAAAATGGGTATTTCTGACAGAAATTACCACTTATAATGCTATCCAATGGCTCCACAACTATTCTATGGCTATATTTAACATCACAGAGTACTGATATACCTGTGTGTGTAGACCCATAACCATACCTGGGAGCTTTTAAAAAAACCGTTTTATTTTTAAAAAAACAGGGTCGTTAAAAACAGTGTTGTGCCATCCCTAATTTCACCGCATTTACTTCTATACCTATTTATCATTATTCTAACGTGGCCGGTTCCTCTGTGTGTCAATTGAATGTACCTACCTATCTTAGTTTTCACCGTGAACAATAATGCGCATACCGTAATGGCTTCTTTTGAATCCCGGGCACTGTATTTCGTCACAACGTTCTTACAGTGGCACGTAATTAGGTAGAGCATGGCACTCAAATGCTACTGTATCCCACGGCACTACCCACACATTTTATCGGGAAAGAATACAATAAAATTATTTATTTAGGTGTGATGGGCACTCAATTCGAGCATGGTGCTGTATTTATTGTTACATAACGTGGTTACCATGGCACTCAAAACGAGTCAATACGGTATATAATGACGTAAATATTATCACTGCCAATGGCGTTCTTATTTTATTCATATTTCATCTTTCAAAAATCTGTTTAAAAAAATGTTGATGTAAAATAAAATTACTTCATTACAGTAAAGTAAAATTTCATCGAAAATGCGAAATGTTCAGTAAATAAAAACTTTTACAATTTAAAAGGTTTTACATTTTAGATTAACATTACCGTTTGACATTTCATTACTGTTTACATTTTTCGGTACGCAGTACAGGCTCTTGAACTATGAACAGGCATGGACAAATTTGATTGTGAAAACCACTGTTTTTGCATTGAAACACTGCGTACGGGTAAAAACTCGGATTTTAGGGAAAAGTTGACTTTTCATCAAAACACAGAAGTAAAAACCGAGTACCCAAAAACAGATAAGCAAAAACTGTCTTTGTGCCTGCATAAAAAAACTGTTAAAAAGCGTTGGCAGTGCCTGGACACATCCTCCATTCACCATTGTTGAAAGCATATTTTTCAGGATTTCCCATGAAAATGCAGTCGCAATTTTGTTTACACCTTAACCTTATTTGTATGCCTACATGGCGTATCCACTTTTCTGTTTCCTCATTCCACTAATGTTTCACTCGCCATTAGGGTTGGCAAGTGATTTTTTAAGCATTTTTTCAAATCAGTTTTTTTTAAATTGCAGCACCTGATCAGATCTTTTGAATTCGCTAGAGAAAATTTTAGTAGTTATACAGTAGATAAAATGTAAAAAAATAGCATGCATGATATAGGTATCTGGTTTCTTTTTTGATTGCTGTGCAGCAAATTTGGTGATGTACCGTACCTTTCTGTATGTTTTTTTTTGAGAGTATCGTGAGCTGTGAATCATTGGGGAAGTATACATAGTTCTATTATGTGTTTTTTCATATAAAAAAATTAATGCAAATACATTCAAATTCATGCAAATACATACAAATAAATGTTCACTTCCAAAAGGGTTTAGCTTTAGTGGGTGTTCAGCAGCATGAACGTGCAATTTCTACCAACAGCATCTTAAAAAAATCGAAATTTTTCCAACCCCACTCTCCATGTTTTCCCCGCTGCGTCAGTTGCTGTTTGCGTCATTAGACATTTCGTTCGGTGTCAATCTGCTTGTCTGCATTTATTATTGAACAGCTAGCTTTGAAAAACTGACATTTTGTCATCCGCGCAACTGCGGTGCAAAAGAAACTGCTTTGAAAACATGTGATTGAATTTTAAGATGTTTTCCAATATTTCAGTTCTCATGTTCAACTGTTTTTGTGAACTTTTAAAATAATTGCACGCCTAATAGTGCTTTGGAAACCGCAGCTAAATTGAAAACATCGAATTCGAATTCGAATGAAGAATTCGAATAGTATCTAAAAAGCCAACTGCATACTTCGTCTGTGGGTCGGCAACATTTCGATATCATCATATAAATGAGGCGTCTACTTCTAAAAGTCGACAAGTTACAAAATTGAAAATTTGGAGTTAGGCCCAGAAACATCATCTGGGGTTAGTCCTTTCAATTTTTCAAAATTTTTCAGAAATTTTTTGACCTCATATACCCCTATATGATAGTGTCAAATTTGACATTTTTTGGGAAAAATGCAAACATCTACAGCAAGAAGTCGACAAGTCCACCTAGTTTAGAGCAAGAAGTCGACAAGTCCACCTAGTTTAGAGCAAGAAGTAGACAAGTCCACCTAGTTTAGAGCAAGAAGTCGACAAGTCCACCCTCCTCATCCTTTTTTTTATGGGAAAAAATTGCAAGAAATGTGATATGTCCGCTATGGACAGAGATTTCTAAAAATCGACAAGTCCATAAATTGTCCATAAGGGAGATTAATCCAGGCCAGGAACAAAAATGTTTGCTAGTGCAAGAAGTCGACAAGTCCACTCAGCTGCCCATAACATTTCTTGGAGAAGAAGTCGACAAGTCCATGCCTAGTTAGAACTAAAAGTCAACAAGTCCATTTCTTTAGTGCAAGAAGTCGACAAGTCCACTTTTGTTCACTGGACTTTGTTTTCCTTACTGAACTCCAGAATGGCGCCATTTTCATGGAGTGTCGCCATGGACTCCAAAGTGGCACCATTTCCATAGACTCCAAAATGGTGCCATTTTTATGGAGTGGCGCCATAGACTCCAAAATGGCGCCATTTTCATGGAGTGGTGCTATAGACTCCAGAATGGTGCCATTTTCATGGAGTGGCACTATAGGCTCCAAAATGGCACCATTTGCATGGAGTCACTCCATGAAAATGGGGCTGTTTTGGAGTCTATATCATCACCACTCCATGAAAATGGTGCCATTTTGGGGTCTATAGAACCACTCCATGAAAACGGCACCATTTTGGAGTCTATAGCGCCACTCCATAAAAATGGCTCCATTTTCGGGTGTATAGCGCTGTGCCATGAAAATGGCCATCTCCTGGTGCCTTTCAATCAAGATTTGGGACAATATTTCTAAAAGTCGACAAGTCCACATGGTTTAGAGCAAGAAGTCGACAAGTCCAAAGCTGTTTGGAGCAAGAAGTCGACAAGTCCACTTTTCTTTACTGGACTCCACTGCTGATTTTTTGCAAAAATCCAAATGGCATTTTATGGACACCCAATTTTTCACATATGCATTGAGAGCAGGGGCTGAAAATTTGACACTTTATTGTCAACATATGGAACTTAATGGAAAGCATGAGAGAGCTAAATTGGACATGCAGCATGGATCGTGAATTGGATCGGAAACTTAAAATGCGATTTACTCAAAATCACATTTTGTGGACTTGTCGACTTTTAGAAGTAGAGGCCTCAAATATTTATACACTTAAATACCTAGATTAAGTACACGACCGTTGAGTTATTTTTAACAACGTTTTCAAAAAAATGTGAACACATTCTGGATTCACATGCATGCTTCACGTGGAGAGTGCATAAAATGTGCTCCACAAGCATGGAAGCAAATTGGCTCAATTTTATATACTTAAATAACATATCACAGACTTTTATTATATGCTAGCATGCAGAAATGGAAACTTTGACACAAAAATGCATCAAAACCAATATGCAAACAATGTTTACGACTTGTATTGCTAGTTTACTTTCACAAAGGGTCAACTGGCTGTCAAGTTTCTACCCGATTATCTGTTCCGTTTCATTTCAAAGGTCCTTACGCCAGTGGTATTTGTGAACGTATTTAGCAACAATAATCGCTATCTCAACTCGATATCAGATTATTGGCCATAAATACCATGCCGTGGGCCATTCCTTTTTTAGATGATGTGGAGAGTGCCTAAAATGTGTAAAACGTTCTTCAATCAGTGTGCGCATCAATTTTACTTTCCACTGGAACCCTGGTTGTTCGCAATACAGGTAAAATATTTATCTGATAAAAGTTTGTGTTTGTTTTTCAAACGTTGGAATTTTATGAGAAACTCAAGTTATCTCAACTCACGCCAAATAAATACCCTGCTGCCTGCGTCGTATTTAGAAATCATATTTTAACCCCTGTCATATATTATTTACCATCATCTGATTGTTCACTATGAGCAACTGTTCGGAAATAAGTATTTGGCGGAGTTCGGTGTGTTGAGAATTGGAAACATTGAGCCATATTGAGATGTGTCGTTTTTGGCACGGTTCCTTACCGCTTTCTGTATGCATTTCCAAATCCAGTTTTGAACAATGTTTTGTTTATTTTTCTTTTTCTGTTTAAATACATATTTTCATTGAATATTTTATTGAACACTTATCTTTTATCTTTATCACAACCTTGAAATTTGTTTTCCACCTTATTTTCGCAGAGAAAATAACCGCCTAGAAAATGATTAGTTGGATTTACCTATCTTCATGTATTAATGAATGGCTGTCTCCACCAGCGCCATCTCCTACTGAAAATGCACATACTGCTTCCATTACTTCCGAGGAAACAATAGAGCAGCTGGAAACAGAACTACACATTGATGAACTCCTCGCTGATGTGGATGAAATCGATCATGCCAGATTACTGTCTGAAGATGCAACTGAACCAGAGCAAACAGAGATCATTGAGATGGACTTTATATCGCCAGATGTCTCTTTCGTTCAGAAACAAGTGTCTGTTGCACTGGGAGAATGCGCTTTGGGCGATTTATTGAGTCGGGAAAAACACCTGGCCGTGCTCAATGTGATGGGAAAATTTGAGCCTGAAGATTCGATAGTGCAAAAGTTGAAAGCTCAGATGGCTACTGAGATGTCTTCCGGACTGGCTGGGAGACATCAGACATTGCAGATGTTGACCACATTTTCTCCGTGTGGGGTTCCGGATGCTGCGAAAGTGAAGTGTTTGAGTTTGGAGATTTTTGGGACAAATTTGAGAATATCATTAGTGGAGGATTTGCATGTGATCAAAACTCACATGTTGAAGATACCTACTGTCAGGTGAGCGATGGTGGATTGTCAGCAGAAACCTTTAACCATTTCTCAACCTCCCTCCCCAGGATGCATGGCGAGGTTGATAGGTTGCTGGGACTTATGGCAGATAGCCTACAGCAGTTCTGTGAAGAGTGCCATTGTTCAAATAAACGCATGCCAGCCGGTTTGGTCATGTCATATCCCATTGTTAGCCATTCATTGGCTTCTGCCACCGTGGTCAGATGGCTAGATGGAAAGCAATGTTCAATTGTTCAATGTGATATCGCTAAAGAATTTCAGGTGCTGCTTTGGATTGTTTCTGTTTCCAAGCCAGGGTGTTTTTAAACATTTTTGCTGCGCAGAAAATGCTTGACTCTAGAGATATGAATGTCAAAGTCGCTGCATGCATCAATGACACTGCCGCCACTCTCCTGGCTTCATGTGGGCAGGGTCTGCCCTGTGAAGTTGCCATAATTGTGGCAAATGGCACCAATGCGTCCTATGTTGAAGCTGCGTCAAATGTCAATGCTCTTATCACTACTGATTATAAGCATGAGGTTGTTGTCATTATGAGGCTTTATATTTATTACATTGGCAGCTGATCCTCCTATTTTGTGCCCTGCAGACATGCATTGTGAACACTGAATGGGGTGGTTTTGGCAGCTCTAAAGATATTGAGTCATATGATTATCTGAGAAATGAATTTGATCGAGAAGTTGATGAAGCGTCTGTTGAGGGTGCCTCCAGATGTTTCTTTGATAAACTGGTTGGAGGTGTGTGAATGGATGTTTGTTACTCCCTTTCCATACTAGTATCTATGGCGGCCCACACATTAGTTGACACACGTGTGTCAACTGGTTGGCTTCAATGCATTTCCCGGGATATTTATTTCTCAACATTGCCACATGTGCATTAGGAGATCGCTCTGCGACACGTGAAGCCTATGTCTGAGTTGACAGACGTCAGTCAGCACATGTGTGTCAACTAATGTGTGGGCCACCTATAGGTTGAGACCATGTGTTGTAGCGAAGGTCGAGTCAAAGCTGATAAATCGGTTTTGAGCACATTTAAACAGATGCTATTGACGCAGATCAACATTGATTCATTGCGGTCAGGGGTCTCCTAGGGGGGGGGGGCTGGGGGGGGGCTGCCCCCCCCCCAAATCCGCCAGCTATCTATCTATCCTGGAGGCCGCTCAGCTATCTATCTATCCCGAGGCAAAATTTTTGCCTACTACCCCCAAAGACCCCCCCCCCCCAAATCGCTCAGCTATCTATCTATCTGGAGTGGTTTTTGAGAAATTTTGCCCCAATTTTCGCTCAAAATCACTCATTTTTGCACCTTTTTATAGTTTTTCACCTTCAAAATCATGCTCTCCGGCTATATGCATGGTTATATGCTTGTTTTTAGCCATTTTAAACCTACTTTTGGCCACTTTTAACTGATTATTAGCGATTTTTCCCCTTTCGGCCTTCTATGCACTGAAAAAGCCTATATATTTTGCCCCCGCGAGCCCCCCCCCCAAGCCCCACCCCCCAGAAAATTTTTTCAGCTATCTATCCCTTCGGAGGAGCGATTTGCTGTCTTTCCAGCCCCCGCGAGGGCCAAAATCCTGGAGACCTCTGATTGCGGTAAACAAAAATGATTTTAAAACAGATTTATCAGGTTGGAAAATTTATTGTCAACTAGTTTTTGAGGGGTCTCTGCGTTATTCCTTCTACAGGTCGCTGTATCGGTGAACTCGCTCGCTGTGTGCTATCTTCCTTGGCTGATAAGGATGTGCTCTTTTCATCATCGAATGATGATGCCTCAGTTCTACTTGCTGATAAGGGAATTATACCACCAAAGCTTTTAATGGACATCCTTGAGGACGAGTCTTGTGATTTGACAGAGTCCCGTCGTTTGCTGGATGAATTAGGATTTGTAGAATACACTGCCGCGGATGTTTTGGTTGTCAGACATGTGGTTTCATCCATTTGCACCCGGTGTGTTTTTTAATGAAAAGTCTACGGTGTTTCAGCGACCCTGTGCCATTACGCATGTAAACCCATCACGCATCACACAAGGCCGTATCCAGGGGGAGGGGGCTGCAGCCATGCTGCAGCATTCGGTATTGTCAGCAGATTGGCCTCCATAGACACAAATCCTTGAAAATTCACTCTATCGTGTTCATGTTGCTGTATTATCTATTTTACATATGAAGGGTGTGCTTCTAAAAGTACCGATCTACAAATTTTTCAAATTTGAGTAGGACCATTTTTGGGTCCCCATAAAAATGCGCTTCAAAAATATATATAATATGTGGGGGGTGCGAAATTCAGTTTTGAGATATGGGGGGTCGAAAAAATAAAAAAAATCGCAAAATACAGTTTTTGAAATTTTAATAGTACCGATCTACAAGCTTTTTCAGCTTTTGTGTCTTTAAAAGTACCGATCTACACACTTTTTTCAAAATTGTTCTTTAAAATGTACCGATGTGCACATTATTTTTTGTGCTTCTAAAAGTACCGATGTCAGATCGGTGTCCGGTTGCGCAAAAACTCATTTTGTGCTTTTTTATTATGGGTAAAAGTACCGATCTACAGCTTTCTGATGTTGTGCTTTAAAAAATACCGATCTACACGCTATTACCAATTTGTTCCTTTAAAATGTACTGTACTACAAAAATACAATTCCCTAAATTTTATATAGCTAGTGTTTAGGGTTCAAACGGGATTGACTTTTCGGGATCGGGATCGGGATTGTTTTTTTGAGATTTCGGGATCGGGATTGGCCGGGATTGGGGTCACGGGATCGGGATTGGCATTGTTTCGGGATCGGGATTGGGGTCTTGGGATAGAGATTTTGGCCAATGTTTTGGCATCCACAGTTGTTCATAAAGGTCTAAAAACACTGTTGGGTGCCAGAAACGTGGCTTAAAATGAACGCTGGGGGTTTGCGTTCACATTTTTGCATGCAAAAACGTCGTTTTTTCACGTTTGATAATTTCCACTAATTTTTCCGGGATCAGGATCCCGGACTTTGGAGTTTCTCGGGATCGGGATCGGGATTTGAAAAGTTTCGGGATCAGGATCGGGATTTGAAAAGTTTCGGGATCGGGATTGGGACTGCTAAATCCCGGAATTTCACGGGATCCGGGATCGGGATCCCGTTTGAACCCTACTGGTGTTATGTGTATAATCAATGATTATACCCATGCATGTGGATACCCAACAATATGGCCGAATTACCCTGTCCCAAAATTCCCATGCCCAATACCCATGTATGGGTATTGCATGCTCCAAACTTTCAATCGCGATTATTTCAAAATCGATTTTTTGTAGATCGGTACTTTTAGAAGCACACCCTTCATATGTACATGAACAGCGGTTCCTGGCGCCATTACCAACGCCAATGACGCTATGGCGTGGGCCGTGGCGCTTACATGCGTGATAGGTTTACATGGCCTGAGTCAGGGCCGTATCCATGGGGGGGCTGCAGCCCCCCCCCTTCCCGGGGCGAGATCAGAAAGTGACAGGAAAATCTGACTTTTTCAACGTCAGCATAAAAAAATTTGTGCGCAAGCGCGCATTTTTCACAACACATAAGGTATTGTCATCAGATTTGATGTGGCCTAAAATCGTTATAAATACACTCAATCGTCACATTGTGTACTTTTTGTATGTATATTTTTATGGCGCTGGCGCCCCATGGCGTTCCATGGCGCTGGCGCCAACGCTAATGGCCCCATGGTGTGGCGCCTACTAATGGCGCCGGCGCCATGGCCCCTATTCCGCCATTCTGTAAATAGGTAAAATTTTGGGGGGCCCTCCGTAAACAAGCAGCCCCCCGCTCAAAAATCCTAGATACGTCCCTGGCCTGAGTCGTTTCAGCATGACGAATATCGTAGATAGGTAGTTTGAGCATCCGATTTCCATTCAGATCGGCCACGTACACGGCGGCCGCATTGGCCGCATGCCTGCAGCGTATCGTGATGCCTGGCCAAAGTTCAGTAACAGACCAAAGGCAAAGGCACAGCGCCATGAATGGACACCCAAAACCAGCAGATAACCACCGCCTGACTGTGACCATGCACGGGTGGATGTGCAAGAGAAATCCGGGCTACAGCAAGAGGTTGCTGGACGTGTTGGCCAGGTTGCTGCCCGCCAGTGTGGAAGTGGCTGTGGTTCAGCAGCCCAGCAATACTTTGGCTGTGGGCGCTGCCGTGGCAGCTGCCTATGGCCTGATGTGATGGATTATTTGTGCTTGTGTTGATCTTGTGTCTGAAAAGGCTGATTTTTTAGTTGTCCTGTGTATTTATGATATGATTCCTAATCCTAGTGCGTGAGATTTCATCGATCGTCGAAATTGAAATGAAGTAAATACATAAGCCATATGTGAATTGTGAACATTGTGAAACGTCTGCTTCATGTCATTATTTATTTGCTGTTATTGTCTCTTCATTATCATTCACAATACTCATAAAGACTGAAATTCAATCGAAATCTGTCACCAGTCACATTCTTGTACAACACCATTCGATAAACCTAACACTTATATTTATTAAAAATATAAAATTGGTCAAATTTTCATACGTATACCGTCATATCCATGAGACCTTGCCCGTGTCGCAGGTGAACGCGCACCTGGCGCAGATGCACTACCCCTCAACATCCGAATCGCTGTGTTTGCTGGCCATGCACTCCGCGCACGCTGGCTTCGCCTTCGCAGACTCGCACGTCATTGCTGGGGTCCGTTTGACTGATTTCTTGGTTTTGCGCTTTCGTGTATACTCGGCGGACCGTGAGTGTGTGCAGAATCCCGCCATAATTTGATGAATAAAATCGTGATAAATTCAATGATTAAGCATTCCATAGTAAAAACGAAATATAATGATGAAAAACTACAATTTTTGGTTCATTATTCAGATGGGTTATGGTAGGCTTCCATACTAAGCGCGATGTCCACCGAGTATAGCTTCCCTGACGAAATGTGTTTCTTTGTCGCGCAGGTCCTGGGCACGGCGAGCGTAAAATCGCCTCACATCAAGCTGTACAGGGAGCGCTTCATGAACGACTTTTCCAGGTTTCAAATTGTAAACCTCTTTCTATAAAAAAACCTCTTGTAAACCATGCAACTGTCACCTTTAGCGAGCGACGCATCCCGGTGGCGAGCAGCTTCATGCTGGAGCTGGTGCAGAGCGTCTACTTCGGCCTGTTCAACGGGCTCGTCGAGGTGGCCGTGCACGCGCTCGACGCGCTCCACCAACGCGCCCAGTATGAACTGTACAGCGACGTGCTTCTGGTTGGTCGGGGTTAGGTAAGGTTGAGAACCCGAATAGATCTGTGTGCCCTAGCACTTTTCGAACCGAAACCCGATAGCTTGAACCGAAAACTCCTAACCCTAGTGTTTGGTTGCGTTTAAAAGAGCATGTACAAAATATATTGTATAAAAATCCGGTCATCCCTAATTTTTTGCATAAGTGATCTATGACTAGGGTTCAAACGATATATCGTATCGAATATCGAATATCGGATATCGACCATTTTTTAATATCGAATATCGAATATCGATATCGAAAATTTTGAAAAAATATCGAATATCGAATATCGATATCGAAAATTTTAAAAAAATATCGAATATCGATATCGAATATCGACCATTTTTTCGATATATCGAACCTATATTGTGTCCCTAAAAAAAGTTATCATTTTCATTTTGAGATATTTATGATTGATCTGATGTGCTTGATCTGATCTGAGAATTGTATTAGATGAGTAAAAGTACTGTACTTATAATGTCATTTTTGTTGGAGTGCTAAATTTGAAGCCAGAAAATGCTGATATTCTATTTTTTGCAACATGCCTTTAAGCAATCAGGTTATCAGTATGAACTGTAATATCTACAAATTGTTATTTGTCTGATACACATTGATTTATCATGTTTTGTTCTACATGTTCTACTTTTGAGTGATGTAAACCTTGTTAAAATCACTTGTACCATTCACATTTAACTAAAGAGATGATTAACCATGCGTGCAACCACATTAAAATACAATATGTCACTTGAAATATGCCTTGCTATACCAAAAGCAAATCGCAATATCGAATATCAAAAATATCGAAATATCGAATATCGAATATCGACCAGTTTTTAATATCGAATATCGAATATCGATATCGAGTTTCCATATCGTATCGATATCGAATATCGAGTTTCAGAAAAAAATATCGAATATCGATATCGAAAATTCATATCGTTTGAACCCTATCTATGACAAATTTATCTGATCGCAGACAACAAATTCCGTGATCAATTCATTGCTGGAGAACCCGTCGGAGCCGGCCGGCGGGCCCATGTTCGGCGTGCGCGTCACCACCACCAGCTTCGAGCACTCGCCGATCAATAAACGGTTTGCCTTTTATCCAATTTTGATTGATTCGAATCGCACCTAACGTGACACACCGTAATATCGATTCGGTCGCAGGCACTTGGTCACGAACGCTTCGCTGCGCATCAAACGCATGCCCGAGGACATCCCTGTGAAGCTGGACCCTGAAGCAACTGATGGTGCGCCGGGCGCCGGCAAGAAGGAGGGTGGTAAGTGTATTTACGCCGGTTTACCGCCCATTTATATAAATATTTACGTGTCCTGCATACGTGACGATAGATTGTATCGAATATCGGATATCGACTATTTTTTCATATCGAATATCGACCATTTTTCGATATTCTGCCCCGCCCAAGCTTGAATTAAAATGTGCCAGCAATGGCACTTTTAGAAAACGGTCTTGTAGACAATTCTAAAAAATGTGCTATCGAAAATATCGAATTCGAATATCCACCATATTTTGATATCGAATATCGAGTTTCAGAAAAAAATATCGAATATCGATATGGAAAAGTCAGATCGTCCCAACCCTACTGCAGGGAGTTATCCAGGATTTTTTGAGCGGGGGGCTGTTTTTTAATTGAAACCATCGAACAGGGGGGGGGGGCTCAGCCCCAAAAAAATTTACCCACGGTTTTACCCAAAATTTGGCGGAATGGGGTCATAGCGCTGGCGCCATTGTTGTATCTAAAAAACCCGTTATATCTAAAAAATTTATGCCTACTTTTTACTTTTCATTTGATTCGCAGTAGCTTATAGATTATGAAAATGGTGCCAACTCGAAATCGCAAAATTGCAGTTGGGTGCATTTTTGGAGAAAAAACCCTTTACATGTTGTAACAGCTCATTGGAAATTTGATAGCTTCAAATGCCATTGAAAACATTGCAATTCAAATGCAGGGGAGTTGGCGGCAGCGTTCAAAAAGCGCCTGTCCGCACTGCGACCGGATCACATCGCCGACGCGATCAAGCAGTCGCGCAGCGGCAGCGAGCAGAACAGTTCGGGCGAGTCGGGCGCGTCGCCGCAGCACGGATCCAAGATAGCCAACATCAAGGGCCACTTCAAGGGGCTCAGGATGGACAGGCGACGGAGGTAGTTTTAACTGATGCTGCTATGGGCCCACAAACACTAGTTGACGTCGCAAATAAATGTCAATTGAATGTCAACTGAATAACACAGGAAAATAATTAAAAGCATAACACTTAACAGAAACAATGAAAATTAAATGTCATTATATAAAGTTAACTACCTACACAGCGATTCAGCAACGTTATGACATGTAGTGCCAACAGCGAAACAACGTGTTGACAAGGCATTGTCAACACGTTGTTTCGCTGTTGTCTCGATGTGTCATAATGTTGTTTCAATGCTGGGTTTGTGCGCGTCACAAAAAAAGCATGCATTAACATGCTGTGGGACAATGTTGTCCCAACGCTGAAAATTTTGTCAGAACGTTGTTTTCAAGTTGGTGGAAATGTTGTACCCACGTTGGCACTACATGTCATGACGTTGATGAATCGCTGTGCTATGCCCTATCACATGGGGAGGTTTAAATGACATTATTAACCTTTATTTAGTTGACACGAACTTTAATGTCAACTAGTGTGTGTGGGCCCTATATCACTAAATAGCCGAAACGTAGGAAATAAAAAATATATAATTTAAAAAACATTATACAATTAAAATAAAACAGAAAAAGGTCACATAAAATGAATATGTTGCCACCTTTAACAGGCCATCTGAGGCGCCCATCGCCGAGGCCCCCAACGAGACGGACATGGAGAACATAAGCGGCCAACTCGCCCCCAGCCCCGGCGCCGACAGCGCGCCCCCCATGCACAACGGGCCAGAAACGCACTCGCCCGCCGGCGCCGCCGCCAGCAGTCCCGCCGTGCTGCACGACCACCGCGAGTCCACTGATGAACAGGATGACGACAGTGCCGCTGGTGATGATGGTGGGGATGGTGATGGGGATGATGGGGAGCAAATCGAAATGCACCAGATCAGCATGTATGAGGCTGGTTGGTTGGTGGGTGTGATATAGATTGTGAAAGGTTTCTTTTGACACAGTACATACCGAATGGCAAATAGGGTGCAAACGATATATCGTATCGAATATCGATATCGAAAATTTTGAAAAATATCGAATATCGGTTTCGAAAATTTTGAAAAAAATATCGAATATTGATATGTTTGTAACCGTATGAAAATACTATATGCTGCTTGAAATATGCCTTGCTATACCAAAAGTAAAATATCGGAAATATAGATATCGATGATCCATATGGTATCGATATCGAGTATCGAGTTTTAGACAAATATATCGAATATCGATATCGAAAAGTGATATAAGGTAGTTTAACCCCTAACTGCACACGTTTAATTTTCATCGTGTTTCTTTCTTCATCAGCCATATCGCAAGACCTTTCTATTTTCGAAACATCTACCAGATGTGGCTGATTAAATTCCCTACCCGCAGCCCAACTGCGGCACTCGTTCAGCGAAACGGTGCGACCGACCAGTTTGGTCAAACAGCCATCTGTATCGGGGTCCGGTCTTCCCTCAGTGGAGGCGTATTTGACTGACCACGTGGTCGACTCGCTGGTCACCGACACGCCGCTGGCGACTGGCGCTGGCGCTCGTGCCAAACAGGGGGCCGGGCCGACCATGCTCAATACTGATAAGGGTCCACTGAGCAATGGTGAGTTTATAGAATTGCTACAGGTAGTGAGTAGGGGACGCAACCCTCGTATGTACATTTGCAAGGCACAACGGAAATTATCAACGTTTTCACGCATCACCCATACGTAGAGAAAGGGTAGAAAATGTTTTTCACCCTGCCGGACTCGAACCCGGGACCTTGCACTATGCGTGTGCATGCTCTAACCGACTGAGCTACCAGGAATCCACATTTTGCACTGCTCTAACTGTAGTAACGGTCACTTTCGCACTCGCAGCCGACAAACTTCAAGAGCGCATCTCCAACATGGAACCAGCCAAGCGGGCGGGCAACGGGGCCTTCCGCGGCGCGATCGTGCCCGACGCGTCCGTCGACAGTTTCAGATACGCTGACAGCAGCGGCGACAATCTCTCCGGCCCCGATGGACCCGCGTAAAAGTGCAATTCGCTCGAATGTATTCCGGATGCAATTGATGCTTCAATCTTTTCGTTTGTTGTTTTTTTGTGGCATTTTTGGGAAAGTTGTGTAAGTTTTTTATTTGGAAAGTTCTGCGGAGTTTTTGTGAATGATGTGATAGCTTTCACCATAAGTGTTTTTATATGACAGCTTTTTGTGAATTTTATATTCATATCCCGCTTCACATTCGAATGTGAAGCCATCAATTTTCTAGGTCTTCAACTGCGGTCTGGGTGACATTAGAGTAAAATTCACCAACTGGTGAAGGTTTGGAAAAGATAGGTTTTGTTCAGCGATTCGGAATTTAACCATTGGCGGCCCGCACGCTAGTTGACACACATTTTGTCTTCACGTGTCGCAGAGCGATCCCTTAATGCACATGCGGCAATTTTGAAAAATCAACAAGTGCATAAAATCTGAGTTGACACAGACCAGTTGACACACATGTCAACTAGTGTGCGAGTCGCCATTGCTGTGTCTGTAGCGCCGTGATACTGTGTGATACTTTTGTTTCTAGTAATATGTACATATTTATGCCAGGGTGCAATTTCTGATAACTTCCGAGGTTACAATACACACGAACCTTCATCCTACTTTAATATTTTTGGTTTATTGGGCTAAATATTTATTCTAACAACAATCCATTTAGGCACTTGTGTTGGGTTCTGCGCATGTATGCAAATGCTCTATTGATCATGTCGATCTTTTAAGCTTTTCACCGTTAATATGCTTTTTGTTAATCTGCGTAATTGCTAAATGATCTATACCGGACAACGATTGGTGTGTGAGAAACGTAATGCTTTTCTGCTATTCCGATGTGTGACGTTTTTATGGTATTAAGGTATTATGGTCCTTTTCAGGGGTAAGATTCATCTCAATTTTCATTTTCACAGAAGTATTGATATTTATAATAGCGCGTGCGCTGCAAGTTGACCGCCGGTCAGTTATGTTGGCTGTCGACTATAACAAGGACGTATCCAGGGGGGGGCGGGGGGGGCTGCAGCCCCCCCCCCCTTCCCGGGTCGAAACCTAAAAAGTCCCGGAAAATGCAACTTTTCCCATATAATTTTTGATGTTTCTTAAAAATTTTGCGCGCAAGCGCGCAATTTCTTCCCCATGCATTGTATTTTCAGCGGATTGGTCCCTTTAAACCAATATCCTTAGAAATTAACACATTTTTAAAACTTTTCGCTGTATATGTATGCATAATTACATACATATAAAGCGGTTCCCGGCGCTGGCGCCAACGCCAATGGCGCCATGGCGTGGCGCCTTTGTATGGCGCTAGCGCCAAAACGCTTTTTCGTACCTATATAGGGAAAAAATTTAGGGGGGGGGGGGCTGAGCCCCCCCCGTTCGCCGACTCTCGTAAACAAGCAGCCCCCCCCGCTCAAAAATCCTGGATACGTCCCTGGACTATAATTGCTTTAATTGGGGCGCTTTAGTTGGGGGGCATTCCGTTTTTAGTTGACAGAGAAAACTTGACAGGTTAACTTGACTTGACAGGTTAACTTGACTTGACAGGTTAACTTGACTTGACAGGTTAACTTGACTTGACATTCCCATGAACTAAAAACGTTAAAACAGTTTAACTACGAAACAATCTAATTGCCTGGCGGTGAACTATGCAGTATGCGTGGTCCATAGTCTGTTCGCAATTTAGAGGCGCAGCGCCTTCTATGCGATAAATTTTGGCAGTGAGTAAATTGTGTTAGACATCATCTAATTAGTCATCTTATTATCTGTTTTGAATATGTTTTTTGGTGTTTCTGTGAACCAGCAATGAGCCCAAGACCGATAAGCTTGATTTGGCACAAAATTGCTTCTTGTGTTGAATGTAAAAAATTGAAACCTCAATCACGACCTAACAGATACTTGGAAAGACTTTTTACCAAAATAAGTTACATCATCGTATCTTGATTATGTTCCTTTGTGCTTCTCAAGCGATGTACAGAAAACGCTGCGCCACTAATTTTTGTCATGCTATTATAAAGTGATCACATTTTGTCACTCGGCTGTTATTCATTTTCACATTATACTGCACTGAAGGTAGGGTTCGGACTCGATACACATAAATTCGCATTATTTATGAATATGGTCCGAACACTGCTGATAGTTCATAGCTAGTCATCTTTATCCAATGAATTTGGCAATCATGTACAAAGTCATCAACCATACAGTATCCTTTTTTAAACAATGATGGCAGTTGAACGAACGACGGCAACTCACAGGTGCCACTCCCGGACCCTGTTAAATGTCAAGCAAAGTGTCTAAAGTAATGCACAATGCTAAATTTTGCTTTTTTTTGTTTACCTACTTGGCGTTTAACATTTTGCAGGGATTTTGCTTGACTTTTGACACTGCATGACATTTTACATTTTACAGGGCATTTGGCAGGATCTGGGAGTGACCCCACAGCGCTGTATCTTATCGCCTTCATGTGAATTACAGTTTTGGCACTACAGAGGTGGTGGAAATACACCAGAAAAGGTGGCTGCACGGCGCCATTGAAAAAATAGTTCATGGTGCCAGATGGTGCCACAGATAACGCAATTGCGTGGGCGCCTTTTGGCATCATCAGAGAGTAACTCCACCATTTCTTAGCACTCAGTGTCAACACGTTCTAGGTGCGCATGTGGGTCGCATGCCCGAGCAATCGCCAGCGCCGCAGCCTTCACGTGCGGTCTACGGATTTGCACTTTCGCTCGTCACTTGTGTCCGTTTCTCTTCGCGATTTGGGTTTCTCCTCTATCGGTATTTCAGTGAGAATATGTGCCCACACACACTAGTTGACATCGCAAGCTCTTGTCAACTGAAACTTCACTGAAAAAAGCATCACACTTCGCAGAAACAATGAAAATTAAATGTCACTAGGTATATAAAATTAACTAAGCCCTATCACGTCGGGAAGCTTCAATCACAGTTAACCAAAATTTAGCTGAATTTATTTGACACGGATTTCGATGTCAACTAGTGTATATGGACTCGATGGTATTTTACGTTTCCGCGGCGCAGGCCGCCTGCTTCGGCTATTTTTGCTGGGCGCTCGTCCCGGACGGCTGGCTGCGAGCCCTGGGTTTCACCTACTTGCCTTCCAAGTACTGGGCTGTAGCCGTCCCCATTTACTCCATCGTGGGAGTGGTCGTGAGTTTGACTGTTCCCTTCATTGGCGTTGTGCACACAAGTACACCACGGAAATTCGGGATACTCATACATCTGTTTTGTACACGTTTGAGTTCACCACAATGATCATTCTGAGAACTACAGTTGACGGCGATCAAAAATAATTCATTCTGGTAAACTCAATGCGTTCAAAACCGATAAATATGAGGTTCCCAACTTTCTATGGTGTATTAGTATGCGTGGCCGCATTCCCGTCATTGAGGTTCATCACTCGTTTTCCGCCGCCGTCGCAGGTGTACGTGAGCTTGATGTGCGCGTACAACTGCGTGCACTTACACGACGTGTTCGAGGACGTGGCGTGCGTGCAGCACGACTTCGGCGAGCCCTCCGAGCCGACCGTTGTGCTGGACAGGGAACCGCGACATGCTGAGGCGGAACAGCGCCGCTCTACTTAGAAGGGTAGTCTTTGGCCGCTTCGAGCAGTTTCATCTTGCCTCTGCGCTGCCTGCGTGTTGCTCGAGGTTGGGCTCACGCCGCATTTTCCTGAGCAACTGAGACCCGAAAGTGTTTTGTGTTGTTCGATACGTGATGTTTTATCCCCTATCTTATGGCCGTGCGACGCTGCTGAGAACAAAACAAAAATTAAATAAATATTCAAAAGTTGACACGAGTCACCTATCGATCTGCAGAGTTGCATCGTCTCTACAGTAGGTAATCAATGGCCGTAGTTTTGTTGTCTTGTCAAGCATCTCAAATGTCACGCAGCAGGCGGCACAAGGGCAGCAGTTCCAGCCACGACGCTCTGGTCGACCGACTGCCTTCCTCCAGCGAACTATCCAGACGTCTGACCCGTCGCCGCCGCGAGCGCCAATGGCGGCGGCACGTGGATGCGGCTGATACGCGTGACGCCGGTCGTGACGCCGAGTTTCCACTGGCCGCTGTCACCGCTGCAGGGGCGGCTGGAGGACACTGGAAGGGTGACCGAGAGAAGGAGCGCTCGAGTGATAGGGGTTACTTTGTGACGGCTACTGGGGGTGCGGATGAATATTCGCTGGCTGGTTGGTTTATCGAGCGTTGGGTCGTTGTAAATGTTGTCACTTCTTCTAGGCACAGCTTTTCAAAAAGCTTTGTTTTTTAAAACAGTTTAAAAAACACTATTTCTTGGAAGTGTTAGCTGAATACTCTGAAATCAATTTCAATCCACGTTGCGACCGAAATGTAAACTGAACGCTTTGCAGTGGCTTCATCAAATAATTTTCTAAAACTGCAATTCATTTTTCGGCTCCACAGGCATCATAAATATTTATGGCTATATAAAACAATACTAAGTACTGACGCTTCCCATATAGCTATATATTTGTACGCTGACTCATAACCATATTTGGGGTGCGGGTTTAAAGGTGGTCGTAAAATTTTTTGTCCATCCGTCCTATATTAAATCCATTTCCATTGCTCAGACACGAGCGAGCTGATCGAGGACTTTGTGGACGAGAATGAGCAGCTGGCGGCGCGGGTGCAGTCCGCACGCGCCAGATTCACCGTGCGCTCGGGGCCCACTGACGCGAAGGAAGAGATCATGCTGCAGGCGCCGCATCAGGTTACTACCGGGCAGAAAATTTTTACCACTAAATTGTTTCGAGCTAAAAAAATGTTTAAAACATGCCCAAAATTTCCACAATACAAATGAGGCGTCTAATTCTAAAAGTCGACAAGTCCACAAAATACGATTTTGAGTAAATCGCATTTTAAGTTCCAGACCCAATTCCAGGCCCGTGGTGCGTGTCCAATTTGACTCTCTCATGCTTTCCATTAAGTTCCACAATAAAGTGTCAAATTCTTAGCCCCTAATCTCAACGTATATGTGAAAAATAGGGTAGGGTCTCCATAAAATTCCATTCGGTCAGAGCAAAACTGTTTCGGGGAGGGAAATGGACTTGTCGCCTTCTTGCACGCGAGAACATTTTTGTTCCCGCCGACGGTGACGCTGCCTTATGGGAAAATTATGGACTCGTCGCCTTTTAGAAATCGGTGTCCACAGTGGACTTATCACATTTCTTGCTTTTTTCCCATAAAAAGGATGCGGATGATGGACTTGTCGACTTTTAGCCCAAAAATAAGTGGACTTGTCGACTTCCTGTCCAAATGTTTTGCCCTTTTCCCCAAAAATGTCAAATTTGGCGCAATGCCATATGGGCATATGAGGTCAAAAAATTTATGGAAAATTATGAAAAATGTGCAGGAGTAGCCCCAGATAACGTTTCAGGGCCTAACTCGAAATTTTCATGTGTTGGACTTGTCGACATTTAGAATTGGACGCCCCAAATGCAGGCTCATATGGCCGCGCGGCACGTGCGTTCGGACGACTCCGACACGGAGTGCGACGTGCAGCCGACGTGGCGCGACGAGTACGACCACCAGGGGGCAGTCTCAAACCCTGTAAAATGTCAAATGTCATGCAAAGTTTCAAAAGTCATGTAAATTGTCTTGCAAAATGACTAACGTTGGGCATTTTGCAGGGCATTTTACATGACTTCTGACACTTTGCATGACATTTGACATTTTACAGAACATTTTACAGGGTCTGGGACTGGCACCAGGTGGACGCTTCCAAGCCGGCCAGCGACTTCCGTTGCGCCGGCTGTGCCGCGCGCTTCCAATGCAACCAGTCTTCGCTGCCTGGATTTCTGCCTGTGTCCATGTTCGACGATTTGAATAGGGTCCGCGCCGCGAATACATTGTGTAGGAGGTGAGTCACCACTATACCTCACTTGCAAACATCTGTGCATTTGTGTGTTTTCTACCTGAAAGGTACCGCATAATGCATGGTTCAGTAGCAATTTTTCACTGCAAATGTAAAGTGCTCGTGATGTTTTAAGCAAATTGAATTTAGCGGAAACATTTTTGATCCCATCAACAATGCTTTCTGCAGGAGTTTCAGTTGCGTGCTTTTGACAGTTGACAAGTTGCTTGACATGCTCATTTAGTATGAAAAAATGTAAATGGCAACCTAAGCTCCACCCAGCCTAGGTTTTAATACTAGGTCTAATTAGACTACTTAATTTTCACTTACGGTACGCACCGCATGCGCAGATGCTATTTGCTAAAGGAACACGATTTTCTGCTCAACGTGACCGTGTCACCGGTCGACTACAAAGCGGCCATGGCGCCGCTCAAACACAACGACGAGCTGTTACTTGTGTTGATCGTTGACATGCTCGACATGGAGAACAGCATTTACACGTCTGTTCACCAGCTTGATTCTCGCTTGGGATGTATTTTTATAATCGTAATTTTTGTAGGGAATTGGCTGATGTGGTCGGTGGACACATGCGGAAACCCATGATTGTTGTTGGTGAGTCCCTAATTTTTTGTCGTCTGACAATATTGGTGGCCCACACAGTAGTTGACACACTTGTGTCAACTGGTCTGTGTCAACTCAGATTTCGGCTTCACGTGTCGCAGAGTGAACTCTAAATGCAAATGCGGCAATGTTGAATTATACACATTACGGCAAGTGCATTGGAAGATGGCTGTGCGACACGTGAAGCCGAAATCTGAGTTGACTCAGATCAGTTGACACACGTGTGTCAACTAGTGTGTGGGCCGATATTACAGCGTTCTGGTTCCAGGCAACAAAGTCGACCTTCTGCCAACTTGTCCGAATCCCGACTACTTGAAACACTACGAAACTGTGCTGAAGCAAGTGGTAGAGCGTTCTGGATTCGTTGACCGCTTCAATATCTTAGATTATGTGCTGAGCAGCGCTCGTGTCGGCTTTGGCGTTGAGAGGTTGATATCGGTCAGTTACCGTGTTACCTCGAAATACCCCCTTCGAAATACCCCTCCTCGAAATACCCCCGCAAGATTTCCACTATGAAAAAATAAACCTCCTGGGGGTATTTCGAGGAAATGCGGTATACGTGTCATTTCATTGTCTCTGTATTTAGTGTCTTTCACTGCCAATATTCCACTTACAGAGCATCCACACCAAGTGGGGCGTGCGCGGCGACGTGTGTCTGCTCGGCTGCACAAATGTAGGCAAATCGTCGTTGTTCAACGCGTTGCTGCAGTCGGACCTGTGCAAGATCCGCGCGGTGGATTTGGTGCAGCGCGCCACCGCCACCGTGTGGCCTGGGACCACTCTGCACTTGCTCAAGTTTCCGGTGATGAACATGCACCCCGCCAGGTTATCTGAGCTTTGAAAATGGGTAATGTAATATCATGACTACCGTATTTCCTCGAAATACCCCCGGGGGGTTTATTGTTTCAGAGTGAGAATTTTGAGGGGAGTTAAACGAGGGGGGGTATTTCGAGGGGGGTTTATTATTTCGCCAGAAATTTTTTGAAAACCAAGTACTAAATTGTCGTCTGAAACGTACGCAGACGTCGAAAATGCAACAAAAATCGCCATTTATAAGACTCTAAGTATTGTATAAGTGTGTAGACGTATAATCACTGTTCTCACATAACAGAGTTATCGTTTTTAACGTGTGTTTTGCATTACCCAGATGACAAACCGCAGCCTTTGTCATTTACGTTCTCTATACACTAAATTTGGGGGGGGGGTATTTCGAGGGGGGGTTTATAAGTTCATAGTGTCCATTTTGAGGGGGGTATTTCGAGTGGGGGGGGTATTTCGAGGAAATACGGTAGTGGAAAGTACGTACCGCATTTCCACGATATACTTTAGGGGGTTTATTATTTCGCCAGCAAATTTCAATGGGGGTCTATAATTTCGCCAGAAATTTGATAAAATTTCAGATAAATATCTACTCAGATGTAGAAAAATCAAACAATAACAGAGATGTAAATATATGCGTCTACATGCAGATAAAAAGTTATAGACGGTATAAACCTTGTTTTAGTACAACTAGTCAGAATTTTCACATGTGTTCTGCATTACATGGATCACCAGCTGCAGCTTTGTCATCAATATTATCTTTACACTCAATTTGCGTGGGGTATTTCGAAGGTGGGGTGTTTTTTCCCCAGCTGGCCCACACGTGGGTATATTTCGAGGGGGGCTATTCAAGGGGGGTTAATTCCAGGAAATACGGTATTCGTCTGTTTGCATTGCAGGCTAGTTGCTCGACGCGTGCGCCTCAGAGAAAACTCTGAAATGGGCGGCGATGTGGAGCAGCACGCGCACGCCGTCGTGGCTGCGCTCACATCGAAGAATGTGTCCCCCCAGGACACGCTCCAGGGTTCGTTTATTTAGACCCGTTTGTCTAGTTGCCAATAAAAAACAGTTGTGTAGTTGTCAATAAAAAACAGTTGTCACGTATGGCATCCAATCAAAACGTGCTGCACGCGTAGGTTTCGTCGGGCGGACATTTCGCCGAGAGCCCGAATTAAAGGGGACTCAGTCAGCCCGCGCCACTGAGGCGATGCGGCACGCGGCCGGAGTGGGATTCGCACCACAGCAGATGGTGAGTGCGAACTGAATCCCCAGAAGCGGTGAAACAGCTGCCCAATCAGGGCGCAGTCCCAGGCCCTGTAAAGTGTTAAAGACCCTGTAAAATATAATGTGTCCTGTAAAAACCCTCTAAGATGTCATGTGTCATGTAAAAGCCTTGTAAAGTGCCAAATGTCATGTAAGAGACCCTGTAAAGTGTCACGTGTATCCAAATATTATTGTATTGTATCCAAATATTATATTTTTGTATCCAAGTATTACTTTTGGACACAAGATTTGGATCATAAGATTTTGATACACATGACACTTTACAGGGTTTTACATGGCATTTTACATTTTACAGGGTCTTTTACACTTTACAGGGTCTTTACACTTTACAGGGTCTTTTACAGGGTCTGGCACTGGTACAAGCTCGCATTTTACAGACGCCACGGCGCCGCCGGCGCGCAGCCTTGTGGGACCCCGAGAACGTCGAGTTCAAGTATGGCAAGTGGTGTTATGACAGCCCGGGCATCGTGAGCGCCGAGCAGGTTATCAACGAACTGACGCTGGAGGAACTGTTGTTGGTGGTGCCGCGCAGACCGCTCCAACCGAGGACTGTCAGGCTCAGACCGAAGCATTCTATTCTGCTCGGTGGACTGGCTAGACTTAACTATATTTATGGTTGGTTTCTGGAAGTAGCAGTTTTGTGTTTAATTCACTACCGCACGCTGCAATAGAGTGTAAATGTGTAAATCCACTGTAAACACACAAGGTGACCATCCGATATTCTGCACAATCTTCGCTTCCTCGCTGCTGCCTGTGCACGTTATGCGCGAGCGGAGCGTGCGCGCTTTCTACGCCAAGTACGGACACACGCCGGTGCTGGCCGTGCCCGCAGCCACGCCGCGCAGAGGCGCCCAAATGTCCGAGGTGGGCGGCACATTTCATTTTTTGAAGTTATAAATGCGAATTTTATTTTCATTGCTGTCAAAACTTGCTGTCAAATCTATTGTAATTTATTAGCTCAATACGTAGTATAGGTATCTAATGTAGTCTAATTTATCTTAATGTGTTTATGTTTTAAAAAACACCTGGTAGCAGTCCCAAGCCCTGTAAAGTAAAGTGCTAAATGTAAAGTCAAATGCAAATTCAAATGTCAATTGTCATGCAAAGTGTCAAATGTAAAGTCAAATGCAAAGCAAAGTGTCAATTGTATATGCTAATCTTATTTTTTTCGTATCCAAATCTTAGGTTTTTCTATACAAATCTTATGTGGAAAAATAAGATTTCTATACAAAAACATACGATTTTGATACCAAAAATAAGATTTGGATACACAAATGACACTTTCCTTTCATTTGACTTTGCATGACAATTGACATTTGACATTTTACATTACACGTTACTTGACATTTGACACTTTGCATGACAATCGCCATTTGACTTTGCATTTGATTCTCATTTGACACTTTACTTTACGCTTTACCTACACGGCTTGGGACTGCCCCCTGATGCCACTCCCGGACACTTTAAAATGTAAAGTTTCAGGCAAAGTGTCAAAAGTTATGTAAAATGTCATGAAAAATGTCAAATGGCCAATGTAAAGCATTAAAAAAATTGACAATTTACATACATACATCACTTTTGACATTCGCTTTTGCATGACATTTTACAGGGCATGTCACACCTAGGGTTGGCCGATGTTTTTTAAACGTTTTATTTGAAAAAACAACGTTTTTAATAAAAAAAACACGAGGTCCGAAACGTTTTTTTTTTAAACATCGGCCAATTTTTTTAGTACTAAGCACTAGGTATTTTGCAAAATTTTTGCGCGCACGCGCGCAATTTCACACACAATTTGACATTGGTGGTTGTTTTCATTGGTTTTGTGGCATTTTTAGTATCAAAGCAACAATTTCTATGTACTACCATGGGTAAATAAGCCATCATATGTTGCTGTAGTATATAATATTCGGGTAATTTGCTTCCATGTACCTCCACAGTGTGTAACATCACTCCCAAAGTAACAACCTCCTTTTATAACCTTGTTTGATCACCATTCACTTGAAGTCATGAACATTGGACTATAAGACGATATACGAACATGTCGACAAAAAATGGACATTTTTGACACAAATCACCACTTATAATGCTATCCCATGGCTCCACAGCCACTATATGGTCATATATAACATCACTTGTCTGATATACCTAAATATATATGTTAATCCAGAGCCATATCTGGAAGCTTTTTAAAAAAAACGTTTTTTAAATAAAAAACGTTGTTTTTTTAAAAAAAACATGGAGTTGAAAAAAAACTTCTTTTTTCCAACCCTAGTCACACCCCAACATTCCCTGCCAAAATAACCCCACGCAGCTGGATTTCGTGGACACGCACGTGACTGGCGCGGGCGAGCGGCTGGCCTGCTGCGACATCACTCTGTCCTCGGCCGGCTGGGTGGCCGTGAGCGCGCCCGACAACGCCGAGTTGACCCTGCGCGCCTACACGCCCAGCGGGCGCGGCGTGAACTGGCGGGCGCCCGCCCTGCTACCCGACGCTGTAGCTTGGAGAGGCAGACGCGTGCCCGGCACGGACTTCTATGCGGTCGGTTTTTGGGGCGAGAATAGTTGGTTGGATGAAGACTATGAGGGAATCTTGTGCTCCCGCTTTTAGGTGCGACCGATGAGAATGCCCGACATGCGAAGAAAGGTGATCCCAGAAGTGACTTTCCCGGTGCATGACTTCCAGTTTTTGCGGTCCCATGAACAATTTGAGTGATGCAAGTGAACTTTTGATATTAGTCGGGGTAGTTGTCTGTTTAGATTCCATCAGGAAGCAACGAAAACCTTTGCCTTAAATATCTCAGCGTGTCATGTGCACATTATATGCCGCTAAATATCTAGCTATCAGGTTATCATGCGTCGTATTCAAATCCGCATTCATGAAGTTCGCAGTTTGTCTGATCGCCCACAACCCTCGAGTGGTCGTTTGCTGATTGAACCCGCACCCCACAAATTTACATTCTCGTTGACATGATTGCCAGCGCGCATTCAATGAAGACCGCGTGAGAACAATTTGCTGCATTTGGCACTTACTTGCATCAAGTGCAAATTAACCGCGTGCCGTCGCCTCTCCACGTGTAGGTGTGGGTAAACGCATAAGCATGAGCGCATTTATTTGGCGCTGCGCACACTAGTTTACTACCAGAATAATAACAGTTTAGTAAACTCATTTATCAGCTTTGAACGACACGACACTTGAGTTTACCGGAATGAGCTGTTCGTCAACTACAGTTGAAAAAGATAAAAAATGCCACATTCTGGTAAACTCAGATGTGCTCAAAAGCTGAAATATGAGTTGACTATATTGTTAGTTTACCGGTACAAACTAGTATGTGCCGTCCCATTGAACCACGCAATTGACCAGCTTTATCCCCCGGTCACTGCGGGTGACACTTTAGCTGCAACGTTCTGACTTTGGCACCTGCACACATCTCCTTCACAACTCTGCCGCCATGGTGTATGGCTCCGTGAGCAGTGTAATTCATTTGTTCTCCAATTATTTGCATGGCGCCAAGCGCCAGAGGGAGGAGCAGCGGCAACTAGATGGGCCCGTTATGACGCATCAAAGGAAGATTCCCGTTGATACGGCCGTGCGTTGTGTTGTTAAACGTTGTAAATATGCTGAACGGACTTGAACTGTGCACTCGCACTAAGTTATGTTTCACGTTGGAAGCATGCCAACGATAATTAAAGCATGCGATTTTTGTGGAAAGATAAAACAGAAATGGATTTTTCGACTATCAAAATCGCATGCGGTCAATATCATTGGCATGCTTCCAGCGAGAACCGCGCGTGCAAGGTGTAAAGTCGCTGGAGCATATCACCTCGTTTTTACCATTTATTTGTCGCTAGTCGGCCGCCGCGCCGCGCGCAGGAGTTCCGTGTTTTCGGCAAGAAGATGGTTGACTACATCGCCGACTACATGGAGAATATTCACACGCGGCGGGTTGTACCTGCGTGTGAACCGGGCTACTTGAAGTACGCTCATGATATATTGGCGGCCTCCACACTAGTCGGCACACGCGTGTCAACTGGTGGTCTGTGTCAACTCAGATTTCGACTTCACGTATCGCAGACCGATCTTCCAATGCACTTGCCGTAACATTTATTTTCCAAGATCCCTGCATATGCACTTAGAGATCGCTCTGCAACACGTGGATCCAAAATCTGAGTTTACAAGGACCAGTTGACATACATGAGTCAACTAATGCGTGGGCCGCCATTGATACCTGTGTATGTAGGATGCTAATTCCTTAATTAACCTGTAACACTCCTTTAGGAAGAAAATTCCTGGCGCACCACCGCTGAAAGCCGAATCGTTCGAGGATGTGATGAAGGATGTGGAAAATTTGATAATGCCAGGGGTACATCAGTCCTTTCTACTCGTGTCGTGATCGCCGTGCAGCTTGTTGTCCCCCACTCAGATTGTGCACTGGCAGCACCCCAGATTCCACGCTTACTTCCCCGCCGGCAACTCGTACCCGTCCATCTTGGCCGACATGTTGTCTGACGGATTGGGTGTGATGGGCTTTTCCTGGGTGCGTTCAGCCCCTCGGAATCGCGCTGGTGACGACAAGTAGACAAGTGTCAAATCAAGTGATAAGTGAAGATGTGGTAGTTTTAACTAAAATTAAAATTTTTAAGTGAAAATTCGTCTCCCTTCAGAATTTGCTTTGTCACGCGATTTACTGCTCAAGCCCAGTATTTTTCCACTTGACTTGTCCCTGTTCCACTTGTGTGAACGTGTCCTGTGCACGTAACTCTAACGCACTGCACCAAGGCGCACTTTCCCACACTCGCCTAGGCGGCCAGCCCCGCGTGCACCGAGCTGGAGACGATCGTGCTCGACTGGTTCGGCCTGGCCATCGGCCTGCCCAGCCAGTTCCTCGCCTCCACTGAGGGCGGGCGCGGCGGCGGCGTGATCCAGGTGCCAGTCCCAGACCCTGTAAAATGTCAACTGTCATGCAAAGTGTCAAAAGTCATGGAAAATGCCATGCAAAATGGCAACCGAGTTGCCATTTTGCAGGGCATTTTCCATGACTTTTGACACTTTGCATGACATTTGACATTTTACAGGGTCAGGGACCGCCACCAGGGCTCCGCGTCCGAGTGCATTTTGGTCGCCCTGCTAGCCGCCCGATGCGAGATGATGAGGGAAATGAAGAATAGGTTCCCCTTTGTGGAAGAGGGCGTGCTCCTGTCCAGGCTGATGGCTTACTGCTCCAAGGAGGTCGGGTGCCAATCCCAGACCCTGTAAAGTCCAAAGTAAAGTGTCAAATGCCATGCAAAGTGTCAATTGTCATGACAAATGTAAAGTATAGTGTCAGATGTCAAATGGAAAGTGCAGTAATAACGTCTTTTTTGTTTTGATTGACACGTTACATGACATTTGACACTTTACTTCACACTTAACAGGATTTGGGACTGTGTTTGAGTGCATGTTTATGTCGGATTGTGTGAGTGCGCTGTACCGTATTTCTCCGATCAAAGCTCCCGGGGTGCTGTGCTGTGCAAATTGTTCCAAGTAAAGCACCCGGGTGCCTTACTTCTCATCCGAAATTTTTTTGGTGATCATCTCTTATCGTAACAAATATTGCGGTGAGGAAAGATCACAAGACCATCTGTTGCATGGGAATTTGTTTGCATGGCACGCGGCGTTGTTCTGCACACATTGCACACATATTTAATTGCATGCTGCGGCCACATCAAACGCTTCTGGTGTAATTCACCAGAGCAACTTGAAGTGGCGCTTATGTTCAGTGATTTCTGGGTCATGGGAATATTGCTGAAGTTCATCAAAAGCATTTCAACTCTACCATAGTATAGCACCCGGTGATTTGCATTGCATCAGGGTGCTATAAACGGCACTTGAAAAGTAGTTCAAAAAGTGCTCCAATTTTGTAAAGCACCCGGGGTGCTTTGATTGGAGAAATACGGTAGTTGATTCCTTCTCTCTGCAGGCACACTCGTCTGTGGAAAAAGCGTGCATGATAGGCATGGTGAAGCTGAGAATTTTGGAAACTGACAGGAAGTTCTCGATGCGTGGAGATACACTCGCTGAAGCCATCGCTGTCTGTCCTTTTATTTCACAAGTTTTCAGCTGCAAATTAGTCCAACGTTTGGTGACTGCAGGAAGATCGCAACATGGGAATGATTCCATTTTTTGTCAGCAGCACACTGGGCACCACCAGTTGCTGCAGCTTTGACATATTGTCTGAGATTGGGCCTGTTTGTGAGGAAAACAAATTGTGGCTGCACGTGGATGCGGCCTATGCTGGCGCTTCATTCATTTGCCCAGAATTTCAGGTGATTTTTTTGTTTATGTTCAGATTTATGGTTAAGATAATACTGACTGCCCCTTCATCAGCACCTGATGACCGGAATTGAGTATGCCATGTCTTTCAACACAAACCCAAACAAGTGGCTGTTGGTAAACTTTGACTGCTCTACCATGTGGTCGGTTCAGTTTGGTCATGACCTAACCAGTATAATTCATTTACTGATTATAATGTGTCCATACACTACATTCAACATGCACCCAACATCGAGCAGGGTGCGCGACCGGTTCAAACTGACACAGGCTCTTGTGGTGGATCCACTGTATTTGCAGCACTCGTGGACTGACAAGGCGATAGACTATCGTGTAAATACCGTATTTCTTCTTATAGAAAAGCACCGTTCTATTTTTTCATCACATTTTTACATGCCGTTCTATTGGAGATATGCCGTTTTATTAAAAGAAATAAGGTACTGTATTTACTCGAATAATTCCCCTGGGGAATTATTTTTTCCTCAGACATTTTTGAGGGGGCAACTATTCAAGGGGGGAATTATTCAAGTGGGGGGAATTATTCGAGTAAATACGGTATATAGAATCAATGTTTTTTTTAACATGAAAATAGCCATGCAACGATCGTTTCCCTCAAGCACTGGGGCATCCCGCTGTCCCGCCGCTTCCGTTCGCTCAAGCTGTGGTTCGTGCTGCGCATGTACGGGCTGGAGGGGCTGCGCGCCTACGTGCGCGACCACGTGCGTTTCGCGCGCAAGTTCGAGTCGCTGGTGAGAGCCGATGCCAGATTCGAAGTGGTCAATGAGGTCCACCTGGGGCTGGTGTGCTTTCGGCTCAAGGTTTGACTGCTGTGTACCATCTTGTTTATCGTCCGTGTTAGTGATGGAAAAAGTATAAGGACGTTGGCGCCAAGCGTCAAAACCGTCGTG
Source organism: Sphaerolaimus hirsutus (assembly GCA_964036195.1). Classification (NCBI taxonomy): domain Eukaryota; kingdom Metazoa; phylum Nematoda; class Chromadorea; order Monhysterida; family Sphaerolaimidae; genus Sphaerolaimus; species Sphaerolaimus hirsutus. The sequence continues at coordinate 10,259,863 of OZ038457.1, forward strand.
GCGCTTTTCTGAAACGCAGCCCCAAATGCCAATGGCGCCAGAGCAAAATGGCCTCAAGCGCCATGGCGCTTTTCCTTTGGCGGTAGCGCCATGGCATTTTTCCATCACTAGTCCGTATGTGAATTCATTTTTTTCTGCATTTAGATGAGTAATGAGGTGAACCAGAAGTTGCTGACTCGCCTCAATTCCTCCGGCCGAATCCACATGGTGCCCGCTTCATTGAACGGTTTGGATATGAATAAAGCAGCGTTTACACGCTTTCGTGTGCCGACAAAAAAGTTTGGTGGAAAAGTTCCATAATTCTGGAATTAAGTTTCATATATGCAAGAAAAAACGGTGAATTGTGCTCACTAGTTATGTGTACACACATGCCAATTTGCAGATAATTTGAGCATGTCGTTCAAGAATTATAGGCAATTGAAAATGAATTTTAGTTGTCGGTTCGGTTTTCGTTTTGAAACCGAACCGACAACTGAAATTCATCTTCAAATGCAAATAAGTTTTGAACGACAGGCTCAAATTATATGAAAATTGGCATGTGTGTAAACTTAACTAGTGAGTATACTTCACTGGCTTTTCCCGCAGATACGGAACGTTATTCCGGAATTATGGAACTTTCTCGCTTAACTTTTTTGTCGGCACACGAAACCGTGTAAACGACCCTTAATATTACTTTTTCAGAGTGGTTTACTATTTATTAAATTTGAAAATTTAGGAAAATTCGTCATACGATTTTGTGTCTGCGCCGAGCGCGCTGTGGAGAGAGATGTTATCATCGCGTGGGATGTCATACGGCAGCATGCAGTTTATGTCATCGGTAGGAAATGCTGATATTTTTCAACACATTTTTGGTACATGTTGTAGTAGTCGATTGAACTGTAGTAAGTTCAATCAACTACCACAATGTGTATACCGTACATATATCCCAGAATAAGAACCCCCTCGAATAACCCCCCCCCCCTTGAATAACTTCCGCTCAAAAACTCTGACGAAAAAATAGGTCCCCCTCAAATAGTTCCTCCTCTGGGTGGACAATATGCTACAAATTTACAAAAATGATCGATGAAAATACAAAAGAATGTTAACGCACGGCAGCGACAGCAGATACAAAACGTGTACCCGGTGTATACACGCCTTTTTGTTTTGTTGAACTGTTAAATACCTTGATTACATGAGTTGACAGAATGCATACATACAATTAATTAAGTCGAAGTTTTCTTAGGTAAAAATAACTCCCCCTCCTTTGAATAACTGCCCCTCAAAAACTCTGACAAAAAAAACTCCTCTGGGGTCTTATTCGAGGACATACTGTAATATGTAACTGCTTGTATTACCTCAGAGATGGAGCAAAGCGGAAATGGCTTGTTTGAAATTGATGAGGGCGAAGATGACGACAGTGCAACCACTGAAGCGATCGAATCAAAAACAGAAGAAATGAACTTGAATGATGTGAATCCTCAAATCGCGGCAAATCCACGTTCTTTGATACCAGAGAACGTTGCCGAAGGCTAGCTAAGATCTGTTTTTTTTCTAAAACTGTTGCCATGTTGACATTTGTCAGTACTTTTTAGGCACGGTAGTTGACCGGTCGCAGCACAGCCTCGCACAAAAGCGTAGCTTTTTTGTCCGAATGGTTTCCGATCCGAAGTGTTACAATCCCAAAATTGTACGCTCCATGCGACAGAATCCCAAGCTCACTGGTGACCTGAAACGAGATCAAAGCCTCCGGTTTGTATTTTAGTTGCAATATTATCTGATATTTTTTTATTTTGAAAATTTGAAAATACACACTCTTCATTATGCAGTTTTGACATTGAAAATGCTTCACCAAAAAAGCGAGAAAGTATGGATGTGGGTCCCGGGAAAAGAGCGGTGGAGAGGTATCTGAATAACTTCCTTCTTATTGTATGTGGTTGTCCTCTCTGTACAGAATGTGGCATTTCACACTGATCGTTATCATGTTGAGTAAATCCCGAAAAGTCTAACCATTTAAAATATCATTTTTACTTGCTTTCGGCAACCTTGTTCCCGGGTAATTTGTGTTTTTTTGGGGGGGAATCTCAATCCATTCCAAAGATATGAGCAAAAAAAATAAATTAAAAAACCCAGGTTCAAGAAGCCGTTGTGAAGCAGAAATGGGTAGATAATAATATTTGCAAAAGGTTTTGGATGTGGTTTTGAAGTTGATCGTTGAACTTACTCCTTTAAAAAAATCAGCAATTGACATAGTTCAAATTGCAATTTCATCTAAATGTGTGTAGTTTTGGAACATCTATTCAACATCACGATGTTGAGGCTTCAATGGGTTACTCTGTTATACATAAAAAATAAATCTTCAGAAACTGATGTTTGTTGACGCAGGACAACTTCAAAGGGGAGCACCGGGAGCAATGACGAAACGGACAGCTGCAGTCGCGCCATATTGCATGAAGAAATCGGTGTCCAACATCCGTTTTGAAGGTAAAGCAGGCAAATTTCTAAAGACATCCGCAATTGGTAAGCAATGTGTTTATTGGTGATATTCAACGATATTAGTGCCATGCAAATTTGGTCAGAGTTTGTTGGGACAATGTGAACATATTTCCGATAACGTTGCCAGTATCTGAATAGAACATAGCCACCTACCTACTTCAGTGATTTTTTAAAGTATTATAGTGACATTATAAATGAAAGGTAGCCATAAGTGTTTACCACTCAGTGTGATTGATACACGTAATCGGATGTTTTCTTAACAGTGTAGCAATCGGTTCTAGTACCTATTTATATACTTTTACAGAAGCCACGCAAACGGCTCGAAATTGCCTACATAATCCATTATTGCTCGTATTATACAGGCATTTAAACATAAACGAATAAGTATTCGCATTTACCTACTCAATCCCAGAAATAAGAAAGCAACAACCAGTCGGCATCGCACACCCTGTAAAATATTCAAAGACATGTAAAATGTGATGAATAATCCCGGTAAAAATGAAAATTAAATTTGACATTTTCATGACTTTTCCACATTATATGACATTTTACATGGTGAGTGAGTACCACTTGAGTACACAGGATCTTATCCCAAAAGAAAGAAACAACGAATGTGATTGTCTGGAATTGTCTCATTTTCCATGAGTTAAGCGACCACGGAAAATGTTGGACAGTTTGTATACTGTGTTGTAAATTATGTGCATCCATGAAGAATTTATTTGGGTGTGTGTCTGTAAAATGGCCAAAGAGTTATGCTAATTTGTTGTTTTTACACTAGAGACTTTGAGTGTTCAAACTGTTACTGGACGAAGAGAACGCTATACAATGAATGCTATCATATTTGATGATTAAGGTTACGTGAAAAATTGTGCACCAAATTCACCCAAAGTGGGAGCAATGTGATCTGATGAGAAATTTTTTATGTCTGTTCATTTATTCAGATGGGATATGGTAGATTTCATTGTAAGGCGTGCCATCAGTAGACTATATGCAAAAAAACTGTTCGCATATTATCCAACAAGACGATTGAATTGTCTGACTCGCGGGAAAGCGGTTGCTGTCATTGGCGGCACCCGGCGCAGCACCGAACATCAACACTGATGCCGACTTTGGCACCTTTCTTGATTTGTGGCAAAGCTATTTTTAGCACATTTGATTTGTGTTGAATGGCATCATCTGTTCGTGGCGATCTTGGTGCTTGGCAGTATCTTCAATGAATGGTTATGTGGCAACCATTCCCCATTGTCCACGTTAGGCATGGCTGGTCATGTTAACAACAGTGCCGCCGGCGACAGGGCAAAAAGCTTTTGGCGGCGCTGCCGGCGCCTCTGTCTAGAACGACGTAGGCTCGTAAACTCGCTTGGCATGTAGACCTGTTGCGGGGGTCTCATGGGGGAGGGCTACTCAGCTATCTATCTATCCCCTCGGCCCTCCACAAATCGCTGAACTAACAATGTGGAACAAACAAACAAACAAACAAACTTGAAAGGAAACATGCACCCAAATTGAATTTGTTTGGGTTACCTATTGTCAGCTGTATCATTTTTAGCGTTTTACTAACGAGCCATTTGAGTTGAAAATTGGAACGCGTATTATTTGTATGCTTATACTTGGGTTACTCAGAGATATGTTCTAGTCCCCAATTGGTAAATACCTATGCCAAAGCAATTGGCGAGTAGTTCTCATATATTTATGTACATTTATTTACCTACCACATGAATGAATACTTATATTTACCAATTTTACAACACACTGAAATAATGTCTTACAGTCAATTAAAATAAAATATATTACGTAATAAACCGAATGCGAGCTCTGAGAATATTCCAGATTTTATGAATGTCTGGATATTGTAGATCATGCAGACTGTATACTGTGACAGGAAATACTGCACAATATCATGTCTATCTATTAAGTGTTTATTTAGCACTTCTGTCCGAGTTTTATTTTTCTGGAATTATCCAAGGATTTTTCACAAATATTGTGAAATGTTCCCATAGAAGAAGTACGTATCACACGAAAAATCGCAATAAATGTGTATGTAGACCTTTTCAAACACAAAATAATAAATATTTATATATAGCGAAGGTTTGGAGATCAGTAACAAATATTACAGCGAGGGCAACAAGTAGCACAAATACGAAGAACAAAAATAGCGACACAATCAGAATAATAAATATATATAGTATAAATACCTATATTCGTTTATGACAGTTGAACAAGTTAAAAGAAATGCGCTTCGCCTAGTAACACTTTTTCAAAAAAGAATGAACATTTGTGAGACCTCCATGCTTCATCTACATATCTTGAATTTTGACAAGAGCTGTACGTATACCGTATTTCCTTGAAAGCCCCCAGTCGGTTTATTTTTTCGCCAGCAAATTTTGAGGGGGTACATACGAGGGGGCCTTATTCAAGGAGGGTTTTACTATTTTATCACAAAATTTCGTGAAGGATCGTAGTAGAGAATGGGGCAAAACATATCCAATTCTGGTAATAAATAAGACCAAACAGGATATATTTGGACATATTTATATAGGGGTTATATCTACGCAAACTAGTAAATAGGTATATATATGTGTAGCTGTGATGCAATTTGGCAGCAATTGATACATCATGTACATTGCATAAATGATCGAGAGGAGGGTCAATTCGAGTGGGATAATTCGGGGTAATACGGTAATCTGTGATCAAAAGAACAAATGTCATCTTTGTTCGCAGAGAAAGCAAATAGAAGCCTCACAAGTCGCAGTGATTACTGTAGGGCGCGCCGTGTTTATACTTAATTGCCGACTGCGTTTGCAGCGCTGTTATAGTTGTATCTAGGTGCGGCTGTTGGCGCAGCGTCGGCGACAGCTTTCTTACCAGCCGCTGGTGAAGTCGGTCGGCTACGGCGGCCGACTGCGCCAGGCGTCTGTGCTGCGTCAAGGACCATCGGTTGCTCGCGGCGCGGCTCGAGCGGCATGGGGCTGGCGCGGCCGTCTCCGGCGTGTCTGCCGCCGGCCGCAGCCGCACCGACTTGCTCTTGCTGACGCGCGGCACCTGCGACGGCTATGTGCAGTGTGACCGAGTCAAGGGAGTGCACTGCAACTCAATTGTGCAGGTGTGATATGATATGTTCGAACGATTACTCGAACGCTACTGAAATGTGAGTGGTGATTAGCGTTCCAAAAAGCTCGGGGCTATTTATTTATTTAGCTCAGCTTTATATATTTAGCTCGGCTCTTTTATTTAATTTATAATTGCTCCGGGGTTTTCTGGAGCGATTTAATTTAATTGATTATATGATGAGAAAATATGACAAAATCTATTATTTATATTTTCTCTGCTTTTTGGAGACGTTTAATCATAAATATTTTATTTTTGGGAGATTTTCTAAGATTAAAAAAAATATTTCTGGAAAACACCCATTTTTTGGACGCTAGGGTGACAGGGTGCAAAACATTGGTCGGGTACAAATTAGGTAAATACGCGTGACGAATGTACCCTAACATATGACACTGCAACGTAAGGATGCTGATGCTTATGAAAAAAATCGGGTTATTGGCCTGCTCGGTTGCATTCGGTGCATAGGTGATTTATGAATAAATGTGAGTTTGAATGTGTCAAACCTCCGATAGCTTTTTTGGAAGCATGTGGGTGTGATCTTCCTCAGCGTCTACATTGTGATTGACTGCAAATTCAAACAAATATGTGTGGTTCGTTCCGTAATTAAATATGTATACCGTATTTCCTCGATATACCCCCCTTGAATTACCCCCCCCCCCGTTGAATACCCCCACCTTGTTTGGTCAATGCGAATAAGGCATCCCTCGAAATACCCACCACTCAAAATTTTCTCTGCGAAAAAATATACCCCCTGGGGAAATCCTTCGAGGAAATACGGTATTTATGTTTACGGATATATTTACAGATATATCGATAGATCAGCGCGCTAAATCTAAATACGCCTCCGCTGAGATGCATAATTGAACACTCACAGCGCTGCAGGTGGGGTTTCTGTGGTCAGTATTTACTTCACCCGTCACTCTCATAACATCGACATGCCGGTTACAATATTGATTCAAGAAACCCACATATTTACAGCGCGGCGACATAAAATATCGAAAATGGCAACGCACCCGCGGCATTGGCCATGGCGGCGGCCTTGTGGCTGCGGTGCGGCTGCGCGTGGTTGTTGTTGGGCACGGCGAGCCGCGGGTGGTGCACGCCGGTGGCGGCCATGAGCGCGGCGGCGGGCGCGGGGTTCCGAGTTGCCATCTGCGGCTTGATCTCGTGCGGCAGCAGCACCCGTCGCCGCCGCTTGGGCAGCTTGGCGCGCGCCTGCGAAGGGAGTAGTGCGGTGCAGAGTTGTTAAAAGTACTGAACTTTTTCAAAAGTAAACGTGAACGTAAAGTATTTATTTTTCACTCACAGTTGAGTGCAGAAAACGTAAAGTATTTATGTTTTACTTTTACTCGTGAGTAAATGTGAGTAAATTACTTTTGTCCTTGGAAAACGTAACAGTGGGTATTTTTGAGAAGTTTTGCCCCAATTTTCGCTCAAAATCACTTATTTGCGAGCTTTTTCAACATCAAACTCATTGGTTAATTTGTTTTTACCTTTTTTAATGCTATTTTGCATATTTTGTCCCCTTTTTAGCTTTTCTCTCTTTTTTTCATTTATGCCTTAAAAAAGCCTATTAAAAAGCACAAATTTGAAATACGTTTTCTGTACTCGCGTACTTTCAAAAAGTACGCGAGTAAGTGAGTACCGGTATTTTTCGTGAGGAAACGTAAACATATTTCCGCAGTATCCGTATTTATAGAGTAAACGTAAATACGTTTTAACAAGTATGATGCGGTGCAGCGCATTGACGTTTATTAGCGCGACAACGCGCTGTACTAACCTGTTGGTGCGAGTAAAACATTGTAAAATTGGACACTATCACAGGCACTGGAAGGGCGATCGTTAGCACGCCGGTCAGCGCGCACACGGACCCGACCATCATTCCAAGATACGTCTTGGGCACCATATCACCGAAACCAATAGTGCACATCGTAATTATTGCCCACCTGCAGGTTAAAAATGAATCGAAATCCGCCTGTGATCATTCATGAGCAGAAAAAAGCAGGTGCCACTCCCAGACCCTGTAAAAGACCCTGTAAAGTAATCAAGACCCTGTAAAATGTCATGTGTCATGTAAAAGACCCTGTAAAGTGTCAAATGTCAAGTAAAAGACCCTGTCAAGTGTATCCAAATCTTATTATATAGTATCCAAATCTTATTCATTCAGGTAAAATTTGGATACGATAAAATAATATTTGGATACACCAGACACTTTACAGGGTTTTTTACATGACACTTGACACTTTACAGGGTATTTTACATGACACATGACACTTTACAGAGTCTTTTACATGACACATGACATTTTACAAGGCCTTTTAAATGAACATGACATTTTACAGGGTCTTTTACAGGGTCTGGGAGTGCCCCCAGGACAAACCAAAGGCCGATCGGAATAGATTCGAAATCGTTTTCTGGATTATTTTCCACCCGCTCAGCGTAATAGACCAGCGCGGCGAATATCACAATGCCGAGCAATACGAAAAAAACTAGCAGCATCAGCTCTTGCGCTGACGCCTTGAAAGTTTGTATTAGAATTTTTAAACCGGACGAATGATGCGTCAACTTTAGCAGACGCATTATTCTTATAATTGATAGAAATTCTATTGTGTCCTTCTGGGTATTACCCAATGTCCCATCAGGTAGCTCTTCTATGATCCAATCTATGTAAAATGATAATGTAGCGACGAAATCGATGATATTTATAGGCGCCTGCGTAATGGAGTTATCGCTGCGATATTGTAAAAAGGCATAAGACATAAAAATGTATTTTGACCTGATGCCAGTTCCGCAAATTGGGAAGTGAGATATAAAATGGCAAAAGCGAATTAAAATGGCAAAAGTGAAGTGTATGGCATGTAAATCGGCAAAAGCGAAGTAAAAACATAAAAAGCAAAACTAATTTCTCTTCGCTTTTGCCATTTTAATCTCAATTCATTTTGCCTTTGCCATTTCATTTCGCATTCGCCATTTTACTTCTCAATTTGCGGAACTGGCCCCTGGCAATTCACCAACCTTGATAAACTGAAACTTTGACGGGCACACGGTGAATCTGACGAGTAGTTCAAAAGCAAACCAAATATTGCAAACGAGTTCAATGATGAAAAATGCCGGGTGCGGATTGGCACTCTCTTTTATTATAGTCACAGTAGTGTTCTCTCGTCTTATAAATCTGGTCTTGGCCGGATCCCAAGTTCGTCCATTGAGACCTTGCAAAGCGAAACTACGCAGCTGCACTTGTTCGCTGCCAGGAGCCGCTGCGAAGTTTGAGACCATAATTATTCGAATAAGTGCCCGGGGAAGTTATTTTTTCGTCAGAGTTTTTGAGGGAGGGGGGGGGTATTCGAGGGGGGAGATATTTTTTCCTCAGAAGTTTCAGGAAAACATAGACTAAATTAATTGCATTAATTCATTCCGTTAACTCATGAAATACAGGTATTTAACAGTTCAACAACAACAAAAACAAAAAGTATCCATTCTAACATTAATGTTCACCAGCATCTGATAATTCAAATACACATAAGCGCCGTCATAGGCAAACATTTTTTGTATTTTTTGAATCAGCCCAGGCGTAGCTTATTTTTGCCTGTCTGGCCTGTCTGTCTTCATCTAATCGTTTTGAAATTTTTGCCGCGTCGCTTTCAGGGGTTATTCAAGAGGGGGGGAGTTATTCAAGGGGGGGGGGGTATTTTTTCTTCACCTGACGAACAGGAGGAGTTATTTAAGGGGAGATATTCAAGGGGGGACTTATTCGAGTATTTGCGTTATTGGGCCCACACACACTAGTTTACCAACATGAAATGCTCAACCATTTTGGTAAACTGTTTTGACGAAACAGTACGAAACACTGTACAGAGTTGTACGGTGCTTCGTACTGTTTTGTCAAAACAGTTTACCAAAATGGTCGAGCATTTCATGTTGGTAAACTAGTGTGTGTGTTGGCATTAGGTATCTACCCTTATTAACCGGCAAAAAATGACGGACAAATTATAAACCAAAAATTACAGATTACCGAAAAAGCTGCAACAAACCATTTTGCGTGTCCCCTGTATTGTTTATTATCACCTCGGTGAGCTGGGGTATCCGGAAAGGTGGATGGGTTTTGAAACAGAAAGACACTATTGATGTGATCACAAAGAACACAGATATTGCCGCAATGCCCTGCGAATGTTCCAATTGATGCGACGGAGGATAAAAAGGGTCGATTACAGCTCGACGTAAAAATAGACGAAGCGTAACATTGATATTTGGTCGCAATATTAATTACAGGTGGATGGATAAAAATACAAAGTTGTTATTTCAGTCGAAGAAAGCGTAGACACTGATGTTTCTTGTGTCCAAAGCTCATGAGTTTATTTTAATTGTAATTTATAAAAAAATACTAGAAGTTATGCAATTTGGCACAAATTTTTTAACTACTTTTATGCGTCGTAATTAACATTGTCAGCGTAAAATTACAACACATGATTGAAAAAAGCTGTCAAATTTTACGTCGAGCTGTAATTACTAATTTACTAAACATTAAAAAAACGAAAACACACTCTGGCCCCACTGGAGCCGAAGGGCTCGTCGAAGAGCGCCCATAGTTTCGGCTTGACCTGCTGCCACCAGCTGAGGTTGCCCGAGTAGTAGTCGTCCTCCCAGCCGAACTTGATGGCCACCTCCTCCTCGGTGGGCTTCTCGCTGTCGATGTCCAACGACTCGATCACCGCCAGTGTCTCTTGAGTGTCTCTGCAAAGTGGCTAGTGGATGAGAATGGGAAATTTTGTGAGGAAAAGATTGCAGTTTGAAACTGGTTTTAGGTACTTCATGGGGTTTTAAAATTTTGATTTTTTTCCGAGAAAAACTTTTAAGATTTCTGCTTGCCATCGCTACAAATGCAATTAAGTGTGATACTCGGAACTATCGCTACCTGGGTGTCTCTATTTCTACTAAGCATTTATTCTTACGGAGAATATAATTTAAGTGTTGTTTTCATGTAGGCAATTCCTATCATTGTGTAGTATTTGATTTAATTACTACAATATGAACCTGTGCACGGAACGCATAAATCGGTTGGGTGCACAATTGTTTAAAAACGTTTTTCCAAGTAAACTTTCTACACAATTACGGCCCACACACTAGTTCACGAATTGAATACAACATTTAGTGTCAAATTCGGGTGGGCATGACCTAGGCTGCCATCTGCTTTTTTCAAAGAAAAAAATACTCGAGTTTATACTTCGCAGCGTTTCTTATCGCTTATTACTAGTGGCTATCGCTTGGCAAGCTGCCATAGGCAATGATCTCCCACTCTTACCTGTGCTGCGTGTACGTCATCCAGCAGCACGGCTCCACTTGGTTGGCGTCCAAGCCCCAGAACTCGAGCTCCTCCTCGAACAGCGGGCCGCACACATTCGTCGGGTAGTGCAGCTTGCCTGCGAGCGGTGCGTTCCAGTATGATCGTTCTTTCTGGTAGAAATGCGTTTGGATGGTGCGGTTGATTGACTGCCTCGTTTAATATAAAATACATTTGAGGCGTCTACTTCTAAAAGTCGACAAGTCCAAAATATGAAAATTTCGAGTTAGGCGCGGAGACGTCATCTGGGACTACTTCCGCACATTTTTTATCATTTTCGACAAATTTTTTGACCCCACATGCCCATATGGCAAAGTGCCAAATTTGAAATTTTTTGGGAAAAATGCAAATATTTCGGGCAAGAAGTCGACAAGTCCACATAGTTTTGGGCAAGAAGTCGACAAGTCCACTCTTTGTCTTCGTTTTTGTTGGGAAAAAATAGCAAGAAATGTGATAAGTCCGTCATGGACAGCTACTTCTAAAAGTCGACAAGTCCATAAATTGCCCATAAGGCAGGCGCAACGCCAGCGGGAACAAAAATGTTCTCGAGTGCAAGAAGTCGACAAGTCCATTTCCCTCCCAAAAACAGTTTTGCTCTGACCGAATGGAAATTTATGGACACCCCATTTTTCACATAAACGTTGAGAGCAGGGGCTGAAAATTTCACACTTTATTGTCGACATATGGAACTTAATCGAAAGCATGAGAGAGCCAAATTGGACACGCACCACAGGCCTGGAATTGGATCGGAACCTTTAAATGCGATTTACTCAAAATCACATTTTGTGGACTTGTCGACTTTCAGAAGTAGAGGCCTCATTTATTGTATTTCTTGTTCGCTGTCATTATTCCGACTGCGTTTTGCGATTTTTTGATTCGATTCGCTTTTTTTGATCGAGGCTCAGCTAACCCATTCGATTACCGTATTTCTTCTAATAGAAGGACGCCCTTCTATTTTTTTCGTCAACTTTTTTTACCCGCCCTTCTATTGGAGACCGCCCTTCAATCTTTTTCAAGTTCTGTCACTGTTTTTCAAAGTGTTACATCACAGAAAGTTCATAAAATGACGATACAAAGAGTTCAATCAACATTTTATGTTAAATTAGATCCAAATCAATGGACCAAAGCCATTAAATCACAGCGTCCGCTGATATTTTTTTATTTTTTTAAGCATTTGGCACAATTCCAGCACTTTGTGTACCTTCTATTGGAGACCGCCCTTCTATTTATTTCGTGGACCAAATTAAGTCGAAAAAGTGTACCTTCTATTGGAGACGCCCTTATATTAGAGACCCGCCCTTCTATTAGAAGAAATACGGTATCAAACCCATACGTTGTTCTGACACTAAACTCCAAAAGTACCTATGCTGAAATTGACGTTTCAGTGAAATAGCATTCGAAGCCAAAGTCAAGCAAAGATGTCTTTGCATTATCTTTCATTATACTCCAGTGACTTTACACCTTGCGCGCGTGATTCACGCTGGAAGCGTGCCAACGATATTTAAGGCGTGCCATTTTCACGAAGAGACTAAAAATTCAGTGTTTTACGTTACCGTGTTCATAATGATAATTTTATTTCATATTTTCACTGAAATCACATGCTTTTATTCTTATTGGCACACTTCCAACGTGGGACATAACTAATTGCGCGTGCAGAGTGTCATACCACTGTAGCATAACAAAGTCTCTCAACCACCAGTGACCCTAAAAACCACTCCCATTTACCAGTTCTATAGTAGTTGAGTATCTGCGCGAACACGCCGGGGTGCCTGTCGAAAAAGTACTCGTTGAGCACGGGGTCGTAGTTGGCCAAGTTGGGCGTCAGCTTCGACAGGCGCGTGGCCGGTATTTTCCTCAGCACGTGTTGATAGGTTTCATGTCGAATCCCGCCAACGTTCAGTATAACGCGATGCTCGCTGTCCATGCTACTGGCTGCGCGTTGCGGGGAGCATTGAAAAAATCTCTGGAATATTTATATTTAAAAAATCTCAGAAAATATATTTTTTTCTGGGATTTATTTTTTTTCACGATTTTCTAGACAGATTTAATTATATTTTCTTTTTGAGAGATTTTCTGAATTTTTAAAAAAATATCAGAAAATCTTTCAAATTCTGATATTTTTATTTTTTCCAGGTTTTTTTAGAGAGATTTAATTATATATTGTTTGAGAGATTTTCTGAGATTATATTTAATTATATTTTCTAAAATATGATGATTTTTAATGTTAGTTGCTGGGCGGTTGTGTAAGGCATTTCCGTGACGTCAAACGCGCCCGTTAGCGCTTCTAAGCGCGAATTTGGATGCGATGTATTCAACAAGGCGGTGCCATGCAACTAGTGATGGAAAGCGCCATGGCGCTTCTGACGCTTGACGCCATTTTGCTCTGGCGCCATTGGCGCTAGGCACTGGAGTTCGGAAAAGCGCCATGGCGCCAAAGTCCTGGCGCTTTTTCATCACTACGTGTAACTCTTTTGTTCGAACGCTGAGTCTATAACAACTTAATAGAATTTTATAAAAATCGATTTAAAAAAACATTTGAGGCGTCTACTTCTAGAAGTCGACAAGTCCACAAAATGCGATTTTGAGTAAATCGCATTTTAAGTTTACGATCCAATTCCAGGTTCATCCTGTGTGTCTGATTTGGCTCTCTCGCGCCTACCATTAAGTTCCAAATGTTGACAATAAAGTATCAAATTTTCAGCCCATTCTCTCAACATATATGTGAAAAGTGGGGTGTCCATAAAATTCCATTACGACAGAGCAACACTGTTTTGGGGAGGGAAATGGACTTGTCGACTTCTTGCACTAACAAAGATTTTTGTTCCTGGCCTGGATAATTCTGCCTTCTGCTGTGATTACAGCTCGAACGTAAAATTGACTGGGCGTAAAATTGATTTTGGGCGTAAAACTGATTACAGATGAATGGATAAAGATAGGACATTCTTATTTCAGTCAAAGAAAGCTTAAATGCAGACGTTTCTTGTATCCAAAGCTCATGAGTTTATTTTAATCGTACTGGGAGTTATGAATTTTAGCACAATTTTGTCAATTATGCGCTGTAAGTTGCGTAAAATTAGGGCATAAAATTAAATTTTGTGCCAAAATTCATAACTTCTAGTACAATCAAAATAAACTGATGAGCTTTGGACACAAGCAACATCTGCATGTGTGCTTTCTTTGACTGAAATTACAACGCCATATCTTTATCCATTCACCTGTAATTAATTTTACGCTCAAAAATCAATTTTATGCCTGGTCTATTTTACGCCCGAGCTGTAATCGCAGCATTATTGCAATTTATGGACTTGTCGACTTTTAGGAGTAGCTGTCCATGACAGACATATCACATTTCTTGCTATTTTTTGCCGATAAAAAAAGGATGAAGAGGATGGACTTGTCGACTTCTTGCTATAAACTAAGTGGACTTGTAGACTTCTTGCTGAATTTTTCACAAAAAATGTCAAAATCGGCACTATGCCATATGGGCATGTGAGGTCAAAAAATTTATGGAAAATTATGAAAAATGTGCGGGAGTAGCCCCAGATGACGTTTCAGGGCCTAACGCAAAATTTTCATATTTTGGACTTGTCGACTTTTAGAAGTAGACGCCTCATTTCAAAATTCAGTTTGACGATGCTGATGCGAAATTTGAGATGACTAAACCAATCATCTCTTTCAAATCAAGATTCCAGCGATTTTATTTTTGTCGGAAAGCTACTTCGGTTGTGGAGTAAAGACCGCATGGCAGCCAAAAGTTGAAGGGAAATACCGTATTTCCTCGAATTACCCCCGGGGGGTTCATTTTTTCAAAGTGAAAATTTTGAGGGGAGTTAAACGAGGGATTTTTTCGAGGGGGGTATTATTTCGCCAGAATTTTTTTTGAACTCCCAGTACTGAGTCGTGGTCTGTAACGTGCAACGTAGAAAATTGCAACAATAACTGACATGTATAGGCGTCTATAGACCTGTATACCGTATTTCCTCGAATTACCTTATTTATTTTACTTATGTATTTTTACTTATTTATTTTTACTACCGAATTACCGGTTTATTTTTTCAGAGTGGAAATTTTGAGGGGGGGTTAAACGAGGGGGGTATTTCGAGGGGGGTTTATTATTTCGCCAGAAATTTTTTGGAATCCCGGTACTAAATTGTTGTTTGTAACGTACGCAGACGTAGAAAAATGCAACAAAAACCGCCATGTATAAGACTCCATATACTTATATAAGTATTTAGACGGTAGAAACCCTGTTGTAACGTAACGCAGTCATTGTTTTTGACGTGTGTTCTGCATTGTCCGGATCATAAACCGCAGCTTTTGTTCTGTTTACACTCACAAACGTTCTGTTTACACTCAATTTGGGGGGGGGTATTTCGAGGGGGGATATTTCGAAGGGGGGTATTTCGAGGAAATACGGTAAATATGTAGATGGTATACGCCCTGTCCTAACGTATTCAGACATTGTTTCACGTGTGTTCTGCATTGTCAAGATCACAAACCGCAGCTTTTGTCATATACGTTCGCTTTACATCGTAAATTGAGGATGGGGGGTATTTCGAGGGGGAGGGTTGTTATTTCACAGTGTCCATTTTGAGGGGGTATCTCGAAGGGGGTATTTCAAGGGGGGTATTCCGGGGGCATGGTCAGATGATGAACAAACACGCCGAATCGGGAGGAGGCATGATTTTCTATACATACAACAAAATTGGCTGGCCGACGTAAACCTACCGGTCAGGTAGAATTCTGTGGCAGGTAAAAAACAAACGGCTCACCGCTGGAATACCGTGATCATCGTCTGCAAGCATATGCACAAGAACTTTGTGCGCATTTAAGAGCTGGACACCATCCATATTTAGCACCTTTCGTGGTTGCCGGAGACTGCGGAAACTAGAAATGGTAGATAGTCATTATAGATTGCCTATACTTTCCAGCCTGCGAGAAGAAGGGAATTTTCTCGCATAGCCAATGTCCTACCGACAGAATGGAAGCTAAACACCGTTTGATTAGATCAAACATTTGCCCGCCTCGCATGCAAATATGTACGCATGTAGGAACGGGTGTTTGCTCGCGTGAAACCCAATTTTAGCAGCAATGAAGACTGGGATGCATTCTGAATGCAATTTTGCCTTCGCTTCACGATTCGTCTCGGCTAGATACACGCACTCTCGGTCATAATAAATAGCGGCAAGTTTTGCACTCTTTGAGTGTAATTCCGCGTGCCAGACAATGCTCTAATTTCCCAAAAATAGAATTAGGTATGCCAATTTCAAATATACGGAGATTCGCTTGCCGTTTATCTCGAAGCTAGTCGTTAGCGTTCTGAAAATGGGTGATTTTTTTCAGAAAATATAATCAAATATAATCTCGGTAAATCTCTCAAAAAATAAAATAGGTACCTTTACCTGCTATACGTAATTAAAACTCTCTGAAAAAAACGCCGAGAAAATAAAAAAAAAAAACATAAATGGGAGATTTTTTTATGTTTCCTTCTCATAAAAAAAATACTGTATGTCCTCGAAATATCCCCTTTTGAAGCCCCCACCCTCGAAATACCCCCAGGTCTAAGCGAGCTGAGGTAAATTGAACCCTCTTGGGAGTATTTCGAGGAAATACGGTTTTATTTAAATGGAAAATATAAGTAGGAGAGATAAGATCTTTTATATTTCCTGATATTTTTGAAATAAAAATCTCCCAGAAATTTTCGGAACGCTAGCCGTATTTAACATAGTATACTACAAGCGAAGTGCGCCGTCCAAGTTGGCAGCCCTACTTCACAGTCTACACGGCAATTTTCTCGTCATGGCCGCCTTCAGCCGCGTCACCGGGTGCAACCGGGGGGGGGGGGAAGAGCACAAATTGCCGCCGCCAGTGTTTGAGAAGCGGGGCGAAACACTTACCACCGGGGCCGCGCGGCCCATTCAACCGGCCCACTTTCGCATGCGACGATGAGTGTGCTCGTGCAGCCCGGTGCCCGCGCCGCGTTGACACAGCGCACTGCGCCGCCATTGTGCCGCCGCCGCCGACTCGCATAGCATGCCTCTTTTACTACCTATGTAAGTAATCTACAGGCACCGGGCGTAGCACGACGAGTTGCAGCTGACTAACGCCGCCCGTGGCTCGAAGCTCGCTACCTTACATGTCGGCTTTGTCTGCCTGCACGCTGCGGTCGCACGGCGATGGCAAAGTTACCCTACTATACACTACCGACTACGAGCCATGTTGCGCTGTACATAGCGAAACTGGCTTCCTCAAGAAGACATCTGCAAGAAAGACAAGACTTTGCCGCTGACCACGTTAGTGTAGGCGCCAGCTCCCAAATACACGCAGGCGCCGTCACCAACGACTTTGGCGTGGATAATTGCCACCCGAGCTCCGTGAGCGGGCGCGCGCCGGGTCGCCGCGCAGTCGCGTGAGCTCGGCGGCCGGCCGCGCGGCTACAACACGTGGCCCTGCCGCCGCCGCACCGCAGTCTGTACCTCGTCGCCGCGAGGAGGCGCAGTTACAGGGCACGTGGGGCCGCGCGACCGAGCGGCAAAGCGGCTGCAAGTGCTCTCCGACCCGCTGGTAGGCTCGCGGAAAAATTCAATTGAGTACGCGGCCGCCCCCCAACCGGCGCGACGGCCGATTGCGGTACGCCGGCAAAGGCGACAAACTACCGGCCGTCGGCTACCGCCAATCGGGGCGCGGCGCGGCGCGGCGCGGCGCGGCGGCGCGTGTGCTTTCAGTCGCGCTGCCGCCGCGCCCATTGGACGGGCATTAGCGCGCCGGTCGGGCGAACGGGCTGCGGTGAAGCGGCTGCAGTCGGCCGCGCGTATCATGACCGCCGCCGAGCCGATTTGAACGCTGGCTCAGGCTTACGGCGTCAGCGGGAGGGTATGTGGGAGGCATCTGGGAGCCTAGAGCGCGCTGCATACTGCAGTATCTGTATTCAAATGAACTTTTTCACTTGATTTAGTGCCGCGTCCCTAACTTACACGTCACTCAGTGCCGCTAGGACCAACAGAAACATTTCTCACGTTTGTTTCACCTGACTTATGTGTAAACTCGACGGACATTATAGAAGTCAATGGTCTAAGGAATTTTCGTACAACTGCGTATATTCGTAGTTGGCACACGTCCAAGTTACCGTTTGCGAGAATGTTACCAAATATGAAAAACGCATGATTTCCGTCACCGTCAACAAAAATGACTGCGGAATGCGATTAAGCGACCGCAATTGGTTGCTGATGGCTGCCCACACACGAGTTGACGCATATGTTGACTTAATTACATTCCGCGGTCATTATCGTTGACGCAAACGGTAATCATGCGTCTTTTACTTCGTTCGTATAAAACGCAACAGTAACTTGGACGCAGCGGTAAGTTCATACGTAATTTTTTGAATGAATTTGTCGGGACTGCGACGGTAAGATCTTACCTAAGACCTAACAATCCGACGTTCTATAACGAGTTGTCTATCAAATTCACACCGTTCTCGCATAAAAAGTCGGATTGAATCAAATGTATCATGAACCGAATGGAATCCGTCCATTCAAGTTCGAATTAAAAAAACACACGTCATTGGTAACGAAGGGCCGAATCACTGATTCGTTTCATGTCCGCCGAGTTTATGTATTTACCAAGATGCCAAAATATGATGTAAATGAAACGCATGTGCAACAAATATTGTCCGAGTGGACAAACCTTGAAAGAGCACCGGCATCGAGACGATTTGCTCAAATCGAATACATTTAGGTATTTAGCATCACTTAAATTCGAGATCAGGCTACCATTGGGTGGAGAAAGCGTACTAAATATTTGGGTCTGTACATAAATTTCTGGTAATCAAGTATAACCATGGTCGGAGGGGCGAATGCCAGAAAGTGCACTTTTCTGTCACTATTTTAGGTTGAGTTTGAAGAATTCTGCGTGCACGCGCGCATTTCACGCCCCAGAAGTGGTTGTTTTCACATGCACATTTTTACCCCACATCTTTAGTTCTGTTAGCAGATAAATCACATGTAAATAGCTAATATGTATGCATATAGGTAGTTATACATACGTAATGCAGCCCTTTTTGGTGTCTACACCAACGGCAACGGCACCGTACAAATGACCTGAGAGTAAAACTTCGGCTCTAGGCCTACAAATGGCAACAGCGCCATGGCATCATTCCATCACAAAAATGTCTAACATTCACCTTGGGAGCAGAAACCTTGGGAGGGTTGTTAAAATGTATTTACATTTACTCTAAAAAACATTAGTGATGGGTTAATGGTTTTTAAAAAATACCTGTACCCACCTGTACAGAAAATGTTTGAAAAGTACACCTGTACAGAAAATGTATTTGAGAAATTTGAAACTGCAATTTTTTGTTGCTAAAATAGAGAAACCAATAGAGATATCATTTTTCTATATAAATATTAAATAATCATTAAAAAACGACATCTGTTATGCCTCCTAGTGTAAATTTAGCTTTCACAGGTATAAATAAAAAGTAGTCGCTATTACATTTTCCAGGGAAAAAGTACTTGCTTTTACATTTTCCTGAAAAAAGTACTTTACTGATGATTATGGGCCAACAAGTATTTTACATTTTCTGTACTCAGGGCCAAGGGGTGAGTGAAAAAGTATTTTACTATTTACGTAAAACTTTTTTCAAACTCTGCTTATGACCCCGAATCCAGTTTGCCAGGTCGCATATACCTAAATACGGCTCTGCACCTGTACGCACAAACGCCCGGCGCGCACAAACGCCTGGCACGCACAAAATGAAAGTCCGGTACGCACAAACGCCCGGTATGCACAAAACTGTAGCTGTGTGCGTGCTGCACAATGTGCGTGCCAGTCGTTTGTGCGCGCCGGTCATATGTCCGGGCGGGGCTTGTATCCTGGCTGGCTCCTAGGTTCAAACGGGATTTACTTTTCGGGATCGGGATCGGGATTGGCTTTTGAGATTTCAGGATCGGGATTGACATTTCGGGATTGGGATCGGGATTGGCTTTTGAGATTTTGGGATCGGGATTGAGCTTTCAGGATCGGGATCGGGCTTGGGATTGGCATTTTTCGGGATTGGGATTGTAAAAAATTCTCATACTGAAGGATTTTGTCTACTTAACTGCAAAAATGGGCTTAAAACACTTTAAAAAAAGTTTTTCATTTGACTTTTCAATCTTTTTACTGCTTTTGGCGCTTTTTTCGAATAATAAAATGAAAAGTCATGTGACAAACAAATACTTTATTTCAAAATTAAGTGATCATTACGCCGGCAGTTCGCTGCTGGTAATTAAAAAAATTGCGGCCAGCGCCAAATTCCCCCAAATGCCATGACGCCAGAGTTTTTTTTGGAAGCATCCAGGTGCTCATGTATGGGGGGCAAACACAAAGTGGGGGGGGCGTGTGAAAATCCCCTGCCCAGTACGCACAAATGACTGGTACGCACAAATGACCGGTACGCACAAATGCCTGGTACGCACAGAGCATCAGATTTGTGTGTACCGGGCATTTGTGCGTGGCGGGCTCAATTTTGTGCGTGCCGGGCGTTTGTGCGCGCCGGGCGTTTGTGCGTAGGAGGCCTGGCCCCTAAATACAATCCCCAGTTCGTGTCCCTTCTGTTAATGTCTGCTAAAATTGATAATAATCACCTTAATTCGTTTATTCCACATTCCATAAAAAGTAATATCCATAAAACGCTCTATATCGTCAATTCCGGGACAGCCTTAGTACAAAATCTTTGAAACGTAAATACCGTATTTCCTCGAAATATCCTCCCTCGAAATACCCCCCTCAAAATGGACACTATGAAATAATTACCCACCCCCTCGAAATACCCCACCCCCAATTATATGTAAAGGGAACATACATGACTAAAGCTGCGGTTTGTGATCCGGGCAATGCAGAACATACGTTAAAAACAATGTCTGTGTTACGTTAGAACATTGTTTATACCAACTACATATTTACTTATTAAAGTCAATAGAGTCTTACACATAGTGGTTTTTGATGCATTTTTCCACGTCTGCGTACGTTACGAACAACAAATTAGTACTGAAAGTCCAAAAAAGTTCTGGCGAAATAATGAGCCCCCCCCCCCTCGAAATACCCCCCTCGTTTAACCCCCCCCTCAAAATTGACACTTTGAAACAATCACCCCCCGGGGGGTATTTCGAGGAAATACGGTAGACGGGCGACTGTGTGAGCGAATGTATCAGATGGTCTAATTTAGCATGGCCTTCGGCCGTCGTTCATGTAGTAGCCCCATAATATGGTATTCCTGGATCGCCTCAAAGTGAACGGTCATGTTTTGAATGGTCAGGCACCAAATGGCCACTTGCCTGAATTAACACAGATACTATGTCAAAATTCATATGGACATATCATATTTCCTTGAAATACCCCAGCGGGTTATTTTTTCATAATGCAATTTTTGTGGGCGTGGGGGGGGGGGTAAACGAGGGGGTGTTTTGAAGGGGTATTACTTTTTCATTTTCATGAAATTTTTCATGAATTTCATGAGGGGAAATTTTCATGAAATTCATAGTAAATAATAAGCATTTAGTATCCAAAACAGGTAATAAATGCGTCATTCAATAAATAAATACACATAAAATGCAAACTGGCAGCAATAGATACATCATGTTGGTATGTAAACTGCATACATTCATAAAGGCCATTTTGAGGGGAGTATTTTGAGGGGTGTAGGCATACAGTAAATAAAATCATGGAATAAATACTCAGAAAACTATACTTTTTATTAGCCTCCTTTTTGGAACAATTTTGAGTTTATAAACGATGACGTGATGAAGGATTGTTTCCTTCAGAAAAATGCATAGCGTGCGGTCCGCCGAGTATACTCAATCCATGTGCATAAATCTGAGCGTGGCTGCAGCTCAGCACAATTGTGATTGTAAGAGTGACCATTGCGGAAGTGACGATACAGCACGTGACAATTCGCGCACAAAGCCATAATATACAGGCGCGGGCGCGGCCCTACTCCGGTAGCCAGACTGCCTCAACTCGAGCGGACCAGTTGCAATCAATTCGCAAGACTCCAAAAATACACGCGCGTACACAATTTACTAAACTAGCGGCAGGAAATGGAAAGCGGCGATGGCGGCTTCGTGCCGCGCCGCTATCAAGCGCGCATCACGCCAAATGATAATGCCGAAATTGAATGCCTCTGCTTATTACGTTATGGAGGCCGGGCGGCGCGGCGCGGGTGCTTATGCCGTCCATTAGGAGAATGGCTTACGTCATTATGCGCGCCGGCACGGAATGCGCGTCGCTGCGCTGCCGCAGTCGCCGCTCGGCTCAATCTCGCGTGTCCAGCCCGCGCCGGCGCATAAAAATGATGTCATTTTGAAATCGTTTTTGGCAACGCGCTGCTAGCTTCGGCGAGCGTCGCATAGTGCCAGTTCAAAAAGTCTACAACACGCCATGCGATACATATTTACATTGCCAGAAGTGCTGTACTTTGTAGATATAAAAGCCGCAACAGGTGTAGCGCGGTGAGTGATATGTGATACTCCACGTGGGTACCATTTTATCAATGGAAACCCGGAAAGTACTGATGGCAAGCATAAATTTGAAAATTATATTGTAGTTGATTTTAAGCTAAAAAATTCAATTTCACAACAATAATCAGTGTCAAAAATTGAAAAGTTTTTGGAAACAAAAGTAAATTACAGTAATAAAGAGTAAACAAGGGTACGTATACTCAAGTGCTGAGTAAATATGTTAATGTTTCCTCTGAAAAAGTACCTGTAATTTACTCGCTTTTATGGGTACTTTTTGAAAGCGTATTTCAGATAGGCTTTTATAAAGGGTTAGTTCAAGGCATGAAAGGGACAAAAAAGAAGAAGCTAAAAATAGAGAAAAATAGCAAAAATAGGTAGGTTCAATTTTGAAGTCATCGAAATTACTAGTATTCAAAACCTAAAGAATACCTAACATCAAAGAACCTAAAAGTGGGGACTTATCCGAATACTATTGCGAAAAACTATTCCAAACATTTACGAGGAAAATGAGAAACCTACGGAAGCTAGAAAATTAAGAGATTATTGAGAAAACAAAAACAAATTAATTAACAATGCTGTTGAAAAAGTCGAAGACCAGCTGATTCACAGACAGCCCTCCCTACCTAATGATAGTTTGTTTAAATCATGAAATTTACAAACTATTCGCGGCTAACACATCAGTTGAGCAGCATGGACGCAGCCTCCCAACAAGCAACTGTCGGCAGTCCAATAGTATCTGGAAAAGTCCTAACCGAAAATTAAGTCATTTGTCAGCGGCCTTAATAAGTGCGCACGTCTCAGGAACAAGGCACGCGGCCGCATGTGCGCCGGCGCTCGTACAAGCGGCCGCGCAGCGCACCGCCCGCCGCCGTCGGGTGTAGCGCGCACTGCGCCGCGCCCGCTGTGCACATGCAGTCTGTGCGCTTGTCACGCTGCTCACTAGTGATGTTACATCAAAAATGCGGCCGCACGAGCACGGACGAGGCGAACCGAACCCCCTGAGCTAGGTGCGGCCGTCGCGCCGCATCGGCTGCAGCTCTGCCGCCGCGCCGCACGCACGCCGACTAAGAGGCCGGGCCATGCATCAATAATGTCCGTGCGACCGCCGTCACGCCCGGCCCCGCTCGCGCGGGCAAGCACAAAAGCCTACAAGCAGCTGAATCCAACCGAACTGCGGTTAACTATATTGAAATCACGGTGAAAAAGCCGCGGCGGTGCGCTGCGGCGTTGCGTCAGCGGGGCCCGTGCGCCGGCCAAATATGGAACTGGGTCTAACTAAAGCACGGCAACAAGTCACAACAATGCCTTTCCACATTCGATTATGCATGAGACGGTGCAGCGGCTCTGGGAGCGCGTCCCGTACACACGCAAAAGTATAATCATACGTTTATATTTATTTGTAATGCGTCGCCAATGCGACTGAAGTAGGCATGACGTTTCAATGCGAAGTTAAAGGATACAGGATACATACATAGATACAGGAGGTTCTTATGTGATAAATCGTGATTTGAGCAGCAAGAAATCAAAATGTTTGCGACCAGAAACCTGGCGCTACGTAGGGAATCAATAGGCGCTAGGGGTAAATTTGATCAGCCTTAAAACTTTGCCAGTCAAAAAATTCAATGTGGGTATTTATAGGTACTCGGCGGACGGCAAAGTATGCGCAGAATCCTACCATAATTTAAGGTTTTTTACGTATAAACTTTTGTGATAAATTTCGTACTTAATTATTCTATAGTAAATACGAAATACCTTTTATGATGAAAAAGCTGTATACTTTTGGGTTCATTATTCAGATGGGTTATCGTAGGTTTCCATACTAAGTGTGATGTCCGCCGAGTATATATAAAAATAGGTAAATGTGTCAGATTCAATTTATGTTCGATGAATCACTCCAAATGGTTTTATCATGCTAAAACCAAAGGGCAGAGTGAGAGGACCATGCAAGCAAAATATTGACTGAACATAAACACAACAATTTGTGAAAATACAACACAACATTTTCTGAACTGATCATTACACTAAAGTATAAACTGCTGACAGCACTGCCATGTGCCAGGCAGAAGTTACGTAAATCCATTTTCAAATAGGAAATGAGCAGAGAATGTGCCGCATTCAAGATGGAAGCGATGGTAACAAAGGAGCATGTAAAATGTCCGCTAGGCATCTATTCACTCAGACTAGTAATGTGAATAATACATACCACATGCATCATTTGTGATTAAAAAGTTCGTGACAAAAATTAACAACAGGAGTTGATTTTCTCACGTAAATATTTAATACAACTACCTAAACATAATAGGGTGAATTCATAGGGCTCACTTTGCAAGGACTCACCGTTGCGGCGCAGACTTGAATCATCATTGTCCTGGGGGCACTCCCAGACATTGTAAAAGACCCTGTAAAGTGTCATACCTTGTAGAATGTCATGCGTCATGTAAAAGACCCTGTAAAGTGTCATGTGTATCCAAATATCATTTCATCGTATCCAAATCTTATGTTTTTAATCCAAATCTTATGTCAAAAACTCAGATTTGGATACAAAAACATAATATTTGGATCTGAAAAAATAAGGTTTGGATACACATGACACTTTACAGGACACAGGGTGTTTTACATGACATTTGACACTTTACATGGTCTTTTACATGACACATGACATTTTACAGGGTATTTTACATGACACATGACATTTTACCGGGTAAAATATTTTACATGACACATGACATTTTACAGGGTCTTTGACACTTTACAGGGTCATTGACACTTTACAGGGTCTTTGACACTCTACAGAGTCATTGACACTTTACAGGGTCTTTTACAGGTTCTGGGAGTGGCTACCAGGTGTTATAAGAAAGCAATCGTCAAATCTTTCAAAGCGTAGCTTTTTTCCAAACCCTACCCGCCGCTATTACGCAATCGACGCGAGCCGAAGTATTGACACGGTGGGGAATGAATGTGGCTTCTTTCAAGGTCGCGTGCAATCACTTTGCTAAGCGCGGGGGCCGTGAAACAAGCACACGGCTGAATCTTAGACCGGGCATGAATGGCTAAATCGCTTTTAAAACCACGGATCATACGGACCTACCGTATGTACACATAAATACATATAGCGAGGCACCTACAGAACGAAACAGAGCAACAGCTTGTGGTCCTGGCGGGGCACGCCATATTTCAACTAGGAACCCATAAAAATGGTTTCCCCGGGTCAAAAGCGTGAGATCTTGCAACGCGAAGTTTTATGCGCCAGTCTTTTAGAATGTGTTTTTCGCGGCGGACCGCACGGGCTGAATCCAATATTACATACAAGCCAATATCACAGTCTGTATCCCTATACATACACAGGTAGCAATATCACAGTCTGTTACCCTACACATACACATATGCGCTCTTAACAGTCAAGCAGGTGCGATATACATACATGTGGGGCGGTGTTGTGACATTCCTGTGCGTTGCAAGCATGCGTCCATTCCATACAGATAATCAGTATGAAATCACTATCAGTAATTATCACCCTTATCGACAAGGTGTGAAAGCATACAAGCTAAATAATGAACCAAAATTATATACTTAGGTTTTGTCATCAATATATTTCGTTTTTACCATGCAAAAATTTATTACAAAATTTCACACAATATTTTATTCATTTAATTATATAGTTTTCCATACTAGGTGTGCTGTCGGCCGCATGTACTAACGATGTATTTACTACTTTGTTGCCCTGAAAAATTCCCTGGGAGTGATTTTAAAATCACCATTGTAAATGTATGTAGGGACAATTTTACATGTATCCACAAATTTTCAAGGCAACACATTACTAATTATCCTGTCTTGTTACAAAATTTGTTACAGATTGTCATTTGTCTACATTTTTGAAACTTCATTTGTGAATGTGTTATGCCCTATCACTAGAAAATTCCTCTGTTCTAATCACTTATCTAAATATTTACATTTCATAGTACTGTAAAGAGACTTCATGCAATTAACCTATTAACACACTGAGTTCTCATTCAATCAATAAATTAATCAACTAACTAACAAACTCTATTTAGTAGTGGCATTTGTGCATGGAACGCGAGCAGCGGGCGCACTATACATAATCAATTGATACATACAAATGTAAATATGCGTGTGTCGTGTGCGCATGGAATGTCGCGACACTGCCCCGCGTGTATGTATATCGCACCTGTTTGACTGTTAAGAGCGCATATGCGTATGTGTAGGGTAACAGACTGTGATATTGCCACCTGTGTATGTATAGGGATACAGACTGTGATATTGGCTTGTATGTAGTATGTAGCACCGTCGACCGCACGATATGCATTTTTATGAAGGGAATTCTCCATAGTGACGTCATCGTTAATAAAATATAAAATTGTGACAAAAAAAGTTCCAGGAAAAGAGCATTCTTCGCTTGTACGCGCCTCAGCCTTTTTCGTAAGTATCCTGCTCGCGTGTTATCGACTAAGACTTGAGTAATTTTGCACACATACCTTGCGGCCCGCCAAGTATACCGGGTACCTAAGCAAATAAGTGGGATTTAAATCAATTTGAGCATGGTACACTGCCACACTCTTACCATCATTAACGAATTGTTTAGTCCTGATTGTGTATCTTGATCGTGTTGAAAGATCCAATCTCGATCAAATCGCCCCCACAGTGACGGAACATTGGCGGAACATTGAACATGACAGTGACGAGTTTTTTCACTGGACCCGAGGGGCACCAGACGTAACAAAAGCAAACCGTCACACGGAGCGGACAGCAAAAAAACCCGCCGCGCAAATTGTTATATACTCCCTGGACCGGATGCTGTTGCTATGCATTTTGCTGACGGAAACACTCCATCATGGCGTCATCGTTAATAAAATCAAAATTGTTGCAAAAAACGTTTCTGGATAAAACATAATCGCCTGTATGTATGCGACTCCACTTTTTTACTTTTTAAATATTTCTTATTTTGTGTGAAATTACATGCATAAGTATTCTGCTCGATCGTTATCGACCAAAATTTATCGAGAAAGTGATTTTGGACACATGTTATGCGGTCTCGCAGAGTATATAAAAATTTCGGGCAACTGTTCCATGCATAGTTGTTAAAATTTACTGTGTACTTTAAAAAAATACCTGAGTACAGAAAATGTATGTCAAAGATTTCTTTATGGAACATAAAAGCGTGACTACACTGCTCTGTATTTACAGAAGTGGTTGGATTTAATACTTAAGGTATGTGGGGAAGTGCTAAAAAGTTTAAACCGTATCAAAATGGCTGCAGAAATGATTGAAGTGAACTAGTGCTGCCATCGAAAGGTTGTTTAGAGCAGCTGCATTGGTTTGTTTTGATCAGATGATACACATTGCTTTTGAGATAAAGCCAGATGTGATATGTCTTCCAGTGTAAATTAAATTAAATTAATACCTGAAATAGATTAAATTAAACATCACTTTTACACACAAAAAGTACTCGATATTACATTTTCCTGGAAAAAGTACCCACTTTTACATTTTCCCGGGAAAAAAGTAATTTACACCCACGTATTCATGAGTGCTAGTAAAAAAGTATTTTACATTTTCTGTACACGGGGCGAGTAAAAAAGTATTTTACATGTACTTTTACTTTGAAAAACTTCAGTAATTTTAACAACTTTATTTAAGTAACCACGGGATTGACTCAAAAATTTCATGTACAAGGACAAGGGGGTATCGCCAAGCGAAACACAGGGCTTGTTTCACACTGGGTACAAACTTTGAAATAAAAAAATGCGCATGAAAGCCAGGCCATGTAAAGGGCGCATGATAACATGAAATTAACAATTAGCCTTTTCCATGCATTTCAAAATGTGGCAGCGTACAGTAATCAAACACGGGCGCCGGACACGACGCAAGCAGCCCAGCTAAAGATCTGTGTCCCTTTGTCATGGAGTAGACGTGCGTCTTTTTCCGCACGCGCCAACAGTTGGGCGGCTGGCCGGCCGGCGCGGCAGTTTCACGACCGAACACTGGGCGTCCGCTCGCTGGCAACGTTCGCATTGCGCCGCCATGCATTATTTATAATAATGTGGGCCGGCACGGCCGCGAGCCAGGAATTGAACTTGGCCGCGCTGCCTTCGTGCAGGCGGCCGCAGCCGCTAATAGTCGAACCATGCAGTGGTCGCTTTTAAAGAGAGCAACAACTCTCTCTATTTTCTGGGGGAGTATAAAGGGGAAAAGTCCCATTCCACCGCCTTAAGTGAATATGATCAATTCAAAATCATCGCATCACTACATAAATAATTACCGCAGCACGCTCGCCGTTGTGCACAACAATGCATGTCCTCAATTTGGAGGCCCATTCGTAGCAGCGCTTCAAATTGCTCAAGTGGAAATTATTGCGACTGATTGTATGACATCATGGTGATAATTGGCACATAAACCAATGGAAAGGTCATGAAATCCCGCATGGGACACGATCCGCATGGAGTTGTTGTCAGCGAGTGACGACATCGCTTATCACGTCATTGTAACCACGGACAACGGTTTGGCTTCACGATTGGAACAAATACGACGGAAATATTTACGTGTGCAAATTCCTGCATCGACGATAATTTTCGTATTAGCTATCGGGGGCGAATATCGCTCCGCGTTTCTGAAATTCAGTTCCTATACATGATTTATTTTTACCTGCGAAAACCGAAGAAAATAGATACTCTGTACTAAATAAATATAAGATGACTAGTGCAACAGAGGGATGGCGCTCTACGCCTGAAGGAATTAGCATGTTTGATTGAATACTTATCTACCAGTTGCCATAGGAACAGATTCCTATGGCGCGCAATGTATGAGCCTCAATCACCTAATGAATAGTTTGTCAACTAGGTAAATATAATACGAAAACACCGTCGTCAAATAGATAGACAACTATGCAAGGGTGTCATGTTTCAGAATCAGGTAGAGTACAGGTGGCATAGCGTGCCGTCTTTTTATGCACTTTGTCGGTTCCGGAAAAAGCGGGACGGAGGATTTCACAAACTAGCAACGTGAACAGTTGGAAACGCACAAGCTATCTATATTCATGTATAGGATTTTATGTATAGGATTGTATCCTATATATAGGATTTTAATAATGTGATCTAGGCTGCTCGTGCCCACGTGGCATGAGTATCGGGATATTGAAGGTATTTTGCGCCCTACACGCAGAGTTGTTAAAAGTACCGAACTTTTTTCAAAGTATACGTAAACGTAAAGTATTTATTTTTTACTCACCCCTTGAGTACAGAAAACGTAAATTAATTTTTTTTACTTTTACTCATGAGTAAACGTGAGTAAACGTACTTTTCCCTGCAGAAAACGTAAACATGAGTACTTTTGAGAAATGTCGCCATAATTTTTGAGAAATGTCGCTCAAACTCAGTCATTTTCATAACTTTTTGCCTACCTATTTTACGCAATTTTTGTCTATGTTTTTGGTTCTTTACCCATCTTCAACTAGTTTCTCGTATTTTTAGCTCATTTTCTCCCTTTTTTCCGTTCTATGCCTTTAAAAACCTATATAAAGACGATTTAAAATACGTTTTCTGTACTCGAGTACTTTCAAAAAGTATATGTAAAAGCGAGTACCAGAACTTTTTTCGGAGGAAACGTAAACGTATTTACTCTGTACTCGAGTATACATATTTATCGAGTAAAAATAAATACGTTTTAACAACTATGCCTACACGAAAGTAATGCGCCCTACCGTATTTCTCCAATCAAAGCAACCCTGGTGCTTTACAAAATTGGAGCACTTTTCAAGTGCCGTTTATAGCACCCTGGTGCAATGCAAATCAAGGGGTGCTATACTACGTATTGTTCAATACCGATGTGTTGCAAAACTGAAAGATTGAAATGCTTTTGCAATTATACCACGACCCACAAAACTTTGAACACAAGCGCCACTTCAAATTGTTCTGGTGAATTACGCCAGAAGCGTTTGATTTAGCGGCAGCACGCAAAAGAACGCCGTGCACCATGCAAAATGTGCAATTAGGTAAATAGGCATGTGTGCTAAAACAAACGCCGCGCGCCGCAATATTATTTACGCTAACATATGATCACCTAATTTTTTTTCGGATGAAAAGTAAAGCACCCGGGTGCTTTACACGGAACATTTTGCACAGCACAGCACCCCGGGAGCTTTGAACGGGGAGGGGGGGGTGCTTTGATCGGAGAAATACGGTACACGAAGTTAATGCGCCCAAAACCGGGCAGTTTCCCTACAAGTTAATAACGGTTGCCCTACAAGTAACGTAAGGCTCCTGGTCCCGACACGACAAAACCAAAACGTGAAGTGAGCCCAGAGATTGTCTTTATCTTTTTAGAAACGAAAAATCTAGGCGTGGAAAAAATCGATTTACTGCGCGCTTGCGCTTTCCATTGTGTTCCGAAGCGAGCCACCTGAAATTTCCACTTGTTACAACAAGTACACACAAACGGGCAAACGTGTTCGCATATTTATCAAACATGGAACTGAAAAATGAACACTACGGTAAGCATTGAAAAAAATCATAAATTTTTAGAAAATATAGTTGAAAATAATCTCAGAAAATCTCTCAAGAAAAAAATAATTAAATATCTCTCTAAAAAACTCTGGAAAAAATATAAATAAATATAAATATCAGAATTTGAGAGATTTTTTCATATTTTTAAAAATTTCAACAAATCTCTGAAAAAGAAAGTATAATTACCGTATTTCCTCAAAATACCCCCAGGGAGTTTATTTTTTCAGAGTGGAAATTTTGAGGGGGGTATTTCGAGGGGGGCTTATTCGAGGGGGGGGGGTTATTATTTTGTCAGAAATTTTCACGAAATTCGTAATGATGAGTACGCTTTTATATATCCAAAACAGGTAATCAACGTGTCCAAGTAGGGTATATCTGGACATATCAACGTCCATCGCTACACAAACTAGTACATGTGTAGCTGCGATGCAAACTGCGACCAACATATAAACACCTTCCCGGTCAGGTCCGGCACCCTATTTTTGATTTCACTTCAGGTGCCCCAACTCCCGCTGCAGGCGGAGTAGAAAGCTGAAAATGGGGGGTATATACTTGCAACCCCCCTCTACGCTGCATCAATGGGGTAAGCCACAGCGACCCGCTACTGGGTGGGTTGCCGTATACGCAAAGTTTTTTTTTTGGCTTTTTGAGTGTCCCACACAGGTCCGGCAGCCACTTTATTTTGCGACACTTCGGATGCCATACCTCCAGCTGTGGGGGTGATAAAGAGCTGCAATTTGGGGGGAGTATAGACAACACCCTCTCCTACTATACCCCCTCAGGGCGGCCTCCGGCGACTCACTAAATTCCCGGTTGCCGCGGCTCAATTTCATTTCATTGAAAAAAATGTCCCATCGGGTCCGTCACTGGTTTCTGGTTCAAAAATGAACACTAGTGTAGAAAATGCGCGATTAATGTGAAATAAAGCGATTAAAGATGCAATTGGATACACGTATTTTATTTTACAAGTTGAAAAATCGCTTGCTTTGCAGGGTCTCTTTTCGAGCGATTTCGTTTCATTGAAAAAATCGACTGTCCCATTGACATGACCACCCAATAGATGGATGACAAACAATTCAGTTTTTGGAACTTTTTTATTAGACACTTGAAGAGCTGGTTTATGATACTTTAAACGGAAGGGTTAGATGATTAAAGTTATGTAAAGAACCATACCTCTAAAATTCCTGCATTGCAAAATTTACTTAGGGGGAATTTTATGACACCATAATGACATCATTTCAGGAACAAAAATTTACAAAATTTACACTTTGAAATTCCCCCCAAGTAAATTTTGCAATGCAGGCGTTTTAGAGGTGTGGTTCTTTACATAACTTCAATCATCAACCCCTTCACTTTAAAGTATTGTAAACCAGCTTTGCAAGTGTCTGATAAAAAAGTTCCAAAAAGTGAATTATTTGTCATCCATCTATTGGGTGGTCATGTTTTTTTAGAGAATAAGAGAAAATTTTAGAATTTTTTCACATTAATCTCACATTTTTGAATAGTGTATAGTAGGGGAGGGGTGTTGGTAACACATCCCCAAAATTTTAGATTTATAGCCCTCCCACAGCTAAAAAATCAGTGGGTGCCGGACCTGTGAGGGACACCAGAAAAGCCAATAAAAATTTTGTACTTATGGCGACCCACCCTCTAAAGGGGTCGCCGCGACCCCCCAAATTTATGCGAAGTAGAGGGGGGTTCCGTCAATATTTCCCCCAAGTTTCAGCTTCTGGCGCACCATAGAACTGGAGATAGGATGTCACAAGTGTCATCAAAAATAGGGTGCCGGACGTGACCGGGAAGGTGTTTACATCATGTACATTGCATACATCATGTACATAATTCCAGACGGGGGTATTTCGAGGGGGGTTTATTTTTTCCCCAGCTCAAAAACACCTGGGGGTATTTCGAGGGGGGGGGGTTAACTCAAGGGGGGTAAATCGATGAAATACGGTAAATCTCTCTAGAAAATCGTGAAAAAAATATAATTCTCAGAAAACCTTTTTTTTTCCTGAGATTTTTTTAAATATAAATCTCTTAAAGATTTTTTCAATGCTAGCTACGGTATACAAGTGGCAGCTACCTATATGAGCTGGCGCTAACAGCTTTAAGACTTAAACATATTATTATTTATTAATGTACCGGAATCCAATTATCCTAGTTATAATTTAATCCACGGTCTGGACTTTTTAAAAGGAAAAGCACAAACCTCCGGCCAATAAAAAATCTGGAAAATCATGAAAGTTCGTCGACAAATGTGATGGAGTGCCGCGGTGCTTTTCATTGACGACATGAGGGGTCGCATGACATCATTTGGATCAAGTCAAAATAAATCAGAATATCGAATTATATAGACCGCGACGAAGCATAATGATTTACTCAAATTGTATCTAAGTAGCGGATGATGTGCAGGTTCAGTAAGGCTTGTTTTTCAAGAATGAATCAATCATGTGGAACGACTGCGCCGGCTTCCACTGGGGCACCATGTGGCCGACACCCTGCGTCCAAGTGCGATCAGTTTTAGACATTTTAAGAAAACTGCAGCTACAGTTGAAACGTGTCCAGATTTATGGTGGGTGTTTTAGATGAGTGGTGGGTGGGTATTTATAGATTAGTAGATGAGCAGAGCTTACTCAGCACAGGTGGCAAACACAAAGGCATAGACTGGCATCATGTATGTCTTTGTGTGTTCCACCCACGCTGAGTGAATGGGCAGGTGTGCACCCATAGCATTATTTTCTGTTTTCCAACACAGCTGTAGAAGTATCATATGTGGCTGTGTTGTGACAAAAAAACAAAGACACGGAGTGGGCATCAACAATGACAACAATGCACCAAGCTGCCAGCACCACTGAACAATGAGCTAAGTGTAATGAGCTTGTTCATGTTTATCGATCCGACATGTAGATAATCGCTTATTGGGTTAACAGTGATTAAATGTTGGATTGATTATGCTGGATTGATAAAGATTAACAAGCAAATAACATTTAGCTCTTCGTTCAGTGGTGCTGGCGGCTTGGTCCATTGTTGACATCATTGGTGCCCTTTCTGTGTCTTTGTCTTTTTTTCTGAGACAGCCACATGCTGATTCCTTGGCATGGGAAGCAAACACAAAGACATAAATAGCGCCAGTCTATCGCTTTGTGTTTGCCACCCACGCTGAGTAATCTCTGCTCATCCACTAATCTCTTCATCTAAACCAACATGCTGCCCTGCTGCAAAAACACCCACCCACCCACTACTCATCTATAGACAACTAGACGAGTGGCAGGTTTAGATGAGTGCTGGCGCATGGTCCATTCAGCCACTAAATGAGCACACAAGCAGCTGGTACAAATAAACTTGCGCATGTAAAGAGAGATATAGTGAGATCCATGCATTAAATAACGTTAAATAGTGTTAAATAACATGAATACAACTATCGCATGGTTATCGGTATGATTTTCGGCATGGTTAAAAACTGCTCAATCACGGGTGGGGTGACTAGCAGATCGATTCACTTTGCCCGAATGCTGATGCAGAGAGTTTGCAGTCGTTCACAGCGCACGTGCGAATCGATTAGCACAGGCTGTCCGCGTGCCCACTAGTGCGCACCAGAAAACCGACCTTTACGGTGAGAAAGTCCAGTCCGCCGGCGTACCTAGTGACGAACCCTTCAATTTGATTATCGTACATCCACGGACGTTTGGCTTCACGCTTCTGCGCACGTTTGCACGTGAAGTATAGACAAAGGTCGACAACGAAAAAAACTAAGCACGCAAAACGGACATAATAGCCGAGCTCTTGGGCGAACATTTCGCCCATGATCCAATTGCAGGCCATGTCCGTGTCGCCGTAGTAGAGCAGGACGCGCACGCCGGAGTTGAGCAGGCGGCGCACGTGCGGCGACACGTCGGTCACCTCTTTGCGGTACTGGGTGCCCACGTCGGTGCTGCGATCGCATTACGCGCGCTCCACTGGCCGAGTTAATAGTGTAAAAACGAGGAATAGAAAAGACCGTTGCTTAGGTAACGTTGTGACTGCACTCTGTCATTGCGTTAATAAATACCTGTCCAATCAACTCAATCAGTGTTGTGCAATAGATGAGATTCCAATTAGAAAATTGGCACAATTTCAACCAACTACGAAGTTAAGAACCGGAACGTACGTGAAAATCCAAAATAGTGGAAAATGCGCCATTCACCTGCAATGTGAGTATTCGGGCACGAAGGAAGGCACTGCGAGCGCGTCGCGGACATCCTGCCGCCGCATGTAGTTGGTCAGCGCAGTTTCGTTGAGACACGGGCTGGCCAGATCCACCAACTGCGATGGGACACCACGTCGCAAAATAAATGACAAACACCGTATTTGCTCGAAGAATTCCCATTGGGAATTGTTATTTCGTACAACTCTTTTAGGGGGTTAATCAAGGCCAAGGGGGATTCAAGTGGAAAAATGAATATTTCGTCAAAATTGTCAAGCATGTTTCTATAAACTCATTCCACAAAACATGCTTTATTAACACAATAACATGCTATTTTTGTTCAAATTCGACATAGAAGTTGATCATATGCCTTAGGGTGGATTACTCAAGCGAGAATTATTTTTCCTCTCATGTTACAGGGGGGAATTATTCGAGGGGAGACTATTCAAGGGGAATTATTCGGGGGGAGACTATTCAAGGGGAATTTTTCAAGCAAATATGGTAGGTTGCCGCGCCCACCTTCTCAATCGTGTCATGGTCCAGCTTATTGGGGTCCAAATTGATGGTCTCTTCGTTCGTGTCCGGGTTGATTGATTTGTGGTCGGCCAGGCCGAGCAGATCGGCGATGAAGCGACTTTTCTTCTCCCAGCCGCTCAACTCGCCCGGATTCTTGCAGTAGCGGTACAGGTCGTAGGTGTTCAGGCCACCCAGCCATACTTGTAGCTTGTTCACGTCCACCTACGGATTAAAAAACTAAACACTGGATACTCCTATTATTGAAATTGTGACGACTTAAGCGATGACGCTCCGCTGGTTGGGGCGTCGAAAAGCAAAGGGGTTCTTATTGTAGTATTTGATTGAATTACTACAATATTTAGTAATTCAATCAAATACTACATTATGCTTCGAAAGGTGACTTCTTACGGCCGAGATAATTATACATGAGGTGGTATGGCTGAATGTAAAGAAATACCACACTGCAGTGATCATTTAACCTTTGCAACTGTATTTACGATTTGCCAGCGCACATTACAGTTTCAAAGAGTAGAATTGTTACGTGAACTGTTGTATTCAGAAATCTTACTTGCCGTTACACGTTAAACGTAAAACATGGTGAGTCGAACGTACGTAATGTTTGCAATACGAATTGGTGGTGTTGTGCCACTCGCACGCGTCGCCGCACCCGCCGCAGCAGGTCGCCAGCAGCGTCTGCCACAGGTTCTCGTCGATCAGCCCGTGCCAATAGGAGAAACGCATCAGCGAGTTGGTGTCCAGCCGCCTGCTCACCATCCCGTTGCCCACGGCGATGCCCTGAGTTGGCGCATGGTTAAAATAAAGCCAGGGCAAAATGCTTGCATTGCTTTTCAAGGACAAATTATAGTTGATATTATAAATGGAACTATGGCGGCCCACAGACTAGTTGACACATGTGCGTCAACTGGTCTGAGTCAACTCAAATTTCGGCCTCACGTGTCGCAGAGCGATCTACAAATGCACATGCGGCAATGTTGAAAAATAAATATTGCGGCAAGTGAATTGGAGCATCGCTCCGAAACACGTGAAGCCGAAATCTGAGTTGACTCAGATCAGTTGACACACGTGTCAACTGGTTTGCGGGCCGCCAATGAATTAGGTAGTTTTTCCTTCCGGTTATATGATAGCATCAAACACGAAGCACCGAACACCGAACGAGACTCACCTTCAAATTCATTTTATACTCATTCATGTGCCTGAGCACACGATCCGCGAACATTGGCACGTAAATGCCGGCGTAGGATTCTCCCGTGATGAACAGATCCACATTTTTGTAGGCGGGAAAGAGGCGGAAAAACTCTTTGAGCGCTTGGTAGTTCTCATCTGCCACCTAGGGGCAGTCCCAGAACATGTAAAATCCCCTGTAAAATGTAAAATGTCTGCAAAGTGTCGAAAGTCATGTAAAATGCCCTGCAAAATGGCAACCCGGTTGCATTTTTCAGAGCATTTTACATGACTTTTGACACTTTACATGACACTTGACATTTTACAGGGGGTTTTACAGGGTCAGGGATTGGCACCTGCTCGTCGCCGATGGTCACGTTGAAGTCGGTACTGTAGCTGCAGCCGACGCCCGCCGGCGACTCGAGCGCAAGCAGGTTAGCTTCCTACATTGGTTGCAGGGTTTCATAAAAGTGCAAGTATTGTTTTTAGAGGCGCGGTACCGGCGATTATGGGTGGCGATGAAATATTGACCAGTGGAGGCAGTCTCACACCTTGAAAAATGTCAAATGCGCGGTACACATCAAAATACAATATTACTACCCTTTTATATGACATTTTACAGGGTGTGGGGCCGTCACCAGGTAAATTTATTTATCATTTCGTTATCATCACGTATACTTGCAACTACAACCCAAAGGCAAAAATCTCAAACAATATACCGTATTACCTCGAATTAACCCCCCTTGAATTAACCCCCCCTCGAAATACCCCCCCCCCTCAAATTTTGCTGGCGAAATAACAAACCCCCTGGGGGTATTTCGAGGTAATACGGTAATTAAAATATCAGCCACCACAAAATACAACACCACAAGCCCCAAACCAACCCTATTCCAGGCGAACTCATTCCACTTGAGCGTGACGCCATCGTCACCAACCCACAAAGGGCCCAGTTCCTCTAGAAGGCCGCCGAGCGAACTGCAGCCGGGACCGCCGTTGAGCCACACTACGAGCGGGTTGGTGGCGCGGTCCTTTTGCGCCTCGACGAACCTGGAGGTGCGCAGCGTGGGTTTGACATTGGTGTTTTGGAGGCACATTGTGCAGTGAAGGATCTAAGATGGTCTTTTGGCTGGGTGCCAAGAAGGCACTCACGATGGTATTATCCATACAACAAGCATTACATCCAGGGGTCTCCAATGGGGGGGGGGGTTGGGAAGGGGGTAACCACACCGCCCAGCTATCTATCTCAGAGGCCGCTCAGCTATCTATCCTGGATGCAAGACTTTTCGGTCAAAATCTAGGACACCCCTGACCACAGGACCTACCAGTAATGCAGGTAGTGGGTGTCGCTGGCACGCAGGAAACCGCTATACTGTTTGAAGTTTACAGTGAAGTTCAAGCCAGGTAAATTGACTATTTCGTGCTTTTCTGGGCCATTGTTTGAGAATACTGATGGGATGTATAGAAGAAAAAGAGCTCCAAAAAGGGGATACATTCTGCTGGATCCCATAGATAAGACAGACACTAATTTCCAAAACTCTACGCACCCAGAGTGAACTTGATTTTACTGATAGCAGATATTTAGAACAGTACAGTTAAACAGCGTACTTTTTGCTTACACAGCCACGTGCCCCCAAGAACCGCATATGATAAAGTATGATAAAAAGTGGGACTGTCGTGCCACTTCACAGAAGTCTTGATTGCGCTACGAATACAGACCGGTGATAAGACATAACCAAGCTAACATTAGGTTGATTTAAAACAAACATTTTTACATAACACACTACTGTTTATGTAGTTTTTAAACTTTTAAAAATGGTCAACACAATTACATTTATTCTTCTTATCACCTGCACCATAATCGCCATCAATGGAGAATTAGTGATCAAAGGCCAGAAAAACATTATCACCGATTTGCCCGGCTATGAAGGGCCAGAACTTAATTTCAAACAGTATTCCGGGTACCTAAAGGGTTCCCCAAAGAAGTTCCTCCACTTTTGGTAGGTGCCCGTCCGAAAGTTGCAACAATTATTTAGCGAGCAGTTCAGTCACAGGAAAAAATGCCCATCAGGTTTGTGGAATCTCAATCTGCACCAGCCTATGATCCACTGATTTTATGGCTGAATGGAGGCCCGGGGTGTTCATCATTGAGTGGATTTCTGGAGGAACTGGGTCCATTTCTGTTGACGGTTTGAATTCAACTTTCATTTTTTACACGTTAAATGTACGAACAATCGGTAATCGATACCTCCATCCGGCAGGACAATGTGACACTAAAGGCAAACCCATGGTCGTGGAACAAGGTAAAATACATGATTAACATAATAGAAGCTCCAAAACCAAACATTTGCGGTAGATTTTGTTGATACAAAAACCATTGCAGCAAGCCAACATGATTTTCCTGGAATCGCCCTCTGGTGTCGGCTACTCCTACAGCTCAGATTTCGAAATCGCCACAGACGATGACACGGTGAGAATACAGCAGATTTATGTCGACAAATTTCATCATAAATATTCACGTGTAAAATCGCAGACATCACTCATCAACTACATGGCTCTCAAGGACTTTTTCCGTCAATTCCCGCAATACCGTCGCCACGATTTTTATATCATCGGGGAGTCGTACGCGGGCGTGTACGTGCCCACGCTGTCGGATCGCATACTCAACGGACAGGAACAATACTACATCAACTTGAAGGTGCGTCAACTAGTGATGGAAAGGCACCGGAGCACCATTGCCCCGTGCTGGGCAACGAATGGCACCAGCACCTGTGCTGGTTCGGTGCTTTTACAATTTGCAGAGGTGCCCTGCCGGTGCCGTCGCTATTTTTTCGAGTTTTGGCACCGGTGGCGATTCGGTGCGGCGCCCCTTTTCGCCAGTGCCAAAGGTGCCAAGTGCATTTCTAAGGAATAGCGGAGGTGCCGGTGCGGTGCCATATTTCCCGGTGCCTTTACCATCACTAGTGTCAACTGGTCGTTGTCGATTCGATCGATGTGGCGGTGCGTGCAAACCGTCTCGCGACAACGCAGGGCATCGGGCTGGGCAACGCGCTGCTGTCGGAGGCATTGGGCGAAGACACTATGATGGAGTGGGCGTACGCGCGCGGCCTGATCGACCCGGACGTGTGGCGCATGGTGCTCGACAGCTGCTGCAACGGGTGCGCCGACGGCTGCCAGTTCCACAAGGCAACCTCCCAGTTCTGCCAGTACCATGTTCGTGTAGTTCGGCGTCTAGTTGCAGTCCTCTACGTTGGAACTTATCTAGGATGTCGTGCACTGGGCAGTGCAAGTGCTGGGAGTAATGGCGCTGCACTGGGTGCATCTAGTTCCATGTCAATAAAATTTTTAGTTGACTGTCGCAAGGACAAATTTCAAGCGCACATGCGGCAATGTAGAAAAGGAATTTATATTGGCATTTGAACATCGTTCTGCCGCTGACCATCAACTAAAATTTGTATCGAAACCAGTCGGCCCAGTTGCCACACGATATCATTGTCAACTAGTTTGCGAAGCGCCAAACGGCATAGCAAACACAATATCGGATACCGCAGCTGAACGAGACGCAAATGTTCGTGTGGCTGGGCGGCCTGAACCCTTACGACATTTACCGAGACTGCTGGCACCGGCCAGAATCTGGACCGCGCGCAGTCAGCCAGAAATTCAAGGTGGCGCTCAAATGGATGTCGCCGCTGTCGGTCAGGGAAAAAGTGAAGAGTCTCGATGACCTCATCGGCGATGACGAGGGGGAGGTAATTCACCGCTGTTTGAATTTGCCTCATCACAAGCACA
The DNA here is from genome assembly GCA_964036195.1 of Sphaerolaimus hirsutus. NCBI lineage: Eukaryota > Metazoa > Nematoda > Chromadorea > Monhysterida > Sphaerolaimidae > Sphaerolaimus > Sphaerolaimus hirsutus. Next base: position 10,300,459 of record OZ038457.1, read on the forward strand.
ATGGAGCGCATACTTTGCGCAGAATCCTAATCAATTGAAATTAAAAAAATAAAAATTCCATTTAAATTTACCAGCTCTGCAATAATTTAATGAATAAAATATAGTGATAAATTGCGTACTTTATTATTCCATGATAAAAACGAAATATTGATAGAAAACTGCTTTTGCTTGATATAATTTTTGCTTCATTATTCACATGGGTTATGGTAGGTTTCCATGCAAAGCGTGATGTCCGCCGAGTATACGCAAATATTCACGAATGTCGCATTGGTCGCAGGTGATCGTGATCGTGGACCCCACGTGCAGCAACGAGACGGCCATCACCGAGTGGATGAACAGGCCCGACGTGCGCGAAGCCCTGCACATTCCCTACCACGTGGGCTACTGGTCCACGTGCAAGTTGGTTCAAATGGACATTGTATAACCCGCGAGAAATGATAAAAAGCCGGCACGCGCAGGGGCGGCATCAAATGGTCCTACCAGAAACAGTACACGGACATGTCGCCGCAGGTGCGCCGCGCACTGAAGAATGACGTGCGCGTGCTCATTTATAATGGGGACACGGACGCGGTGTGCAACCACTTGATGGGGCAGAGGTTCTCTGAGCAGTTAGGGTTGCCGGTAAGCCCCCCCAACTACCTAGACAGGGTTGTTGCACTTGGCAATTGATAGTGGCACCATTGGATAGAAACGTGGCGTGGTACACAGCGAGCGCAGAGAGAAGCTGAGACCGAGGCCTTCTGTGCATGTTTACCCGGTGTGCATGTAGACCCTAATTTTCACTCAAAATCGCTAATTTTCATACCCTTTTTGTAGATTTTCACCTTCAAAGTCACTAGTTCAAGTGTTTAATTGTCTATTTTTAGCTATTTTTGTAGTATATGTGCTTATATACCCATTTTTAGTGATTTTTCACTTACTTTTAGCGATTTTTCTGCATTTTTTTCTACATATTGAAAAAGCCTATATATTGAACCCCCGCGAACCCCCAAACGACCCAAACGTTTTTTCCCAGCTATCTATCCCTCCAGAGGAGCGATTAGCCATCTATCCGACCCCCTGGAAGGTCAAAATCTAGAATACCCCTGACATGCACAGAGGCACAGCCCCGAAGCTGAATGCACCCCAAAAACATGCCAGACGAAAATATCATCAAACACAGTATTTCAGGGGTCAGAGGCAAAAGAATTACAACACAAGTGTACCTTAGTTTACCTTAAAAAGATTTCGGATTCAAACAATGTTCACTCGCCTCCTTGTACCCTCATGTCAACAAAATGAAAAATTATTTTGACCGGGACCCCTGCAAGTTGGCCGTTGACCGCAGAAACACCAAAACAGTTTCAAACACCGACCAACTACCGGCACCCCAGAAACACTACAAAATTTTAAAAATCTAACAATGTAATCCACACTTACAGTTGACGGAAGGAAAGCGGCCCTGGAAATACGGCGACGGGCAGATAGGCGGATTTGTGACGCGCTACCAGAGCCTCGATTTCGTCACCATCAAGGTTTGTTCCCGCTGATCAATTGCTATACTCCGCTATGCATGTTTCTGCGGGAAACACTAGATCATGACTCCATCGTTTATGAAATCAAAATTGTTTGAAAAAAGGGAAAAATGTTTCAGGGAAAAACAGCAGTCGCTTGCGGCGACTCTGTATTTTTTCTTTTCGAAATATTTTTTTTTTGTGAAAGTGCGTGCACAAGTAATTCTACTGACGCGTTATTAGCTTAGACGTAATTTTTGACGCATACCTTATGGCCCGATGAATTTACCTTTAGCACACCACAATGAAACCATTGAACGGTGCAGGGCGGCGGTCACATGGCACCCGGCTGGCGCCCAGAGCAAAACTACAAAGTGATCGACAATTGGCTCAAGAATATCAGACTGCAGTGATTTGGCGCAGATCCAATAAGTGAATACTTTTGAATGATGTTTTCTAGAACAAGTGAACAATTAACCCTGTCATATAATTTCATTGTTTTGGTTTTTCAACCTGATGGCCTAGGATAAATATTTTATTCTGATCGGAACATAAAATGCAAAAATGTGCCATGTCTAGGGTTGGCCGATGTTTTTTTTAAACGTTTTTTTAATAAAAAAAACGTTTTTTTTTAAAAACAACATGACGTCCGAAATGTTTTAAAAAAAAAAAACATCAGCCGAAATTTTTAGTACTAAGCACTAGGTATTTTGCAAAATTTTTGCGCGCAAGCGCGCAATTTCACACACAAATTGACATTGGTGGTTGTTTTCATTGGTTTTGTTGCATTTTTAGTATCAAAACATCCATTTCTATGTGCTACCATGGGTGAATAAGCCGACATATGTTGCTGTAATATATAATATTGAGGTAATGTGCTTCCATGTACCTCCACAGTGTGTAACTTCACTCCCAAAGTAACAACCTCCTTTTATAACCTTGTTTGATCACCATTCCGTGCCAAACTTTACCTGAAGTCACAAACATTCGACTATAAGGCGATATACGAACGATATGTCAACGAAAAATGGATATTTTTGACACAAATCACCACTTATAATGCTATCCCATGGCTCCACAGCCATTATATGGTCATATTTAACATCACAGAGTATTGCCAGTGTCTGATATACCTATATATGTTGACACTAGGTCATATCTGGGAGCTTTAAAAAAAAAACGTTTTTTTTTAAAAAAAAACGTTTTTTTTATAAAAAAAACATCGAGTTAAAAAAAACAACGTTTTTTTTCCAACCCTAGCCATGTCTATGTTGACTTCTTTGAAAGTTTTGCATAAACTTCGCAAGACGGTGAGATTTTGTAGTTGAAAAACTAGTATAAACGAATAGAAAATACTAAATACCCAATTGAAACAAATCACCAAATGAAACATAAAGCATGATGGAATGGACACGATACATAAAGTGTAAATACAGAGATATCATAAATGCCTACCTAAATCCTAAATAAAATGATACTCCTGGTAAACATCAGATAGTTTTAAACATCACAGGTAGTGATGTAAAAGCGCCATGGCGCTGGCGCCAAAGCAATAAGCGCCATGGCGCTTGGGGCTAACCTGCTGTGGCGCCATGTCCACGAAAAGCGCCATGTCCCTTGACGCTATTTTTACCCGGCGCCAGGAACAAAATGCCTGGCGCTGGCGCCAAAGCTAAAAGCACCATGGCGCTTGGCGCTAGAGGTCGTAAAAGCGCCATGGCGCTTTTAATGCTTGGCGCCAAAGTCCTTGCGCTTTTTACATCACTAATCACAGGCTTACCCACTAACACCAATGTGGTGCAGGTTCAACCTTTATGCAGGTCCCGTTATCACACAGTATCCAATGGTGCATTGGTCGCACCAGTGAGGATCAAGTTCATGTGCCCAAACCCACTCGTTTGTGACCGAAATTTTGAAAAAAATAAATAATGCTTTGAACGCATTTAACTTTACTAGAATTAATCGCTTTCTATGTCTGTCAACTGTAGTTGGCAGACATATTTCCGGTAAACCCAAATACGTTCAGAGCTCATTCACGTGTTTCCAAAATTTCGGTAATAAACTAGTTATGTAGGGCCAATTGGTCCCAAGTTTTTATCGGACACAATTCGATGTTTACGTTCAAAATGCATGCACCGATGCAGATTCACCGAGCACCACATTTTCAGTAAATAATTGGTACAATCACGTCAGGGACAGCGCCTGTAATTCTTATTGAAGGCATATTAATCAACCGGAAACAAAAAAGTGTACCTAGATAACGAAAAAAATCATGCGTTGTGTCACCTCCCAAATCTCTGATTCCTACTAGCGAAAGCTTCCAAACAGGCCACAAACTGGTGCTCTGCCAGTCCGTCCAGTCTGGCGTCGGGCAAATGGTGCAGCTCGGACAGCCGCAGGTGCCACGGCAGGCAGTCGGGCAGGGTGCAGCCGCCCAGGACGGGGTCCACCTGCACCAACAGGTTCGGCTCGCCTGCGCATAATTACACTGTTGCAAAAATGTCAAAATGATTCAGAAGATCTGACAAGCTAACGGTGTTTAGATGCGAAATAAACCAAAATGCGTCGTATGGCCAAAATGAGTGAAGTGTCGGTTTGGCATCAGCCACTTATATTTTTACCGACATAAATTAGAAGTAAAATATAAAAGCTTGAATTAATTTAATATAATAATTGTTTACCATAAACAGTGATTTCGTTCCAGATATATATATTTTTTTAACGAAAATCACTATTTTCAATAATTTGCTTATATCCATGCTGAAAAAGGTCGTATTCACGCCTCTTGAGCATTTGTAACAAAACTCGTTGATTGTGGCTCAAAAACAACAACAACAGAATCGGGCGAATGAAACAGCACTCACTGAGGCCAAAACGTCTCGCTAATTCGTTGTCTATGAATTCACGGCTGACATCACTGGGTCTAACGTTTTCTGCAGGGGGCGACAATGTTACTGACAAACACAATGCAAAACAAAAACGAATAAACCATAAGATGCAACCTTCAGCCAGCTGTCTTGTCAACTGCACAATAGCTGAGCGCCCATGAAATCTTGAACACCACAGATCGACATGAATACTCAGACAATCGACAGCAGATAACTTGTCTGCTGATTCGATGCCCTGCATTGATTGGGTGAATATTGCAAAATCTCAAATAGAGTACCCCCTCCCGAACTCGCCATCTTTTTGTCTAGCTATGTCAGAAGCCGCCCAAATATATTTTTACTCCGTGGCGAAAATTCGCTTGGGTATACCCAACTAGGGTTGGAAAAAACGTTTTTTTAAAGCCCCCAGATATGGCCCTGGGTCAACATATATAGGTATATCAGACAAGTGACAATACTCTGTGCTAGGGTTCAAACGATATGACTTTTCGATATCGATATTCGATATTCGATATTTTTTCAAAATTTTCGATATCGATATTCGATATTCGATATTTTTTTCTGAAACTCGATATTCGATATCGATACGATATGGAACCTCGATATCGATATTCGATATTCGATATTGAAAAATGGTCGATATTTGATATTTCGATATTCGATATTGCGATATGCGTTTGGTATAGCAAGGCATATTTCAAGTGGCATATTGTATTTTGATGTGGTTGCACACATGTTTAATCATCTCTTTACTGAAATGTGAATGGTACAAGTGTTTTTCACAAGCTTTACATCACTCAATGGTAGAAAATAGAAGAAAAACATGATGAATCAAAAGTGTATCAGACAAATAACAATTGGTAGATATTACAGTTCATCCTTATCACCTAATTGCTTAAGGGCATGTTGCAAAAAAAGTATATCAGCGTTTTCTGGCTTCAAATTTAGCACTCCAACAACAATGACATTATAAATACTGTACTTTTACTCATCAAATACAATACTATAAGCACATCAGATCAACCATAAACATCTCAAAATGAATCTGAAAATTAAATTTGGGGACACAATACAGGTTCGATATATCGAAAAAATGGTCGATATTCGATATCGATATTCGATATTTTTTCAAAATTTTCGATATCGATATTCGATATTCGATATTTTTTCAAAATTTTCGATATCGATATTCGATATTCGATATGAAAAAATGATCGATATCCGATATTCGATATTCGATACGATATATCGTTTGAACCCTACTCTGTGCTGTTATTGAAATTGAAAACCCTATAGAGGGACCTAAGAAACTGTTACCAATTTCTCCACAATTTATAAGCTATAAGTGGCTGGGGAGTTATTTACTAAATGGGTATATCAACCCCACGAAGGTCCAAATTTTGGAGACCCCGAATAAAATAAAAAACTCACAGCGGGTATGATTGATTTTTCATCATTGATTGTTAAACAGATTACGGGTGAATGTGTCCCTCCCTTTCCACAAAGTTTCTCTGCTAACTTCTGCTTTAAAGTCGCCGCCCGAGCTAGCTTCCGCTTTTCTGCAGCATACATAAATTGGAGAGGTATACAAATTTCAAATCAGGCACGCTTTGCGTTATAAAAAAACAACATTTTAAGCAACAACCAAACTACCTTCACAAAGACCTCTATCCGCGGCGTCAAACAAGGAGAAACGTCTAACGCCATAAACAATGCACCACGTGGTCCAGTCAGCCAAAAGCCTGTCCCAGTCTATGGCTGTAGATTTCGGAACGTGCGACACGACCACGGCAATGTGATCGGGTATTCTTGATAAATGGATGCTACGCCTGCGAATACATTTTGAATGAACTTTGGTTCCCAAATCTACACAAATCTACAGGTATGCCCAGTAAAAACAGCCGCACCTCCTGAGTAGAACATCCAAAAAGGCGTAGATATACTGCGCGACTACCAATTTAGCCTGGGCCGCCGCGCGCTCGCACCAACAAACGACCAAAGTCCAAAACCAGATCGCTGAAGTGATAACAATTAGTAGAAATCGATGTACGAAGTTTGGCCGCACTTGAGACTGAACCACCGGCGGCGATGCCAAATTTTCGTTCATTTCCATCTTCTGTGTCTATGTGCGTCTAAAAAGAGTGAATATAGAGGTGGTGCGGTCTTTTGGCACAGTGCCAACGGTCTAAAGGGACAGAATTTTTTATCATTTTAGAGTATTTGGCGACATTCCAATAATTGAACACGTTGACATTGCCACGTGTCAAAGTTCCAGGAAGTCAGCCTTGAAGCGTCTAAAGGAATGAACGACCGTACTCTAAATTCACAACCTTCTTGCAAGAGTTTCGCCTGAACGGGTATCTCAATCTTTTAAAAAACAACAACGCGACGACACAATTATTAAACGTCTGTATCCAAAACTTTTTCACAATTTATCTTGTCTCATTTGGATATAAAATTTTCACTTACGATGCGGAGCTGATGTTCAAAACTGATTGAAAAGCGGCCCTTACAACTCGTGCTTTCCTTCAGGTCTAACGGGCCTATGGCTTTGAAAAACAGCGATTGTGAAAGTGTGTATTTTGGCAACGTAACTAATGGAACAAAAGCTTCCTTACGAGAAATGTGCAACCATTTGATCGTATCCAATTCACTATATGATGAAATATAAAACAGCGTAGCCGCCGCTTGAAATTACAATAGGCAGCTGCAGCCGGATCGCGACTAGAATTTTGTAGTTTTTCTGTAACCATCCACCGTACTACATAAAAATCAAATAGTCTCGTCGCATGAGCTTATGTCAGCTCTTTGTAATAAAAACGCTCGAATGTGTACTGTTCTTTTGAATGAATAACTACACATAGGTAAAATTACACATGTAAATTATTCCGAGGTAAAACGCTTGTATTTTCTAGTTTTAAAAGTGTTTCGTAAAAATTGGAATTTTGCATCGCGGGGGGTATTATACAAAGCAGATTGGTCTATAAAACACCAATCCCCCTGCAAATCTACTCATGATATATTTACGGTATGTTTATTTGTACATTTACAGACAGCCTCGTTCGTACGAGAAGCGGTCCGTGACAAAATACTGGGTGTTTACGTCCCTCTGCAGAATTGTATACTGACTAGGGTTCAAACGGGACCAGTTTTCGGGACCGGGACCGGGGCCAGAAATTTTCCAATGTCGGGACCGGGACCTGGACGGGGACTGGGTGGTCGGGACCGGGACTGGGATTGTCGGGACCGGGACTGGGACTGGGTCGTTAGAAATGTATTTTTTGGCAGAAATCACCGCTTATAATGCTATACATGACATCACAAACTACTACCGCTTGTCTCGTATACCTATATTTGTTGACTCGCAACTATATTTAGGAGTGTTGGAAAAAAAATTTGTAGAAGGGATGGAAAAAAACGAAATTTTTTCCATCACTTATCATCGAAGTCGGGACCACTGAAAAATTCCTGGACCGGGACCGGGACCAGGATTTTTTGAATTTCGGGACCGGGACCGGGACTGGGGTGTCAGGACCGGGACCGAGACCACCCCAGTCCCGGTTTTTTGCCGAACCGGGTACCGGAACCGCGGTCCCGTTTGAACCCTAATACTGACTAGTGTTATCTCCTCACACGCGCAGACAACAAAGCTATATAGTACGGCGATATGGGGGAGATAAATACATATTCTACTAACCCAGCGCAATTTCTGATAGCGAATATTTCAATGGTGAGTCATTTTATTCTCATTTGAAATTTTCAATGGTGCTTATTCTTTTGTTCGAATTTTGTTTTCCAAGGTAGAGCCCGATATCGTTTGTTCACGTTTTCTGAACCTGTTCAAGTCTTTGTTTTATGAAATGTATGTATTATTTTTATGTCTTTGTCACGTTTTTCTCCACCTGGTTGTGAATTTGGTTATTCTCGTTGCCGTCAGATTTGCCAGTTTGTAGTTGCCCGCTGCTCGATTCAAATGATTAGTATCTATTTGAATAATTCCCTGCTTGAATGTAAGCAATTGGTGGTTTGTCCGCTTGCCCCCACTGTCGCAATACAAAACTAGGCGTATACCTACCGTATAGCCTCGAATGGCCCTACACGCACTAGTTGACATCGACACCAATTGTCAACTGGTTCCGATCCCGATTCAAAGCTTGCTGACGAGCCGAGGAACGACGTTTAAATGCAAGCTTTGAATTGGGATCGGAACCAGTTGACCTTTGGTGTCGATGTCAACTACTGTGTGGGCCCAATCATACCGAAGTGGAGTTGTTTTTCCATCATATATTTTTAGGGGAGTTATTTAAGGGGGGATTGTTTGTGGGTAGAAGTAATTTTTTCATCAGAATATTTAGTTAACTGGTTAAGCATAATTAATTTACTAATTCCACAATGACCAGACACCAAAGTGCAGTGATTCGAAGATCTAAACTCAAATAACTTCAGTGTGTTAGAGGCGTATGAATATTATCTACACCATTAAAAATTCTAGGTCGGAAAGTACCCCACTCCTATTTTTATAATAATTGCATCGAGTGAAGGAAAAGTTTTCCACGACTTTCTTTCAGAATTTTCCGTGCAAAACTGATTTCAGTAGTAAGACTCTTCTCTGACCCAACCACGTATTTTGATTGACCACTTCTATAGAAAGGGCCGTATATAAAGTCATTTAACTCGTTTCACGTGTTTTTACAGAGTTAGAAACACTATGTATATTTGACGGCCCGGTGGCCGGTGGAAGTTTATATGTACTTCCGCCGGCCCGCGGCAAATCCGTCAGGCTACTGTTAGCCCACAGTCGGACAGCGCCTTTGCAATCGCTTTTCTAGTGATGGAAAAAGCGCCAGGACTTTGGCGCCAGGCGCCATGGCGCTTTTCCGAACCCCAGCGCCAATGGCGCCAGAGCAAAATGGCGCCAAGCGCCATGGCGCTTTTGCTTTGGCGCTAGCGCCAGCACCATGGTGCTTTTCCATCACTACGCTGTCCGGCTGTGAAACAGTTGTTGCTGACCGGAGAAATCTTTTCTAATTGGCAAAGAATTGGCTAACAGTCGCCTGCCATTTTGGACATAAGTAATTCACATGAGCGATAATGATTTTTAAAGTGGAAAACTATTTAAAATATGAAAATCACCGATTTTGAGCGAAATTTCGGTCGGAATTTCCCAAAAATCGCTCCCTTTAGACTGATAGCTGGTCGATTGGGGGGGGGGGGGTTCTTCTAGGGGTAGTAGCCAATAATAGTAGTACTCCAATCCCAACCCCCAACAGGTGTAGGTGATGACACGTTGCGTGAATAGGTCTGCCCAAAAATGCGCGATTTCTTCCATGGGATGGCTGGCAAACTGAGAATACAGAACAAATACGTTTTTGACGCTTTACCTCAAATAAGTCCCCCTGCGAGGTATAAGTATTTTTTTAGCAGTTTTTTCGTCAGTTTTTTTTTCAGGACAATTCATGATCGATTTAGTGTGAATGGGGTTGCATCGATTCAACTCCCAACAATCAAGCATTGGAATGAGTCTTGCCGAAACGAACTTAATATTATTTAAAACTGCAAAGTTCTTACAAAACAGTGAAAACAGCGGACATGTATGCAGTTACACATAGGATGGCAGAATTTATTGTACCGTACCGTATTTTTGAAAAAGTTACCATACCGTACCGCTCAACACAATGTTAGAAATTTACTGTACCGTACCGTTTACCGCACGTTTTTACCGCAACTTGCGGTAAAATTTACCCAGATGAACCATAGAATTTTTTAAGATGCAATAAACTTGAATATCACCATTTTCGATATATAAAACTTGTATTGCTGGCAAAAATTTTTTTTTTGATCTCCTTTTTGTGTAGGTAGATCATTGGAACTATTAAAGCTGCTGTTTTGCAACCTTTGCTGATTTATTTCAATGATACTCATTTCAGTATCTGGTCATAGCCTCACACCTTGCAAAATTGCTCAAGATTTCTGTATGGAAAATTTGTTTTGATTATTGAATAGATATTTAAGTACTGTGGGTAATGTAATTTTATGTTCTCCCTCATACCATTATTGTGTACTCAAGTAGATTATGAAATTTTATACTTTTATGTCAATTTATTAGGTAAAGTTGTCTGTAGCACAGAATTGATTCATTCCTGACAATTGGGATGTTACTACTTTTACCGCAGATTTACCATACTAGGGTTGGCACTTGATTTTTTCAAACTGATTAAAAAACCCTGATTTAAACATTTTTAGTGTAAAAGATTGCATTTATTCATGCTACCGTGCAATAATAAGCTGTGATATGCTAGTGTAGTATATAATATCCAGCCAATGTGCTCCAGCCAATGTGCTCCAGCCAATTTTTTTCCAACCCTATACTAGGGTTGGGAATATCAAAATTTTCGGTTCCGGTTCTCGGTTCTCGGTTCCAAAAGATTTCGGTTCGGGTATCGGTTCTCGGTTCCTGAAAATTTTCGGTTCCGGTTCTCAGTTCGGTTCTTAAACTCGGTTCCGGTTCGGTTCTTTCGGTTCTAAAATGATCAAAATTTCGGTTCCGGGTAATAAAATAACCGGGTATCAGGTAATAATCGGCTGAACAACAGAAAAACAATATACCCAAGTTTACATGTGTAAGTACATTGGTTGGATATTTCATACTACAGGAGCATATCGCAGCTTATTATTTCATGGTAGAATGCAGAAATTAGAGTTGTTATAATAATACTGGTATTTAAAAAAGTGTAAAAGCAAACATAGGTATACATTTTCTGTACTCGCGTACTTTCAAAAGTACACGAGTAAATGAGTACTGGTTTTTTTTTCTGGAGGAAACATAAATGTATTTATGTAGTACGCGAGTGAGTACGCGTATTATTTTGAGTACAAACATAAATAACTTTTGCCAACTACGGTTAAAACTAGGGTGTCAACAAAAACTTTTTGGCGGAAAACGGAAATGGAAACGGAAAAAAAATTTGCCTGTGGAAAGCGGAAATGGAAAACGGAAAGTTGACACCCTAGTTAAAACTGCCACAAAACCAATGAAAACTACTACCAGTGATAATGTGTATACTGCAGCGACATTACACCTTACAATGAAATCTACCATATCCCATCTGAATAAACGAACATACATAAAAAAATTTCATCATATTTATCAAAGCAATAAGATGAGTATGATGAAATTTTTTTGTTTGTTCTTTTATTCAGGTGGGATATGGTAGATTTCATTTTAAGGTGTAATGTCGCTGGAGTATATGTGAAATTACACGCTCCCACGCAATCATTTTGCAAACAGATAAATTTTGCAATTCTGAACACGCACCAAGATGTTCAGCTGCTGTTTAAAGGCTTAGATGTAGGTGTTGAAAAAATGCTGTTTAAAAATTTTAAGATTCCTAGAAAATTTCGGTTCTTTCGGGTATTTACTTCGGTTCCGGGTATAAGTGCCTGTTCTCGGTTCCGGTTCGGTTCTCAAGCTCGGTTCCGGTTCTCGGTTCTCGGTTCCAAAATAGTGCTCGGTTCTCGGTTCGGTTCGGGTCGGTTCGGTTCGGTTCCCCAACCCTACCCTATACCGTACCTACCATAACCGGAAAGTTTATAGTTTACCGTACCGAACCGTTTACCGCAAAGCCGTACCGTTTTCCACCCTAGTTACACACTGCATACAAATCTATATGTGTGTCACTGAGTATAATTTTCCTTTGTAATTATCATTTCGCTATTATGCTGCATTTGCATTCCACGAAACTGCATCGGATCATACATAGCTTTTATTTGGTCGATTTAGCTTCATTGATAATATTCTTTAAAAAAATGCAACATATTTCCCGCACATAAGATTTTTTTACTCACACGGTAGCCGGTAGAACATATTCAAGTTTGGATTTTACGGGTATTTACAGCTGGTCATTTTTTATTGTGGACTGTATTTAGCAAACAATTTATTCCGTCTTATTCAGCAGGCAGCATAGCATTGTGCACGTCTGGGCAGAAACCTCAACAATATTTGCACTGCATAAAACATTAGCAATCAAACTGCTTAGCACAAATACAAAGGATGGCAAATTTTTAGTGGCTTAAATATTTTATCAGCCACGCGCGATATATTCTAATTGTTTTACTGTTACTTGCTGTTAAAAGTGCTTGCACAAAAGCTAACATTAGAAAATTGCGTGCATTTTTCTGTTTGCCCTAGGATTTTCTCATTGGTTAAAAGCGTAATTTTGTAGATTCGACGTGAGCAGCTTGCATGGGAGCAAATAATTTTTTGTAATATGCTAAATATTTTCCGATAGCCCGCACAGACAGTACAGTGTCCCATGCAGCTATATATTCGATGCCAATTGCGCAAGTAGACAAGAAATGTGATCAGAATAAATATAAGTCTAATGTGGGGATGGAAAAAACTTTTTTTCGATGACCCCGTTTTTGTTAAGATAATGTTTTAAAAGCGGCGGTCAACGGAAGTGGCTGCCGCCGCAACATCAAGGGCACAAATCAACCCATCCCCTATTACGGTGTCAGATAGCCCTGCTGCAAGTGCAGATGCACTCACCCCCATTCCGCTGTGAGTGTGGTCATACTGACATATTGTCTACCCTAACATAATGTGGAAACTGACATACCGCGGTGGGAATCTGACATAATGTGGAAACTGACATACCGATGTCCAGAGGCGAGCCTAACATGCTCAGCTTCATTTTTTGTAGTTTTTTGCATATTTCCATTTGCTTTGAATTTTACCTTGAATATTCATTGTTGCTTTATGTGTACTTACCTATTTACTAACTTATTTGTGTGTGCTGTGCCTGTGACTAATGAAATCAAATTTGTATAAATTTGTAATTTTAACCTGCTTTCACCCGATAATCTTAACTGCATCCAGGAATCTCCTAGGGGGAAGGGGGCTTGGGGGGGGGGCTGCCCCCCCAAATCCGCCAGCTATCTATCTATCCCCGAGGCCGCTCAGCTATCTTTCTTTCCTGAGGCAAAATTTTTGGCTACTACCCCCAAAGACGCCCCCAAATCGCTCAGCTATCTATCTATCTGGAGTGGTTTTTGAGAAATTTTGCCCCAATTTTTGCTAAAAATCACCAATTTTTGCACCTTTTTATAGTTTTTCACCTTCAAAATTGTGCTCTCCAGCTATATGCATGGTTACATGCCTGTTTTAAGCCATTTTAAACCTACTTTTGGCCACTTTTAATTGATTATTAGCGATTTTTTCCCCTTTTGGCCTTCTATGCACTGAAAAAGCCTATATATTTTGCCCCCCCCCCAAATCGCCCAGCTATCTATCTATCTCGGAGGCCGCTCAGCTATCTATCTATCCCAGTGGCAAAATTTTGGGATACTACCCCCTAAACCCCCCCCAATCGTCCAGCTATCTACCTATCTGGAGCGATTTTTGAGAAACTATACCCTACTTTTCATCCAAAATCGCTATTTTTCATACCTTTTTATAGATTTTGACTTCCAAAATGATAGTTCTGGTTACTATTTGCCTATTTTTGGCTATTTTTAGTACTATATGCTCTTGTATACTCATTTTGAGCTATTTTACACCTACTTTTAGCGATTTTTCTCCCGTTTCTTCCTACTATGCCCCAAAAAAGCCTATATATCGAACCACCACAACCCCCCCAAACCCCCCCAACCCCCCCTCCCAACCCCCCCCAACCCCCCCAGAAAAATTTTCAGCTATTTATCCCTCTGGAGGAGCGATTTGCTATCTATCCAACCCCCCAGAGGATCGAAGATACCCCTGCATTGCGCCCATGTGTAATTAATTGGGCATGTCAGTTTGACATGCGCAAGTAAAGTTTGCCTTTGGATGTTGGTATGTCAGTTTCCACACTGGACATGTCACTTACACCTTTGGGTATGTCAGATTCCACATTATGTCAGATTCCCACTGTGGTATGTCAGTTTCCACATTATGTTAGGGTAGACAATGGGCCTCCACACGCTAGTTGACATCGCATTTTTTGTATGTCAAATGTCAACTCAGAATCAACTGAGATTTTTTTCAGTTGACTCCAGTTGAATCCGTACTACAAATAACAATCATTAGCACATGTCATTAATAAATTTTTTTTTAAATATTGAACATGAAAATATATTATAATTCGTTTTTTTTCACTCAATCAACAATATCAAAGTGTCAAAATATCAAATTAATTATGCTCAATCACATAACACTCTTTAAATCACACAAACGGCGCTGTAGAAGGCTGGGTCAACTCGTTTCTGAGAATGCATTTTGTCAGTTGACTTTTTCTGTGAACAAGATGATCTAAATACCTAAAATAGAGGTTAACTAGTATGCTAACTTAAAAAATCCAATTGCATGAGCGAAAAAGTCAACTGAACACTAGTTGACTCTGAGTTGACTCTGAGATGGCATGTCAACTTGTGTGTGGAGGCCCAATATGTCAGAGTGGATTCACCCTTCCGCTGTGACCAGTACACGTGCGCGCGCCCCTTCCCTCACAACCGCTGCAGCGGTTCATTTTATTTGCATGCCGCTACTATTAGGGTGTCAAATTTCCGTTTCCGTTTTCCGTTTCCGCCTTTCCGCAGGAAAATTTTTTACCTTTCCGTTTTCCGTTTTCCGGCAGCCGAAAATTTTTTACCTTTCCGTTTTCCGTTTTCCGGCAGCCGAAAAATTTTTACCTTTCCGTTTTCCGGCAGCTGAAAATTTTTTACCTTTCCGTTTCTGTTTTTCCGGCCCATTTTTCCGTTTTCCGGCTGAAATTTTTTTACCTTTCTGTTTCCGTTTTACCAGGCCATTTTTCCATTTTCTGGCTCGATTTTCAGTTTTCTGGCATTTTTCCATTGTTTTTCCAATATGTATTTATCTTCAATTGGCTCATCCCATTGTGTTGTTTTTGTCTCTTGGAGCAGCATTGACAACTGGGATTTCAGGGTCAGTGAAACAGGTGCTGTGAAGCCAATTGGGTCATATGCTGACACCAATAATTTTTTCAAGTTTCGTCTGGTAGGTGTTGTGATGCTGTCAATTTGCAATTTTGGTGTTGATATTGCCAGCATGTCCGTTCAGTGATTTTATTTCATGCCCATTACTGCAACAATTTTATTCATCTTTGGACTCCTGTCGTTTTCTGCTATTTCATTCATGACTGATCTGGAGTTTGACAGCCATTCCCTCATGTTCATAGAACATTGGTTAAATAAAGCTTTGACTTTGTAATATAGTTTTAAAGCTTCAACTTCATTCATGACACTCATGATGAAGTTGTTGATGTAAATGTTGTTTATTATCATTGCCAACTGGTTTCGTTCCCCTTCATTTTCTTCATATTCATTCATGTTGTTTATTGTCACATTTAAATGGTATTTTATGACTGCTCCCAAAATTGCTGGGCTGCAGACAAGTCCAAACAGTACGCATTTAAAACGAAGTACTATTAAGTTATTTTCAATTACTGGTTTTGAGGCATCTTTCAGCCAGAAAAATCATGTGTAGTCTCTAGCTTGGTCATGCAATCCTATTTGCAAAAATGCCTTTTCAATATCGGCAATTAATGCTAGATTGCCTGCCCTGAACCTCAGTAGTAGGCCCAGTGCTAATGGTGTTGTAATTGGTCCTCTAAAAAGGCACTCATTGAAACTGGGCTTACCTGCCAACCCATCGTACACGATTCTGCATGATGTTGATTTGCCTGGCATGATTTTATGCTATTTATTATCATCTCCTCTGCAATGTTGTCATCAATTGCATAGGGGTCATCAGTGATTCCCACTGCTTCTAGACTGTGAAATTGTCATAGTGTTTCCTTTCCTATGGCCACTATGGCTACTTTTTGATGATTTTTTGTTGGTTCAGTTAAGCTTGAACTACAAGTGAAGTTACAGGCATGATCCATATTTGCAGAATGTACAGCTACCACAATCAAAGCCAAACAGGCAAACCTGCATGCAGGTTTTCCTTCTGCAAATTTGTCTATTACCGTGCTAATTTCACTTTATTTTTTTCCGTTTCCGTGAAAATTTTGCTTTTTGTTTTCCGTTTTCCGGCATTTCATTTTTCCGTTTTCCGTTTTCCGGCCGACAATTTTTTTTTACCTTTCCGTTTTCCGTTTTCCGCTGAGTGAAATTTTTTTACCTTTCCGTTTTCCGTTTTCCGGCAGAAATTTTTTTTTTACCTTTCCGTTTTCCCTTTTACCGTAAAGTGAAAAAAATTTACCTTTCCGTTTTCCGTAAAAAAATTTTTTTGACACCCTAGCTACTATAGGTAGGGCGAGTTTATTGGTATAACGAATTCTGGCCGTTCGAAAACTGACCAACTTCAGATTTTCTGCGAAAATTGCTCTTTGTGCAAATATTATTTTTTTTCAGTTGACTAAAACTTGCCAAAGTTGGTGGATCGACATTGACAATGAGTTTCTTAGACGTGGTTTACACACCAAATTGGACAGATGAATACGTGTGGATCGTCGCTGTGGGATTTGTGGTCGCATTTTTCCTGGCTTTTGGTAAATTCATGGATTGCAGTTATTTTTAATTAAAGTGTCCTTTAATGTGCCGTTCTTTACACAGCCTCCAATGATCGTCAAACGCAGGCGGCGCGTATATGTAACGTTGTCTTTCGCAGGCATGGGCGCCAACGACTGCGCCAACTCGT
Source organism: Sphaerolaimus hirsutus (assembly GCA_964036195.1). Lineage (NCBI taxonomy): Eukaryota > Metazoa > Nematoda > Chromadorea > Monhysterida > Sphaerolaimidae > Sphaerolaimus > Sphaerolaimus hirsutus. The sequence continues at coordinate 10,317,480 of OZ038457.1, forward strand.
ATGGCACCGTGGTTGGCGCGGGCGTGCTCAAACTGTGGCAGGCCTACCTGCTCGCCAGCGTGTTCGAGCTGCTCGGCGCCGCTTTGCTAGGCACGTGGATTGCCTCCCTTTTAACTGCCAGATTCCATTGCAGACATAACATTCCATAACTGTTCACCTTGACAGGATACAAAGTGGCCGACACAATTCGCAAGGGCATCGTCGATGTGAACGTGTACAACATTGAGGTTTACCACCAGGACAAGGCGGGAAACCTGAGCTGGGTGGTGGCGGGCGACAACGCATCGTGTGAATGTAATGCCACCTGCAATCCTTTCTTGGTGGACAACTCTACTTGCACTATTTACACGAAAGTGAGTTTTTGGGAGAACTCTAAAGTTCACAAAAGTGTTTACGATACTCGATGCGGGGCAGCAGCTGGCCTGCTTTCAATATTTTTTGTGCACTTGTGCACAGATATTCATGGTAGGTCCATGAGAAGGGACGAAACCTGCACCTTTCACACTGTTTTAAATCTATAAAATGTTGCTAAATTTTTGCGTGAGCCTTCGCAATTCCGCACGTAACATCGACTTAACAGCTGGATCATTTTTGTGGTACCGTAAATGCTCCAATAAGCCCCCTCCAATAACCCCCCCCCCCCTCAAAAACTTCTGTAGGAAAAATAACTCCCCCGCGGGCTTATTCGAGGATACACGGTATATTCTTGCTGTACACGGATACACGTGCTTCGAGGATACACGGATGGCTATATTTTAAAAAAACATTTTTTTACTACAAAAACGTCCTTTTATTTTACTACAAAATAAAACGGTTTCTTAAAAAACCCTTTTTCCATCCCCAATTCTCGACGCCGTGAAACACCTCTGCTGCCAACGTCATTTGCATTGGCGCAGGCGCCATTCATGGTGGGCGAACTGGGCGCTCTGACCGGCACGGCTTTTTGGCTGATCGCCGCCTCCGTGTTCAAGATGCCCGTCAGCGCCACGCAGAGTGTGGTCGGCGCCACTGTGGGCTTCTCGCTCGTGCTGAATGGCTTGGAAGGTTGCCAATTTGGTTTTGCAGTTGTTGATTGGTGATTGTTATCAGGGGAGGGATTTGTCCCCGCGAGGGTTGGGATAGATTGTAAATTGCTCTCCCGGATGGATGGATAGCGGAAAAATTTTTTCTGTGGCGGTTGGTGTGTGTTCGATATATACATGTAAATGGGCTTTTTCAAGGTTTAGTAAATAGTAGGGTTAAATTCAAACCGGATTGACTTTTCGGGGTCGGGATTTTTTTTTAGTTTTCGGGATCGGGAGGGATCGGGATTGATAGATGGTCCTCAGCGTTTGGGATAGATAGATAGTTGAAGCATTCGGGGCAACCCCCTCTGCTAGACCTCTGATCGTCATAGAATGTGTATTGTAGAAGTTAAATGTGAGTTTAACCACAGGCATTCGCTGGCTGCAGCTGGTAAATGTCGGTGCGTTTTTATCTCGATTTTACGCACGCATTGGCTTGCATTTTCAAAGTTCCTCTTCCCAACGTTGCAGTTTTGTCTTGGATCGCATCGCCGTTGTTGGCGGGCGCATTTTCAGTACTTTTTTACCTAACTATCAAGGTTTTTGTCTTTGAAAGCGCCGATCAGCTATCGGCTGCTCTGCATGTTCTGCCGCTGTTTCTATGGTTCACACTGATTGTGAATCTGTTCACAGTGTTTTACAGAGGTTCAAAATGTGGGTTATTGGTTACTGGCGCGTAGGGCCCACACACTAGTTGACATAGCAAATTCCTGTCAACTCAATGTCAACTAAAAACACCTAAACTTTTCAAAAGCATCAATTCACAGGAACGATGAAAATTAAGTGCTACGATGTATAATTCACTATGCTCTATCACATAGGAAAGTTAGAATCATATTATTAACCTAAATTAAGTTGACACGAATGTTGATGTCAACTGGTCCATCGTGGATTTAAAATAAGGATTTGATTTCCATCTTTTTTGGCTTTCCCACAGATATCGGCCTGCAAGATGTGAACTGGTGGCAGGCGCTGCTGATCAGCTACGCGGTCGGAGTTCACGTGGCGCTTTTCTTTTGGGTGTTTGGCAATAAGTGGATTCGGGCGCGCGTTATCAGTAAGTTGCTGCCAGCTGCCATAGTTTATCAGAATGTAATGTGATAAATGAAATATTTTTGACGAATAAATGAAAACTGTGTATTGCTATGCAGAACGCCAAAAACACGAGCAAGAGCAGAGGGAGTTGGAATTGCGCGCTCATAGTGGCTCCAATGCGTCTGCACGTCGCAGCAGCTACGGTATGTTGTCGTTTCTGATGGGGTTCGCACTGGGGTGGCGCTTGTTGTTTCAAACCGATTTTTTAACAATATTTCACGATTTTATCTCATTTTTCTGTAATCACGGGTCCATCTAATTAAAAGTAAACAAAAATTGGTAGCTACTTACTAGGTATTTTGCACTATAAGTGCGCGCAAGCAGAAAATTTCACATACGGATTTACTGTCTTGTCTGGTATTTTGCTTTTGTTATGCAATACCGATTAAACTGTTATTCCAGCAAGAATATTAAAACTATCAGTAAGCAAAACGAAAAGTCAGGTCGTCCGTAGGATATTTCTATTTATAAAATTTCCTACCTACCTATATCTATAGTTGCGGGACAGTTTTTGCCTGGTGCAGGGTTTGACCCAAATATCAATGTGCAGGTACAGTGGATGAACCAAATGCGAACACTTCTTTGCCAGATGAACGCCCTACAACACCAACGACTAATGTCGTTGCTCCAGAGGAGATGTTGCCATCTATTGATGAGCCGTCTGAGCCCGTAAAGGAGAGACCGTTGTTACAGCGTGTGAGTGTGGCTAATTTTGATTGAATAATATTTTCGTTATGTCTTTGTAAGAGGCCAACGATTCTAAAATTGAGTTAGGTCCAGCCCACGCTGGCCGCTGGTGAAACGCGTTAAGCGTGAAACGCGTGAAACGCGCTTTCAGCACATCTCATATTTCAAGTACCGCATTGCCATTTTGACATTTTGCCAGCCCAGGGACGTATCCAGAATTTGCGAGCTGGGGACTGCTTGTTTACGGATCTAGGCGAACGGGGGGGGGGGGGCTCAGCCCGGCGTGGATTTTTTAATTTTTTATGCAATTTGCTGAAAATCAATTTTTTGAACTTATCATCTTTTAAAAGTTGCGCCTCATGTAAATTCCGGGATCAATAGATTATCCAGTATCAGCTGCTGTGTCAGCGTTTGTTGCTTTGTCAGTGATTTTTAACCCCTCCCCCTCCCCAAAGCCCTGATTGCCGGCTGGAGCCCCCCCCCCCCTCCCCAGCCATTTGTTGAATCTCCAGGTCCAAATTATGCAAGTTGATAAGTGAAAAACTGAGAAATTCCGAATTGACCAAAGATTCGAGATTTAACCTGTTATAAAACAGCCGATGTTTTTTAAAACGTTTTATTAAAAAAATTTTTTTTTAAACACGAGGTCCGAAACGTTTTTTTTAAAAAACATCGGCCAAAATTTTTTGTACTAGGCACTAAATATTTTGCAAAATTTTTGCGCGCAAGCGCGTAATTTCACACACAATTTGACATTGGTGATTGTTTTCATTGGTTTTGTGGCATTTTTAGTATCAAAGCAACCATTTCTATGTGCTACCATGGTCCATGGGTAAATAAGCGTCATATGTTGCTGTACTATATATATAATAGTATGGACCCCCGGGTACTACAACCTTGTCTCCAATATAATGATATAACCCCTCCGGTCTTACAACCTTATCATTGTGGGCCAAATAGCAACACCTTGGACAGTGTCCACTTCCGTCAGAACTTTCAACGATGCGCTCATGCAGCTCATCCTGCCTAATTACGCCAAATGTACAGCACCTAACAAAAGTGCAAAACACAGAAATACGTGCGGAACACAGAAATAAGTGCGAACATAAAAATACAATCACAAACACATGCAATTATCACAAACTAAGGGGGTTAGGTGGGTAATTAAGTACAAATAAATACAAATACATACTCGATAAATCACAAACCGCGGCACCTACCGCGCACCTACTCCCTAAACCTACTCCTACACCCTACAAAATCACAAAACTCCTCCCTGTGGCAGCAGTGGCTACGGGATATGTGCCAAACTACACACAAAAACTGCCTTTTTGGCATTCTTCCAATTTCCTTTACTAATTTTTAACCTAAGGCACATATCCCTCCAGAAGGGTTGACCCGTCTCCACTCCGAAGGACGTAGGCTTCTGGAGCTATCGGGGCCCTCCCTTCCGGTGGCCACTCCCACCAAGAACTCTGAGCGGCCAAAGTCTGTCGCTCCGCGGACGTTCCCGGCGGCCACGCTGTCGACGCTCGCGGGGACTGGGTAGGGGGGTGAATTTACAAGTTTCGGGTGATAAACTGTCGCCCAAATACGGCGACAGTGCTTAACCCCCCTCGAAAATACACTAGGTGCCGTTTTCAGAGAGTTGGCACTCGGCCAAAAGCGGCCGATCCGACACTCTACAAAAATGCCCAAAATCACCCAAAATCCCCCTCTCCCGGGTTCCAGCGGTCGGCGGTCGTTGAATGGCGGCGGCGCGGCGCTGTCGCGGCCGTCGAAGTCGTTTGCCGGCGCTCGTTCGGTCGCCATCCTCGGGGAAACACAGTTTTTACTCGGCGCTGCTTTTCTTTTTAATGAAAGCGCCGTAAATCTCGTAAAAGTTAGGTTCCATTCCCGGGGATGCCGAATGATGTCACCCGGGTCTTTTCATGACTAAATGTAGGTGACTAGGCGCTGTCGCTAATCAGAATTAGCGACAAAACGCCGTCGACGTCGCATACACACGTAATTAGCGCCAAACACAATCCCAGAGGCGTAGGTCTGGCACTTCAGTGGCTTGGCGCCAATTACCGTGACTGGCGTCGACTGCGCCCTAAGTTTCCTATAAGTTAGGTTCCGTATGGGACAGCGTCGTGATGACGTCACTTAGGTCTAAAGATGGCCCGTATGGCATTTCCGGCGGCTAACGCGCCATAATTAGGGCCTGTATGCGTTAATTGGCGCTGGGTCACCGTCCCAGAGACATAGGTCTGGCACTTTGGTGGCCCGCCGTCAGTTCTCGCATTACATACTATACCGACCTTTTGAGCGCTGGCCCAGCGCGAACAGGCATCACACTTCCTCCCCCCTTTTCTAAAAGCGCGGGTTAGTCAGCGTAACAGCAGCGAAGAGGGTGTTATATACTATTTACAAGGAACTGTCGAGACTGATGTTGATATTTTTCATGTATGTAAAGCGTTGCGGTGTATTGCAGGTAGATATTTGAGGTACGTTAAAATTGCTACCAGATCGCAAGTGGAACCCTGGAAAGTACGCCAACATGTGCACTGGAAGCACCCTAATAAAGCGTCGGAACCGAATCTAAGATTATGGCAAGAAAAATTTTAAAGGCAGAATCGTGAGAACCGTAAATGAGACCGGAAGACAAGTGGAATGCCACTAAAAATATAAACTAAACGCGACTAAACAAAACCAACTACGAGGGCTAGAAAATATTCACAACAGCACGAAATACAACAATTCACAAAAGGGATCCCGGTAGAAAACATTCAGCTAACAATTCTCGCAGCACAAAAACAATGGCATCTAATCTTGGTGGCACAAACGCAGCTACTAATCAAATTCGCAACTAACTTCACAAGCTCATGGCTCAGGCGGTTTACCTCCCGCAATTACCAAAAATCACCGCGTGCAACTGATTGACTGCGCTTACTACGAGAACATTTCAGAAGAGCGATATCAGCACATACAAAATGGGTGCTTTGGTCAGTCCCAGGGACGTAGGCTTGGCACTTTAGACCGCTGCACCCCATTTTATACTAGGAACTAAAACAGTACGCGTCGTGGTTCACCTGCACCATAGTAAAAGAATGATAGCGAGTACAAAAATAGATTTTTACAAATATTGTGTTGGAATTACTACAGTTGGCCTGACGCAGAAAATAATACTCAGCGCAGCATTGTAGACATTGGCATTTTAAAATTGTAACTTAATATCTACAAAATTGCCAGTTTGTTCCAGGGTAATGGTGATAGGAATGCTATTTTGATTAATAACTCGCGTGGTCACATGCATGGGAGGCCCGACGGGAAGATGTGGATCATAAGTGAAATCAGTTGGTGAAATCGACGGCTCCCTATTCGGTAGGCAGTGGCCCGGTACTTGCGTGAGGATGCCAGTGCCATGAGTTTGACATTGTTGGATCGGTGCCACATGGCCAGTTACTGCCAACAGTGGCTGGTCATTTCCAAAAGCCGTGTCTCCCCACAGAAGGACAGATTCACTCAAGCTGAAAGAAATTTTTTTTGGTCATTGTGCACAGTTTTTTTTTTTTTCACGCTGAACCCATGAAAATTCTCACTTTTCGCGACGGGGATCTTGCCAATCAAGCTCACGTTGAAGTGGCTGTGTGAGCCGCATTTCCCCAGCGGTCACACGCATGACAATTTCGTTGTCACCTTGGTACATAAATTCGTGGAAATTTACATTTGGTGAGCCAGTCATGACAGACATTGTCAAGCAATGAGTGTGGCCAACATTTTGATTTTGATCCATGGTAAAAAAAGATAGGTGCAGCAAAAATGTTTCCTGTGCAAAGAAAATATTCCGTTAAAGTTTCAAGGAAAAAAAATGAGAAATTTTGGCAAAAAAAAACATGAACGTTGAAGTGAAACTGAACTAAACTATTTTTCCACTAATATGGCCATTGTGTGGCTGCAAAATTTGTTCCCAGCCATAATCAGCAAAAATTATTGGTGATTACTTTAAATGTGGGAAGCAAAAAGTCTTTATCCAGGTGGCTGTTTAAAAGAAAGTGTTCAAGGTCACTGGAGTTTTAAAGGAAAAACTGTGTGCACAAAATTCCATGAGTCCAGTCCCAAATAATTACACAATGACCGGGGGCCGTCCTAATATTTCTAAATACACATGTAAAGCCAGGGGCCCTCTTCGATGTGACCACGCGGTTTTGTTAAATACAGGTAAAATACAAAAGCGGCGTAGAAAGCTAAGAATAATTATTTACAGCGATGCTCAGTATGGTCGAGGTATAACTATTTAAAACAACTCAAAATTACGCGGCGTGAAGAAACACAAATTTTTACCTTGCCTCTGGGTCCAGGCCATGGGGTAGTCCCAGGGACGTAGGCTTGGCACTTTAACCCCTCAACCTGGCCCTCAGAGACGTGATACCACAAATGTATACAAGGTTGCAATCAAAAATGGAAAATTTCCTTTCATTTAAAAGAGAGAGTTAGGTGTGTGTGTGCCGATACCAACCCCAAGGACGTAGGCTTGGCGCTTTAGGTTCCAACGCACACACACCGCGCCCTTATAAATTACTACTCATCGCACAAAAATAACAATGGCAGCTCAAAATGACAAGAATAGGGAAAAAGTCCCAAAGTGCGAGAAAAATGGCAGAAAAATGCGCAACACTGAAGGATATAAAATCGCAAATGCGGCGGACGGCATAACTATTAATCCTGAGACCATTACATTTTATTCCCTAAAGATATTTGTACCCATTTTACGCACCACTACGCTACACGGCTGGTGACAATCCCAAGGGCGTAGGCTTGGCATTTTAGGCACCAGACCGCGTTGCGAAGTGACACTGTGGCAACTCAAAAGTGACAGAATAAGGGAAAAAGTCCCAAAATGCGAGGGGAATGACGAAAACTGCGCAAAAAAATGAAGAATAAAAATCGCGAACGAAGCAGGCGGCGTGACTATTAAATCTTGAGACCAATTAGTTTGTTTCCTGAGGTTATTTAAACTCATTTACGTACCACAACGCTACACGGCTGGTGACAATCCCAAGGACGTAGGCTTGGCATTTTAGGCACCAGACCGCATTGCGAAGTGACACTGTTTCCGAAAAACAATTAATTACAGTTGTTGGTTTCCAGGTATTTGGATGAATTGCGAAATTCGATGAGGTTAAAGGGCGAGACAAGTGATTGTCGATTTGGGAAGGCCAGCAATACCATGCCGTGTGCCACCAGTGACAGTCCCAGGGACGTAGGCTTGGCACTTTAGTCACCGACGGCACATTGCACGATAAACTGTCAATCAGGGTATGAAATTCTGGCGACTATGCGGCTGGCGTCAGAATAATCCCAGGGACGTAGGCTTGGGACTTTAATTCATCAGTCAGTCATCATAGCGCACCTGCAATACCAGAAGGGAGCCCTTTTACTTCAGAAATAAGTGGCATTCGAAGATTGCACAACTGTGTGAGGCATTATAACAGTACCTCGTCAGTACGTCGCCACGCAGTGCTGGGGGCAATCCCAGAGACGTAGGTCTGGCACTTTAGACCCCAACACCGCATTGCGTTGTCATGACAAGGATAACTGCGTAGTTAAGTTTCAAGAATCTGGCATCGCCATTGGATAATCCCAGGGGCGTAGGCTTGGGACTTTAATCCTCCGGCTAAGTAGCTCGTATAAAAGAACGTAGCCATCACACAATTGTCAAAATAAAACCGATCAGACATCAAGGAGTTGGGTGTATTTGCGCCGGGACAATCCCAAGGACGTAGGCTTGGCACTTTAGTCCCAACGCCCATACACCGCGGTCCTCTATGTCTGGTACAAGCTACTTAGTGCGGACCTGACGCAGGCGGTGTACCCTACGAGCGGCCTTATTTGCCCCTCGCGGCAGGTTGTGCTCGCGTTCAATCACTGCAAGTTGCGGGATGGGGCGCTGGCCCAATCCCACCTGCTGTCCGATCGCAATGGCCGGATCTTGGCCTTGGACAAACTGCACGGTCGTGATAGTTGGTGGGATTTCGCTGGGGGCATACCGCCGCACCGCCCTGCACCGTGCAATTCTATCCACGAGTGCAGTGGACAGCGGTTGAAGCGGTCGTGGCCGTTGGACGGCGCCTCTGCATTTCGCAAGGGTGGACATCGCCAATTCATTCAGGCTCAGAACAGGCCACGGACACGGTGCGGGTTCACGTGCTAGTTGCTCCGCCATTGTCATATGCAGCCGGCCCAGCCAGTTGTCACCCCACGTTTCTACACTTGTCCAAAGAGTCCGGTCGTTCATACCTTGTTTAATACCCCAGAACGGGTCGTGTGGGCTCGCCTCGATAAAAATCGAGTCGGGGTTATTAGCGAGGGCGTTCCGGTAGGCCGGGCAGGTCGCCAGCTTGAGTCGCAAAACAGCGTGCATGGCTGCAATGGCAAGACCGCAGTTGTGCCACTCCCGCTGTTTCTGTTTCCAGCCGGCGATTCTACCCTCCCTACGCCAGGACGTCATTTGAGACTTGCAACGACTAGGCTCCGAGTGCCTGAGCAGGGGCACAATCAAGTCGTGATCCCCGCTAAAGATCAACTGCAGAACGTGATACAAGTGCTCAGATGACGGCACGTACAGATCGCCCATTAGTGGGATAGGGGCCCTAAAAAAGTTTCCCAACGGACTATCTCCGGAGAAGAATAGATACGTGTGGTAGTCGCCAATCGATATCGTACCCACGCCTGCGTGCACGTCCGGTCTTCCCAAACCGGGACTCCCATCCAGTGCCAGCAGTCGGAGGATATACAACCGAAAGTCGAGCCAACGACCTAAAGACGTGTTCAGCACGGGTTGCAAGACAAGGTCGGAGGGTCTCTTAACAGTCGCGCACACGATCTTCGCGCGCAACAAGAAGGCCGTAAACTCGTCCTGAGTCTCATCAAGCATCGCCCGTAGCTGGTCCGGGTTTGCCTGCCTAAGTCGGTCTTGCCACCTGACCCAAGTTCGTGGCGCTTCGGGGAAACGCACGCAGTATGCCGCCCACTGTTCGTTTGACAGCACCAACACGTGTAGGAGTTCCCGCTGTTTGCGCCAAAACGACAACCAATTCAAGATGCACCTAGTCAGTGACACGTTCGTACCGCCGCCGAAATAGCGGTGCCCTATTGGCAAAGTAGGCAGTACTTCTTCCGAATCGGCGAAGACGTTGGGCGGCACAGGTACTTCCAAGGTCAAGGGCGGTTTGTCGCTGAAACTGTCAAGAAAGAAGGGCAAGGCGCGTCCCGCATTAGAGGTGTACCGAGACTCGTCCAAGCTGAGGCTCATAAGCATCTCAGCATAAAGGGGGCGGAGTGGGAGGGGCACGCTTTCGACGTGTAACCTCTCCCAACCGGGTGCGTACGTTTGCTCCGGCTGGAGCCACTCGCTCATGGCCCTCCTCAACGGATGTCGCGGGGACCAGTCAGGGTTATAATGCCCTCTAGCCCTCGCGACGGCCACTAAGCGCGCGCGTTCAGCCGGCCCAAACGCATTTGTCAACCAGTGATTCGACTCGGCCTCCCCTGACGCCGCAGGTGGGAGCCCTGCATTCCGCACTAACTGCAGTTGTTTAGTCTCCAAGTGGAAGAACGGTCGGACGTCTTCCCCTTGCATCGTCGCCGCGTAATATTGGCGAAAGATGGCAAACAACTGCGCGATCTGCCCTTGAAGCAGGTCATCCCAGTACTGCGTCATGGGTAGCCAGGCCTCCCGGCGCCAGACATCAATCATGCGGCTCTCAATAGGGAGCTCGCAGTAGAAATACGGGGTGCTGTTCATAATACCCAGAATCAATCCCGTTTCGAGCGTCATGTACTGGACATTTTGCTCGCGGAAAAACCGCCGGCCCTGCTCGTGAGTGTGAAAACTATTCACGGCCGGGTTAACCGGGGCCACTTGGACATCACCGTCTGGCTGAATAAGTGCAGCCGGTGGCACGTAGGCGTCGCGGAGTGGGATCGGTCCAAAACCGTCAAAGGGGTCGTCTCCCAGTTCCGGCACCAAATACGCTGCCGGTTCTAAGGGATCAACCAAGCCAAACGACGACCACACCGCTGTTTTAGAAAAACCCAGCGCGTCCAGTCTCTCTTTGTTCCCTGAGTCGTCGTGACCAAGCAACGCCCTCGCCACAGCGCGAATTCTGTCATCGGTTGCGCTTTCAAACACTTCTTTAGCGAGCTGGTTTCGCACCGGTTGAAGAGGTACGATGCGGAGTCTGTAGGTGCCCTCGGCCCGGTTCGCTGCCTCCACTTCTTGGAGCCAGTTCTCCGGGACGTGGTCAGCCGAGACACCCGCATCGGACTGCTCCCCGTCGGCCGCGACCTCCATTGGGACTGCAATTTCCAGCTGTCCCACCACGCTAGGGGCGGCCGAGGACATCCCTTCGTCTGCCGACTCGTCAGGGTTCAAAATGCGCCGGCGGGGGTCATCGGGAACTGGCAAGGCACGAGGCTCTACCAGGCCGACATCCCACGTGCGCACGCCAGAAGCTAGCTGGGTGAAGGGGCGCTTGTGCGGGTCGAAAAAGAAATTGACCAGGCGGTTAGGCGCCGACCTATATTGCGCCCCCTGGAATCCCGCGACGTCCTCCACGGGGCGTCCGTCGTCGAAGCACCCGTGGAACTTGTAGTTCTTAGTCAGCCAAGTGTGGACGGGGTTGCCTTCAGGGGTCCCACTCGTGCGGACTTCCTCGATTGGGTCTGCAGAGGGGTCCTGACCGTCGGCCCGTCGCATGAGGGAATGCTCCGCATTATGGATAACATCAAATCGTGAAGACTCCTGCGGCTCCGGCGGAGCAATTTGGCTCCTCACAGAGTGCAACACCTGCAGAATCTGATTGAACGAAAGCGCTGGTTGTGTGCGAGCTAGCTGGTAGGGCAAGGAGGCACCAAATTGGACACGCCCCTGGGGCTCACAAGCGGGTGCCCCTAGCAACACCGCGAAGTACTGCTCGCGCAGCTCGTACGCCAGCTGTTGGCCGGCTATGATCCTATTGAGGGTCGACTTGGCCGGAATACCGGGGGGTAGCGGGCGTTCGCTGTAGGGCTGAAAAATACGCATGTTCCGTTCGATCGCGCGGGATGTCCACTCACGCGGGCACCAGCCGCAGATGATGTGCACCGCCAGTCGGCTCGTTTCATCATAAAAATAACAGAATGGCGAGGCGAGCGGCGTTGCGCCAATGTCCGCCGGCTGTTCCGGCCGCGCAAGGCGTGTTCCCACCAGACCGACATGCATGATCACGGCGTGGAAGTAGTTTAGCGCCTCAACTTCGTCCAGCCGCGCCCCTTGGACTTGCAGGTCAAACAGGGCTTTCTCAAGGGGGCACATGTCGGCGGCCAGCGTGGGCAGTAGTTTGCCAACTGGGGGCGTTGCCCACCCATAGTAGATCCCGTTCAGTTGACACACCAGCACCCACGTCTTCCACTCGACAGTGTCCGCCTGAGGCGGCTCGCCATTATAGGCTGCGATGTCGCCATAATTCCGGCTGACACGAGCGGTGTCCGCCTCGGGCAAATTCGCCTCGTCGAGAATGTGCGTCTCGATCAAGTCGGTGCAGCGGCCGCGCGGGAAAACGCAGCGCACTTGCCCGAATTCAATGTCATGCACAAACCAATCGTTGCCCACCACCACGACTACAGCGCACTGACAATGCAGAGCGGTCTGGGTGCCCTGGCCGTAAACACCAAAAGCGTTCGGAGGCGTGCTGTTTTCTGAATATAGCAACACGGTCGGAATGCCATAATGTATCGCCAGAGTGCTGAGCCAGCACCGTCGAGGCACCTCGGCTCTACCCGTGACGACATCCAGCCACTCCACATTTGCCATTGCGCACGCCGTGGCTAACAGGCGGGCCGGAAAGTCTGCGGACGGAGCGTGCGTTTGTCGCAGAATGTGCATGCAAGCGAGTAGCGGCGAAAGTGTACCGGCGCACAGCGGCATCAAATAGAACACCCCTTCCGAGGCGGCAACTGTGTCCCAAGCGCCGCGGCCGTGGTTCAAAAACGACCACGACCTGCTATTCAAAGTTCGCAGGGGCGGCACTCCAACGTGCATTCGTCCAAAGTCCGACCGCGGACTAGCCCAGGGAACGGTGGGCACTTGCCAACGCAAAAGGGGGTGGGTGCTCGCGTTGTGGATACTAGCCATCGGCACTGGCCCGCATGATTTGGTCCTTGCTGAAAAGTCCAACACGGTCGCTAACGGGGTGGTGTCATAGAGCCTACCCTCACCTACCGCTTCAAGGCGACCGCGAACGTCGCCATACACCGCCGCGTGATCTATACGCGGTAACCCACGAAGCTGGTGATTCGGCAAATCCTCATCGAACTCCAACTCCGGCTCATCATAGCGGTAAGGGGCGGGGCCTTGCCACAGTAAAAACGTGGCGCGCGCGTATGCGTCGGCCGGCAGCAGTGGGTGTGGTTGTGGCTTATACGCGATGTCTGGGTGTTGTTGAAAGCGCGCGTAATTCATCCACTCCAAAAAGCAGTGCGTATAACTTAGGAGCGCGGGCGATAGCGGCGACGCTAACTTCCACCGAAGCGCGCTCATGGGGGCGTCGGTCGACCCGAAAACGCGATCCTGCTCCAAATCCAACGCCACCACCAAAGTAGGGGGGCCACCATCAGTCGGGGTCACCGATCTGGCTATTTTCAATTCGCCCCACAGGGCGCGGATGTGCACGCTCATCATAGTTCCCATAGAAGGCTCATCGCTTCTAATCAGCATTAAAAGGAACCAGTTGACATACTGAAAAATTTGCGGGAGGAGCACAATCAACATTTTTGGGGTCGCCCGGCTCCCCGCGGCCAAATAACTTGCCAACATGGAGGTCAATACGCACGGCACAATTTCGCGTAAGCGCTGCAAAATGCGGACTGCCGCGTCAGAAAAACTCCAGACATCCCTTAGCTCCTGCAACCACCTGCACCACTGAGGGCCAGTTGTGGGCATCCCACCACGCTGGGCCCAAGTCCACGTCGTCAGTGACCTATCTGTCAACAGTCGGTACAGAACTCTCCCCAGGTAAGTTATGACCAGATCCTCCAGCCAGTTCAGGTGAAGATCCGAAGGCGCCGGTCGCTGATTACGTTCGCAAAAGGCGTTCGACGACCGGCGCAACTGTTTCGGCGGGTGTCTGTGAGAGAGTCTGTGCCCGACTACATCCAGTTGGTGTGTCGGCATGAACCCGGTACCCCCATCGTCGCTAATCGAACGGAAGTGGTCGACCGCCTCAATGGGCCGGGCCACCGGGGATCGAATGGAATTCCAGCATGCGAAAATAAACAGGTCCAAAATTGTTTGCGCGCGATACCCTTGGATCTCCAAGATAGCCGGGAGGTCCCTAGGGGCGGGGCTCGAAGCGCTTGCGAACCAAGCGTCGTTCACCTGGACCTCCACGGTATCGATTGGGGTGTGTTTCGAACCAATGGGGCATTTGAGTGTCTGTCCGGAAAATAGTTGCCACGCGGCGGCAACGAGCACTTCAACTGAAATGTCGGTACAATCGTCTTTATGCTCCACGCGAAGTTCATCGGTGGTCAACAACAATTTTTCTAACACCGGAATACAGCTCAACCACTGTGTGGTGGTTGTGGTGGTTCCGGTGGTGTTACAAGGAGGGGGCGGTGTACCGGACATTCCAATCAAGGTTTCCCGCTCCGCCTCGGACGCGTACAACCGGACAGCCCGGGGGTCACCCCACGCAAACAACAATTTCCCACCCAAAGGGGTCCAATTATTCGTGGTGGAGCGCAACAAGGCGATCGGAACATGAACCACGACGCGGTTCGGAAAACACAATGACACCAAAAACGGATTTTTATCGCGACTGTCACGGGGCCTCTTATAGCCAAGCGAAATTGAAATAGCTTTGGGCTGGTCCTGTCCCACTGTGGGCAAATAATCACCCAGGTTCTCCAGTTGTCTGGCATTCTGAATGAAAACTTGCACGATGGGATCGCCAGGATGACACGCCCAAATCTGTTTGAATTTCCGCACAAACACGGAACGCGTATGCATCCAACCATCAAAAGGGTCCTCCGGTGTGTAATCCAAGAGGCTCCGGAATCCGAACCGCTGTCTACCCGGTTCATTTACGGGGTACAGAAACATTTCCGGTATAAGGGTCGCGACTGCCGCCACGACCTCCCTTTTGGCGCTTCTGATGGTTGACGCATGGTTCCGCACGGCGGTCAACATCTGCTCGGCTAATTGGCGCCCCGTCACGTCCACGTCAGCTAAACGCCAGTCATTGCTGCGCCGCGGTGTCACAAACAATTTCGGAGGCAAACCCCTAGCGGCACTAAAGGTCAGCACTTCACAGAGGCGGTTTGGCACGTCGCTAAGAGTGGGCAAATTGCAGGTCCGGAGGAACGCATTGGCGTCTTTAAGCAGGGCCTGGTCTAGTAACCGGTGGTTGCCACTGTTCAATGTCTCTTCGAACGCCGTCGGTGAAAAGTTGGCGATATGATCCCCCAACTCGAACACCGTCGACGACACGCTTACCGAGTCGGGACTATCCAACGTGCTCAGACTGCGGCGAATTACGCCGTCTCTGTGAAGTACGTCCCACAACACACCGTCGTCGTTATATACAGGAGTAGAAGCGTGCGCTTGTGCCATTATAACGCGCCCTCAAAACAAAACGAGTTTTCTACCGGGATCAAAACTTTCAACAAAAGTTTACAACATTAAAACTCACGCGAAAAAAACGGAACGTGCAGAAGAATTAAATTTCAACAAAAACACATAACAATTATAATCACACCACGACTTCCAGGGGCACACAACCAGTGGTCCCAACCTGACCGGAGCACGGCGAAAAACGAGCCGCGCGTCGATCGCAAACGTGCGCGCGTTGCACGATCGAGAAGACACTGCGGTGTTCAAAACTGATGGTTCACGCTATTCCCACTACCGGCTACATCGCACTGAATTATTGCACGGCAACAGTAAATAAGTCACCTTAACAACAGAACTGGAGGCAGCGAAATGGAAGGCGCTCAGCGAGCCACTGCCGACACAATCTGTGATCAAAGGGCTAACATCAGTACACCTCCCAACATGACAGGTCTTCACAAGGGTAATCGCGTCCACTCACCAAAAAGGCAAAAGACAGCGACTAGCACGCCCAAATGGCCACGAAGTACAATAAAGCGGGGGGAAGCTGGTAGCGGGCGAAGTCGCCCTCCGAGAAATACAATTTACGGGCCGGGTGCGGGGCGGGGAAGTTTAGTACCCAAGTCTGTATTGAGAGGGGTTTTTTTTTTTTTTTGTCAAAATTTGTATGCAACAAAAAGGTGCAAAAGTAGCAGGAAGGCAGCGCTTATCTCACTAAGTGCAGCGGGCCAGGGCGCACTACCGCGCTTGGGAAGGTTGTAAATTTAGTAAAAATTTGGGTGTCAGGTTGTCTAACGAGTCCGCGGTGGAGACCTATGGGGCGCGGTCTAGGCGAACAAGGTAATAAGAACGTGGTGGGGCTCGATCAAGACGGAGATGATCTTTTCTCCGTAACGTGGGTGAATATTTTTTTTACCCAGAGCGCAAGCTAGAATCATAATTCACAAGAGACGCAAGAGTGGCTGATAGACCCAATCCCAGGGACGTAGGCTTGGGACTTTAGGGTCATCAGCAACTTATAACGCACGCCCCACATGGCACGTCTTCATACTGTTAAAAGACAAGGTTATAATCACATGCGAGTTGGACAATGGTTAAGAGGACACAATAATCACAGAATAAGTAGGTGGTGTTAATGCACTACCAGCTGGGCGCTTTCAGACAATGAACGGACAGTGGTAAATAATAGCCGTGGGTACGGACAATCAACATGCATGGAGAGTCTCACTCAGACGGCCACTTCTCAAACTGCCGATGACAACGTCTGCCCTCGATGGGCGAGAGACATGAGCAAGCACTTGTCTCTCGCGCATTGAGGACACCGCGGCACCCAAGCGACCTCACAAAAACATGCTCTCACTTTTTGCATCACTACCGTGTTCCCAACAACTTAAGTATACCACTCACACAGCCTAAATGTGAAAGCGACAATCTTTTTAGCTGGGCCTCACGATCTTTTGAGGAGGTGCAACTTTTTCTTTACTCACCCGTAATAGTCTACAAGGTGTCCTATATCACGCAACAGATAACCCACATGAACGAAGTAAGATGTATAAAGGTGCAGTAGCAAGACGTTTCCCGGTGCCTGTGGTCGACACCTAGGACGCGTTACTTCCAACCTGACTATTAAAATTTGTAGTGACATGTCCATACCGGGATGTTAGCAACATGCTCAATGGTTGGGTTATGATGCCAATGGTATCATACAAATCCAAGAGAAGATATCTAATTTTTTTGAAAAACGTTAAGAGGAATTACATAAAGAAGTTGCATAAAAAGATTACGTATAACAATTCCGTGAAAAATTACATAAAAGAAAAATTACATATAAGAAAATTACTACATATAAAAGATTACATACTATACCGGACCTCTGGCATCACACTTCTCCCCCCTTGCGTGGTCTAACCACAGGTTGTTTAAAAACTAAAACGAAACTTAGACAAGAGGGAAACTTAAACTACGGTCTCACCTATATTACTTGTTACTTAAAATTATAACTTCCAGGGTGTCTTATTTTGAATTAGCGCGCACACGATTACCACTTCTGAGTACCATGCCATCATCTGACAGTGGCTTGTCGCCGGGCGTCACACCAGTGTCAGCTTTCTCACCAGAAACATCATGTGTCGGCAGTTCACTCTCCAAGGGGACCTCACGTACCTTGCGCAGTGCGCGACCGGTCCAAATCGCACCAGAAGCTACCGAATCCTTAACCGGAAGCAGCTTATCCAGATTAACACGAATTGCTGCCGCATCGCATTGGTCGATGCGTTTAATTTTGGCTGTCTTCCCTTTTAGCTCTAAAATGCGATAAGGACCGATGTACGGACGGGCAAGTTTATACGCAGGACCAGTCACAACACCTTCTGCTAAGTACCACACACGCTGCCCTACTTCAAAAGTCAGAGGCTTACATTTCTTATCATACTGCACTTTTTGTTGTGCTTGTGCCAAATCGATCAACTCTTTGGCAATTTTCCAAGCCTCACGCGTGTACTGGACAATCCGCTCATGGTATTTTGGATGTTCGTTATACACGAGTTGCGACGTTTCCAAAAACGACGTGTCGCCCGGAAGCGGCATGTCGCGACCTGTTGCCAAAAAGTGCGGAGATTCACCAGTACTCGCATGAGGTATGGCTCTATACCAGTACAGGGCAGGGGCAAGCCACTCATCCCAGTCAGTGGGACGCAGAGTGCACATTTTAGCCAGCATGTCTAACAACGTGCGGTTGAAACGCTCTACTAATGCATTCGCTTGTGGTCGGTACACAGTGGTCTTGCGATGATCTGTCCCCCAAAATTGTGTCAACCCATGTAAAATTGCATTGCAGAATTCCGAACCGTTGTCAGTTACAAGTACTCGTGGGACACCATGATCTGAAACGAATTGCATAAAATGGTACGCCACTGTTTCCGCGTCTTTTAATCGAAGAGCATACGCACAAGGGTATTTCGTAAATGCATCTTGCAGAACCAATACGTACTGAAAACCGTTTTGCGACATGGGCATTTTTAGAACGTCCATATGGATACGGAAAAATGGCTCTGCCACCACTGAAATAGGAGTGAGCGGGTTGAGACGTTTACGACCCTGTCCTGTCCTAGTGGCGCACTCCAGACATTTATCCACAGCACGATGAGCATCCATGGTCAGTGTGAACCACCAAAAGTAAATTCTTAGCCACATAGACAACTTGAGACCAGCTGGGTGTCCCCAGGAATGAAATCTTTCGCAAAGTTCCGAAGTGATTTCTATTGGCACCACCAGACACGCACGACGACTAGCATTTCCCATGAACCACAATACATCATGCGCCACACAAAACCCAGTATAGTTGCGATCTAACCAAGTATTGAAGCGCGCGTGTTTTGTGTATTGCCTAGTGGTCAAAAATAGCTTAATGGACTGAGTATCGGGGTCGTCTTCCTGACCTTTTATAATCCGTTGCCAAAATTTTTGGGTTTCCTCAGCGACGGATTCTAGCGTAGAACCCACGATACCGTCTATCGTGAGACCTGCATCGCGAATTACATCAACATCCTTACCGGTCATGTTAAATCGTTCAATGGGGGTGGACTTAGCTTCGAAGATTGAGGGGGTGTTCGCTTTTGGTGTTCTATCCTGATTAGCTGGGTGAGGTATATTATCCAAGGACTGAATATGGCCTACACCGAGCGGGGGGTGCCATTCGTAGTGAATTTCGTCAGAAATTTTCGTAATCTCAACGGCAGAATATTCAGACAAATCGGGCTCAGGTTGGTTCAACGGGTGCGCTTGCCACTTATCAGTAAAAGTGGACAGGGGGCAGATACCGGCGGGTACCTCTTCGGGGTCGAATTTACCTTGTAAATGATCCTCAGTCCACTTATGGAAATTAACCGACTCGGCAATACGCGACAACGCATCCGCCACACTATTCTCACTACCACGCTTAAAAATGATCTTAGGTTGGTAAGCCATTAAAAACACATACCACTTGTCTAAACGAGGGTTCTCAGAACGGTTTTCCAGTGCCCATGTAAGCGTACGATGATCCGTTACAATAATCACTTCTTGCTGTGTTAAATAATGTTTCCAGTATTTCAACGACCAGACAATAGCTAAACATTCCAATTCCGTGGTATTGTAACGTTTCTCCGCACCTTTTAATGCGCAACTACCATAGGCGACCACGCGATGGCGGCCCGCATCGTCCATTTGACTCAAAACCGCACCCAAGCCACTGCGCGAAGCGTCCGTGTGCAAAATAAATGGGCGACCCTCTTTAGGGTAGGCTAAAATTGGGCCTTCTACTAAACGCTTCTTAAGTTCTTCGAAGGCCGCCTGACATTCGTCATCCCAAGTAGTCTTAGCACCCTGGATCTTTAAATGCAACGGTCGTGTAATAAAGGAAAAGCCCTCAACCCAGCGACGGTAAAAGGAACACATGCCCAGGAATCGACGGATTTCCTTAGTGGTTACTGGGACTGGGTAATTTTGGATAGTGGTGATTTTTGACTGTTGCATTTTGATGCCTTCCCTCGTTAGGACGCAACCCAGAAAGTTAACGCGTTCTTTGAAAAATTCACATTTCTTAATACCGACTTTGAGGGTGTATCGGTCGAAACGAGCAAAGACATCATCCAAAAGTGAGTACATACGTTCCTCAGTTTCGGCACAAACCAAAACGTCGTCCAGATAAAAATGCACACGGTCTGGGTCTAAGCCCGCAAGTACGTTGGCGATGAGCCGGCTAAATGAGGCTGGCGCATTAACTAGGCCAAACGGCATGAATTTATACTGAAACAAACCGACATGGCTAGTGAATGCAGTTTTTGGAATATCCCGAGGGTCAATGCGCATCTGCAAGTAGCCAGACGCTAAATCAAGTGATGAAAAATACTGGGGATGTACAAGTCCAGCCATGTCAATCAGGTCAGCACAGTTTGGCAGTGCAAAACAATCACGCTTAGTCACCAGGTTCACACGACGGTAATCGACGCATAATCGCAGCGCGCCATTTTTCTTACGCACCGGGACAATCGGGGATGCCCAAGGAGACACTGACGGCTCAATTATCCCTAATTTCAGCCACAGCTGCACTTGACGTTCAACTTCCTTACGTAACCCGATAGCTAATCTACGGACTTTCTGTTGGATCGGGGGGGAGTTTCCAGTTTCGATAGGGTGGTAAATTATATCGCCTGTGTCTCCCATATCAAAATCGGACAGCGAAAAGATGTGGTGGCGTTCTAATAGCCAGTCACGCAACACCTGTTGCTTTTCCAAGGGGAGGTGACTAAGTACTCCTTCGTCTAGAATTTTCCCAAGTTGATGCAATCGAGTCTCAGGGGGTGACTGGGCGGTAATTACAGGGTCCTCAGGGGGTTCTACATGCGTGGAAGCCAAGTTGGCTTCACAGAGAGCCTTACACAGAGGTGTCTGCACTGTTTGCCACCACACATCGGCAAATTCAACTGCGAGTTCGTTCATATGGAAGTCATTGGTCGGTTCAACCACTACCTCTTCGGCCCAGCCAAGAGACTGGCAGGCAAATAAGACCATCTCCTTATCCGAATGGTTTGCAAAGGGGACAAAGAGCTCATTCCCGTTCTCTAATGGTAGCAAGGTGTTTTCGAAATTTTCGGAGAAGTGTGCATGTGGGCTGAAAAGAACCGTGGTGAGTATCTCCTGGGGGTCACCTGTCAACTCAGCGGGCACATAAGACACAGAGCGCGGTGGGCATACCCAGTTTTCCGTTGCAACAACCCCAACCGCACCGGTGCCCTTACTTGGCGAAAAATAGGGAACCGGTGACGAAGAGCAAAGCCTATTTACATCTGTTTTCGGGGCCAAATACGGCTCTAAAAGTGATCCTACAGTGTAAATATTGCTAGATTGAACTCGTTCAATTGCTTCTGGGATATTTTCACCTGATTTTGCAATGGCGCCTGTACGTAACCCGGTGTCTACGTAGGGGATTTCCCCTTCATAGAGCAAGCAAGGTTCATCGCCCGGGATGAGATACCGTTTATTGCTGTGCATAACCGGTCGAGTCATACAAGCGCCAGGACAAATAGGTAGGAACCAAAATTTAGCATAATCACCAATACCTATAATGCACTGAGTGCCTTCAAAGGAAATTGCGAAGTTTATGCGTCGTGTTTCCGTACCGATCGAGACTGTCAATTGGATCGAGTACAGTAACGTATGTTTATGTCCTGTATAGCCTTTACAAACAAGGGGTTTTTCCAATTGAAAGATTCGACGGTCTAAACATTTCCCTGAAAGGCTCTCAATTTGCTCTAATAAAGACACGGGAATGGCACTTAATTCTGCGCCAGTATCAGCTAATACTAAATAGGGTCCTACACCTTGGATTACGGCGCGGTGGTAAATACTAGGTGTAATTAAATCGCGCACAGTGTGCTTTGGACGCGTCATTTTGCCACTTTGCAAGCGAGCACCCAATGGTTCGGTTACTACCACTTGTGCGGCATTACATTGGTATTCCATGCGCTTAACACCTAAATCCGGGGAGAGTTGTTCCCAATAGTATTTCCTACGGTCACGACAAGTTTCTCGGCCAGCATCCGAAGTGCTGAGATCTAGGGCGGCAACTACAGACGTGTGTGTCGCGGGGTTGATAGGACGAAACATATTAATAGATGGTGTCCAGGTAGACGTTTGTGTTTGTACTTGCGCACTTTTTGGACTACTCAGTACTACATGCTCCAGGTCATCAGTGCTCGCGATATCACGAATCCCAGGGGCGTAGGCTTGGGACTTTTGCGTGGTTACCGCGAGGGCTGAGGTCTGGTCAGGTTCGCAAGATTGAATGCGAATTTCCGGAATACTTAGGTGTGGAATCGAATCGCAAACATGATCGACCTGGGGAACACCAGTCAAGGTTTTACAGAAGCTTACAGTGGGTCTCCTACCAGTCACTGAGTCACTGAGCGCGCGTGCCGTCCCAGGGACGTAGGCCTGGCACTTTGGCGCGGCGCCCTTTGGCTCAGTGGTAGACGTGTCCACCCACTGCGTAACGCAAACGTCAAAATAACTTATTGGAGTTGAGTCAGAATGGTTATAAAGTTCTGGACAGGAACCCAGAAAGTTTACACGCACGTCGTTCTCCTCTTCGGCTAATGCGTCTGTCTCTGGTGGTACCATATCCGAGTAATCATATTGGTACTGATGCATGGTTTCCGAAGGGTATTCGTTATAATAGCCTTGCAAGTCGTTAGGGTCTGCTACCCCATCAACTAAATCATCTTGCAAATCAGTGTAACCAATTTGATCGTCGGGTATGATATCATACTGTGCGTACAGTTCATTGACATTCTGCGCAGGCGTGTTTTCGGGACACTCACGCGAGAAATGGCCAGGCTTATTGCACTTAAAACACTTAAGTGGCTCACGCGGCGTTTGGGCTGGTGCAGGGCCAGATGAAGTAGGGCCGGTTGCACGACGACCACACTCTTCAGTGGTATGGCCGGACATTTTACATTTGTCGCAAAAATAGCTCTTATAAGCATTGGGAGGCTGTCGACCGGGCTTGTCAATAGCTACCACAGGTGGCCCTACATCAACTGTTGGACGCGGAGCAAAGCGCGGGCCTTGTACGGCAGGAGGTAGACGCATAGGCGGAATATCCCGTTGCGGTCTAAACGGCATGCGCTGTGCATTGAACGGGGGTTGAGCACTAGGCTGCGCTTGTGGCGGAGGGAAAGCAAATCGCGGGTTTTGGCGCATATCCATCGGTGGTCGAAACATTGGCCGTTGGCCAGCTAGCATACCGCCACCCAACTGCTGACGGTTATCGCCCATGCGTGCACTAGACATTTGCTGCCGCAGTTGCGAGAGTTCATCGCGCATGCGCTTAAACTCAGTATCCTTAGCTGAGCGGTCTTGCTCAAGCTTACGGTTTTCCAAGGACTGTTGAGCGACTTTGGCATGCTGGATCAGCTTGTCGAAAGACTCAAGTGCAGCAGAGTTTAACTCCACTAATTGACGCAACTCAGAGTTATGCTGACCCAAAGCGTGCAAAAATCCTTCAATCATACGCAATTCGCGCTCGCTATGATTCACATTTTTCAACTGCGCCGATTCGGTCATCAAACGGCGTCGCACAGTATCAATCGTATCATTGGGTTTCCAGTTCATAAGTGTGATCGCTCGGCATGTAGCTAGCACATGTTTTGCCTGGCCAAAGTGAGCTTTAAGAGCTGACTCCAGTTTCGTAAAAGAGGTCTGGACTTCCTGCGGTTGACCATAACACAGCGTAGCTGCATCATGTTCCAACACAGCGGCCAGAGTCAAAGCCCTTTCTTCGTCAGAGGCGATTTTGCAGATTCTACATTTCGCCGTAAACTGTGCTAGCCACTGGCCGACATCAACAGACGCTTTACCCGAGAACATGGGACAACCAAGCATCTTAAGCTTCTTAATACGCTTAGCCAAATCCTCATCTGAACTAGTTGTGGTACTAGGCGGATCATTTGATACATTTGGTTGCGAAACTTGGGGCTGAGCTCGTGATTGAGCACGCCTTTGGTCTAATAGGGCTCGCATGTTAGCGTTCATAGCCTCCATCTGGTCACGCATATTAGCATATTTTTGGTCCATTTCTGACTTAAGTTGATCTAGAGCCGAAGTGGGTGCTACAGAAGAGCTAGGGTGTGCTGGTGGAACCGAGAGCCTACCGGTGTGCTGGTGTCCCGTATGATATAATCGCTGGGGCGCCTGCACAGCGGCGGGCACAGGGGCTCCACCAGCCGAATCAGGCTGCTGATAACCCTGGTGCGACAACAGAAAGTCGTATTGGTTGTCCCGCGTTCCTACATCATCCGGCTGAATCATATCTACGTTAGCATCATAGCTGCCACTATTCGTTACCCGGACCATCTGTGAGTGAGCGTTTTGAGCGGTAGGCAACTGTAAGCGACGGCGAGAATGCTCGAAGCGATTATTTCGGTCAATTGGAAGCATCGGAGTAGTGTGCACAGGCACCGCCCCGTATCGTCGTGCCAACTTATTGTAGTTAGCCCCAACTTGTGTGTAATCGCGACGGGCATCACTAGCCAACTTATACAAAAAGCGGCCATTAATATGGTACTGTTCGGGTAGCGGATAGGTGTCTGTTATGCCTACCGTTTCACCATGCTTAATAGAGCGATCAAGCGTGTCAACAAGCTTTTGCACAAGGAAGGCGCAGCGCTGAAATGCAGTGAGTAAGCTATCTGGGAACCAGCCATAACGAAACACGAGTTGAAAAATGTATTCAGACTCAAAATACGCGGCGATCATAGGGTGTCAAATTTCCGTTTTCCGTTTTCCGTTTCCGTTTTCCGCAGGCAAATTTTTTCCGTTTTCCGTTCCGTTTTCCGGCTGCTGAAATTTTTTTTCCGTTTTCCGTTCCGTTTTCCGGCAACTTTTTTTTCCGTTTCCGTTTTTCCGGCTCATTTTCCGTTTTCCGGCTAAATTTTCAGTTTTTCCGCCTTTTTTCCGTTTTCCGCCTCAATTTCCAGTTTTTCAGCCTTTTTTTCCATTTTCCGCCTCAATTTCCCATTTTTCCGCCTCATTTTACCTTTTTCTGGCTCAACTTTCTGTTTTCTGATCAGCCAAACTGGTAAAAATTCATGCAGATTGTCAATGTTGTAAAAAAATTTTTGTTTCCAACAAAATTACTGCAAATTTTTTCCACTTCCAGCAAAATTTCAGCAAATTTTATCCATTTTGCGGCAAAATTTCAGCAAGTTTTTCCATTTCTGCGCAAATTTGATTTTTCCGTTTCCGTTTTTCCGGCCCCTTTTTCCGTTTTCCGGCCGCTGAAATTTTTTTTCCGTTTCCGTTTCCGTTTTCCGCCAAGTGCAAATATTTTTCCGTTTTCCGTTCCGTTTTCCGGCCGCTGAAAATTTTTTTCCGTTTCCATTTCCGTTTTCCGTAAAAAATTTTTTTTGACACCCTAGGCGATCAACAACTTAGAATACGCGCGCACGAGATCGGTGTTCCGTGGATCAATGATGGCCCAGGGTGTGTCCATAATACCGACTGTAGGCAGAATACGACCGACCCAAGTGGTTTTGACATCCAGCTCAGCCACTGGGCCAACAGAGAACTCCGGCCCTACAGGTTCTACCCAAGCGTGCATGGATAAGTCAGTCAGTACAATGCGCGGCGGGTCAGTTTGCACTTTGATAGAAGGATCAGGCGGCCACTGATGTGTCGCCAAGCGCCGCATAGGATCGGGGCTCATTAGATGGGCTACTAAGACATTATTCCAGGCGGGGGGTAAAGTTGAAATGCTACGGTTCAACGGGGTAGTATACATTGATGGTTGGTGCGCACTCTGGTGTGGCTCGAGTACTCTCGAAGGTTGTGGTTTGGGTGTCGGAACAGGGGTTTTTCCACGCAACTGGTGTAGCCAGTCTAATCCAAAACCAATATTGTTCAGCAGATTCTGACACACCAACCGACATTTCTGGGGGGTACACCTGTCTGAGACCCGACCGATATGCATTACACAGAGGGCATTGTACTGCGCAAAATCCAAATTCTCTAAGCGGCACAAGAGGTCCCGGGCAGAGTCCAGGGTATTACCAAGATGTGCCAGTAATTCTTTCCTTGTCTTACGAGCAACAGGGCCATTAACTTGGCGCTTAATCTCAGGTAATATATCCGCAAACGCATGGTTGAGGCGAATGCCTTCAGCTATGCACCCATGAAATTGTGCCATAGCGTACCGAGCTGTTTCTGGCAAGGTGCCAAGCAATGGCATGTACGTGCTAAATCCGGTTCGGTGCACATCGAGGTAAACCCAGGCTTCTGTCAAACTACGCAGAGCTGCAGCGCGCACTGTTTGGGATACTCCCTTATTTTCTAGGCCAAAAACACCAGCCGTTGATTTCGACTGAATCTGAGAACGAAGGGTAGTCCAATCCCTTGCTGACTGTGCAGAAACGAGCAAAACGGATTGCACAAACGCAAGTGCACACTGAACGGGGTAGGCGCGTGACTGTGGGCGCGCGGGGCCAGGGTCTGACGCTGCCAGTACTTGCTGGTTCGCTTGTCTCTGAGCCAGCGTGGACACATCCACGGGGGGCTTAGTTAGGGCATTCGCATCAGCACAAAAGTTACTCAGTAGGGACTGTAAATCACCCGCTAGGGAGTCAACCCGGGGTTTCAAGTGAACACTTAGAGTACGGTCAATGGAGTCTTGCAGGGATCCACGGAATGGCAACATTGCCTGTGACCACGTTCGGAGGGTCATCAGGGCCGAGGTAACATTATCCAAAGTGGTTTGCTGGGATGGGTCAGAAGGTGTCACAGTGGCAAGGTCAAACAATAGCTGGTCTAACTTATTTATCTCGGGATCAAGTTCGCTTAGAAGTTTTTCAAAGGGTTGTAACACATCCCCAATGCACTGATCTGAGGGTTTCAGGTGATCCCATAATTTAGTAGGTTCACATGCTTGTTGCAAGGGGGAAATCATAGTATCAATCTCTGATTGGTTATTCGTCAGTAATTCTCGATGTTGTCTTACCAGCCCAGTGAAGGGTTGGGGTTGAGGGCTATTAACGGGGTTAGAAGGTGGTGGTTTCACGGGGGTGCTTAGGTCACAGACAGAGGTGGGGGGTCTGCTAGGAGATTGAATGCTCAAGCAGGGGGAACTAGTAGCGTGAGGGAATTCTTCGTCGGGTCGTCTTAACACTGTATCCCGGGACTCGTTGACATATGACATCCCTGGCTCAGCGGTATATGCTGGGGTGGCCAGGTCAGACATCCGGCCCCGAGAACCCACAGAATCGCCAACATCACTACACGTAACACCGTGGCGGCTAGTACTGGCCCATTGACCGACAGGGCGCGCGCGTTCCCTACCGTCTAGCTCAAAGAAGCTTTGCTGGTTAGGATTGCCGCGGCGGCGAGTAACCACACCCAGGGATGAATTATACTGCAACATATTAATATCCGCGGCGTGAACCATGTAATTATCATTGGCATCTGGCGTCGTGTGTGCTCCACTCAGTGCAGCAGGGTCAGCCATATAATCGTCAATAATTTCGAAAGAATTGAGCGAGTCCTCAATAAACACTGTTTGAAACGATTGGGCTGCGGACAAGGTAGTGGAGCACACATGTTCCAAAGCCACATCCGTGTCACAAGTAGAGTCGTCTAGAGTACTAGGCTGGCTAGCTGCCAAGTCAACACTGTGCTCAAATTGGCCGTGACCCGCAATCCCAGAGACGTCGGTCTGGCATTTTAGTGAGTCGCTGTCAATTGAAGCCTGCGATGACAAGCTCCATTCAGTTGAAAACTCAAAGTCGTCCGAAGACTCTGATACACCATCATCAGCTGGCAAATACGAATACTGGCCAGCTGCCAAATTCACATCATGCTCGAATTGACACTGGTCCACAATCCCAGAGACGTAGGTCTGGCATTTTAGTGAATCACTATCAATTGAAGCACATGGTGGCGAGCTTAGAACAGTTGATTGCTCAGAATCGTCAAAGGACCATGGTGCACCATCGTCAACTGACAAGTATAAATACTGGTAATCAAATGAGTCGTAAGAGTAGTCAGTGGTCACGTATTTTTCACATGATTGACATAGCTCTGGCTCAACGTCAACGGTATCGAAAGTTTTGAATTGAAAATTGACTGACACAGGACATGAAAAAGATTTTGAAAATTTCAAAATTCGCATCAAAAATCGCTGCCAGGGCATGGTGTATCGTAGTCTCTCGAATTTGGAAATTTGACTCTGTTGCAGCATGGATGGGGCAGTATGCCAAGAGATCGAACGGTAATAGGCGCGTGACACACATTTCAAACGTTCGAAACGCTTACGCAAAAGCCAACATTTGTGGTTCCAGTATGTGCACGGTAGCATAGGGCTAAGCTGAAACACTACGCCCTGTACGCGTGGAGGGTGGCTATGTGTGCGGTGTGAAGGGGGGGTAAAAGGGGGGTGCAACACGGTGCCGTGACCCGAGGTGGGACCTCCAATATAATAGTATGGACCCCCGGGTACTACAACCTTGTCTCCAATATAATGATATAACCCCTCCGGTCTTACAACCTTATCATTGTGGGCCAAATAGCAACACCTTGGACAGTGTCCACTTCCGTCAGAACTTTCAACGATGCGCTCATGCAGCTCATCCTGCCTAATTACGCCAAATGTACAGCACCTAACAGGGGACTTAGTTACCTTTTGCACGTGTGGAACGACAAACGATGGCAACATGCCAACATAATGATCGCACAATTCCGACAATTCAACGAGCGACATAATGTCCACTGGACGATCAACAATTGCCCTACAAGCCCTACGCTTGGCGCGTGCGCGGGAATTCTGTCTGCCAAACTTCACCAGCTTGGTGCCTTTCGACCTAGCTACTCCGAAGGACGTAGGCTTCTGAGCTTTTCGGTCTACTTGGTTGCCACAGCTAACAAAGTCCGGTCGCGCAAATTGCAAAAGCCTGCGGCGAATGACGTGCGGCTGTAATTTCCCTCTCTTACCCACCAAATACCAAAGGTTTCTAGGCTGCACAGATTTCTTCAGCCTTTCAGCAGTTCCCTCAAAAACACCACAAATTCCGGGCTCAATAAAAGCTGGCTCCATGACCAAGTGATCAAGCAACCACTGCTGGGAAGCATCACAAATTATCTCGCCATTGGGCAAAACAGAATCAATCACAAAATCATCGGCGCCCTGAACCTTTTCCGCATACGTGGCCCGTCGCTGTATTTGGAACATTTCCGACACGGGTTCAAAACTATCAAAAGCAGGGCCCGGTTCCAAATCATCAACCTCCCAGAAACCTTCAGAACTTGGCGCACTCTCAGAAACAGAAACAAGATTCGCCCACGCTTCAAAAACCGATAATTGAACATCACTCGAATGCAAGCAAATAAAAGCAACTTCCATCATGATTTCACAAATTAGAATTAGAAGTAATTAGATCCACTAGCTGGAATGAGCCAATAGATTAAGTAGAGAATTAGTTGCACCGGAGTAAGCTTGAATTACACTAATTGGATTTCTCAGATAACGTTGCAATTGAAGTTTCCCAAAGTATTTAAATATTTCCAATTTACCTTTCCACTTTCCAGATCAAAATATTAACATAAAAATGACTAAATAACACCCAGGGTCATGAAAGCTAAACCAGACAGGTGAGGATAGCAGTACGGTACACTGGTAAGAGACCACTCAAGTCCAGGTACTTAAGTCCTAGCTTGGCACAGCACCACTATCAAAAGTAATCTACGACGACGTAGCACAACTGTTTGGGCCCTTACGAAAGCCTAGAGCGAGTCAATAGGTGTACAGCCTACTTCAGCTTATACTACGCCTAAAACAAGTCCACAGAGGTCCAGACGTACAGTAAGCATCACAGATGGTGGGTTCTCCCCATACAACACCCTATCTTAGCTATACCGGCAGCTCCGTGTGGCCACTCCTGCCCCTGTGAACCTAAATGTCACCGTGCAGAGGGAAGAGAAGGCCTATGCCAGAGTTAGCAGAGAATGAATAACCAAGGGTAGGCTCATTTCAGCTGGTAAATCACTGACTTAGTAATTAGAATTGGATTGAATAGACTGATGACAATCACTGGATTGGGGCTCTCTTTTATGGGTTTGAAGTGCCCAAAACTGGTTTGCAGCTGGGCGGAGCCAACCAGTCACGAAAGTGCATTCGAAAGTGTACCAAAAATAAGTGACTTCAGTTGAACAGAGCCATGTTACCACAAGGGTTACTTTTTAATGGAACAAGGGGAATGGTGACTTGACATTCAGGAACACCTTTCTTCTGGCACTCAGCCAGCTAAAACCAAACCTGGAACTGTGCCAAACTAGAAGATAAAAATACCTACAGTAACCTACCGAATGTAAACGCACAAACTAACAGCTAAAAATGACTAAACTGAGCGAGACTCTCAAACTAAGCGTGATTCAATTTAAAACATGCCAAGTAAATACACAGCTACTCGAACTGCAAACACAAACAAAAGGGACCAAAAATACAAAACAACCGTGTTTTGCTCAAACGTGAGCTCGTCCAAAACCAGCGTACCAATCGGCCAACGCGAAGCTAAACATGACGTGCAAAAGTGCAAAACACAGAAATACGTGCGGAACACAGAAATAAGTGCGAACATAAAAATACAATCACAAACACATGCAATTATCACAAACTAAGGGGGTTAGGTGGGTAATTAAGTACAAATAAATACAAATACATACTCGATAAATCACAAACCGCGGCACCTACCGCGCACCTACTCCCTAAACCTACTCCTACACCCTACAAAATCACAAAACTCCTCCCTGTGGCAGCAGTGGCTACGGGATATGTGCCAAACTACACACAAAAACTGCCTTTTTGGCATTCTTCCAATTTCCTTTACTAATTTTTAACCTAAGGCACATATCCCTCCAGAAGGGTTGACCCGTCTCCACTCCGAAGGACGTAGGCTTCTGGAGCTATCGGGGCCCTCCCTTCCGGTGGCCACTCCCACCAAGAACTCTGAGCGGCCGAAGTCTGTCGCTCCGCGGACGTTCCCGGCGGCCACGCTGTCGACGCTCGCGGGGACTGGGTAGGGGGGTGAATTTACAAGTTTCGGGTGATAAACTGTCGCCCAAATACGGCGACAGTGCTTAACCCCCCTCGAAAATACACTAGGTGCCGTTTTCAGAGAGTTGGCACTCGGCCAAAAGCGGCCGATCCGACACTCTACAAAAATGCCCAAAATCACCCAAAATCCCCCTCTCCCGGGTTCCGGCGGTCGGCGGTCGTTGAATGGCGGCGGCGCGGCGCTGTCGCGGCCGTCGAAGTCGTTTGCCGGCGCTCGTTCGGTCGCCATCCTCGGGGAAACACAGTTTTTACTCGGCGCTGCTTTTCTTTTTAATGAAAGCGCCGTAAATCTCGTAAAAGTTAGGTTCCATTCCCGGGGATGCCGAATGATGTCACCCGGGTCTTTTCATGACTAAATGTAGGTGACTAGGCGCTGTCGCTAATCAGAATTAGCGACAAAACGCCGTCGACGTCGCATACACACGTAATTAGCGCCAAACACAATCCCAGAGGCGTAGGTCTGGCACTTCAGTGGCTTGGCGCCAATTACCGTGACTGGCGTCGACTGCGCCCTAAGTTTCCTATAAGTTAGGTTCCGTATGGGACAGCGTCGTGATGACGTCACTTAGGTCTAAAGATGGCCCGTATGGCATTTCCGGCGGCTAACGCGCCATAATTAGGGCCTGTATGCGTTAATTGGCGCTGGGTCACCGTCCCAGAGACATAGGTCTGGCACTTTGGTGGCCCGCCGTCAGTTCTCGCATTACATATAATATTCAGGTAATTTGCTTCCATGTACCTCCACAGTGTGTAACATCACTCCCAAAGTAACAACATTCTTTTATAACATTGTTTGATCACTATTCCGTGCGAAACTTCACTTAAAGTCATGAACATTCGACTATAAGACGATATACGAACATGTTGACAAAAAAATGGACATTTTTGACACAAATCACCACTTATAATGCTATCCCATGGCTCCACAGTAGTGATGGAATGGCGCCATGGCGCTGGCGCCATTTGAGGGCGCCAAAGGGCGCCGCGCCATGGCGCCATTGGCGCTTGGCGCCCTTTTTCTGTGGCGCCCTTGGCGCCTGGCGCCCACATTCTGAAAGGCGCCATGGCGCCCTTGGCGCTTGGCGCCCTTTTTCCGTGGCGCCCTTGGCGCCTGGCGCCCTGCTTTAGAAGGGCGCCAAAAAGGCGCCAGCAGGGTTTCACGGTGAGTGCTGTGTAAACGAACAAAATGAAAAACGCATCCGTGGATGATCTAAATTCGCCAGAAAAATGGACGGAGTGGTGTGAGTGGGTGGAAATCTTTTGTCCAACGGTTCATCAGATCTGTCTGACGGATCAGAAGACAAGAATGATGGACCGTCTAACTTGCAAAATCATAAATAAACGGATTTAAATCATTGCAATTAGGAAACATTGTTTGGAAGGGTCTATTTGTAATGAATGGATTGTTGTCAAATGACAATTTCCATTGCGTTTGAATTCGTCATGTGGATTTTATTCAAAATTTTTTTGTTGCTAGCCTTGTTTTTGTTCATTAGGTACATCCTGGAGAACGCAAATCAAGAAGTGAATGCGCGTACAATGGTGCTGTAGAAACATTTTTAGCACACGCATGGTGTTGTAGGCACTTTTTTATCCTGGCGCCCTTGGCGCCTGGCGCCCTATTTTCCAAATGGCGCCATGGCGCCCTTGGCGCTTGGTGCCCTCTTTCCGTGGCGCCCCTGGCGCCTGGCGCCCACTTTCTGAATGGCGCCCTTGGCGCCTGGCGCCCTTTTTCTGTGGCGCCCTTGGCGCTTGGCGCCCACTTTCCGAATGGCGCCATGGCGCCCTTGGCGCCTGGCGCCATTTTTTCTGGCGCTTTTCCATCACTACTCCACAGCCATTATATGGTCATATATAACATCTACATCACAGAGTATTGCCACTTGTCTGATATACCTATATATGTTAACCCAGAGCCATATCTTGGAGCTATAAAAAAACCCGTTTAAAAAAACGTTTTTTTTCAACCCTAGTTATAACACTACTTGTATTAAATCTAACTGATTTCAAATTCGCAGCTGCGACATATAAGGGACCCAGTGAAGGAGGACGATCTGGCCGTGATGGTGTTCGACTTGTTGCAGATCGTCTCCGCCTCTTTCCTCGCTTTCAGCCACGGCTCGAACGACACCGCGTATGTCATTTTGTACCCCCGTCGCTTCTTATCTAGCTAATTACAGTCGTTTAGATGCCGGAATTTTTGAACAACGTAAATGTGAGATGTTTCATCCCAATTCTGAGTATCGAAAACATAAGCTGTGTGTCCGAAAATTGTTTTATTCGATTGATAGCAATTCGGTTGGGCCGTTGGCGGGCTTGTATTTGCAGTACGAGCTGGGCCGGGCGGACGCCGATCTCGCCCCCGACGACTACAGCCTGGAATTGGTCAGCTATTTTTTGTTTATGCATGTGTGCATATGTACGGTATATCTTCGAATAAGACCCCACCGTCGAATAACTTCTCCCCTTAACCCCCCCCCCCCTCGAACTCCTCCCACTTGAATAACTCCCCCCCAAAGAGTGATGAAAGAATAACTCCCCTGGGGTCTTATTCGAGAATATACGGTACGTTTGTTTCAGTTGTGTGTGATAAGTTTCCGTGTCACCTGTATGGCCGGTTGACTATGCGCTGACTAATGCTTAGTTCGTGGGGTGATAGTATTCAAGCGATTATTTCCTCGCTTGAAGATGGGCACTGAAAATTGAAATAGGACATAAACGTGGCGTGCATACGGTCCATTGTTATGTTGCGGTTGCATATTTGCAAATGTAGCTGCCGTCGCTCGAATTTCTAATGTGAACGAAAATTCGCGAATTGCTACGCTGCTGTTTTCGCTTTTCGTTTTCGCAGTTTTCGCCAATTTCTGCATGACGTGCAGATAATCATTTACGGTGCGGTCTGCATGTTGGTGGGACTGTATGTTTTGGGACACAAAGTCATTGAGACCATTGGAAAAGACATCACCGACGTAAATGCAGCAAGGTAGATTTTTTAACATCCTGTATACTGAGTTTGTTTTGGATCGCCGCCAAAAAATTCACAGTGGCTTCTCCATGACACTGGGCACCGCGTTTACTGTGCTCGTCGCTTCCAAGATCGGCATTCCAGTGAGTGGATTATAAAAATTGTTTTTGTGTTTTTTTGGCGATCTGAGCGCTATGAAATTCGTGCAGGTGAGCACAACGCATTGCATGGTCGGTGCCGTGGTTTTTGTGGGCATCGCGCGCAGCGACACTGGCGGCGTTCATTGGGGCCTTTTTCGGTGGGGTTCTTGCGTCATTTGGCTCATACTGTAGCCGCTAGGCGTCACTTCACCCCAATACCCTCTATCAGGAACATAGCGTTTGCGTGGTTGGTCACGACGCCTGTTGCTGGGCTCGTCTCTGCACTTGTCACTTGGATTTTCACACTGTTTTGATTTTGAGTGATGATTGTTATTTAGGTGTGATCGCTGAGAACCCGTGCTTTTGAGATGTGTGTGCTTTTGAATGTATTATTATGCGTACTGGAGTCATGGATTGTGTGGATGGTGGTCATATTTTTAGTGCTCGCATCTGTTTGCTTCGTAAAAATGCGGAAAAGTTTAAATTTTTCGTCAAGAAACTCCCTCAGCTTGCTTAGGGTTGGTTGAGCATTTGATCATTTTAAACTGCACTTTTTTGAAGATTATTTTATACAAAATTCTACTTATTGTCCTAGTGGTGTGTAAATGAAATTTCGAGATTTATCAGGCGAAAGCCGTTGTACGGTCATGTATGTTGTGGTGATGTAATCACAGTAGAGTCATGGAATCTACCTAGGCTATAGAATGTATAAGTGAGTCATAATCATTTGAAATAGTCTTTAACTGGCTAAGGCAGCTTTGCAGCAAAGTTTAATGCATTATAAGTGATTTTGTGATTGCATCTGCTTTGCGTGAATTGGGTTTGGTTTTTCGCGTGACCTTATTCATCAAAATATGGCATCATTCATCGCATAGCTATCTGTCCGTCCAGTTTAGTGTTTACCAGTATGCCATGGCATTTTTCCAGCAAAAAGAATATCTCCCTATGGTCAAGTGCTCGAAAAGTTTGGCTGGCTCTTTATTCGAAAAAGATATTACAAACGACATCGATAGATTGCACAACAATTGCCGTGAGAAAATGAAATATAAATAGGTACGAACACATGTGATCAAGTGAATTTTTTTCAGTATAATAATGAAACAAATACAGCTCAGTCTCACTTTCTACAGAACTGCTGAAAAGCGTTTTGTGAAAAAGCAACAGTTCAGCACTAGCATGATTCTGATTACACGCAGTGATAAAATATAGACATCGCGGACAGCTAACATTGATGATTGCTCGAAGCTGGTGCCATTCACATTTGCTGCCTGAGCAATTCAATTGGGTAGTGAGTAGTGATGGACAAGCGCCAGAAAAAAGGGCGCCATGGTGCCATTCGGAAACCGGGCACCAAGCGCCAAGGGCGCCACAGAAAACAAGGGGCCAGGTGACATGGCGCCAGGATGTAGTCAACAAAAACTAGACTAGCAAAGCAACAATGTTTGATGCATAAAATCATAGTCACACATGACATTCAATACAAATACAAATTCAAATTGTCGTTCAACAAAACTTCAAATAGATTTTTTCTTGAAATCGATGGAAACGAAATTGGGACGAATTCGTTTATTTGAATCCGTTGATTCACCAGTTTGCAATTCAATCGTTCAGCATTCTCAGCATTTCCATATATACTCTCACCCCTTCGTCCATTTTTCCGGTCAATTTAGATTATCCACGGACGCACCGCCCTTTTAGGACAGAGCGCCAGGCGCCAAGGGCGCCACGAAAAAGGGCGCCATGGCTCCTTTCAGAATATGGGCGCAACAGCAAAAGGGCGCCAATGGCGCCATAGCGTGGCGCCCTCAGATGGCGCCAGCGCCATGGCGCCATTCCACATCACTAACAGTTAGTGAACTCGTGATCGGCGCTTCGACAACCAGAAAGACATCGTCATAATTAGGGTTGTGACGATATATACGTTATCGAATGTCGGATATCGACTACCGTATTACCTCGAAATACCCCCATGGGGGTTTATTATTTCGCCAGCAAAATTTGAGGGGGGGTTAATTCGAGGGGGGGTCTTATTATTTCGTCAGAAATTTTCGTAAGTATCGTAGTAACTAGTAGGCATTTGCATGCCCAAAACAGGTAATAAATGTGTCCAAACAAGATATATTTAGTAGATTAGCTACACAAACATGTCCATGTGTAGCTGCAATACAAATAAACAGTAATATACATCATGTACATTGCATACATGACGTATTTATTATGTACATGACGTACATCATTCCGAAGGGGGGGTATTTCGAGGGGGGGGTTTATTATTTCCCCAGCCCATTTTGAGGGGGGGTTAATTCGAGGGGGGGGTTAATTCAAGGGGGGGGGGATAATTCGAGGTAATACGGTATTTTTCATATCGAATATCGAGGGTCCATATCGTGTCGATATCGAATAGTGATTTTCAGAAAAAAATATCGAATATCGATATCGTAAAGTCATATCGTCCCAACCTATAGTCATAACTATGGTAATATTAGCAGCGTATAATTACAAAAAAATTCTATCAGGCGGTACAGAGTTTCTTTCGCTAATTAGTTCTGGCCCCAATAGTTTGTCTAAATGTGCTCCAAAACATTTGTGACAACATCAATTGTCTTGAAGTAACACTTTTTATAAAAAAATTGGATAGCAATTACGGTTGACAATGACAGTATACTCCATTCGGCCAAACCATCGATTGTGAAAAAACGGACTATTGGTGGCCCACACGCTAGTTGACACACGTGTGTCAACTGGTCTTAGTCAACTCAGATTTCGGCTTCACGTGTCGCAGAGCGATCGCCAAATGCACACGCGACAATGTTGAACATTAAATATTATGGCAAGTGCATTGGAAAATCGCTCTGCGACCAGTGAAGCCGAAATCTGAGTTGACACAGACCAGGCGCCACACATGTGTGAACTAGTGTGTTAGCCGCCATTGAGTTATCAGTATTGCAAATGATGTCAACAACTATGGTGTCAACAAATTTTTTTTACGGAAAACGGAAACGGAAAATTTTTTGCACTTGCCGGAAAACGGAAAAAAAATTTGCCTGCGGAAAGCGGAAAATGGTACGAATTTTGCCTGCGGAAAAGCGGAACGGAAATTTTTTTGCACTTGCCGGAAAACGGAAACGGAAAATGTTTTGCACTTGCCGGAAAACGATGGAAAACGGAAAAAAATTGCCTGCGGAAACGGAATATGGAAAACGGAATACGGAAATTTGATACCCTACAAATGACTTACCTATTTGAATTTGGTGCGACGGAAAACACAAGATACTGCACTTGCCATTTTCTTTGAGACAGAATATCCATAATAAAAAGATAAATATGGATTCTCAATATTTGATATCGAAAAATCGTAGATATTCAATATTCCATCATAATTTTAGCCTCGATGTTTACGCGCAGCGCAGGGTATGACCACTAGGTTTGGACGGCGTTTTATGATGGTTGCCATTTCGTAATTTTTTATCAAATGATAACATTGATGTCAGAAATTTTGAAACAACATTGAACGTCAACGTCAAAAACACATTGTATATCGTACATAGAGCGCTTTTACCTCCCGGATATCGACATCTGAGGTTTTTAAAAACATCGAATAAATATCACATAAATACATATAAATATTTACCTAGAATCATTGACCGCAGTAGTAGGCTTAACAATATGTTAAAGGGGCACGTGTGCGAAGAACTTTCAAACGGTAGAATGTTAACCATGTCAATAGAGAGCGTGAATTTCGACTGTACTATTTTATCAACAAGTTGGGGCCAGTCCCGCAAGTTGACAAGTACTTTACTCTTGACTGTTGAATTGACTCTTGTCTTGACTTTGTTCTAACCTTTTAACTTGACTGTTAACTTTGCCACTTGTGAAACCAGCACCAGAGTCAAGTTGAAAGTCAAGAGCAACGTCAAGAGTAAAGTAAAGAGTCATGAGTAAAGAACTTGTCAACTTGCGGGACTGGCCCCAGGTATCATCACGGACAGGGCATATTCGACAGGATAATTTCATGTTTCAAAATTGTTTTGCATTTCGAATTGTACATACTAGATAGTTAACACAAGCTCGCACAGAGACCATAAGTGCCACAATAGTTATAACAACGGCGAGCGATGCAACTGATATAGTCGATTAAATAAATCTATTCAGAACAATTTCAATTGATTGGTTATGGTAAAAATATTAAATATCTTGAGTATTGTAAATATGCGGTAAGCAAGCCCCAAATTTAATTGGGAAGTGATGCTCGGATGGCATGTAACGACGGGTCAAGAATATCCACTATATAAATTTTGGGACAGGCATACTTTTTGTTCAATAATTTCACTGAGGAATGTTGCCATGCACAAAAAATGCATACATATTTACGTAAAAATGTCATTTTACCACACTTTGCATTTGTTCTCAGGATTCATGCCAGAACCGACCTTGCAGTTGTACGCCTCTGCAAACTCTTCTGAGTTTGAAAGAGGACCTTTTACTCTGCAAAAAATAGGTTTCTATTATTGCAAACTGTTGTTAATATGTACGTCAAGTTGGTGTCATATCCCTTTGAGGTGTGATTTACTCAACTGCTTCCGCCTCTCCAGATTTTGTCGTCATAAATATACCCCCATAGCTGGAGTAGCGTCGCGCACAAAAAGAATTATTTTGGTGTTGAACTTGAGTTGTACGCAGTTTACATTAATAAATACATGTATCAACCCCTATAAAGTGACAACGCTGGAATTAACGGCTCACTCATTCATAAACATGTCAGCTATGTACATATGTCCTATACAGTTAGGTATTTAAATGAGTAGTTCTATGGACTGAAAAGTTTCATACTCACACTCTAGATATCCTTTGACTAGTTTTTCGTGTCCTATACTTAGTAATTGTTACAATCCTATTTTTTCTTCCTACCCATTGATGAAAGCTTTTTTCTCCATATTTGTTTCTATGGTTTGAGTAAAACTGACCGTATCAACCCTGGGCAATGTTCTGACGTCCTTATTTTTCGGACAGCTTCTTTGTCGTTCATGTGACCACACCATATCTAAAAGTAAATGTGAAATAAAAGTAAATTTTGCAGATTGGGCACAATGAAATCATTTTATGCATATAAATACTTGGTGAAATACCTGCGCATAATTCAAAAAGAATAGCTGATCATGTGTCAGGTTCAGCCCAGGTATCAGCTGGACTGGTGGAGATATCGACTTTTTCCTCTTATATGCCTGAATGTTTTTAAAGTATGCTCTCCTATTCGTTTAGCATATGAACTTAACATTTGGATGCAGAATCTTTGTGCATATCAACTTACCAGATATGCATGTTTCAAGCCTCCATTATCGGCTATATTTTCACCATTTGTCTTCTTCCCATTTATCTGTGAACAAAATTTGAATTTTGGGATGCATAAAATCAGCGTGAATACTTACCTTAATCAATTTAACTTACTGTCATATTAACTTGATCAAACAAGTAATCTGAATACTGGTCCTCTATACATTTGGCTTTTTCCTTGAAGCGCATGATTGTTTCAGCATCCCACCACTCTCTCACATTACCCAGCTTATCATACAGCCTTCCTTTGTTGCATTTTGATTTTTTTTTGTGTTACTTTTTTTACATTTCGCAAGCATTTTACCCTCATTCATATTTAGACTAACCTCTATCATCAAATCCATGTATTATTTCATGCCCTATAACAACTCCAATTCCTCCAAAATTCATTGAATCCGGATAATTCATATCATAAAACACAGGTTGTAAAATGCCAGCAGGAAATACTGAATAGGTTTGACGCACTTTGTGGTAACATTCCGTGAAAAGGTAATGCATATTGAAGAAAAAGTTTACTCACAAATTTCATTTGTGTTTGGTGAATAGAAAGCGTTGACCACAGCAGCACCAGTAACCCATCTGTATTTGGAAAATAATTGAATATAAAAAATACTTCCTATACCTAGATTTTACAATTTGCCATAGAAATATCATTGCCTATGTAGAATCTTACTTTGATCTGTCCACTTCCTCATTCAATTTCACTAGAAAGTCATGTTGTTGCTGCTCTAGAAAGTTAAACTTTGTCTGCAGGTAATTATTCTCTAATACAGAGTAATTCTCATAGAGCTTGTCAACATCAGCTGGCTCTAGCACAACATCTGGAAATCCAATCTTCTGAGACATTGCATCAATCTGAAAAGCATATGCAAATTGTTGTGCTTTAGTAAATACATGTCTCCATTAGCAAAAGCAATTTCTTCAGACTTTATATAGAGTTTATGTCAGAGTTGTTAAAAGTAATGAACTTTTCAAAGTAAACCTAAAGTAAAGTTGTTTTTACTCACCCCCCAGTACAGAAAGCATAAAGTTTTTTTTTACTTTTACACTGCATAAAAGGTCAATAAGATACTTTTCATGAGCACATAAAAGTGGGTATTTTTTCTCACAGAAATCTAAAAGTAAGTATTTATTCAATTTATACTCTGGAAGACATAAAAAATATGTTTCTTTCTCTTGATAAGTATTTTTTTTAAATTATATGCAATTCTTCAAGGTTTAAAAAATATTATCGTATTGCCATCACCGCATCTAAGCTCCCAATAAAGCCCAGTCATAACTGTGGGTGAGGCGTCAAAACCAAATCAATTGCAACCCACCTTCTCCATGGCGACCGCCTTCGTAGACTCCGTAAGCCACTCCTCATCTCTGAGCGTGTGCCGAAGTTCCTCCATGATCAGTCCGATCATCTCTTCTACTTTGTGCTTGGCTTGTTCGTCAAAGTGCGCGTTCACGTACATCCTACTCGTGGCCATCGGCATCAGGGGGTTGACCCGCTTCACGCAGTCGTGCCACCGGGGTTTCGGTGCCTTAGCCACTGTGTTTTGATATGGTCGATTTGGGCACTTGAATCGTCTTGCATAGTGATGGAGAAAGTGCCAGGACTTTGGCGCCAAGCGCCAAAAGCGCCATGACGCTTTTCCGGACCCCAGCGCCAAGCGCCAATGGCGCCAGAAGAAAACGGCGCCCGGCGTATTGTTTCTGGCGCCATGAAAAAATAGCGCACAACGCTAAAAGCGACATGGCGCTTTTTTTAAATGTGGCGCCAAGCGCCAAGGCTATGACGCTTTTCCGGTCCCCAGCGCCAAGCGCCAATGGCGCCAGAGGAAAACGCTAGCCTAATCCTTTCGCGCTAGCGCAAGGCGTCAGCGCCATGGCGCTTTTCCATCAATAGTCTTGCAATTTTGTTTACTTTAAAGACACTTTAAGCAGTACTCACGATTCAATTTTCTGTGAAATTTGAATATGACAATGGCGAATGGATCTGGAAGGTCGCGTATGACTGATCGGAAAAACCAGGACCACGCCAGATAGTTCATCAAAGTTCTGTGGATTTTGTGGGAGATGTGAAAAAAGCAAAATTGGGTTTGCGTTGTGTGTACAGTGTTCGGTTTGATCCCACACTGCTCATACTGTATTACCTCCAATTGTAGGTGAACGTACAATTGATTTTGTCAAGTTTTTTTCTGCACCCACAATAAGAGGGCACCTCTCATTGATGGACGCACACTATTATTTTCACCAGATTTCGCAAATATTCAACCAAAAGTGAGGAGCAACTCGATTCGTTTGATCAAACTGGAATCTATCGAAATGGTGAGCCAGGGGCCAGTTCCGCAAAATGAGAAGTGAGAAGTGAATTGGCAAAAGTGAAGTAAAAAAATAAAAAGTAATTTCTATTCGCTTTTGCCATATCACTTGCCAATTCACTGGCCATTTCACTTCGCCTTTGCGCTTTTACTTCGCCTTTGCCATTTCACTTCTCATTTTGCGGAACTGGCACCAGGCCTAAATTGAGCTGAGTATCGTTGAGCATGAACACAATTTGACATCATTGTCTGGATGCTCTTTGACACCATTTTCATCGTTGTCCACCATGTTTGGTCATTGTCTTTTTATACGATTTCACGATTTTCTGGCACACTGCCAGCTGTGCCTCTTACTGGATGGATACCTATTACCTATTTATTATTTAAAACTAACCTTTTATCTACTGATCCAATGAATTTATCAAATTCTTTGAAGTAATCTTTTCCATATATCACGATATCAACGTCATTCTGCAAACACGCGTGTGTAAGGTTTGCGATTCAATTAGCATGGTGTATAATTACCAACTTACGGTGAACAACTTCTGTTTCTCTGGCATTTCTACATATAATTCCTTGAAAAAAAGTCGCCAGTTGAAATTTTCCTGGCTGTCTTGCAGATCGCCGAGAGTAGTTTTAAAGTATAATTCCTGTAAGTCGTGGCGCAAATGCTCTGGTAATGTTATCTGCGAGGAATGTTTCTTTAAATTTGACTCTGATGAAAAACAGAAAAAAACAGACTTACCTCTGCAAGTTTGATTTCCATCTCAAGTATGGATTTTGCATCCTTGGTTGCTGTGGCATTGTCTGAACCCAACAGAACCAAGGCCTTTGAAAAAATGTGAAAAAAGTTATTTATTGTGCTGTTTTTTTTTGTCCGCAGTGCAAAATTGTGTGCAATGCACAGTATAAATGTCAAACCTCCGCCATCAATTCTCTGTACGCCAGTCTGTCTTCCTTCATGTCTGGCACCAAGTAAAATTGCCTTCCAAAGAAATTGAATTCAGGTGAATCCAACTGTATCAATATGTGATGTGTTTCCCTTCAGACATGATAATAATAAAAGTACAGTTACTCACCAATAAAACATGTATGCTTGAATTTTTGTCGTCTGGTTGCACGCTGACTTTGAAAAGGTAGTTCGCCTGATATTGGCGCACTATTCGGGCATAAATCACTTCGAATGGCTCCTCTTCTAGCTTTTCCTCTTTCCTGGACATTAGAAAGTTAAAAAACCGACTAAAAATGACTCATGCTGCTCTGATCTGATAGCTTTTCATTCGTGGAACTTTCATCCAAGCGTCGACAAGCAAAATATTTTGTGGCGTTTGGCCAGAATGGTTCATTATATGGACGGAATCTGTTCACAAAGTCCGAGCTGATAAAAACAAGAATTCACAAACAGACCAGTCTTTGTGGATGCTGGGCCATCCGAGAAAACTGCGCCATGTTGAATTGTCGATTGCCGCATACATTGTGTCGCCAATGAGTTCTGAATGTGTGAAATAATTGCCATAACTTGGGCGGTTAACTCATTTGCTTTTTGTGCGTTTGCGCGGCACGCCAAGTTAGCATAGGGTGCTTCAAAGAGACCGCACCTTCATCGAGGCACATCGCATAGAATGCTCTGGCTTTCTGCACCGCTTCTGATTGATCTGGCTTCAGGTGCTCTCCGCCCAGCAACTCTGCAAATAATGTTATATGCAAATTTCATTGCATCTAGTAATTATTATAAATGGTTTGTGGTATTATTTCTTGCACAGACTATTGTTCAACTAATTTCTAGCCGGATTAAATAAGTGACTTAAAAAAGCATCGATTTTGGGATGGCACCGATCACGCGACAAACGTTTTGGGAGTGGCACGAACAATTCACCTTTCAAATTCATCTCAAGCATTTTGTTAAGGTTGTCAAAGTTGGTCACTGAGCTGGCATCGTCGGGTATGGGGTTGTTCTCTATCCAGTGGCCGCACGCGTAATTGTAG